>CM042320.1:34071988-34759488 GCA_023566125.1 Zingel zingel | reverse complement strand
TGTGTATATATAAGTGTTAAGAAGAGAGGAATACGGTGGGGAAAGTTGACAATTAAAAAAGCAATACAAATAAGATTTACCACTAGCACCACTGGTTATAAAACTCTCCAGCAAATGCAGATTCCACTGCCTAACATGAGATTATTATATTATTTATATTAGTACATCCAGCTTTAAAACAACCAGAGGTCAGGGATTCTTTGAGGATTTTCATACAAAATATAGATAATCTACAAATGTCTACCTAATTAACCATTGCCAGTAGATGAACTTATACATTTTATTGGTTTCTGATTGTGGCGGATGATTTGATTCACGTTACAGTAATGTTTCGCTTTAATTTCTTTTCTATAGGAGTGTAGTGTACCCTTACATTGGAGATGCAACATGGCATCATGACTTTGCGTAAACATACACACCACTTTCCTAAAGCCAAATGGTGTGTTATCTGTATGCATTTTGAGCTATCCACGTGTATGTCTACGCTGTATACAGCGGATGTGAACATACACATTCACGATAACGTGTAGAATGTGCCGTGCTATCGCGAGAACGTCACATGTGTGTAAAAAAAAAGAACATTGGTAAAGGCTTTAGTAACACAAAAAAACCACAAAACCATGACAGTGACCAACGTCACACGCTTAGGAAAACAATAAACGGTTGGGTTTAGGAAAAGAACATTGGGGAAGGCTTTATTCAAAAAATTAATAAATAAAAAAACGGTTGATAAACGCAAAATGTGGGACGCAACCCCGGCTCCCATGGGGAAAGTCCTGTGTTTTACCCATCCGCCACCCCAATCAATGTCCCTCTGTGGACCTCCGTCCTTTCATATTACTCGCTACGGCAATAATTCACATGTAATGTAGGTCAATGGAGGCCAAACGGTGTTGATAAACACGCTAAAAAACAATTATGCGTCTTGATAATACACCAAAATGGCATACGAATTGGCATGTCATACATACGCCACTTAGTGAGATCAGTCTGGGAGATGACAGTAGGTGCAAATGCAAAGGCAAAATATATATAACAGCAACATCACCTTTTATTGTTACAGAGATTGAGGGAGAAATTGAGGTGGATTTTGAGGGCAATGAAAGGGACATGACAGGAGACAGAGAGAGCGATCAAGAGGCCACTTTGCCAGGGGCAGGTGATCCAGGGATGTGTGTGCCGAGGGCCAGTCGCCTCCAGCAGCAGCAACCACCTGCAGCGGAGTGAAAATAAGCAGACAAGACCTTGAATAGCCTGTAGGTCTACGCGTTTCCCCACACATGGCCAAATTGCTACCAAGTTGGGGAAGGGGTGGACAGAAGCTTACATTTTGTCCAGTGTCTCTTGGTTCACACAAAAATGACTCAGGCTGTGAAATTTGGGGAAGAAATTAGTCACACTACTGTCTCTGTAATAAACATTTTAAAGCTCATTATGGCTTATTATATTTTTTGTGTGGAATAATGTGTATTCATACATGCAATTCAACAGCCCTTTCAAGCGTTTAATTTGACAAACGCAACCTTATTTCTACTAGCTATAGCATCAGAGATAATACTCAGCGGACTAGCTATCACCGTCAGGTTCAGCAGATGAAACCTAAATAAAACCCGTTCTTGAATCAACCTTAATGATCCTAGTAATCCAACATCAATAACTAACTAAATAAAAGTTGTCAGAGATTCTCTACTGAACTTCGTAATTGTTGGTGTAGCGATACCTTCACAGCTGGCGAAGTCGAGCTAACAAACTAGCAAACGAGCTAACAAACTAGCAGGCAATCGGTCGTCTACCAAGTTAAAAATATATATAATTACACTGTGCACATACAAATAAAGAAGGAGTATATGCATCATAAAGGGCCTCTGATAAAATACAGACAGTTGACAATTCAAAAAAGGTAACTATTTAATCAACTTACCTCAGAAGTCACTCGACAGCCAGCAATGGAAATTAATGATGTCCAACGCCATAGAATGGATTGTTTGGAACTATGCGAGACTGCATACCCTGGAAGTAGGCGGCAAAAAGCGTACAACGGAGTTCAATGGGAGTGTCGCCACTCCTTTGCTGTCTATGGGAAATTCTCAGAACAAAGGATTCAGTCCTTGAAGGAATTCGGAGGATCCTCGACATTGGAACAGTCCTTCGACGGACGTTGATGACGTAGCATCCTTGAAATTCTGGCTTCGAAGGATCCTTCCTTGACATTGAGAAACACCTTTTGTCTTTCTCTGTCACTCTGAGCCTACCAATAGAGAGCCGAAGTCACGCCCTTCTACTTCCGGTCCATGGGACCTATCTTTCGAAAAAAATATGAACGGCAGTCAATGGAGAGATAATAATTGGAATGTTTTGGTCTGGTTTGAATTGAGCCATGGATTACAAATATGATGTTTGTCAATTTAAAAGATAATTTTTCAACTGAAAAAAAGTCTGTTAGCCGTAGGTTTGTCATATGACCACTTAGTTTTGTGTGAAACCGCTCAGTGAACTACATCTCTTGTCTGACACAATTTACGTCACCTAGCTTGATGCTCAACTTGCTCGCTAGCTAGCTAGCTTAGCTCTGTTCCACAACACATGTCACGTTATCTTACCTGATGTGTTTTATCCAGTGAAGTGTTTTCAGCAGATAAGCAAAAGAACAAGCAAGATCTGCTGCTCATTTGAGTAAGACGTCATCCATGCGACTTTGAAGTGTGTAGTCTTTCTAATTACATATTTTCACAGTCTTATACTTCAACAGATTAACAATAAACTGAGACTTTCTTGACTTGTGAAATTATCTCTAAAAAAACGTGTTGCTACGTTTTGTGAATATCTGAACGTGGCCCTGCTCTGCATTCTGAAGTTGGACTAACTTCTCAGAAGACTTCTTTATCCATGTCACTCTTTATTTATCTCTTCCAAATAAATAAAGTCATCTAACTCCATAATTTTTTTAATTTATCTGGTAGAATAAGACTCACTACCTATTCCAGATATGGAATTTGAATCAGTAATTGCTGCTCTCAGGATGAAATGGTTAAAAGACCAAGCCTCATTCTATTTGGTACCACATTCCTAACAAAAATGTTAAGGGATAATTCCGGCCAATTTTTACGTTACGTGTTGTGTGTATTTGCAGCGCGTTTGCTGAATGCTGCGCATGTGTTGTCAAATTAATGAAGTTGTTTTCTTAATTTGCTTGTGTTTTATCTATGTGTTTTCTTAAGTTGCAGGGCGTTTGCCCCTGTCGGCCACCGTACTAACAGACACTGCAATTAAAATGTCTGTGCAACATGAACAGGGTCCTTACGTGACAACAAGATGTGTTTTCAACTCAGACATGTTTAAATTCACCTACCCTGTCTCGATCCTGCTGGTAGGTAGCTCGCCCTGTTAGCTGCTAGCTGCTAGCTGCCGTCCGTGATAATAAGTGTGTTCAGCTAGGCTTCTGTGAAAATCATCACGCAGCAGTTCTGTGTGTATTTATAGCTCATCCATTTTGTGTGTGATCAATCTGGTGTTGGTGAGTAGGAGGCTTGGCAGTGTCAATCTGTGTGGTAGTTTCCTTAGCCGCGCTAGCAGGCCCGACCGGCATCCATCCATGCATCTCTAAGAGCTGTTGCTATTGGGTTTATCCCTCGTGCATGCGCAGTCGTGAAGATTTCTTTCGCATCCTAGTGCCCTGCACGGGCTTTTCATATGTCCGCAGTTACTGTATATTACAGCTGCTTCCTATTTTTCTTCAGCGACAAGCAGTTTGAAGACTTCAAAGAACAGCGGTGTCCGCCCGTGTACCGACTGACGGACCGGCTACATCCTGCCGGCGTGGTAAAAACTATCATGCTATCTCGAGTTCAGATAACCGTTCTGACGCCTTGCACACATGTGGTGCCGCAGGCGGAGCCCAGTCACTCCCTCACTGTGTAAACAGCGGGAGCGAGCGTCCACTAGGGCTGGGCGTATCGATCTAAATATCGATAGTATCGATACCAAGATGAGTATTGGCATCGGATCGATACTGTCGTGATGAGATCGATACTTTTGTTTCAGTTTCTCTCCGAGTTCATGCGAGCACAGCGTCTCTCCAAGTCTGTGCGCAGTGTGCAAACAGCACACCTCTCTCTCTCTCTCTCTCTCTCTCTCTCTCTCTCTCTCTCTCTCTCCCCTCTCTCTCTCTCTCTCTCTCTCTCTCTCTCTCTCTCTCTCTCTCTCTCTCTCTCTCTCTCTCTCTCTCTCTCTCTCTCTCTCTCTCTCTCTGCTCCCTCCCCCTCCCTGCTCTGAGTCAGAGCGAGAGTCAGAACAGTGAGAGAAGCCCGTGATAATGGCGGAATGAAAGAGAAGCGCTGTGTGGAGTTTATTCACTCCAGCTGATACGCACACTGCCACATGTGACGTGTGCAAAAAAGTTATTTGCCACTGTGGTAACACCTCCAATTTGCATAAACACATTAAAGCAGTTCACCTGAGAGAGAACTCCGAGCTGCAAAAAAAGTTGAGGAAGGAGGAGGAGGAGGGAGAACCCCAAAACAGACTCCCAACACAGAGACAGAGGTCTCTGGCAGAGGCTTTTCAAGAAATCAGGAGTATCCAGGTAACCTCCAGCATTAAGCAATGCTGTTCAGTGATCAGAGAGGCAATTTTAGCAGACTGATAGAACTACTATCATAAATTCAGCCAGTTGAAAAAAATCTTAATTGTTTCACTGGAACTCAAAAATATACATTTCTATAAAGGTGTATACCTCAAACCTCAAATATGAATATGGCTGAATATAATAACCCTTTGCGTTAACTGGAAAATTTGTATTCCTATTTAAGCTACATGCAGATTACAGATTAAAGGCAAAATCACAATTATTCAATGATTGTGACGTTACAAGTAAAAAGTATTGGTATCAGCGATACTAGCCCTGTATTTACTTGGTATCGGATCGATACCAAAATTCCCAGTATCGCCCACCCCTAGCGTCCACTCAGAATGTGCGGTGCTACACAGTCACTCCTCACATCGAGTTGACTCGATGACTGCCCCGCCATGCATCCCCAGCATAGCGGCGAACGCCGGCCGCCCTTTTTTAGTTACGCCCTACCATGGGCTGTGAGGAACGAGCACTTGCGGCGGGTAGGGCTCGGCGCTCTCTGTTGCTATTGCAACAGACAGCACATGGATGTGCGCGCGCCCGCTCTCGGAACACGGCGCAGTGTGGGAAAGCTTGTTACCATAAATGCATGGATATCAAAGTTAATCACAAAGGCTATACGCTCCAGTTTGCTAGCCCTCCACCTCGTTTTGCTGGCGTGTTAAAAACAAAGTGTCATCTCAGGTGGAGATAGATGCTCTGACGTCAGAGCTGGCAGAGCTGCTGGCAAAGGATGCTAATTCCTGCGTCCCTCCAGGAGAAGAGAACGACGGTTTCTACTCCCGCTATTTTCCCACACCGAAAAAGACAGGCAGTTTGAGACCCATTTTGGACCTGTCTCAATTCAACCGGTGTGTTATGAAGTGCCCATTCCACATGCTGACTGTCAGACACGTGCTGGACTGTGTGCGCCTCCGCAAGTGGTTTCACCTCCGTGGATTTGAGAGTTGCATATTTCCACATATCCATCATCCCCAAACACTGGAAATGTCTGCGCTTCTCCTACCAGGTAGCTCAATACCAGTACAATCGGCTGCCATTCGGCTACTCTCTAGCCCCCTGCACGTTCTCCAAATGCATGGAGACGGCCTTACAGCCATTACACAGGAAAGGCATCAAAGTCCTGTTTTACTTGGACGACTTAATCATTATGGCACCTTCCCAGGGGAGCGCTGCACTCCTACACAGTAGAGTTTAGATTCTCTGCCCGAGCCCGAACTTGACCCAGGTTGGGCCGATATTTTCCGCCACTATCCTCGGGCCGGGCTGGGCCCTTGATCAAGCATTTGTGTTTTTTTAATCATTACTTTATTAGCATAATTGGGTGGGGAGAAAGCTAAGCTTCTCCCGTAGCTCTGGGTAGTGCGGCCAGTGCGTCGGCATGCAGACCGTAGCGAAGGACAGTATTAATTAGGTGATCGGGACAACAAAGTCTCAGGGCTTTGATTATGTTGCTGCCTTGATCTGTTACCCACACTATTTGGCCTTGGGAGGGAGCTAGGGTCGAGTTTTTTTAAGTTTCAAATTCGGATCCATTTGCAATCCATTCCATTCTGAATAAACAAACAATGCTGTTTACATGCTTATTCTTGTTGCATTATTCATTAAGATATTTCTAAACAGATTTCTGTAGTTCAAACAACTCGGAATTTTAGTTGAGAACGTCAGGCCCATGTATTAATATAAATAATTAAAAATATAAATCGGGCTCTGGCTCAAAATTACAGTTAATGTGTCAGGCCGGGCCGGGCTCGGACACAACGTGCACGGGCTCTGGTAGAGTCTTGCTTGATTTTTTTGGGCCCGATCTAAGCTCTACTACACAGTGGAGGTAATA
Organism: Zingel zingel; assembly: GCA_023566125.1. NCBI lineage: Eukaryota > Metazoa > Chordata > Actinopteri > Perciformes > Percidae > Zingel > Zingel zingel. The sequence goes on along the minus strand of CM042320.1, from coordinate 34,753,021 downwards.
GTTTATCTGGCCGTGGACATAAACTCAGCCACTATGAGAGCCAAACTGTCAGTGCCAAGGCTGGACGCACTGCCATCACTGTCAGCACTGTCAGTGATGCGTCTGCTGGGCATGATGTCCGCAAGTGACGTGGTGGTCCCTCTGGGAATCCTCCACATGAGGAAAATTCAGAGATGGTTCGTCCACCAATACGGCACAAGAGGCGCATGCTAACCTTCTCTGCAGTCGGACCTGGCCTACTGGAAAAAACCCTGGACCCTGTCAGCGGGGTATTTCCCCTGGGGAGAGTGACGTCACACGTAACAGTGTACACAGACACTTCTCTCATCAGCTGGGGGGGGGGCGGGGGGGATGTGGCTGGATTCTCCACCTCCTCACATAAATTGCCTGGAGCTGTCCACAGTGCTGAAAGTGTTGAAATAGAGACATTTTTTCTCAATGAAGGCGCAAGGCTGGTCTCGTTTTTTCCCCCTGTCCCCCTGACTCCTCGTCTCCTGGCTCGTATTCAGGAAGAGAGCCCAGTGGCCATTCTAGTGGCACTAGACACACGAGCGCACAGTGTTTTCTGACTCGGGGGGACGTCATCATCATGACAGCTGACATATGGCACAGGGACGCACTGTCGCAGCCGGACTGTGCGATCTCCCACCCCGCAGTTATAGGCCAACGGCTGTCGCCGTGCACGCTGAACGGGAGCACTTGGGCAGGCTAGGGTGTCCCGTTGCACTACTTAGGCAACACCTCCTCCCTGTGGTTAAATCGGGGATGTTGATCTGTAACAGCAGAGCCACTGTGTGAGCCAATATGCTGTATGTGAATACACAGATCTTAGGTCACAGAATGACTAGTGGCCTTATTCATTCAGCGTGTTGCGCTTGACGGCGGTCGGCTAGATGGTGGTCCGCTTTCCAGCGCTGGTGTGTGGAGGAAGGCTCAGACACCACCTTGTGTCCTCTGCCTCTTGTGTTCCTACCCTCAGACACTGCTGGATAATGATTTGGCTAAGTTTTAAAGCGTATGTGGCGGCCTTTTTTTCCGTCGTGCCACAAGGATTGTGGAGGGAGATGGGTTTTTCAGCATCCCTTAGTGAAGCGTTGTTGAAGGGGATCAGACGACAGAAACCTGTTGTGCGTTTTCCGAGCACCTTTAGGGGATTTAATCCCAGTGCTTCGGGCTCAGGAGTTCCTTTTTTGAGCCCTGTCACAAATCTCTCTCAGAATGTTGCTCCAACAGCACTCCTCATAGCCTTGACACCAGCTAGAAGAGTGAGTGACTTATGCGCGCTGTCTTATCTCAGTAGGCATATGTTTTACGCACGGCAGAGCAGCTGTTCATTCACTACATAACACTCACGTGGCTTTTTCGAAACAGTGGCTGTGTCACCAGCTGTGTGAGGTTACCACCCATGCTTTTAGTGTAAAGGGAGTGGCATCAGGGCACACTCCACGAGTGTGTTATCAGCACCCACGGCCCTCCTCAGAGGTAGGACAGTGGCTGGCATCTGCGCAACGGCGTCTTGGGCATCTCCACTTTCATTGTGCAATGTCTCCCCATGATTCACTCGGTCTTATCCACACTTAACGGCATGTGATGCACTATTAGATCTGGTATGCCATATCTCCATCCTCCGGCAACAGAGTAACGTTTGCATTAATTAATGATGATGATGATGTTAATCTTAATTATGTAGCATCTTCAGAATCCATGCAGCAAGGCCTCAAAACGTTAAGAAGGCCAGTCGTGGGGATAGCCTATCAGGTTTTTAAGCAAACAATATAATTTTGTTACATAATAAAACCTGTACAGTGTGGAAAGGAAGGGGAGCTAGTCTATGCTATCTGCTTGTGGATTTTAGTGTCACAGGTGGCATTGACTACATCAGCTTAGCCCTTAACCCAATAGCAACAGCTCTTAGAGATGGATGGATGGATGCCGGTCGGGCCTGCTAGCGCGGCTAAGGGAACTACCACACAGATCGACACTGCCAAGCCTCCTACTCACCAACACCAGATCGATCACACACAAAATGGATGAGCTACAAATACAAATCTTTACGACTGTGCATGCGTGAGGGATAAACCCATTATAGGCATAGCGCTCTAAGAGCGCTATGCCTATACTCATAGAATCTGGAGTTACAATATGTAACTATCAATTTTGTTCCTCAGAGGTGGAAACCCTTGAACATTAATATTTTGAATGTTCACATAGCAAATTGTTTTGGTCTGATGTCCACAGCTTGTTGTCTTTGAAAATTGACAATATTCCTTTATTTACATACAATTATGTTATTTATTATATGGATATATTGAATGCTAACATCACAGATTAGTAATTAACTTTGTTATTATTTTGGGTGGTTGCACAATTAAAATATATAAAAACGACATTATATAAAAACGACAAACGAAACAGGCTACATTTAGTGCACACACATTATATGCTCCGTAAATTTCAGCTAACACATAGCTACTAGCATTAGCGCTTGGTGGGCTGTAAACACTGAGTATAAACACAGCTGTAAATTTGCATGGAATGTAGAATGGTCGGCATTTAACAGTCACAAACTCCACCAGCAGTTAGTAGTTAGTTGGATACAAGCATTTCTGCACCAGGCAGTTGGCCTGGTAGCTGGATAGTCCGGTTGTTCAGCAATGTTTCCACAAAAACAAAAACACAGCAGTCTCTGAACTTGCGTTGGGAGTTTCGTTGAAGTTGGATGTAGTCCAGTTTGTTGTCTAATGAGCGGACATTTGTAAACAGGATTGATGGAACAGGTGGCCTGCTAGCGTTAGCTTTCCATCGGCACACTCGTTCAACATTTCCCACTGACGATGTCCCTTTAGGGACTGTTCGTTATTTATTTAAGGAGCCACCGGAGGAGTTTTGTGAAGTCTAACCTAAAAAGACTTGACCCTCCCCTTGTCAATAATAATTTTCCTATGACCCTCCAAAATTATTTGAAAAAGAGGCATGACCCTCCCCTTGCGTGCACGTTTGCACTTAGAAAAGAAGTACAGATGCCATTTGATTTTTACAGCCATGACATGCAGGCATTAACCTCTGCATTCTCATCTTACACATCACACTCCTCTGTTATGGTGTGGTGGCCATTTCAGTAGATTTACTCACTAACATTGTTGTGGAAACACAATAAGCATGGAAACTAAATGCACACTTCATGCATGACTACATTACTTCAAATACTAAGTTACTCCTCTAGTAAACTAGTATTCACATGAAATACAACAATAAAACATTGAGACCATTCAGCAAAGGACACTGGGAAATAACAATTCAACACTGGTTGCTATGGACTTGTCACTAGGCTTCGTCATTGTATATTTTAGCACATAGGTAAGTAAAGGTGCCGAAGCTGAACATTATATTCCAAAACACATATGTTTATTTTTAAAGCAGATTTTAAATTACATTGTAACAATTTAACAATTCGCCCTTATGAAATCCAATCACGGCACGGCTGTTTTGGAACGCAATAGACAGACGCTTAAATTCAACTAAAATGTAACAGTGAACAATCAGTGTTCAACCTACAGTCTGTTGAGAAGCCTCTCCAAACTCATCATAAAACGTTAAGACCCGTTAAGAAAAAAGATCCGTATTTTCTCGTAATCCACAGCGATCAGTAGATCCACAAACAGAGTCACGGTGTATCCAGCAAGGCCTATATGAGCGTCACATTCACCAGCCAGCTCCGAACAGGTGAACGAGGCCTCTCCACTTCGCCGTTTAAACAAAGTGGAATAAAATTCCCCGTTTCAGCCACCAGGGGGGCAATATGCACCAAACAAGCACTCTTTTCATGAATAAAAAAGTTGGGTGACCCCCCCCCCCCCCCCCCCCCCACCCAGACTAAAAAATGTTGGATGACCCTCCCCTCAACAACAAATAAAAAGACATGACCTTCCCCTATTTTCCTCCGGTGGTCCATTCCATAAATACCGAATGGTCCCTTACCGGCCAGATGCATCGAGCAACACCGATGGTCTCCATAGCCGGTGGGCGAAACTTGCGTAGTGTGGTGAGTATTCCGTCTGTAATAAAGAGTCCTGCATATTCTCCGATCTGTACCAATGTATCCCGGTGGTACACATGTGCGGTAGTTTGAATGCACATAATTGTTTTTCTAAAATGTCCTTCTATAAATCTATCTATCTATTAGAGGTGTGAATCTTCACTGATCTCCTGATTCGATTACGATTATTATGTCAGCGATTCGATATCTCAATGCATCACGATGCGTCAAATACATTTTTACTATTAAAGCCATATAGGATATTTAATTCATAGCTTTTCAAGCTTCAAAAACAAAACATTCTGCAGTGCTCTAATACTAAATAAATTGGATACATAAAACTAGAAGCACTGAGCACTGAGCACATGGCACTTCCTGAATGTGCAAAACATAACAGAATATGTAAACAGAAAGGTTGTCAGGCATACATTAAATTGTAAACAGAAATAATCGATTATGGCCAGGCCAATTATCGATGCAGCATCGTCTATGTCCACGATTCGATGCATCGATTATTTGATTAATTTCAACACCTCTACTATCTATCTATCTAAAAGTTTTCTGCTGAGAAGCCAGTAGCGAGGATTGAAGATGGCTGACGCTCGTTTTGCTTCGGCAATACTCGGAGAAAGACGACAGTCCAAGCCCCTATGGGCGGGTTGAAAACATATGGAAGTAGCTCCTACTAATGGCTGTAGTCCATTACCTCTGGGCAAAAAATCTTCCGATGACGCAAAAATTGTCAATTCACGTCATCAGAAGATTTTTTCCAGACCCACAATACAGAGATCTCTGGTCTCAGGGGGACATGAGGGAGGGAAGCACGGTCATTCAAAAATACTACCGTGTTTCTGCTGATACAAAGCTTAATGCTCAATCGGTGAAGTATCCTTTTAAGTTGGCACAGGGCCTCGCACCCCCCCTGTGATGGCTAATTTATAATCCTTGTTTCCGTGACTTGGTTTGGCCCCTGGGGGAGCACAAATTAATTTTTCAGCTGTAAAATGTCCTGCCATTATACAATTTATGTCCACTGCTCTTTAAATAAATTAAAGAATTCTAAAAAATATTTCTTTATGTAAATACATATCGGCAGACATATTGTTACTATTTTTAAACTCAAGAATAAATATTTGTTTTATATATATATATATATATATATATATATATATATATATATATATATATATATATATATCTGAGTAAGTCATAATTCTTCAGATGTTCAGAGATTCCAAGTTAACACAACATGCACACACCATTCATGACAACAGTGATGGCAACCGCATCACCCACTGACACAGTTCCTGAACTCCCACTTACTCTTTGATTCAGGATGTTTTCTTTGACGTCAGGTCATTGTAAAAGCTCTTTTTGGGGAGGCAAACTCATTACAACAATGTTAATTCTTGAGTAAAGTGCATATGTAACCAGGGAGATTCCCAAATGGGAGTCATAAATCCATCCAAATGTTAGCGCTATTGTTGTGAGGTATGCTGGGATTCAGACAAAAAGGTCACATCAGATGTAGACTAATAGTTCTGGCCACTGATCTGAAGTAGGGAAAAAAATAACCGAGTAGCATGCAAAATTGAAACTGTGGAGGGGAAAATCTGCACCAAAAAGTGCTTGGGGAAGGTTAATAAAACCCTTTAGTAAAAAATGAATAACTCGTGTTTTAACATACATGTGATGATTCTATAATGTAGTGATACATGAGACATAAAATGTCACCAGACATCAAATCCTTGTTGAAATTACTAGATGTAAATGAAATACAGACATTCCTTTTAAAGCTTTGGAACTTTGGTTTATGTGCGTTTGTGCATGTAGGTGGATGTGAGGGTGTTGACCTGCAAAGTCATTAGTTTGGTCTGGTATGACAGTAAAAGCCTGACGCTCAGAGGAGGTGTTGTGTCATTCCTTTCCTGCTCCCTACAGGAGCTGGAGGTATGACATCAACAGCAATAATGAAGGCAGCTCATCAACTGGGCCCAGGGGCTATAAAAGGAAGTTGGGGAGCAGTGCTTATCATAACTAATAGGAGCTAACCACCAAACCAGACTGACTTCACTTTATATCCTGGTAACTTTTTCTTTTATCAGACTGAGGAGAAGTGAGCACCAGAGGTATGTTCAGCTTGTTATAGTCTGAGATGTAGGCCGGACACACCTAAACTATAGTTTATTCTTTTATTTATGTTAGATAAGCCTAAATTAGCTTAGACTGACACTGTGATATATTTGAATGTGGTGCTTTCAATATAAAAACAAACAACTTACATTTTAATAAAAATGTAATTCATGTTGGTCCTCCAATAGGCTGCTCACTTATTTTAACTTAAGACTAAAGGTTGGACATTCGAAATGCTGTTATTTATTTTGTTTAATGCAAAATGTTGAAAGTTTTGAAAGCTTTTTAAATTTACGAGAAAACATGATTTTGAGAATTATTATTTTTTTTAAATAACAGGTCAACATGCGCAATCTGGACTATAAACTCGTGTTCATTTCACTCTGCATTTTACACCTCTTCACTCTCTGTGAAGCGCGCCCTCTAAGGTAATTTCTCCCTCCTAACGCCTCTTGCAGATCAATTAAGATCATTCACAAGTTAAATAGGCTACCTCATTTAGGCTATTTACCCCTCTTCTTAGCAACACAGTCTGTTTTTACAATGTCAAACTAAGGTAGTCTACATTTTATGATCCTATGTACAGAAAAAGGACGGTAAGTGAGGTCCAGCTCATGCACAATCTTGGGGAGCTGAAGCAGGTGCAGGAGCGCCAGGTGTGGCTGCAGATGAAGCTCCAGGGAATCCACACCGCCACGGCGTGGGGCAGCAGTGGGGAGGCCGGCATGACACCGGAGGAGATCCAGTAGCCCATACGCTTTGAACTTATTGGAAAACTCCTCTTCCTCCGCAGCGCTGTGGAGGTCTGGCAATGCAAGACTAGAAAGCTCATGAAGTCAAAGCACTTATTTTGGTTGATTTGATTTGACCTTCGACGGTCGCAGCAACATTTCCAACACCCCTCTTACAGACTTTTAGACTGCTTTATATATTTTTTAAAGGTTTTTAGGTGACTGCAACTGCATGTGTCCGTCTTTTATTAGAATGTGGCCTCGCCTACTTTTAAAGTTTTACATTTTCACTATAGGCCTATTTCTTATTTTATTTATGAAATTGATATTTATGAAACTGTCTGATAAACTAAACTGGCTTGACGAGGCAACGCTTTCGCGTTGTGTAGGCTATAGCACTTTTATTTAACAGGTGGTGGTGTAGCTGAATCACTCTCGAAGCTACTTACGCTACTTCATTAAACTGAAGGAGATAATTCAGTTGGACCATGTTGTCTATGATTTGGCAATGCCTGTATCAAATGGCATTCATGTCTTCCATTTCAATTTCATTTAGTTTAAATGTAGTTTAAATGTAAATTAACATGAAGCCTAATTTTGAAGTAAGCCGATTTATTTTTATAAGTAGATGTGTCACAGTCTATACGGTGTAGCTAACATGAATAAATGCATGAATTGAATAAAGTTGTTTTTAATTATGTTGTTTTACCGGTTTTTATACTTTCAGAAATGTCGCCGTACTGTTCTCTACATGTATGCTACAACCATGGATGTATTAAGGAGAACAGACGTGTGTGACTTGCTCTCTTAATACATCCATGGTGTGATTGCGGGAGGGGGGGGTCCTTTGGAATGTGTGATTGTCTCGCGATATGTTTCACGCGAGCTCCGCTTTCCCAAATCAAAACAAAGAATCCAAAACCAAGTGTTGTTAAAGTAAACAGCTTTCTACGAAAACTCTTGTCTTTTGTCTTACACGAATTGCACAGCGGACTGTTTGAGCAACCGGACAAAACATCAAATCGTTATGTAACGCAAGGAGGTAAATACATGTGACTGGCGAGGTATTTAACGTTAACGTTAGCTTAACTTAGAGGTTAACACAAAGTTACCAGGCTAACCAAAAAGTCTAAAACCCTCTTAGCCGCTCTAAAGTCAAATAAAGCACGATGTCGAGTGACTTCTTGCTTTTTACGTATACAATCACATTTTAAAAGCAAAAACGGTAGAATTGAATTTTATTCGGTAACGTTAACGTTATAGCCGTGTAACGTTAGCCTGAATATCAGAATTGATGTTCCAGACAGAATAAATGTGTCAATATATTTCCTTTAGCGTTAACGTTATCAGTTTAACTAACGTTATACTTCTACTGAAATATAACGTTAGTAGCTAAATTAACCACCGTTTGTCTAGCTAGCTTGAGGAACCATGTTTAGAGCTAAAATTTATGAATGTTCTTTTCATGTTTTACTTTATGTAGCTTAGCTAACACTAACGAATGATATATTAAGCTAACGTAACGTTTACACTGTGCAGATCACAAGCTCTTTGCTGAGGTGGAACCAAATTTGGTCATACTTTAACAAATCTGGGCCCCTCTGTTTATTGATTTATTGGAACTTGAAGGAACACACGCGTGCAGCCTACTTGCATCTACATACAAATTGATATTACAAGCATGTAACGTTAAAGTATAGTGTTTTCAATGAAGTAGTTTTTACGTTTTGTGAGGTTAAGTGTTCACGTTGTGACTGTATCGTTTACATATTATTTGATGGATGATCGATGTGTAACGATAACGAGAACTGAAAACACCACATTCAGCCCAGGGAGTAAAGTAGTCCGGAGGTTGGTGTTGTAGTACAGACAGATGTTCCGATGGTTAATCCCACACTGCAATATCTGAATACCTATTGATTTTTACTCTAAGATAAAATGACGGTAAAGACGGAGGTTACTTATTAATGGCTCCATCTGGATCATGATGTTTTAATTGGGAGTCTTCTGAGAAATGACGCTAAAGAAATCCTGCTGTTGATGGCATACGCCTACGTACGTATCACTCCATGAAATGCATTAATAGCAATTGGAGAACTCAGAAGTGGGAGTTTACAAGGAGCACGTGAAGGCAGCATCGCTCTGATTCAGTCAAGCACGCGGCCATTCACAGTTTAGTCCCTTCGATGACTCTGAATGGCTAGCCGGTGCGCGTCTCCCTCGCCATTTAGCTAGACACATTTAGAACTTTGGGTCGAAGCGGAGGATTTTTACAGGCGAGTTAAAATCCAGATTGAATGTGCGAAACGATGCTGATGAAGTTGGAAAGTAATGAGCGAGGATGAAGCTGCCGGGAAGCCCGCTTTGTTCGGAGGAGCGCAAGGCTTTTGTGCCTCTGTCATCCCGCAGCTCATCCCCTGCTGCTTTGTCTTCACTTGGCCCTCCGATACCGACCGGTAGGTGCACGTCCGCTTTCAAAGCACCGGGGGTTAAGCTCTGTCATTGTGTTACATGTACACAGTTGGTACCCGGCTCTTGGTAGGATTTACTGTAATTATAATAGATTGACTGTATTATCCTTGATGGTACTCATTAGGGAGTAAATAGTGATTATATATGTAATTATATATACCGGTATGTCTTTTATGTTCCATGATATGATAAATTCCCATAATATTCACTAAAAAAATAAGGATGCTTTTCATATTGTTGTCGTAAGGTTGTTTTTTCCTGTTAATATTTAGCACCCTTTTAATGGATTTTTAACCCAGACTGCTGCAGAGAGCAGCTTCTCTGTCCTTGCCCGTCAGTGTGTTGGTGTCAGCAGCCGCTAAATAATAGATGGGACCTTCACTCGGGGCTCTCACCTCATGCTTTGAATAGACCGCAATGATGCCTCTTAATCTGAATTATTGTGTCTTAGATGTGTTGGTGAACTTGACTAGTATTTGTATTTAACACATTAAACGTGCACCCAGAGCTTTTGTAAGCACCATAAAGGCCATGCAGCAAAATAAGAGGGTGATTATAATATCAGGCGGCTCAATGAAATATTTGCACCCTTTAGTTCTCTACTTGTCTGAAATCTTGGCTGCTGTATATGTGCATTGCCATGTGAAAGATGATAGGAGCTGCCTGCCCTGAGTGAAATATTGCTGCTTCAGTTCCTTTGTTCCCTATAGCCGGCTGGTCTGGCCACTGGATGCCTGCCTATTTGGCGTGAAGACCTGCTTTTGTTTTTAGTATGTTTCTGCCAAGCATTCTAATCTCATTAGATATATATATATATATATATATATATATATATATATATATATATATATATATATATATATATAAAGCATGTATTTATTTATTTATACATACAACATATTATAATCACCTCATATCTTGCTATCTAGCTAGATCACTTACTTGAGGCAGTTTGCAAAAGAAGACCTAAATCTTTGACAGTATTCTCATCAGTATATATTGTATAATCATGATCTAATGAATAATAGGCCTGACTACTGTTCTATGCCTTTTATATGAAGAGCCTTGAATTATGTTTTTTTTTCACATTTTCAGTGATAGGCAGTGTATGTTATATGCTGGGAAGTTGTCCTCTGTGTGTCAGACAGCTCACCTGAACACGCTGAAACAGAAAGAGGTGTTTGAACGTGCACTTGTGCATCTTTCGATCTTTCCTCAGCTGCTATGGTGACCTTTGTCTTCAATGACATTGCAAGATTCTGCAGCAATGTTGTGAAGCTGATATTTTAAAAACTGAAATAGAACAGGGTCTTGTTTTACTCTTTGATTCCTGAAAAGTTATCCTTTTGAGTAGAGCTAAAAATGTATCAATTTATTTCACTATAAATCGAGGTGTGTGTGTGTGTGTGTGTGTGTGTGTGTGTGTGTGTGTGTGTGTGTGTGTGTGTGTGTGTGTGTGTGTGTGTGTGTGTGTGTGTGTGTGTGTGTGTGTGTGTGTTGTTTAACTACAGTCGTGGGGTCCAAAAACCGGGAATACAGTATACTCGTGGGGTCCGGACAGCTTTGTGGGGCCAAAATGCTGGACCCCAAGTCATGGACCCCCAAGATAATATCTAAATGAGCCACAGCCAAACTGCGGCTGATTGAACCGCTGCAACATGTTACAGGTTGAGTTTTATAAATACAAATTATGAAAATTGCACAAATTCACGAGGCCCTTTACCTATGCCATATGGTAAAACAGCCTGTGACCGCACAGTACAAGTTGAAATGTTTACTCAAAGTAAAAAGACAGGCATTATCAGCATAATGTACTTACATTTACTTAACGTCTGTTCAAGGTGTAGATGTCAACTGTAATATAATGCTGGATAGTTTAATGAATATTGCAACATATTTTAATTGTGATCTTTTGTGAGTGGAATCTGAATGTGCAACATTTTCTGTCAGGTACATTTTTAGTAGTACAATGTAGTCAAAGTTGCGACCGCTTTTTCGGGGTTGCCCTGACTTCCTGAACAAGCTGCAGTGACCGCTGTGCCCCGTTCACGTAACAGCAGCAGTTAAACTGTGTTTCATACTATGACGGTTACATTTGCAATTAATCCGCGGTTCACATGCATGCCGAACCATAGGGGCGGTCTGTTACACTGCTGTATATTCAACATCAGACTATTTATTGATCAAGAGAATATAGAAAACATTACACTTCATAGCATTTTGTATTCATAAACACTATTGTATAATTGTACAAATTTAGTAGTTAGCCTACCTTAGGTAAATCACTCCTAAATCTGCCTCAATGAGCTCAGTCAAAACTTTATCTGTTAGTGGTGTATTTAAGAGTCTGGCCATTTGCTGTGCAGAAGACTTTTTACATCACTAACTTCATTTTTATCAAATTAAAAAAAGAAGCCTCTCTCGTTCTGTCCTTCCACCCCTCCTTCTCTCTGATAGCCTACAGCAGATGGTCATTATATTTCATAGCAGCTCTTCTCAAGTGAGCAAGGCTCTCTTAATTACTGAGACCTGGATGTTTCTGGCGTATAAGAGCAACACTATTGATCAGATAGCCAGCTAAACTGTCGCAGTGGAAGTGAAATGGATACATTCATCAACACAACTACAGGAATGTCATTTATCATAATACAATTGAATAATAATGTAGTTAGAAACGGTTTGGGACCATTCTTCCTCTCTCTTATATCGATACCGAAACCTTTAGTATCTGATGCATTATAATCCAATTTTTTACTTTTAAACAAGCAATATGTGTAATGTGTGAAATCGAAGAAGCTTGCGGTGACTGGCTACGTGCAAAACCATACAAATTCTTTATTTTCTAGACGTGGGTACAAAAAGGATCAAAAACAGGTTTCATTTGACTGGAGAAGTCTCAATACTACTTTGTACTGGGTTATTTCGGTCGATACCAAGGTATCGGGTTCCGATATCCATCCCTATACGTATCAGTAAAAAAATCTCTGAAAAAACTGTCTCTGGAGCAAGCAAACAGTTGAGGACCTTTCTATTTGTTGTCTTGTACCTGAGTGAATTCCGCTTACTCAAGATTGTCTCACATGGATACACACTCCAATGAATGCTGGGGCATTGTGTATGTAGGCTGAGGTTGGGTAATTTGGTGTCAGCCCTGTTTCTGCAGCACACTGCTACTGTAATGAGTTGACTGCAGACTTTTTACAGGCTCTCTTCTCGTTCCACAGCTCAGCACTCTAAAAACAAACCCTTTACCCTGAGTAATTTTTGCACAACTGTGTGTGTCAGTATATACTAGATTTCATTATGTAATCCTGTATTGTATTATGACAATAATTAGGGTTAGAAGAGTTCAGTATAAAAATGGCCCCATTATAGACTAAGGCCATCAACATAAAGCTCAACCAGCACTACAGTAGACTTTTTTTTTTTTTTTTTTTTTTTTGAACAGCATGTCAGATCTTAATGGAAATAGTAGTTACAAAAAAAAAAAAAAGGAAATAGTTTTTCTACTTAAAATTAAAGTGTATTATGAAAAGAACATGGCTGGATTTATTTTTTATTTTTTTTATCAAAAGGAAAAGTGCCACTGTGTTAATAAAAATAAAACACAGCCAAACACACATTGTAAACTTTTTTCAAAACATAACTGCTCTGTTCATTCTATTTTCATGATCCGCAAATAAATGTAGTTCAGGAGTTACTGGGTTGCTGAAATATCGGCGAGAGGGGTTATTATAGTGGATCAAGTAACATGACTTTAATCATATGCTGCAATCCTGAATCCTCCATGACTGCATGTCTTTTGCTATAAACCCGCCAAATGCTTAGTTATGGATTGGATTGCCCTGTTTAAATGCTGTGGGGAGGTGTTGTTCCTACCCGACTCTCTCCTCCTTGCGCTGTCAACGGACACACTGGCACGATATCTTTGAGAATGAGCCATCATATTGTAAGTATTGCCGCTAACATAAGCCAAGTTGCACAGTCACTGCTTTATCCACCATTTTTTCCGTCATTGTCAGGTAGCACTAAATCTGTAATTCTCTGAATATTATAAGCCTTTTGGACTCCAATCTGTGAGGCTAAAATGAACCCAACCATCCACACATGACCTGGACTGTGACGAGTTCGGATTTTTTACTTGAACTGTTCCATCCTTAATAATTAATCCTTGAATGAGTGTGCCTAGAGAGGATCTTATCTGTGCAGCGAGTAATCTTTCTCATTGTTCCATGAAATCGTTTGTGTATAATTAGTAGTGTCATCCCACTTGGACTTGGAGTTGTGACCATATCAAACTTTTATGGCACTTTGGGAATTCAGTTTTGGAAATCTTAAAAAAAAAAAAAAAAGTATTGTCTCTTCCGTGCCCACCATAACTTCAACATCAGTAGCAGTAACTTAATTTTCAACATTTGACTGCATCAAGAGCAAGTTGACTAAAACCGTTAAATAAGAGATGCTTTGCTAAGTTGCAAAAAAATTAATTATAGTTAGAAAAACACATTTGGAACCAACATATTTGAAGTTGGCAGTGTCAGTATTTTACAACAGTGCCAAAATAGTCCTAAATTAATGACATTGGTGTTCCTCTAAGTACGGAGCCCCCCTGGTCCCACTTTGTCAACAAAATTAATTATAACTATCTCGTGGCCTCAGGTTAACCAGAGGGGCTCCGTATCTAAATAATCTTCAATCCTATAAAAACTCAAAGTCAGACCACATGACATTCTTGGTTTATCAAACCTCTTTGGTTTAGTCCAATTTGAACACACTTTTTGCCACAATATTCAGCAAAATGTTTTGCAGTCTGACTTTAAGTTGAGTCGCTGTTCAGCTGAAATGAAAGACATGTTCCTAACTTTTTATTTCCTCGGTGTGCTCTCATTTCTCCATCAGCGACCGTCAGTGTGGTTTGGCAGTATTGGACCAGCAGCAGGTCAGCACCATGAGTCTGTACGGGGCCGGTGCTGTCGGCGGAGCGAGAGAAAGAGGAGGAGCAGAACATTACCGGGAGCAACAGCGGCGTTCCAGCGACCGCTCACGTGACTCCTCCCATGAGAGAGGAGAGAGCCAGCTGACGCCCTGCATCAGGAATGTCACTTCTCCTACTCGGCAACATGGTGAGGAGAAAAGAGAGAAGAAATTATTATTATTAGTCTTGATTACACAACCCAAAAGTCAGTTCACTTGCCCAACACTGTTTTGTCCCAATCTCTTAACAACATACATGTATTAATGTATTGTTTGACTCAAAGCTTGCTTCACTGATGTTCATATGTCCTTCTCTCTCCCATAGACCGTGAACGTGGCGATGGAGGCTCATCCTCCAGATCCTCCAGTCCACGTCCTCCCAGAGTTTCTATTCCGTATTCCCACATTGGAGGGGCCCTGATCGGGGGACACATACCTCGGTCCCTGGGTCTTCCTGAAGCAGACCACCACTTGAAGACACTGGGCCCCGGAATGTCCGATATGATCTACGTGTATGACCTCAGCAGTAAAGAGGGGCATCGCAGTGGACTGAGGCTGGGAGAGAGAGTAACGCTTATTGTGGATAATACAAGATTTGTTGTGGATCCTGCCATCTTCACAGCTCAACCAAACACCATGCTGGGCAGGTAATGACTAAGATAGGTTTATTGTATGTAAACAAACTACAAAATAACTTAAATGTGAACTAGATCATGGGAAGCATCAAACCATTTTCAGCATAAATTGCTTTTGCTCTGTTCACCTTTCACTCTCGTCTACCAAGTACCATTCCCATAAACTAAAAGTATTAACTGTATTGGTGCTGATAGAGCAGTGCCATCCTCCTCTTTCGTACCTACACCTTTTGTTATGATGGCTAAACAATAAAGCAGTTATAACATTTAACATCTTCAATGTGCCATTTCTTTTTGAAGCGGATCAGAATGTAAAACAAACCGCAGCAATACAATTCGATGATCACTGGTCTGCTTAGCTGTCCATTTGTTCTGATATTCAATTTGTTCTATTAACCAGTTACAAGTTCAAGAAACACCTGTTTTTCCCCCTAACATGTTGTTTGTTTTTAGGATGTTTGGTTCTGGGCGGGACAACAACTTTACGCGACCCAATGAGAAAGGGGAGTTTGAGGTGGCCGATGGCATCAGCTCCACTGTCTTCAGAGCTATTCTGGTGAGTTTAGTTCTTCATCTGTGGCTGATGGTTCTAGCTCAGAACAGCTCTATATACTCTAAACACTATACATTTCTTTACATTTTTGCTCCTATTCTTTTCTCCCTCCCCTCTCTTGTTCCCAGTGAGTTCAGAACCCTCCTGAAGCATACACTGCATCTGTGTGTTGCGTTTGTCCCCAAAACAATACAATTATTTTCACAAACAATAATCCGTCATGTGTACTGTCGGCCGCAGCCTGAATTAGCGACCTGAACAGTGAACATAGCAACATAAACTATGAAACAAAATCACCGCAGCACCTGATAGAGGTTTTCTGCCTTTAAACACTCCCATAGCACATACAGTGTTCCATTTAGTGTTTACTTTATGTATGTCTTCTGTTTTCTTGTTCTCTTTTTCTTTACTCTACTGGGGACAGTTCAGCTATTAACAATGAGCTTTCCAAATATATAAAACATAATATTAGAAAAATCTTCCCTGTTTTTTTGTACAGAAATTTAAAAACGTTAGAAAGCTAGAAACGTTAAATTATACCAGACTTCTTCTGCGGAAGGATGGAGTTGGTCCTCCACATACAGTGCACAATAAGAATATAAAAATGATAATTCCACATAACACTATACTGACACCTGTAGGACACTCCAGTGCATATTCATTCTAGGGCTGGGACGGTTCGTTGACGTACTCGACATCATCGATTACGTAAATGCGGCGACACAAATATGCTGCGTTCATAGACATCGGGGGGGGGGGGGGGGGGGGAATTCCGAGTGAAAATGTCATCATTCACGTCCCTTCCTATGGGAATCAGAGGTGGGAAACTCGGGCCAGATTTTGCTAACTGAGTTTCCCAGTTAATGACGCATTGTTGACAACTGACGTTTGGTTCACTGAACAAGAAACATAACATGTTTCAAATTATTCATAAATAGGCCCATGTATAAAAAAAAAAAACACCTTATCTGTGTCCTTTCCCGTCGGTTGTCCTGCAGATAACACAAACAAACACCTGTCCATGTGCTGTTTCTATGCTCATATAAGAAAACTGCAGCAAATCTTTTGTTATTGTGGCCTCCATGTTTTCACACACCTGATGCTCTAGGCTAGTCATGCAGCAAGTTGTTATGCCAAACGCCAATATAACGAAGAAGAAGAACATGCATCCCGACCATGTGAACGCTGGCAGTCGCAAAAACAACATAATTACGGGGGCGGTCCCTTTTATTCCCAGGTGGCATGAACGCAGCATTTATTTGCGTCACTAAATAAAATAAATAAATAAAACTTGCTTGCAAATTAATTAATGTAATGCGGAACTACTGTTAGATACGCGGGTTCTAGGGACACCTAATCTGTAGCCCCGCCTTAGCTCTAAAGCTAGCCGAGCTCTCCGTCTACATGCAGTTTTTTGTCAGGTCGACGGTAGTGATGTGCGATACCACTTAATTCCTATTCGATCCGATACCAAGTAATACCCAGGCTGGTAATGCCGATACAATACTTTTTACGTATTTTATTTGTAGTGTAATGTGACAACTAGTTTAAAGTAAAAAAAGTAGGTTGTAGGCTTACCAATTCCAAATTATAGCTGCATAATGACAAGACAATAAACTACTCATATTATTTAATTATAAAGAAAATCTCAGACTTGTACTGTAAAACAGGTTGAAAATTACACACAAATAAAAAAAATTTGACTCTTAACCTTGTCACAAAATATTCCATATCCACTTTTTGGATATGGAATATCATATTCACTCTTATGACTTAACCTCAGATGTTTAACAAGGTTTGTAGTATTACCACTGTATTTCACTGTCTTTCCACACACATCTCACACAGCGTCATTGCTGTCTTTACAGCTAAAATACACTATACAATAGACATGACTCCTTTTGCGGTCAGCCATAGTCACTCTGCAGTCTTCGTAGCGGGAAATTAAAGAAGGGCTGCTGCAGCGGCCGGCTCCGTCACAGAACCGCAGTGCACACACAACTGACCGGCGGAAGGAGAAGTAGTTCCTTCCCCTAACTGGATATAATTAGACTTTTCTGGTGACGACAAGTTACTTATGATAACATAAACACTTACAAATTACTGAGTTTAAATATCGATCTTTTTATATGAGACTCGATACTAGAGCAGGAGACGTTGGGATCGTAAATATCGATACTTTAGTATCGATCCGCACATCACGAGTCGACGATCCAGTGAGTGAGTCAGAGATAGCAGCATGAAAGAATGAGTATGGCGAGTAGTAGCGACCCACAAGAGTTAGAGGACCCGCCGGCCTCTTTGAGATCGCAAGTTTGGGAAAACTTCGAGACTGTGTGGCTGCAGCCTGGAGCCTCCCGTCTCATGCCCTCTCTCATGCCCTCCCGCCTAGTGCCGTCCCCACCTCGAATTATTCGGTATTCGCGTCTGTTACAGTAGTACATGTGAGAGAGTGTTGGATAAGACGAGGACTGTGTGTCGTCGTTGTTCAGCAGCTGTTGGGTACGTGAGTGGAAATACATCTAACATGCTACCGCATATCCAACGCCATCACCCAGATGTGTCAATCACTGGAACGAGACAAAAAAAACTGTCCAACTTCTCCTCCCTACAGTGCTTAACCAGCCTTTAGATACAAATAATTAAAGTTAAATTAAAGGGAGAAGAGCTTGGATGTTAAACAAGAGCTTATTCATTATTTTACCTACTGTTAAAAAAGAAAATACAGGCTACTCTTTTTACAATTGCTCCGTTTACTTTAAGCTTTTATTTTTGTATTCATCCTGAAAGTGACTTTATTTTGTTGTTGGATTGATAGCCTACATCTTGCTACAGGTTGCACTAAAAATTCATTTTACTTGAACAGTGCAGTGTTAAACAATTTTAATAAATAGAGATTTGAACCTTATTGAAATTAGTTTCGTGTAAATTGTTAATTATTGAGCAATGGAAAAATAATGGCTAATTGAAAAATGAATCGTTAGATTAATCGATTAAAACTAATTTGTAGGGATAGCATTCCATTGTTTTGTTGCTGTGACAAAAAAAGCAGTTTGGAACGATGTTTTATATTACAGTCTCCTCTCGTTGGTAATCTTGTTTGTCTTATTTCACCATTTCATCTGTTAGAATAAATAGTTTTACAGGTGTTGGAGCCATGCAGTATCTTATAAAGTAAACCAACATTGGTCTTGACCAAAAAAAAATTCAAAGCTCAATACATTTTGTTTGTTTTTTGTTTTTGTCCGGAGCTCGTTAAAATGATTTATGTGTTTTGTATTGTTGTGGGTTTTCTTTTCATTTAATTTCTGCTTATTTTAAAGCACTGCAGTTGACCTTTGTGGTATTGCGCAATACCAGCAGGAATGTATCGACTCAAGTTGTCAACAGCGTTTTGTGTGCTCGTGACCTTCTTGTGAGTTCATTCTTCCAGGAACGACTTGCAAGAACTTTCTCCCTAAGAACACTAAACCGTTCCTTGCATTCTTGGAATTGAGAAACGCTCCTTGATTCACAGTATGTAATCTCAAAGCGCTTTACAAAGAAAACAGCTCATTCTCGTGAGTCGAATGATTAGTACTCGTAAATGTTACTGTATAAAGCCAGTGCATGCACTTGCTCGCCTGATGGGAGGGGCTAGACAGAGAGGGGAGAGGGAGGCCTGCAGGAAGATGACATTTTTTTTCAAACGCTACCACTCTCTTGGATTGAAGGCACCCCTTCATTCCTCCATCATCTTAGAAGAATGTCTGGCTATCATTTAACTAGTCTGGACCCATCTTCTTATGTGCTTCTCTATCCCGCTTATGATTGACCCATCTCCTCGAACAAATAATCTTGGGCTGAATGGAACCTGGCTCCCTGCAATCAGACATACTGTAGGTTATCATGTATCCTGGTCCAAAATTCCTGGACCATGTAATTTAAGTAGTTTTAGGTTGTTTGCGAAATCAAAAGAAATATAGCCAAAACTGACTACTCCCTTAATTTGCTCTTTTATTTTGCAAACACAAAAAAGGAAAACGTAATTGTATGATGACTTTTCTTTTGCCAGAAGAGGGCACTACTGCTCTGTTGACAGTGGGGCATCCCATCTATCAATCTAAAGTGAGACATATCTTTTTGTATGTTTATATGTATTTGTGTATGGGGACGTGTTTGGGGGAAGGTTACCTGCACGTCACACACATACACCACATGCAGAACGCTTTACAACACCAGGGTGGGGGCGGGGGGGGGGGGGGGGGGGGGGTAGTTTCCTGCATCCAACGTTAGCTACATGATTGCTGGATATACCAAACTAACTTTTCTTCACTTTCCTGGAGGCCCTACTCTTTTTTTTAGTGTATTATTTCGCTAAGAGGAAACTCAATAAAAAGCCATTTGCCAACACTAAATATCAAACAAAAGCCACACACTATATAGTATTAAGTATAGTATAGCCTACATTCACTTCTAAACAGAGGTGGAACATAACGTAATCTCTGAGATTTTTCCTTCACAACGCTGTGCAATGCAAGAAAATCTCAGAGCTGAAACGGGCAGACACATCAGTTTTCATCACACTCACCCTGGGTCGGGTTAATTAAGGCTACTGCTAACTTACAACACTAATACCATTACCTTCGCAAAAATATCCCCGCGAATCAAATCCCTTACTTCACCGTTAACCGTCAAGCCACTAAACCTGAATGGAAATTAACACCTCTGCTGAAGTGTTAGTCAGTGAATCTGCAACGTTCTCTGTCAGGTAAATCATGAGGTCAGTAGCAGGCTATACAGTGGAGTTGCATATTAAGTGGTTTATGGTCCTTCTGTAAGTCATTTCGGGGTACAATGTGGTTTTGAAGAATTCTACAAGCAGCAATACCACAGGCCAAGCATTACGCCTGTTTCAAACGGCGCATTTTCAACGGGCACTGTACTAGTAATGTGAATGTGTAATGTCAGTCCTCAACAAAAACATTGTGCTGAATATTGTAAAGGCATGTTTTTGTTTTTTTAATTTTATATGATAATATACTCTATTGTAAAGTGTAATTTAACCTCTGGTTTCTTCTGGCTTCAGTCAGTATGCACTTCGAGTGGGCAGTATCCAAATGATATCGTGATAAATATCAATGTCATTCTAAATGTGAAAATACATCGTGATCAAATTTTTTGCCATATTGCCCAACCCTAATTAACATGCTTGCTTATTAATGCTGGAAGGAAATTGCAGCAAAATGTTGTGTTCTTGCTGTGTTGATGTTTTTTATTTTAACTTTTGTAAAGTATCTTGAAAAGCGCTCTATAAATAAAAGATTTTATTGAGGCCGGAGTACGAAAGTGCCAGGGGCTCAACGCATGTTCGAGTACTATAGCACTCACAAAATGTTGTACCCATGTTGAAACTACTAAATATTTCAGTTATTTCAATTGGGCTTGGCACGTCGGGTCTAAAGCACCCCCAATTAGTTTTAACCTTTTAAACACATTTTTGACGCCCTTGATATACTCAAACTCATGAAAGCTGGCACACACCTGTGAGCATTGCGGGACTATACAGCAGTTTGGTTTACTGGGCTCCATAGGCCCCCTAGTGCGTGGAAGGCTTTGGTCTGGACAAAGTTGCTCCATAATTTTACAAAATTTGGTACCACATTGCTCTATCATTTTGGTCATATTTCACATTTCATTAACTCTGCCCAACCAGATTTTGGCCATTTTTGTGTTTTTCATTTGTATTTTCCGACTAATGTGATGCTAAGCTGCACACCATTTAGGTACTTAGGGGCGGGTATGGAACATTTTGAAACTCCTACGCTCTCAATTTGCCTCTGATCTTTGTGAGTGCATTACTAAAGGGGTAATAATTACTTAACTGTGGTTATGGCATAATGCGTTATGGAGACAAGAAAGTGAGAGAAGTACAGAAAAAGAAGTGAGTGATGCCCGAGCTTTCTGTCCTGTGTGCCCAGTCTCTCCTCCTTGTTTCCATTGCAGCCTTTTAGTGTTGGATTAGAAACTCCTCCTGGGAAGGACACTGAGTGTCTTATTTGACACGGGCTGTATAGAGACAACAAGAGGATGGAAAGTGGAGCAGGGAGGGAAAGTGACGTTAGCTTTTGCTCTCCACCCCTCCCCCTTCTCTTCCTAGTGTGTGTGTGTGTGTGTGTGTGTCTCTCTCTCTCTCTCTCTCTCTCTCTCTCTCTCTCTCTCTCTCTCTCTCTCTCTCTCTCTCTCTCTCTCTCTCGTGACGTCTCTGTTTTTTACTTTCATCACAGCTCACTCTCCATCCCTCCCTTTCCTCTTCTCATCCATCTCTCTCTTTCTCTCTCTCTCTCTCTCTGCCGCCTGTGTGATTGAAGCAGCACCAATAATGGCGTCTTGTTTTTTCTCCCATGCTTGTGTGTATGCATGAACGCCCGCCATTCTGCCCGTTTATTCCATTTGTGTGTGTGCGTGCTGCTGAAAATGGCAGGATTACTACAAGTCGGGGATAATCCGCTGCCCTGACGGCGTTTCCATTCCCGAGCTGAGGGAGGCATGTGACTACCTCTGTATCTCCTTCAACTACAGCACCATCAAGTGCAGAGACCTCAGTGAGTACACAAAACTGTACATGTGGCTTGTTTAGCTGTTGATTCACTGTATAAACTGTGTAGAGCTGCAGACGGATGTAGTTGCTGGTTATGTTGACACATTGACTTTGGTGAGTCTGAAGCAAAGGTTGGTTTCATAATTTTTGTATTACTGAATTAGAGCAGAACACAAATAGACGTTGCCTTTTTTTGAAGACAGAGTGTGGACATAACTGTATATTTTGCATATAGTCAGCCAATACCTCTATTTTCATTTAAAATAAATGAAAACAAGTTAGCAGCAATATTATGTCCACAATACAGCAGATACTATTGTTGATAGACATAAATACGGCATTTACTGCAGCTGTTACTGTAAATGTGACCCTCTGTCAGAACTAAAACTAGGCACAGACCTTCCGATTATCATCATAAGTGCACAGTAGTCGAGATACCTGAATAATAAATTGTGACAGGCTCATGTGGCTGTTTGTTCAATGTTGTTGTTCCATATTTGACGTACTTGTGAGCACATACTGTTACATGGAAATGACATTTTGTAGATGGTGCATGTCCGTGTGCATTTGTAATATTTGTGCATGTTTGTGCTTCTTGTTTGTGCCTCAGAGTGTGTGGGAGAAACAGCTTCAACTCAACAGCTGTGTGTGTGTTTGGCTCTGAGAAGGTAGTGATTAGCTGAGAGCTAATGCTTGTTATGCGGCACATAACCAACCAAGGCGTGCAGGTTTTATTCTTGTACCAACAGGATGTGGGTTTTCAGGGTTTTATGTCATTAGTTGTTGCTTTTCAGTGTGTTTTGTGGTTAATTTGAGTCTACTTTAAATCAATCTCTGCTCTGGAAAGACCCACACTAAGGCTGCACATATAAACCATGTTTTCTGTTGGTATATTTTAAGAGTTTGCATTCAGAAGTTCATTATATTCACATTTATTATGTTTAAATGTTTAAGCAGCTCTACACAAGTAATATTTAAGTCTTATCAGGTACAGTACTGCTTGAATATAGTCAACTGTAGAGAAAGAAGTTTCCATAAATATACAGCCTCGCTCAGGTAAATTGGTCACATTACTGTTTACAGGAAATCTCCTTTAGCCTGTGTACAAATTAAGCCCATGACCTTTAGGGAGATAGTTGTTAACCCTCTGGGGTCGAGCATATATTTACAGTAATGGCTTCACAAGTTTTTATCATACAAGCATGGCAAAAATATTGATAGAAACCTTTTATAATTTACACTTTCCAATATGTCCACTGCCAAATAATATGTGATTTTTGTGTGAATTAGATAAAAGCTAAAACCTTTAAACCATTGTTACTAGGGGTGTAAGAAAAAAATCAATACACTTGAGTATCGCGATATTTTATTTTGCAATACTGTATAGATTTTCAAAAAGGCAATAATGATTTTTATTTTATTTATTTTTTACGTGCAAAAATATTCATGTAAGACGGTGGTTCACGTTTATGTTGTGTTCAAACCCCCTACCGCTAGATGGCTATGCTGAGACACACAACTAGTGTTCTTGCCTAGCAGTGCCTGACTTATTGCTAGAAGCTAACAACGTAGCTATGGCTGAACTTTGGCCTACTTTAGCATATAAACATTAGCTCACTAAGAACCTGTGAACCACAATCCCAAATTGGCAGTTTGATTTTCTGCGTACTGAATTGTTTACCTAAAGTAAACTTCTTTGACTTATATGCACATCATGTCTTTTTTTTTAAATATTAGTTTTTCTAAAATTATACTTTAAAAAAATCCCAATATATCGCCTTACGCACAGTATCGAAATATATTGCAGTATATTGAATCGTGACTCGTGTATCGTGATACGTATCGTATCGCCAGATTCTGGCCAATACACAGCCCTAATTGTTACCTTATTGATTGCCTTTTTCTTACTTGAAGTTGTCAGTAGTTAATAATCACTGGTTTGGCTATATTGAATGTCTTGTACTATTTGTTGTTGCATTTGTAAAAGTATTTTATACATGCCTAAATACTTGGTGTCACACTAACTTTAAGTTGTGATTCCTTTTTTAGGTTTTTGTTTGAGCTCCTGTAATATTATGCCTCAAAAATGTGTGTGTGTGTGTGTGTGTGTGTGTGTGTGTGTGTGTGTGTGTGTGTGTGTGTGTGTGTGTGTGTGTGTGTGTGTGTGTGTGTGTGTGTGTGTGTGTGTGTGTGTGTGTGTGTGTGTGTGTGTGTGTGTGTGTGTGTGTGTGTGTGTGTGTGTGTGTGTGTGTGTACTCTGTGTGTCGATGCTGTGTTTAATAAGAAGTTTGGCATGAATGTAGCCAAGTGCACCTCTGACCGCTTGATTGGGTGATCACATGTTTTGTTCAATCTAAATATAATCATTAATTTAAACTCATGTTAATGCTTAGTAGAAAGAAATGCTGGAATCCAAAATGGCAGTGCTTCTTACAGTGGACATGCAATTTCAGATTATGTACAATATTCTCAAACTTTAAATAATTAAATTAAATTTTATTTATAGTATCAAATCATAACAAGAGTTATCTCAAGACACTTTACAGATAGAGTAGGTCTAGACCACACTCTATAATTTACAAAGACATAATAGCAATAGTACTTGGCTATCCTAGTTGTTGGAGGACAAGTAATTGATTCAGCAAGGTGTTCTACATGCTGTCCTCTCTCTTTCCGTTGTCTTCTCTCAACACGGATGTCTTCATGGTTCCTCCCCAGGCGCCCTGATGCACGAGCTGTCTAACGACGGGGCCCGGCGTCAGTTTGAGTGTTACCTGGAGGAGATGGTGTTGCCGCTGATGGTGGCCAGCGCTCACAGCGGAGAGAGGGAGTGTCACGTGGTGGTGCTGACTGATGACGATGTGGTGGACTGGGATGAAGAGTACCCTCCACAGATGGGAGAGGAGTACTCACAGAGTAAGATACTGTCACCATCACTGATACCAAATCTGTTGCCAAAAACCCGGTTAAGATGCCTTCTTTTATGAAAACCGGCTACAGTGGCATGAACGCTTTCTGCAACTGCTGCATTCTTCACACTTTTTCACTTCTGGCATTTTCTAAAGTTGCCAAACTTTTCTGGTGGAGTGTTTGTCATAGGCTCCGTCCTGAGTGATCCAATCACAAGCGGACAGCTGTAAGTACAGGTGTGAATTCACCCAGGACGCATTGAAGACTCATTGAAATCCGATCACTCAGACCACATCATTTTAGCAGTGTGTACGGGAATGTGCCTTGGGCCACATTGAAGGGCCGCCTACTCAACTCTAAGCAGAACAACATACTCATTCACTGGCTTTGTCCATGACGTCTGAGCTATAATAAGCTCTGTAAATAATACAAACCGCTAACGTGGGTTAGGTTTAAGTAGGGTTAGTTAACTTGGTGGACCTTTTTATTTTCCAACCTCAGGCATTTTGTTTAAAAGGATCATCACTCTAAATGTTCTAAACACTTCTCTATCAAAGTTACGTTTTGACTTCGGTGCATGCCGGTTTAACGTTCATAACTTTGGCTATTATTCTCCTGTTAGCTGGGCGTCTTGCTCCAAGGCTAATTCCTTCTGTCTATGGCTAATTAGCTAGTTAACGTGCTAATAATGCTAACATATAATGGAAAATAAAATATTCGAATTTACTCACCGAATTTTTTTTTCTTTAGCGCAGACTTCTTGAAAGGGTCCGTTAGTACAATTAAAAGCACAGCAAGCCATATTATGTGTTGGATATGTGCATGAAAAATTCTCTGAATGTCACACACACAGCCAGGCACTCAAGTGCAGTGACTCAACTAATGAAATGACGGGGACACCTAACAGAGCTGCAGCCTAGCGGCTAGTGAAGATGGGCATTTTCCATAGACATATATAAAATGGACCAACAGATCTGTTGCTCTGGACGGAGACCAGTGAAGGATATTAGAAGCACTTTTCCGGT
Source organism: Zingel zingel (assembly GCA_023566125.1). Classification (NCBI taxonomy): domain Eukaryota; kingdom Metazoa; phylum Chordata; class Actinopteri; order Perciformes; family Percidae; genus Zingel; species Zingel zingel. The sequence continues at coordinate 34,726,972 of CM042320.1, read as the reverse complement.
GAGCGCTGAGCGTTACTGCGCAGCCTCCAACTGAGAGGGAACGTAAATGTGACGTGAGCAACCTGTCTGAAAGTTGTAAGTCTTCTGGTAGCTGTGCCAAGAGAAATCTCAGTCATTCCGAATCTTGCAGAGACGGAGAGCGTAGGTATATGTAAGGAGATAACATTGGCACAAGCTAATTATTGTTAACTAAAATGCTAGTTAACATTAGTAATTAAACAGCGAATGTAAGTCGAAACTGCCTGCGAGTTTGTCCTGTACTATACGGTAATTCCTGCGACAATAAGTACCGTGGTTATGACACAATCGTTAGCCTATTTTTACAAAAACGTCTGCTACAGAGCCATAACGTGAGGTACAAGGTAATGGAGCCTTTTATACATTGTCGTGTTTCTTTAGAAATAAGCAATGGACAAATAGTCTTTAAACGCTTCAGATGTAAAGTTATTCGCTGTCAAAGTAGCGCCAAAATGAATGGCAGTCAATGGAATGCTAACGGGAGGTAATGGCTTTGTAGCATCAAAATGGCACCATAGGAGCTACTTGTTCCGGGGAGAGGCTTACCCCCTTGGCATTTTCACAACGGGGTATACGGGGATTGACTCCCCTTTGGAGCCAGCCTCAAGTGGCCACTCAATAAATCTGGTACTTCCACATTGGCTTGGACCTAAAAGGCATGGTGGCGTAATTTTCTCGCTTGCGCTCCTCGTGCCGGGAACACTATGGTGACCATAAACCTAGCTTGAGACCCCTCGTGGCGCTTTGCCTGTATTCATTTAATTTAATATTCATTCTAATTGATTAGGGGTGCCCACATTTTTGCACACCCCTGTAACTTATTCCTTTGTGACATAAAGCTCCATTGTTGTCCAAAAACAAAATTAAAGAGAACACTGTTGCATTGGATAGATTCATCTGCTGCTGAAAATCCCCAACAAAATGCACTATTACCAACTTTTTGACTTACAGTGGTCAGCTGTTTTAGTAAATTACTAAACCTTATTAAAAAATAAAACTCTTTTTTTAAAGATTTATATCTTTAGTGGTAATCAATGGGCTTGAGGCTCAGTGCCACACTCCAGGTAGGGATGTCAGAAAGTATTGAGAGACATTGAAAGTATTGGTCTTTTTGTGGGATTCAATGACGATAACAAAAATCTTCAGCCGTTGCTGAATGTGATGTGGTGGATTCATGTATTAAATGTCCCTCTTTTCCCCCAACAGTCATCTACAGCACCAAACTGTACCGCTTCTTCAAGTACATAGAGAACAGAGATGTGGCCAAGTCGGTGTTGAAGGACAGAGGACTGAAAAAGATCCGGCTGGGAATAGAAGGTACAGAGTTTCTCAAAAACAAAAAAAAATAATTTACAATCACACTAATACATCTAATTGTTACTGGGGAGTTTTAGCTCTGTTTCTGCTTTAGAATTTGAAGTCTGGAGATTTGAAGAATTCAGTAGGGTACAATATTTCATAACTTGGCTCCTTCATTTCTGAAGATGTTTGTCTTTAGCTGTTTTTCTCTGCAGTAGCCCAACTGTAATTAATACAACACTGTTGGCCTCATTGGACCTTTTATGAGTTAAACAAAAACATAAACGAACCTAGACAGAAGAACATTTTAGGTCATGGAAGCAGTTTCACTTGTTAAAGAAAAATACTGGAACTTGCCCCCATGGCCACAGTGGGAACCTTTACCGAGCTTTTAAAATATGATTTGGCATCACTACATGTCCTTGCACTGGGGATGAACACCATGTAAAAGTGTCAATGGCTGAATTCTGAGGCACGAGGACACCAATAAAATGTTTCATGAAATGTCAAACCCAAGCAGCAATATTTTGCTGTTTTACAGTTGGTTATGTGCCGGACTATTTCTTGGCCAGGACCAGTCACTTCCTAGAGTCTTCAAAATACCACTCCAACAAGACAGCTGTAGTTGTTTCCTTAAAGAGCCCCTAATACGCTTTTTTGGATTTTTCCCGTTGTTTAGTGTGTTATATAATTTTTGTGTATGTAATAGATGTACAAAGCAAAACACACATTTCATTTCAAAACAGAGCTTTCTCTCCCATAGACGGCACTTTTTCTTAATTGCATAAAAACGCATCACCCACATTTCTGTTTGAAATTCCTCAATTAGTGATGTCACTGATTGAGAATGCCAGCCCAGTTTTTCGTATGTCCTGCCCAAAGAGTTCAACAATAGGGTTGCACGATTTTTTGTTTCATCGTCCACATCGTGATGTGCGCATGTGGATAGTCACATCGCAGGACGTTGCGATGTTGACGCTAAAACTTTTTTTGCTACTTGATAGAAAAGTAAACTTTCACCATTCTCCTTTTACGTGATTGTTACCGGCCAAGCCTTTCCCTTTTAAGACCGGTAACCATGTGAGCAACATGTGTATGTGACATAACGTTAGTCCGATGGGGGTTGTTATGGGAGGTGAGGCTCTCGTGTGTAGAAAAGTACCGTAAGTGGCAGCTGCCGCCGACACAGTAATGCACATGCTTTTCCATGGGTAGTGAAGCTACAGTAGTCAGTGTTTTTATGTTCGCTGCAAAGATGAAATAAATCACCTGATTAATGCAACGTTATCATGACCTCTCCTGGCCATATTTCACCACAGAAAGCTGCTACCTAACCTGACTCCGCCAGATGGATTTGCTCGGCATATCCATCTGGGAACTTTCCGTTGGAGAACTTTTGGGAAGGGGCGAAAATACTGGTTAGCTGATTGGATAAACCATCAGTCTATCACCACCTATGTTGGTGATAGACGGGCCAAATCAACCAATCGGATCAACGACTCTTGCCGAAACCAGTCGGGAGAAGAGCAAAAACATCTTTTCCTCCAAGAAAAGCCTCCAGTGCCGTTTTTTTTTCCCTTTTTCAAAGAAGGAATACTTGGGCAATAGCTAAAATAGCAAAAAGGCCAAAAAAATTAGTTAAATGCAGGTCTGCGGAGCTCCTACACCGGCTAGCTAACGTGCTAGCTCCAGCTAGCTTTGTTTGAACTGCTCGCTAGCTGCAGCCCATCGCTTCGTAATATCCATTGGTCAAATCTTAACATAGGCTACAGCGAGTATAATCACAGATAAGAAGATTATCGTGTGATAGATAATTAATGACTGCACTTCCCAGAGCTGGGATGCGTTCAGGCATTCATTAAGAAGTTGCATTGGCACACGCAGTGAACAACGGTATGTGGGTAGCCATGACCGACCATGTCCTCTAAAAACATGGGCTACGCGTTATATAAATCTTTACTTAAGTAAAGAATAGATGTTAATACAAAACTAGAAAATGCATTTCCTGCAGAAAATGCGTGGGAATGCTGAATTGCTAAAGCTAAACTGGATGAATAGCTTAAATCCGTAAGAAGAAGTTGAAGTAGTGATAATAGTTGAAAAAGTTTAAATCGTTTTAATAAGTATGAATTTCCTTAAAAAGTTAAAAGCTTGCTAAACTGAACTGTTGGCTGTAAAAGTTGAATAATTATCAAAGATGTAGAACATTCTGAGGTCTGAGTATATTTTCTAACTGAACTCACAAATGCAGAAGTATGAAACAAATTGTATGAAAAATCTTAAAGCTTAAATGCATTGCACTGCTGAAAAATCGGGAAAATTGTCAGTTGGAAGTGAAACTGCATTACCTAAGTGAAGAGCTAAAATATATTGTTAGAAAAGCTTGAAGCTGAACTGTAATACTGTCAAAGATGAAAGTTGAAATGAAGAAAGAATAAATACTTTGTATTATTATCAGACCTATACACTGCATAGATCAAAAAAGCGTCAATCTAGCTGAGATGAGAAGTGAAATATATTGCGTGGAAAAAAAGGGGGCTGAACAAGAGGTAAGAGAGAAGGGACTTCCACTTGCTACTAGTGGTTAAGTGTTGTCACAGGGACATATTGATTGATGTATGATAGTGGGATTCGAACCCAGGTCTCCCACACCAAAAGCATGTGTCATATCCACTGTGCTATTAACACCCGATAAATGGCAGGTTATCGTTCAGCTCTAATAAAGCCTTTCTTTGATCTGTAATTACCACGTGTGTGTGTGTGTGTGTGTGTGTGTGTGTGTGTGTGTGTGTGTGTGTGTGTGTGTGTGTGTGTGTGTGTGTGTGTGTGTGTGTGTGTGTGTGTGTGTGTGTGTGTGTGTGTGTGTGTGTGTGTGTGTGTGTGTGTGTGTGTGTGTGTGTGTGTGTGTGTGTGTGTGTGTGTATGTGTGTGTGTGTGTCTATGTGTGTGTGTGTGTCTATGTGTGTGTGTGTGTGTCTATGTGTGTGTGTGTGTGGCTATGTGTGTTTGTGTTTGGCTATGTGTGTGTGTGTTTGTGTTTGCATATATGTGCGTGTGTGTATGTGGCTGTGTGTGTCTGTGTGTGTATGTGTTTGCATATATGTGCGTGTGTGTATGTGGCTGTGTGTTTGTGTGTGGCTGTGTGTGTGTCTGTATATATATATATGTGTGTGTGAGATGTTAGGTTCATATTAAACTGTCTGTAGTTCAGTCTGTCAAGGGTACTAACGCCATGGTTACCATGTTTTTAAACACAGTATGGAATGCTTTGATGTATGTATTGAGATTCCTTTGATGTTTAATCAGTTAACGACCGTGTCATCTGCTGAAACTGTCACCTGTGCCACACTGGAGCTATTCAAAGACACTGAGAGCAAGCTCTCAAATAAAGGCTCAGACTGCGAAAACGATGAGTGTTACCAGTCAAATGATGCATGCACTACAAGGCCTTTGTGAACGCATCAATATAAAAATTTATGTGGATAAACTTAAAAATTTGGGCATATCAGCGATTTTAAAAAAGTGGTTCACTCTGCATTTCGCTCGGAAATGTGGAGAATGTTAAACAAGGAAGCGAATGGAGGAAGGTGTGGAACTCTTGTCATTTGGAAGCTCAACGAGCCAAAAGTAAAAGGCGTATTACAAGCACATTGCCTGAAACTAGACAAAAATACCTACGTTTTGATGTATAGATTGTGTATGACAAGTAGATATTGTGGCCGTGAGAGCAATTTATAGAGAAGGGACAAAGAATTTTTTTCAAGGCTCTGTGCTCTGGCTATGACATCATCCACTCTAGCTCGTGCAATAAACACTAATTATAAACGCAGAAAAATCCTGAAATGATCACTAAACTTAAACCGCTTTTTCACAAAAACTGTAAAAGATATCAAATTGAAAAGCAATAGCCGGATAGCTGAATATTTTGTGAACATTTTAAAGTTTGTTTGGCGTCTGTAGGTGAAAGTATGAAGGAGCTGAAAATTTTGTGAGCGTAAGAAGATTTTAAGGATTTGAAGCATGCTCTCATTGACTTCAATGTTTAAAAAAAAAAAAAGTGTTTAAAAAGCTTAATATTTAAAAAAGGTTGAAGAAGTCCCATCATTAGCTGAAAGAGCTGAACATTTTAAAAGTTGAATGGTTTTAATAGCTGAACATATGCAGAAGTTACGGAGAGCCAAAAAACGTACGGAATAATAAAAATGGCCAAACAGAATAGTTGGAATGCTGCTGAATCAGCATTCCCACTAATAACCCCTAGATTGATGTCTTATCTTTGCCATTATGAGGTACTTCCCTCCCCGTCGCGTACCTGTAACCCAGCCAGCTACAAAGAACTGGTAAGCATCCAGACTTTTAAAAGCTTTGAGATCAGCACCAGTGTATGGGGATACCCCGTTTACCACATAGTGGTACAGAGCGTGTGGACTGAAGTCGGGCAGACTCTGCGATTTTATGAGGTCCGTGAAAACGGAGGCAGGAAGAATTGAGGGTCGGTATCCAATCCCGCTATCTCCAACTTCTCCAAATACTGCTGTTTGTGAGCACCTAGCAGATGCCCTACCTCAACCGATAATGGCACGACAACTTGTTCAATAGAAGAAGCCATGAAGCCATAAATAAAGTATATTTAGTGTTATGTATTTCAAACTGATTGTAACTATGAAACTTTCCACTTGTCTACTACTGTTTAGCTTGTTATTGCCGGTGATTTTTGCCGTCCATCATGTCGTCACGTGGTCGTGGTCACGTGTTTGCAAAGGGTCTATAGGTTCTGCCTGAGCAAGCACAGCCTGCCCAGTGGCTTGTTTGAAGTTGGTTCACCAGTCACAACAGAGTGGGCCAGCTGACCAATCAGACAGCAGTTAAGGTGGCTACACCGAGCAATGGGCAGTATGAGATACTGTATGTGTTTCTTTTTGACATCAAAGCATGTAAACCTATTCTAGTAGACCCCAAGAACACAAATGGGATGCTGAAAATGAGTATAATAGGGGCTCTCTAAATGTTCTTCTGATAAATCTTTGTTCTTTTTTTTTCTCCAGGCTACCCGACCTATAAAGAGAAGGTGAAGCGGCGTCCTGGAGGTCGTCCAGAGGTCATCTACAACTATGTCCAGCGTCCCTTCATCCGCATGTCTTGGGAGAAGGAGGAAGGGAAGAGCCGCCATGTGGACTTCCAGTGCGTCAAGTCCAAGTCCACTACCAACCTGGCCGCAGCCGCCGCAGACATTCCCCAGGACCAGCTGGTGGTCATGCACCCTCCGGGGCCACAGGTGGACGAGCTGGACACTCTGCCACAGCCGCCGGGCATCAACGACCCCCATCAGCTGGGGCTTGGACAGGGACCAGAGAACACTGCAGGCCCCCAGCTATCGCAAGGCTACGAGGGCCCGAACCAGCAGGCTCAGGACACTACGCACAGCCTGTCCCACAGCAACCAGCAGCATGGCAGCAGCTACACTCAGGCCACTTACCACTACGAGCCGGACCCAGACACACCGTCACCCTCTGCATGAGACTGGCTGCACACTTAATCCCTCCCTCTACTGCTGTGTTCACACTAACAGCAACAAGTGATTTTATTTACATAATTTCACTAAGACAAATTCAGAGCTAGGAAATGCTAAACTAAACTATAACTAAAAAATAAACAACTTTCATATAATTGTAATGTGAGCATTGATTATCAAACTTGCAGTCTTTTCACAAAATGTAGGAAATTAGAAATAGTAACACGGGTAAAGAAGCTAAAAGCACAGACACCTGGCCTTTAACAGCCAATAAGCACACAAGGTTTAAGTTGTTGCTACTTGTTGCTTTCAGTGTGAAGACAGACTTTGTTCTCCTGCTGCCCCACAGTCCTCCTCCCCTTCTCCTCTTCCTCAGTGGGAAAACACCACTTTGCCTTCTGTTGCACCTCTACTGCAGCCTTTCTCAGTCAACACTGTGTCCGAATGAGCGGAATTTGTCCAGCAGCCAAGGATGGATGAAGCACAATCAGCAGGCCTCCTCACCCACCTCTGGTCTCTCTGTTTGTTTTTTATTTATCTGACCAAAGGGCAGTTTAGTTGCATTCTGTATACATGTGAAAAGACAGTACTGTATTTAATTACATCGAAGCATGTGTAAGAGCTGTGAGTGAGTGAACTGTGCTGCTGGGATACTGTACCTTACTGGGAAAGTGGATTTCAGTCCCTCTTTATTTGGAGGCTAGTTAGTAAGTAGGATATGAAGATCCACTTTTTCTAGTAAATGTGAATGCCTTGATGAAAGGGTTTTTGTTTTACACAACATCCAGGTTTTAAGAAAATGATTAACTTCCTTAATTTTTTAACCCAGTTGATTTGGTTCCTAGTTCATGTTGAGTCCATGTTTTCACTCTTTTGCTCCACTCCTGTTTGTGTTCTGGCTGACCTGCTCTGAAATTTCTGCACAGGTTCATCACCACTGCTGTGAGCACACAGGATGTCAGAAGAGATGTTGAACTAAATGTTTTTCTAATAAATGGTATTCACAACACTCTCCTTGGATGACCGACTCCCAAATTATTATTATTATTATTTTTTAGAAAGAAAAAAGTCAGGTACAAAGCATCTTACAATGTACACAAAATAAAGCTCAACCAAACAGACAAACAAAAAAGAAGGAAAAAAACTAAACATGAGTATGACCAGGGGACAATCCCTCTGAGCTTTTTTACTTAAAATCTGTTCTATATGGGTTGATGAACTCAAGCCATCCTTTCAACATTTCTCAAATATGCCTATCTTGCATACCTGTCAAAACATGCATACATTTTCCATTACAACAATGTCTTGCATCACATTAACCCAGTCTGCTAATGTCTGTTGTCCTTTATTTAACCATTTGTTCATAATGTTTTTTGTTATTGGTGACTAGCATTGTTCTAAACATGCATGCTTTAGAAAAGCCAAAAGCTGTTGTAGCACTTACCCAGGTACTAGACCTGAAAACCTTAATTTTTTAAAGCTTTTTCCATGCTATCTCTAATTGTTTAAGGGTATGTAGATTCACATAAGCTTTTAGGTCAGGTATTTACAAAGAAATCCAAATAAATATTCAGAGTTCACTCCTGTCAGGCTTTGAAATTTGCATCCAGCCTGCCAGGTTTTGATGCAAGATCTAGCTATGTGTTAGGTTTTTTTCCCCTTGGTTATGTTTCAAATCGCTGTCTCCAATAATAGCCTAAGTGGGACCTTAACTGAGTGCTGGCATTCAATCATCTTCTATATTGCTAAATAGTCAGGGTCACATACTGTATATGTAACCAAGGGTTTAATATGGGCTGCTGTGGGTAATGACTTTTTAGGCAAGGGAGTGTGAGACGACCTGTATCCCCAGGAACTTGGAGGGTCTTGTATCTAACTGTTGGTTTCTTTCCCTGCCACAGGGATCTCGAAATCAACTTTCTACAAATGTCTTATCTGCAATATCCACTGGTAGTGTTTGGAATTAATATACAGCAGCTTTGGTAGAATGCTCATTTTAACTATTTCTATATGTTGCTCAATCCCAGCAAAGACAACAGACTCCACCTAGCCAGGTATTTTCTAATGTTAGAGTAGTGGGTCTTAATTTCCCGAGGCTAGCGTTTTTAGGTCCTTTGGTATCTGCACACCTAGGTATTTTAAACCGTCTACCTCCCTAATGGCATAATTGTGAAATCTCAATTGTTGACTGGTTGTATATTTAAATGTTAGCAGCTGGGATTTATGAGAGTTCAATCTGTACCCTGATACTAATCCAAACTCTAAAAGTGTTTGTAATAAAGCAGAAAGACAGTGGACCGGTGGTGCCAAATAAACCAAAATGTTGTCTGCGAGCGATGGAATTGTGTGTTCTGCCAGTGATACTCAATATATTTTATAATTTTGCCTGATCAGTCGACTCAGACTCTGATGACTCTCGGGACTGATGGGACATCTTCAACAACATCCTCATTTCAACTCAAAGGACCCTTTGTTCTTGCTATTAGTGTGATATAAGTGGCTTGATTTGTCTGTATGAAAGTCTAAAACTAAAACATATGCAGAGTTTCCTATAGAAATTACCAGTTTACTGATTTGAAAGATACTTCTGCATCCAAAACCACTATGGCTGCCTCTGTTTGCTCCTGATTTATCTGGAGAATCACATGTAAAATACTTCTGATGTCTTGAGTTTGGCAATGTTTTATGAAGTCTGTTTGGTCCAAGTGTATAATTCCGGGCAGAATTTGCTCCAGTCTTTTAGATAGTATTGATGCAGAAATCTTATAATTCTGGTTTAAAAGACTCACAGGTATATAATTTAAACAGTCCAGCCAATCTCCTTACTCCTGCTTGGGGATAACTGTTAAACTGCCTCTCGCCAGAAGGGGGGGTGTCTCCTCTTTCTGTAGCACCCAGGTAAATGTCCTCAGCAGTAGGGGGATTAAAGGTTTCTAAGTACCAATACCATTCAGCTGTGTATCTATCCCGCTCTGGCCTTTTATTGGTTTAGAAACTAGAAATAGCCCTTCTCAATTCTTCACTTGCAATTCCTGCCTTTAAGGCATATTTTGGGTATCAGACACTGTTGGGAGGTCCAGCCCCCGTAGAGTGTATTAAATGTTAAAAAATTAAAACTCCAAATGGAGCTCAGCGCAAATTCTTTCAGGAAGACTTCTCACTTCTCTAAATGGATCAGCTGTAGAGGTGTTCTCTTTTGTCTTAACCAATCAGAAGCGGCCATGAAAATCACGAGCCAATCACTGCATGACATCCATATTTTAAACCTGTCTCTCTCTGCTGCTCAGTTGTCATTTCAGGATAAGAGCACAACCCTCCTCCTCCCCTTTCTCCTCCGGGCTTCATCAAAGACGGCTCCTGGGTCCTCATCCGGCAGGCTACTGCCGACGGCGATCGTTTTGGGTTCCAGGCTCCTCACGCCACCATCAGTGTCTAGACTCCATCGGAGGATTATCTTTCGGCTTTCTACCCCTTTATAAAAATTATTATTTTATATATATTTTATTTTTATACAACGATGGAGTCTAATCTCCAAAGACTGTAGATTTCAAAATCTCGCATATGTACAATAAATCATTGCATATCTGCAACGAAGTCTCCCCTGATTGAACTGATGTCATGCAAGATTTGGGTACAAAGTTGTTTCTTGTTCCCTTTGTAGTCGTTTCAATTTTACTCCTAAATTAATTATTTCCAGTGTTTTTTGTCCAATGCAGCTGTTTTAGCAATTATTTCCCCTTGCGACCCAGAAACAAGGGGGGAGTAACGTCACCATTATTGTTATCTTCCTGATAATTTCTATTTCCCTACTGGTATAGAAGAGTTCAGCCTCCATGATGAAATCCTCCTTTTCAAAATTAGGTCCATTATTCCTAAACTGCATGTTTTTACCACATGCACATCCTTGTAGAACATTAAAAAGTAATTGATTCGAGAGTAGGCAGAGTGGGGAGATGAAAAAAAAACAAAATCTTTAATTAAGGGGTGAAGTTCTCTCCACATATCAATTATACTTGAGTCTTGTCGTATACTTATAATTTTTCTGCAAAGTGAGCAGCCTTGAGAACTGTGCCACAGAGAAGAGCCCAGTGTAGGGCATTTAAGTCTCCTATACAAATGATAAGGCCCTGGGCTATAATTAACGTAAGATAATATTTAAAAATTTGCTTAAAGAAGGACCAGTTTGCTCCAGGTGGTATACCAGGCAGAGTTTCCGCTAGAAAAGAATTGGTGCCGGGGGGGTCCGGCAAGATGACGGGTTGAGCAGTAGCAATTTTCCAAGCTCTTCACAATAGTCCCCAAAGTATAGTTAGAAGTTGTTGAATGTCCACTCTGAAGTGTGAAAATGGATTCAAAACATCATTAAACCTGCAACACTTCTGATATATGTTAAACAAACTCAAATTTCTAAGAGCCACTATCTGATCATTGTTTCATAGATCTAATTTTAGAACCCACGGTGAGGGTAAGCAGAAACAAAGGATATTGGAAGTTTAATTCTAAGATGTTACAAAATGAGGAATATTGCATTAAGGTTAGGGAAATTATAAGAGATAATGAAAAGGATGATTCACTTGAAGGTTATATTGGTAGGTGGGAATTTACTAAATTTAAGATTAGAGAATTCACAGTCAATTTTTGCAAGGAATTAAATATGGAAAAAAGACTATATGAAAGTAATTTGTTGCGGGAAATTAACCAGTGTTGTAGTAATTTGGACCTAAATTATCAAGAAAAAAAACAAGTTACTGGAGTTACGTTAAGTCCGGTTAGATGAGCTTTATCTTGAAGGAGCACAGGGGGCCTTTATAAGGTCAAGAGCAAAATGGATCGAGGCAGGCGAAAAGAACTAGCAAATAACAAATAAAACAGACAGCAGAGAAACTCAATTACTAGTTTAATGATAAATGGGGTAGAAAGCAAAGATTTTAGAAGTATAGATAAAGAAGTGTTTTCATTTTACTCCAAATTGTACTCCTCAAATTATTCTGGTATAGAGGCTGATTATTTGTTTGATAAAATCAAGAATGTTATCCCATGCATTGATGATCCCTTTAAAGATATTTGCGAGTCAGATCTGAGAATCGAGGAATTGGATTCAGTTATTCTCAAGATGAAGTTGAACAAATCTCCAAGGAATGACGGGCTCACAACAAATTTCTATCAATTCTTTTGTAATGATGTCAGAAATTTACTATTTAAAGCAGTAATGGAATGTAAAGAGAAGAAAGAACTGATGTCATCTATGAAACAAGGTCTAATTACTTTTATTCCTAAATCTGGTAAAAACAAGAGAATTTAGATAATTTAAGACCAATTGTTGAATACTGATTACAAGTTACTCTCTGGAGTTGTTGCTACTAGGCTAAAGGGAGGTATGTCGACCATAATTGGTGAGACACAATCAGGTATTTTGAAAGGAAGGTCAATTAATAACAACATAAGACTTGTTTTTGATTTACTTGAGTACAGCAATATTATTCATGATAGTGGGTTTATTTCGCTTCAAATATGTTTATTGTGAAACATTTTCATTCAACAATGAAGTTTGCATGGCATTTACATGTTTCTTTAAGAATGATCATAACAACAAAAAACAACAACAGACATCATACAAATAGTAACAGAAACAGTGACAGACATTATACATATGTCATAAATATACATGTATAAAAAAATAAAAAAAAATGACATAGCTTACCACCCCCTCCCTTTAACCCCTCTCAGGATCCCTTTCTTCAGTTACCCACCCCTCCCACCCCAGGAGTGTATTCTTACTCACGTCTTAATGGCCTTCTCTGTCAAGATAAGAGTCCAAGGGAAGCCAAACTTTCTCAAAGTCCCTAAGCTTGTCCTTCAGAATGAATCTAATTCTCTCCATGTGTAGAGTATCAGTCAGTTCCGTCAGCCAGTACTTGAAGGAGGGCACCTCTTTCTTTTTCCAAAAAAGTAAGATATGTTTTTTCGCGATTATAACACCATATGCCAGAAGACGCTGTTGTGCTACTCTTAATTTCCTTAACTCTTCAGATTTACCCAGAACTATTAAAAATGGGTCAGGCTCTATCTGGACCTCCAAGATCATAGAGAGAAAATAAAATATGTCGCACCAGATCTCTTGCAATTTGGAACATAGGGCGTATCTATGAAGTAAGGTAGCGTCTAGGCATTCACATTTCTCACAAAGAGGTGAGACTTCTGGAAATATTTTATGCAATTTTGCTTCAGAATAGTGAAGTCTGTGAAGAATTTTAAACTGTATTAAGCAATGTCGAGCATTAATGGAACAGTCATGGATATACTCCAAACTCTCCTCCCAAACATTTGGTAGTATTGAGACACCTAGATCCTTTTCCCATTCTTTTAAACGGTCCATATCTGATAGGCACATGCCTTGTAAAGTCTCATATATTTGAGAAATTATGTAGTGTGACTTAGCAATTTATGCAGGCCTCTAACTTATCTGGCTTTGCCTTGTCGAAATTGGGAAAATGAGCTCTGATATAGTCTCTAATTTGAAGATATCTGAAAAAATTATTCTTAGGCAGGTTATGGTTCTCCTGAAGTTGCTGGAAAGATGCAAACTTCCCTCCCACATATAGGTCGCCAACATTTCCAATCCCCATTGGCTTCCAGATATTAAAGGTCCCATCCAAAGTGGAGGGGGTAAAGTAGGGGTTTGCTGCAATAGGTAGCAAAAATGACAACACACTGAGCTTGAATGCTTTCTCAGTTGTTTCCAGTTGTATCCTTATTGTGTCGTAAATGATAGGATTATGTTTAAAACATGTTCTATTGAGTGGCACAGGTGACAGTATAACTGCCCTAATAGGCAGACAGTCCTCACGTTCTATCTCTAGCCCATCATATGGCAACTGGGTATCATCTAACCAATGAGCAACAATAATACAATATAAAGTTAGGGAGTGCAAGCCCCCCATTGGCCAATTTAGGTACATTTCGGAAAAGATAAAGAATTTGAGGCAAGAAAAACTATTTTAATGGCATTGATTCTACCCATCAAAGAAATTGGGAGTGTTTTCCAGAATTGGATATTGCATTGAAGCTTGTTTAACAAGGTTGGGAAGTTAGCTCACTTACAGCTCACTGTACTTCTTGGTGACCAATATCCCCAAGTAAGTTAGGTTGTCTGATGTAACTCGGAGGGGAAGCTTACTGAGCCATTCTCGATCCTCAACTCGTATTGGTATTAGCTCACTTTTGTTCCAGTTTATTTTGTACCCAGAGAAAGTGCCAAATAGATGAAATACCTTCAGTATTGTTGGAATTGTTAGCTGTGGTTGGGTACAATACAGCAAAATTTCATCTGCGTACAGTGAAATTTCATTCACCGTGTATTCTGTGTTATAGCCATGAATCTTGGTATGTGATTGAATTGTTTCGGCAAGGGGCTCTATGGCTAGAGCAAATAATAGCAGGCTAAGTGGGCATCCTTGCCTTGTAACCCTACCAAGCTGAAATTGGGTGGAAAGAGTTTGATTAGTAAGTATCCTAGCACAGGGGCTATTGTATAATAAATTAGTCCAGGATACAAACTTCTCTCCAAAATTAAATTTCTGCAAGACTGCAATAAGTATGGCCATTCGACCCGGTCGAGAATGCCTTTTCGGGAGTCTAGGAGAGTGCATGATATTAAAAAGATGTCTAAAATTATGAAAAGAGTTCCTGTTGGGGATAAACCCAGTTTGATCAGGGTGAACCAACTTTCCCATAAAGGCATAAGTCTTCTGGCCAGTATCTTTGCCAGAATTTTTTGATCTGTATTCAATAATGATATTGGCCTATATGAGCCCACTTCTAAATGTTTCCCTTTTGTTATGGTTTGTACATTTATGTTGCCTGTTTTGTTTATTTCTGTTGCCTTGTTTAGTTGTCTGTATGTTTCCTGTGTTTGCTTAGTTATTCTGTATTTTTCTGTTCCCTGTGTGTGGATCTGTCCTTAGTCTTGTGGTCTGTGTATATTTAGTTGTGTATTTCCCTGTTTATGTTCTGCTTCCTGTTTTATTTTGATAGTCTGTTTTCTGTCTTGTCATGTCTAGTTTTACTTTGTTTTCCCGCCTTTGTTGATTGTCCTGCCCCGCCCTAATGTGTTTCACCTGTTGTACCACCTGTCCCTCGTTTGTTCATTTCCTCTTGTATTTAACCCCAGTGTTCCCTTTGTCTCGTGTCAGATCATTTTGTGTCGCGTTGTGTCCTGTCCCTGTAAGTTTACTCCTGTTGTTTCCTGCCCATGTTGCCGTCAGACTGTGATTTTTCTGTTGCTTTTGCTTTTGTTTTTTTTCCTCTGAGTTTCTTTGAGCGTTTTTCCAGTCTCTCGCCCCACATCGCACCTTTTCTGGGAAGTAGAGTGATAGTATCTTCAGTCAGAGTCTGAGGCAGTATGCCATTCTCATATGACTGGGAATATAATTTACATAAAAAGGGAGCAAGCAGTCCCCCAAACTTCTTGCCATTCTTCAATGAACCAATGGTCGCTAGAAATTCTTCACAAGTGATGTCTGCATCTAATGCGCTGCGATCCACTTGACTTAACATTGGAAGTTCACATTCGTCTAAGAACGACTGCATTGCTTCTGCTGGAACATTTGATTCAGAAGTATATAATGCCTCGTGGAACTGTCTAAATCTATCATTAATATCTTTAGGAGACACAAGGATATTACCTGTTCTTGATTTAATTCGGTGGATGGTCCTGTCATTTTCAATTTTCCGCAGTTGCCTCGCTAATAGTTTGTGGTTTGTCACCAAATTCAAAGCATTTCTGTTTTGTAAACATAAAGGCTATGGTCATTTTATTTGATAATATTTCATTAAGTTTATATTTAAGTGCTGAAATTTTAGTGTGCTTATCTAAAGAAGGTTGCTGGGCATTTTCCAAATCTAACTGACGTATTTTTTCTTCTAGTTCCAGTTGTTTTGCTTTGTTGCGCTTTTTAAGGGAGGATTGAAAAGAAATAACGCATCCTCTCAAATAAGCCTTGAAAGCTTCCCACAATAGTGTAGGTGAGCAGTCATTTTCATCATTGGTTTCAAAAAACAATTTAATGTGTAATTCTAGATATTCACAAAACTTCACATCTGTGATAAGTTGAGGGTTAAATCTCCAGTTTCTCTGGGTTGAAGTATTATCGCAGAGTTTCAATAAAATTGATACCGGGCTGTGATCAGAAATAATAATGTTGTAGTATTTGATATTATAAGAAAATGGCAGTATCTTGCCATCAACTAAAAAATAATTGATCCTAGTGTAAACATTATGTACTTTGGAGTGAAAGGAATACTCTCTGCCAGAAGCATTGGAAATCCACCATACATCAAACTTTCAAAATTTCAAAATCCAATCCAATCCATTTTATTTATATAGCACATTTAAAAAACAGAGGTTTACAAAGTGCTGGACAAGAAATAAAACCTAAAAACACATATAAACACATAGAACACATAAAACAACATAAGACCACACAGTTCTCATGCTGGGTTAGGCGCTGCAGCTGAAAAATCGCGGTCGCCCCTGGTTTTTAACCTGGTTTTTGGAGCGACCAGCTGAAGTTGATCAGTAGACCTAAGTGACCGTGAGGGGGTGTAAACTTAAGTGGTCTGAGATGTAGCCGGGTGCTAACCCATTCAGTGATTTAAAAACAAACAATAAGATCTTAAAATGTATTCTTAAATGGACCGGGAGCCAATGTAGCGAGGTCAGGACTGGTGTTATGTGTTCATGCTTGCGAGTTCCGGTTAAAAGACGGCCGATTTTTGTACTAAGTGTAAGCATGAGAGAGAGGTTTGGTTAACGCCAATGTAAAGTGCATTACAGTAGTCTAAACGAGTTGAAATAAAAGCATGAATCACATGCTCAAAGTGCTTACGAGATAAACCAGGTTTCATTTTAGATAAAAGCCTCAAGTGATAGAAACTCAATTTAACAACATTATTTATCTGTTTATCAAGTTTAAAACCATTGTCTATTTTGACACCCAGATTTGTGACTATGGGTTTCTCATATTGTTGCAGGTAGCCCAGGTCAATGGGAAGAATATCATCACTGTGTCCAAACACAATGACCTCATTTTTTTCTTCATTTAGATTTAAAAAGTTAGAAGCCATCCAGGCCTTAATATCTTTTAAACACTCTAGTAGAGGTTACATGCCTTTGACGGCTCCACCCTCAGTGCAGAAGACCTATCCAGATAAGTATCCAAAACTCCCACAACAATGACATACCTCCCATCTGTGTCTGCTATTGTGGAGAGGAATTAAAAAAAAAAAAAAACTCCTCTGCAGCTCAGAATGGCTGCCCCTGTAGCCTTTACTGAAAAACTGGAGTGATATATCTGCTGTATCTGCCTACACCTGAGTTTGGTGTGCGATTCATTCTTCAGATGTGTCTCTTGTAAGAAAATAATGTCAGCTTGCAGGGATTTAAAGGGATACTTCACCGATTTAGCATTCAGCTTTGTATCAGTAGAAACTCTGTAGTATTTTTGAATGACCGTGCTTCCCTCCCTCATGTCCCCCTGAGACCAGAGATCTCTGTATTGAGGGTCTGGAAAAAAGCCTCTTATGACGCTTATGATGTCATAAGAGGCTTTTTTGCCCAGAGGCTATGGACTACAGGCAGTAGTAGGACCTACTTCCGCATGTTGTCAACCCGCCCATAGGGAGTTGGACTGCCGACATTCTCCGAAATTTCACAAAACAAAACGAGTGTCAGCCATCTTGAATCCTCGCATAGCGTGGATACTCAGCATCAAAACTTTAGATAGATTTATTCATCCCAAAGGAAATTTTAGAACAACAATTATGTGCATTCAAACTACCGCACACGTGTACCACCGGGATACATTGGTACAGATCGCAGAATATGCAGGACACTTTATTACAGACGGAATACTCGACACAGCTTCGCCCGCCGGCTATGGAGGCCAGCGGTGCTGATCGAAGCCTCTGGCTGGTGAAGGGACATCATCAGCGGGGGACGTTGAACGAGTTTGCGGGTGGCAAAATCGTGTTTGTTGTCCTCTCATTAGACAACAAACTGGACTACATCCAACCAACGAAACTCACACTTACAAACTTACAGCCTACCAAGTGGAGGGACAGTCACAGTTAACAAAACCCCTAATGTTCACAAAAATGCATTACATTCAAATCGGACACCATTGTTAGCTTCATAAGACCTTGGGGTATATGTTATAAATATACGAAAGTTATGCCGAAAGTGTAGCAACGATCTTTTCCCATATGATCAAATGGGACACATAGCTAGCCTAGCTTGCAGCTCCGGAGCCCCGAGCCCCGGTCGTCCAGTAACCGAGAAACGGTGACTTTCACTGGGTATGCAGGTTGCCGTTTTCTCGTCAGACTGTGTGGAGCTCCTAAAGTCCAACACGTCTTACCAAATTCTATTAGCCATACATTTTCGTAAAATGGCCCATATTTGAGCTTTATATAGTTGATTTCTCGCTTAAAAAAGTGAATTAAATAACGAATATAGCCCGACAAACAATGTATAACTTTGCAGTGTCTGAAATATGAGACCGGCTGTCTCGTCTCCAATGTGTTTTACAGCCTACCAAGCGCTAAAGCTAGTATGTGTTAGCTGAAATTTACGGAGCACATAATGTGTTTCTTATGTCGTTTTTATATAATGTTGTTTTTATATATTTGAATTGTGTAACCACTTGAGCCATGGTGAAACGTTGTTTTGTGTATATGGTTGAAATAACAATAAAACACAGTTGAATTGAGTTGACCGCCTCACTGTCTGTCTGTAAACGGTAGGCGTGGCTTGGGAGTGTACTCAGAGCAGCGAAGCAAGTGCATTCTGGGATTTGGTGTCTTTCATCCACATGAGCCAAAAACACATTTCCTGGCTTTTCTCGGCCTAGAAGGCACCAATTTCATCTTTTTTTCACATTTATACTACATAAGTGACCCAATTTAAAGATATATTCAGCTTTCCAGCGGTGAAATATCCCTTTAAGATGGGCAAGCACTTTGCTTCTCTTGACTGGTTCGTTAATACCGTTCGATGAACAAAATGTTATATTGTCCCTCCTCATCTCTTTCTCTGTGTTGTTATACACTACGAAGGCTGATTACAGAAAATTATTCTTGACCTCTTCTTTCTCTCTGTCAGGTATATGTAGCCATAAGTTGAATGACACTCCAACCACCCCATCCCATCCCCCTCCCACCCTAAATACAACATACAGAGAAAAACATAACATTATCAATTTTACCAATTACACGTAGTCAGATCTCTCTAAACAGAGAGTGAACTCCAACTCTACCAACCAACTGGTTGAACTCTTGATTTACGTGTATCCAACTAGTAGTCCTACAGTAAGTATATAACTCGCAACAAAACCAATTTGGTCTCAAAATATATATTATGTATCCCAGGCGCGGAGCTGTGGGCAGGCCTGGACGGGCCTGGGCCCGCCCACATTGACAGCTGGCCCGCCCAATCAGAAATTCAAAGTTTAGTGTGTTGGTTTGTTTTCATTGGTCAATGCATCATCAATGTAGCACTATTGCAATCGGGCGCAAACAACATTAGTGTACGCTAGCTAGAAGTGTCATGGCTTGATTTTGCTTTAATATGGCTAAACAACTTGCACTCACAAATTTTTTTTTAAAACCTCGTATTGAGAACAATAATGATTTGGAGGACCAGTCTGTGGATCGTAATGGAACAACTGCTGGCTCTGAGAATGGAGCGGAGATGAACTCCAAACCAATGACCTCCACTGATGCTAACTGGCGGCATTGCCACAGCTCCGCACCTGGGCGGCAAGCCACTGCCTTGGCTAATCGACAATCACTGCCACCCTTGATTGCACCGTCGGATCTGTCAGCTTTGGGAGAACCTGCAACCCAACCTCATCTACAGGCATTCCCAAGTACCATAATTGATGGGAAATATAAAAGCTTCAATGCCAAGTGGTATGAAAGGTTCAACTGGATTGAATATAGCCAGTCGAAAGACTGGCTATATAAAATGTAGGCATTTTCCTGAACAGCACACTGAGGCAACTTTTACTAAAGACGGTTTCAAAAATTGGAAACGTATCGGGCAGGTCTGTGAGAAGCATCAGGCTAGCAAGGTGCATGCTTCTGCACTCTCCTACAAACAAAGTCATGCGCACCAAGGCAGCGGTACTGTATTAAATCAAATGCACGGAGATTCCATTTCATTCATTGAACGTAATCGACAGCACGTTGTGCTGGATGTTGTCATGCAGTGTGCCAAAATGGAGATACCCCTGAGAGGACACCGGGAAACACGGGAAGTGTTAAACAAGGGGAATGTTTTGGAGCTATTCGAGTTCATATCGAAGTATGATCCAGAAATAAAAAACAGACTTGTTGAACTGCCACAAAATGCCACACTCATGTCCCACCACATTCAGGACGAGCTGCTTGAGGCTGCCGCTTCACTTCCACTCAGGAAGATAAAAACTGAGATACAAGAACAGCCAAGGCCCACATATTTTTCCATACTTGCAGATGAGTTTAAAGATGTTTCGAAACGTAAGCTAGTTGCTGTCTGTGTTCGATTTATCCATAGTGGGACAATAAAAGAATGAGCGCTGGGCTTTGCACAAACAGCTGATCTGTCTGCTCAAGGAATATCACAAAGGATCCTTGAAGTCCTAGAACCAGTCGGATTGGACCCTTCTCTCTGTGTCGGGTTCTGTTTTGATGGGGCATCGGTCATGTCTGGGCACAGAGGAGGCGTTCAAGCTATCTTGAAAGAGACATTTCCAAAAGCTGTGTATGTACACTGTAATTCCCACAGACTGAATTTAGTGCTTTGTGCTGGACATCTGGACACGTCAGTACTTTTTTTTTACTGTCATCAATCAGATACACAACTTCTTCACTGGGGCCCAGAAGCACACTCGGTTTGTGGAGCTTCAGAAGGAAATGCCCATGCAAGGAACAGGAAAGGTCATGTGAAACCAGGTGGAGCTCCAAATCAGGATCTGTTCATAAAGTCTTAGAAATGCTAGACGTGTTACTTGAGACTCTTGCTGAGTATTCAGAGACAAGCGGACAGACAAAACTAGATGCAGACAACCTATTACAACAGATGCAAACAAAAAAGTTCACTTTTATGCTTGCTGTGTTTTGCAAGTTGTTTCAGTGCAGCAATTTTGCCACAAAGGGGCTGCAAAGTCCGGCAATCAGCATGACAGACTGCATCTCCTTAATTGAAACATTGAAAGCCACCCTTGCCACTTTTCGAGATGATTTAGATGGTGACTTTGACAAAGTGCTCAGATTGACGGAGGAGTTGATGGATAAATACGAGATAGCAGCATGCTGGGATGTGATGTCTCGTGAGCGAAAGCTGCCTGCAAAGTTTAGTCAGTCTATTGTCACCACAACATTGGGAAACGCATCCGCTATCAAGAATTATGGTGATCTGAGGGCACTCTGGAACTGTATTCTGGACAACCAGATGGCTGAATTGAACAGCCGATTTAAAGACGACATCTACGGAATAATACAAGCTTCAGCTGCCCTCAGGATCCCAGGATCCACCACTTTTGGCACACAAGAATTGCTAAAATCTCAATGCAGCGTGTATGGGATAACAGTCAGTGATGCAGAATTTGCCTTTTTTACCCAATTCATCAAGGGCAAAGCTGACAAAGACAAAATGCCCTCATTAATTGAATTGTTGGATGCCTGCCCTGGTGATATTTTCCCCGGGATAACTGTCTGTTAGGGGCCCTCATCACACTACCCATGACGTCCTGCAGTGTTGAAAGACTTTTCTCCGCTACTCACAGGATCAACACTCACTTGAGAGCATCAATGGTGACTGAACGCTTGAACAATTTGACTTTGTTGTCTTTCGAAAGAGAACTGACAGAAACACTGGATTATGACGAGATAATCAGCATCTTTAATTCAAAAGCCAGGCGACTCCGCCTTGTGTAGCCGGGTAAGGTAGGCCATGGTTTTCTTTACATGTAGGCCCGCCGTGGCCTGACAGCAGTTAACATGTCATTCCTTTAAAAGTGCACTGAATAGAGTTTTATTTTGTTATTGTTTTTTTGTTTTTTTTGTTAGAGCTACGTGCTCTCTAATTGTGTCGTGGTTAATAGAGCTGGGAAGAAGTGCAATCTGTCCGTCTACGCATTCCTGGTGTTTTACGCACGACTCCAGCGCAGAAGAGGTGGAGAAATAGCCCTCGGAACACTTTGCACCAACAGTGTTCATCTGTGGCATACCTTAAGAAAACAACAATGCATTTGGGGTCATTATAATGTTTTAAAATACTGTTGTGGCTCCGGAGAGCCCAAGTTTTGCGCGTATTTTTTGTTGTTTTGTTAGAGCTACGTGCTCTCTAATTGATCTGCCCTATAGGCTACTTTTTGTGAATGATATTGTAATGCGTGTGCAGGTTCTTTAAAGATGAATACCCTTAAACCGCTTTAACAGTAGGCACGGGTTTTATTTATTTCACAATAGTTTGTCTTTGATGGCGATACAGGTTAACAATTGTAATTACCTCAAAACAGTGGCATAGGTCTGAACACATATGCTCCAGTTCCCCCTTAATATAACAAAAGAATAACGCATTTAAGGATACAACCAATACCGTGAGACAAACAATATACACCCATAACCCTCATAGACAAAGATGCGTACCGGTCTAGAATCATAGCCTTCACTAAGATAGTCAGACGAGCATCACAACGTCCGCGCACCTTCACACTATAAACACAGTACGAACAAATGTTCACATAACACAACAGTACAAATAACACTATACACATAACAGGATTCACACATACCATTAATGAAGCCTAAGCGCCGGAGAAGAAGCAACTGCCTCACGCTGCCAGGTAATCAGCGTCCAGCAAACATTACCCTCCAACTGAACTTGACGCTTGCTTATGCCGTCATCAGCAGCGTGCCCGGCTACCGTGCGCGCAACCGCACCTGTAGCTGCAGCACCTTACATTCACCACCCCCAGAACATAAATCATCGCACCGATGATAGGGCTAAAAGTCAACAACTAAGTACCTGCCGTGTCCAATTCCTCACAGTATTGAAGTTTTACTTAAATTATCCATAACGGTGGACAGAATCTCTTTTAAGGTACCCAACCACAAATTAT
Organism: Zingel zingel; assembly: GCA_023566125.1. NCBI lineage: Eukaryota > Metazoa > Chordata > Actinopteri > Perciformes > Percidae > Zingel > Zingel zingel. The sequence continues at coordinate 34,703,980 of CM042320.1, read as the reverse complement.
TAAGATGCGCCACTACCTGAGCTCCAGCCCGTCCTCCTAGCCTTGAAACCGCAGATCGTGGTAGATGAAAAGGATTGGAGTGCATTCCTGCCGTGCTTCTAACAGATCTCCACAACCCCACTGGAGAAGGGTCCCGTTCATCCTCTGAGAACTCAGTGTCTGACACCTGTTGGGCAACAGCTGCTGCATCCCTCACCTCGCCCTCTTCCGATTCTTCAGGGCCTACCTGCATGTCCATCTCCGCCTCCTCTGAATCACTGTCCTGTCCCAGGGCTTCATCACAGTAATTTCCATTCAACCCCTCCTCTGGAGAAACCTTCTTGAGCAACACCACCAGTTCCTCTTCTGACTCATCTGCCGAAACCTCATTCTGCTGCACGCCAGCTTCCACACTCCGCCCCAGAGTTGGTTCCACGGACCGATCCTTACCACAGGGCCTGAGCTCCATCCGATGTACATTACTGGGGGCCAAGGTCTGTGTGAGTCAGTGCAATCTTTCTGGAGAGAAGGAGAAAGTGTAAGAGCTGGTTACAGACCAGGGAAATTGAGATACCACCTCTGACAGTGAAGAATATATCGTTTGGTGGCGCCAGCCTGTAGCTCACCCAGTTGGAGCGTTCACCCCATGTTGGCTGAGTCCTGCGGCGGTGCGGGTTTGAATCTGACCTGCTGCCCTTTGCTGCGTGTCATCCCCCATGTCTCTCCCCCTTTCCAGTCTATCTGCTATCAATAAAGGGAAAATGTCCCAAAAGAATATATAGTTTGGTGTTTTTGTTGAAGATAAGAAGGTAGATTTTGTTCTCAACAATTTGGTGCTTTTAGGAAAACATTGTATAGCCTGGTTGACACCAGACCCTTCGCAGTTGTAATTGAGAGTAGGTCTGGGGAAGGTTCATTCCCAGCTCATTTCCAAAGGGGCATCACCAACGGACGCCGCTCAAATGCCTCTGGGCGCAATTGGATAGTCCTTCAACCAATCAGACCAACAATCCGGGTGACGTAGCAGCATGTTGAATGTAAACAAAAAGCTGCTTGCCATTGCTAAAGAAGGTTGCTTCACCTCAACGGTTGTGATTGGTGCCTTGAATGGGCTCTTGGCCAGACTGACTTGCAGAGCAAATCTCAAATTTGACGGAAGTTCGTCAGGGTTTTACCAGGCTAATTTCATACATAAATGTAGATATTTTAAGACCAATCCCTCCCTGATCCATTGGAAGAATGAGTTAAATCTTTTGTGTAAATTATTGAAACAGGTTAAGGATAAAAAAAAAAGCCATTAAATTGATTTATTTACTTGAAACTCTTAACTTAATTTGAGATAGCCCCTTCTATTTATTTTCTTTTAGTTTATTTTCTTCTTTATGTCGATTTGTTATGTATTTAAGCTCCTAGGTTTTGTTTATATGCTCGACCTGAGGCAAAAGCTCTATTTTTTGAAGTGGATTTGTAAGTATGCCTTGTTTGTTTGTATATTTGTATTCTGAATGAATGAATTTAAAAATATGGTGCCGGTGTTGCACTGAAATCTATTAACCGTCGTGATCTGTGTCTCTCCTGTTAAAAGCGTAGCGCCCCCCTCCGTGGTTAAGGTTAGGGTCAAGGGTTTGGTTCAGGTTGAGGTAGGGGGACACCGATCTCGATGGGTCACAGATTTCGGTGTAACACCGGTCATGTGACCTGTAAGGTTTCATTTTACCAGTCAAATGGGAAAAGTTCTGGTTAAATATTTCCTGTGTTTATTGCGCTTAAAAATAATTGATAGGAAGGCTATAGGCTCCTGTATATAAATAATAATATCATCAAGGGATGTAGATTCATACTATTTTTATTGAATTATAGGCTACTTGCTACAGGCAGAGTGGGCAAAAGAATTACATCAATGCACATAATTGTGCCGATCTGAATTAAAATAGGCATATTTTACATTCACTAGGCTGAGGAAATAAAACAATACAAACTACAGTACAAACAAACTGGCTCATAAAATTATCAAGTGCCGACTAGAATTAAAATAATTGTAAACAAGTGTTTCTCTGCAACTTGCGACTTTGCTGCGCTGTTTTGATGCAGATCTGCTGGGAGAAGCCTCTCTCTGCTGGCACACTGGATGGTTATACGCATGCTACCTTGTCCAGTTTGACCCACTCTGGATAGATTTTACCGTAATCCCAATAAGTACCTCGCAGGCTGTTGAGAAAGTCAAGCCTCCGTAACCGCGGAGAGCTGTCATCATATGGGATCTCGATGTGCGTCTGTGTCATTAACGTTAATGAGTGGGGCTGTAGCTGGTGCCGACTCGTCCTCGCTGGCAATTTCTTGGACTACGTTAGACCGGCCACTGTTTGGTGTTATGAAGTAATTAGCAATAATTCCCTGTTTCGGCAGGGCTTAGGCTTTGACTTTCCCGCCTGCTTCTCGCCGTTTGTTGTAAATCTACGCTAGTCTTCTGCATTCAATCAGAGCAAGAACGTGACATGTAGTTTTTCCTTTATCGCATATGCTACAGTCTACAGTCATTTCTAAATGAAAAAAATATGATTGTTCATTGTTTTAATAAATCGAAAGAGATGAAAATAACTGTAGCATATTTTAACACAATTCAAACTGTGCAGAGGGAATTATTTCTACCGGTCATTCTGACTGGAGACAATTAGAATTTTCGGTCCTCATCATTTTTTTCCGGGCAATGACGGAAAACAGCGGAAACTCAGATACCAGGGGTTGATACATAGACTGTACAAGTGAAGCCAAAACATCTTGATCGCCCCCTGGTGGCTGGCTGCAGTATAGGTCATAAGCCCCGCCCCCTCCATGTTATTGAATGGGACGTTGGAAAAAATTAAAAAACCAAAGTAGCTGCACTTATTATGCCTATTACGCTTATTATGTCCTCTTTGGTTCAGTGGCTGGCGAACTTGAACACTATCAATCTTGGTGGTGCATTTCCGGATGGTCGGGTAACAAAAGCCCAGTGTGCTCTTTCTATCTTCAGGTCCGAGGAGAGTGGAAAATATGGGTTTTCTTTGAATAACTTCCTATCAAAAGAAATCGCAGAGTGATTTTTTTTGTGCATGTTGTTTCTCCATATCACCAGTGCCTGTACCATAACGCACGTTATGACAAAACGTTTTTAGCATCTTACTGATATATTAGTAATTACTTTAATAAAAAAATGCTTTAACTGACACAAGCTAGCATTAGCTTAAATCAGTATCAGGACAGTCATTTTACAGTCAACTTTATGTTGGCTTAAAAAGATTGTTACAAGTTCGCTCCTTCTTGAAACAAAAGAGTAAGCTCACACAAACATATACTTAAAGGCTTTATTTGGCCCAACTACAAATGAGTGAGTGTAGCATGAAGTGTGTGTAAAAGGAAAAAAAGAGTATAACAAATAAATGAAGTGCTGGAGTGTCCCCAGGGTGGTGTATGGTGAAGAGAGAGACCAGAGCAGAGTCTGCAGCCATCTTAAATTCATGTGAGCCAGGCTGTACAGGTGTGCCACATCTCCTCTGGCCTTGGCTCCGCCTACAGGCACTCTGGAACACAGTTAAAGACACACACACCAAAACAGCATAGCACAGGGACAACCACAGGGTCAACACAAGAAGTATTAACGTTACCTCTTGTGAAATTAAATTCAATACGTTCATAACAGTAAAATATTGTAAACACCGTTATTCAGTGTTGCTTAGTTTGGAATTTTTTTTGCATCAACATCCAAAAGCAGCAGAAAAGTATTTTTTCTATGAGTCTTCATGGGCAGAACGGGTCAGTTGTCCCAAGATTGATCCCAAGATCTCACAAGCCGAATATGTTATCTATGTATATATATAACTATGGATGATGATGATCATGATGACTGTGTTAACAGCTGCTTCCTGTCACTTCTTTCCAATGCCGAATGGGTCGGTGGTGGCGTGGCCGGCCGTCTCGTCCCCACCCTGCAGGGAGGCGCCGAGGTTCGCTGTCAGACAGGTGGAGAGGGCGCATCTAACTTTACTCGAGCTGTGGTGAGACAGGTGAAACCACATGTGAGACAGGTAAACATGGAAACCACAGGTGAGACAGGTAAACATGGAGACCACAGGTGAAATATGTAAACATGGAGACCATTGGTAAGACCACAGACTTTAAGCTCCATCTACAGAAATGGATATGTGGATGGATGTTCCTCCTCTTTCCCTACTTCTGCCTTGATTTATTACCTCAGTAAACATTTTCTAGTGTCCATCTTCCATTATTTGGAATGAATTCATGCATGAATGAATTCATGATTTGTGCATTACTTCATTCCTTTATATCTTATGAACCATCAGGTATTGACATGAGTTCATAGCCTCTCATTCATGACCTCATGCATGAACAGCACATAAACTAAAGCATTAGGTAAGGTGGGTAGCCTACATCATTATGCACAAGTTGTGTTCAAATCAGAATTTGCGTACGTCGCCAAATTCATTTCCTTGTTTCTGATATGAAGATAAGACGTGTGTGACTCGAACATCACACATTTACCAACAAAACGTACAGTGAAAGACCGTGCAAAACATTTCAGACTGTCCTGCCAACCTGTATATATTTTAACATCAATGTAGACTAACGTTTTTTCACTCTAAAGTCGCTGAAGCTGCTGCTGTTTCAATCCTGACGGCTCTCTGCTGCAGGTGGGGCTGTTGCTCAGTTCCCCCAGCGATTGACGCACGCACGCACACACACACAAACGCACACAGTGGATGCAGGAAAAACTGGAGATGAGACGACACTATAACCTAAATTGAGGACAGCTCCTGCAAAATCAGGCATTTTGGGCCGCGACAATCTAAAAAAAAAGCCGCGAAATCCTGGAGGGACTGGTTAAAACGAGACAGCTAAGAAGAGGCATTGCAACACTGTTTACAAATATACATTGTAACACTGGCTGCATAGATTATGCAGACACAGACCGTAACAATTGAAAAATCATACCCTGGACACTTTATTGGTCTTTCTACGCGGGTTTAGTTAATGATCGGGCTATAATAAGACCACGTCGGCTATTTAATCGCTGACAACCGGGACAATGTCATAGTGGTTGGTGTAAACCGGGACATTTTAGCATCCCGGTCAAACCGGGACATCTGGTCATTCTTTGGCTAGCTAGCGTTAGCTGGTAACTTAAGGGAAAGTTGGCAGATTTTCTGTACTGCCGTACATGCTGATTTACCCGCTGGTAAATCTCTGCTGAATGACTCGATTCAAAGGGTTGAAAATTGGCAACTTTCCGACTTTAGCGTTTAGCTTAGCGGAGCTCCATTGCAACCATAAACAACACTGGCTTGGCTGTGTCATCATCCCCAGCTCCACCCTCTCCCCAAAAAATAGTCATGTCTGGTTAAAAAAGAAATAGATGGTGAAACTCTTATCGGCAAACTCAAGGCTTCAAAAGGGCAGTTCACAAACCAATGGGTGCCGTCACAAATGCTACGTCCATTATTTTTAGTGTATTGGTGAGACAGACTTATGATTTTCTAAATGGATTTATGGACGTTTATTCTGAATGGATATCAGAGATAATGATATCAGCGGGTTCTGTGACTCTGCACACTGCTGTTTCCCTCAGCCAATCAGATTATTTCATAGAGGTCAAAGGTCACACATAAAGTCATGCAGCGATACATACCCCTGAGGCGAGTTCCTGAAACACAAAGAGAGAAAGGAATACCTTGTTTCACAAAGCTCCTAGATATTTACCTGGTCATGTAAATCAGATCTGTACAGGTGAATCACATCTGTACAAATGAATCAGAAAGACTGTCCTCCCTCCTCAAGCAGCATTACGACCTATATTTAAGTTTATATCAGCAGTGCCCTCTAGTGGCCATAGTAGTTATGATGGGAGCAAAGCACCACATTTCTGCTACATCACGTTCTGCCAATACATTCTCACCCTCACACCCTCAATTTGACTGCAGTAGCTGTGACAGAAATGCATAAAAGTTGTGTTAATCCATACCTCTGTTTATTTACTGGTTTCTGGTGAAGTCCACACTAGTCGACTGCCGAACTCATACAATCCAATATTCCAAAATGTATTTTTCCCAAGGGGGTAAGCTTCGCTTAAGAGCTCGAACCTCCTATGGCGCCATTTTGATGCTACAAAGCGATCACCCGACGTTAGCATCCCATTGACTGCCATTCATTTTGGCGCCACTTTGACAGCGAATAACTTTACATCTGAAGCGTTTAAAGACTTTATTTGTCCATTGTTTATTTCTAAAGAAACACGACAGTGTATAAAAGGCTCCATTACCTTGTACCTCACGTTATGGCTCCGTAGCAGGCGTTTTTGTAAAAATAGGCTAACGATTGTGTCATAACCACGCAACTTACTGTCGCATAGAAGAGGAATTACCGTATAGTACAGAAGCTCGCAGGTAGTTTCGACTTACATTCGCTGTTTAAGTGTAATTACTAATGTTAACTAGCATTTTAGTTAGCAATAATTAGCCGGTGCCTATGTTATCTCCTTACATATACCTACACTCTCCATCTCTGCAAGATTGGGAATGATTTAGATTTCTCTTGGCACAGCTACCTGAAGACTTCCAACTTTCAGACAGGTTGCTCATGTCACATTTATGTTGTCTCACTCAGTTGGAGGCTGCGCAGTAACGCTCAGCGCTCACCGGAAAAGTGTTTCTAAAAGCCTTCACTGGTCTCCGTCCAGAGCAACGGATCTGTTGGTCTATTCTTATATATGTCAATGATTTTTCCCCCAAAAAACGATTTGCCGTGGTTATTTCCATAGTAATGACTGTAGGAACAAGCTGTAACCTGACACCACACCACAGCTCAGCCTGCAGAGTGGCTGGCTGGAGTTCAAAAGTTCAACAGCTATCGTGCTTGCGCATGCATAAGGTAACCATGGCAACGGTGAAGACTCACAGCTGTCAGCTGAGCAAGAGAGAGACAAACACAGAGTTTTGGGATAAAAACGCGATTGTGTCAGTGTAGAATATCAGCTCAGATGGATAGTTCATCCCAATCCAATGTGCAATTGCACAGTTCTATTAGGAAAAAGTAAGAATATGTATATTTTACAAGTAAAGTTGAATAAGTAAATTGTAAGAATAAGTAAATTGTACAGTTCTATAATATATTGCTAATATCTGTCTGTTATCAGTGGTTTTATAACAGTACACATTTCATTTGTGCTTTTGTGTCTTTACTTCAACAACAACAAAAAGGAAATTACAATATCACAATCAATCAGTGTTGCCAACTTAGCGACTTTGTCGCTATATTTAGCGACTTTTCAGACCCCCTTAGCGACTTTTTTTTCAAAAAAGCGACTAGCGACAAATCTGGCGACTTTCTGTAGAAAAGTCGCCAGTATTGTCCAGCGAGCACGCGAGGTATTTCTCTCCTGTAGCCGCCAAAACAGTCTCCTGTTCTGTGACAGAGGAGCAGCGGAGCAGCCTCTCCCCTCTCTCCTCATGTGCAGCAGCACTGCGCACAGTGTACAGGCAGGTAGAAGGGGAGGTGGGGACAGGGTGTGCGGGGGCCGGTGTAGGTAGGACAGACAGCAGGACGCGACGGGAGAAAGACGCCACTGAGCTGGCCTGGTCCTGGGCAAGCCAGCCTTCTTTGAGAATTCTTTATCGATCTTTTTCCCTCCCATTGTAGAATTACATTTTTTTACTTCAAAGATAGGCTATACCTAAGTAATAATTATAAGGTAAAATAAATTCCTGTATTGAATTTGTGATTATTTGGCTAAAGAATTATATTTCTTTCTATCTACCTTGCTGACACAACCACTAAGCTTTATACAAATGATTGCGTAATGACGTCAAAAATATGCAAATGAGCGTATGACGTCATCTAGCGACTTTTAGCGACTTTTGGAGCTGGTGCTAGCGACTTTCATTGGAAAATAGTTGGCAACACTGCAATCAATCGATCAATCGATCGAAATCAATAGACACAATCAATGTAAAGTATGTACAGTGCAGTGTGTGGTTTTATACATAATCATGCCGCAACATAGTCTGAAATGTACAAAGATGAAATAGTTCAGTACTCTTTTTTTAGGTCTAGAACATGCTCATATAACACAAACTCGAACCATTTTCTCATATTTCTCCTGATCTAACTCCAAGCTGTCAGCTCTGTGAGCTTCTCTCTGCTTTCGCCAACAAGCTCCACCGCTGCTATGGTTACCTTATGCGCATGCACAATAGCTGTTGAACTTTTGAACTCCAGCCGGCCACTCTGCAGGCTGAGCTGTGGTGTGGTGTCAGTTTACAGCTTGTTGCTACAGTCATTACTATGGAAATAACCACGGCAAACCGTTTTTTGGGGGAAAAAATAAGTTTTGGAATATTGGATTGTATGAGTTCGGCAATCGACTAGTGTGGACTTCACCAGAAACCAGGAAATAAACAGAGGTATGGATTAACACAACTTTTATGCATTTCTGTCACAGCTACTGCAGTCAAATTCGCTGTGTTCCCTCGGTAGGAATAACTGCACATGGGTAGGCACCTGTAATGACATTTCAACCATGTTTAGAGGCTAAAAACAAGTTTAAAACTTGCCCTGTTTAAGCCTGTTGGCTGCTAACTCTAGCAGGAGGATAACATGGTGTAGGCAACACCGATTGTTTTCGTTGTTTCTCTACTGAGAGCACTCCAAATTTACAAACAACAGAGCTACGGGTTGAAATCAACCGGAATTCTCTTACAGCGCCACTGTCACGCTGGTGTTCCCCGGTGCGTTCCATACAAATTTAATTTTTGCGTCGTATCTGACGCTGAGAGCTACTGCCCAACCATCCGTATTTTACAAATTGGGAGTGAGAATGGGTTGGTTCTGCGTCACGTGTGTAACAAGAACTTAATTAGCATCATATTTTAACCCAAACCAACATGTTTAAATGGTAACTACCGTTTTTTTAAAACATTGTGTCTAACATTGTGTTGTGACTAATGGGAACAACAATCTTCAACATTGGTCCAGTATTAAGCGAGATTGCTGCAGTCGGGAGCGGCAAAACAAGCTACAATGTAACTTAACAGGGCAATTGTCCAGCATGTATTTATGTTCACAAAAGTGCTTGTTTTGCCACTGACAGGCTCAGATTAATATTCTAAGTGTCTGACAACATTATTGAAAGGATTTCTTGGGAGGTCAACAGGGGCGGACTGGGACCAAACTTCAGCCCTGGCACTGTAGTTACACCAGCCCACATTAGCATGCAGCCCCACCCACGGACACGTGCATTCACTAATTACATTTGTGTACAGAAATTGAACTGAAATAATATAAGCAGTACCTTATGTAACAGATTTTTAAACATTTAATGTAAGTAACTGGCAAACAATGCTTACTACTTTTTAAAGAGGACACGTTTATAACAAATGTACACATACTGTCTGTCTGTGTATGCCGTTTGTATGCTGTTACTGTCATTCTCTACAGTATGTTGTTCTTTGTTGTCACTGTCTGTCTGTTCGATTGTCCGTGTTTCTCTCTGTTCACACTGTACTGTCCGTCTGGTTTTCCATCTTTTCATCTGTTTTAACTCTCTAACTCTGCAATTTTAATGTCTGTGAATATACTTCAGGGTTTTTCCTTGCTCAGAATTGGCCTTTGGGGGAACACATGAAGCAGGGGGGGTCTGGTCTCCCCCAGAAAATTTTGAGGGTAAAAGACTTCAATTCCTGCATTCTGATACATTTTTGGGCACCAATTTATGGTAAAAACATCTATATTTATGGCAGGTAACAATTCAAAATACAAAATATAATGGAATATTATTATATTCAGTAGTCCAGTAAGGGGGATTTCACATCTGGGACATGAGCCGGATACGACAACACTTGACCCCGATGTCCAGTTGTTTAATTAGCATGAACAGGGCTTTATGGTCACTTTTTTCCCCAAGGAGCACGTTTTGCGCCCAAGTTGAAAAATGTAGGATTGACTTACAGAGGCTACTGCTTTTACTGCTAAATTGTACAATAACACAATCATGTTATGGATACAAAAGGTTGTGAAGTGTAATGTTTTCTATATTCTATTGATCAAAAATGATCAGTGATGTTGAGACTACAGTGTAATGGACCAGCACAGTTCATGCATACATGCGAACCGCGGATTAATTCCAGAGTTTAACCTACATAGTGTAAAACTAAACACTACGTGAATGGGGCACAGCAGAAAGACGGAGAAGAACGACGCTGCTTGTTCAAGATTCATACTACTCCTGTAGGCCTACCCTTCGCATCAGGTGTTAAAACCAATTGTACTAAAACACTGAATTAGACTACTATTTAACACGACAATGAGACGTTTTTTAACTGGTAATGTAACTGTCTCAATTTAATACTGATGCCGTCAGACGGCCGCGCGGACAGCGGTCAGCTGTCGGAGCTCCGGCAGAGCTCTCTGCTCTCAGCCTGAACCGTGCAAACGGAGATCCCGTGCTTGATTTTGACGGAATGTCCCAACTTGAGTAACTTCTGATTGGGTCGGCCGGCCCATCTCTGGACCAGGCCGGTCGTCAAGCCGACTGGCCAAATGCTTAATCTTTATTATTATTAATATTATTATTATAACCATAGGGAAATCGCGCAAGCGATAAAAACCTGTCCTCTGCGCTGTCGGCCTGTAAAGACAATTTATTTGTATATTAAAAATAAAAAAAATCTGACCGGCCCACATTAAAAAAAATGGTCCGGCAGTTCTGGCATTTGCCAGAGTTGCCAGATGGCCAATCTGCCCCTGGAGGTCAACCTTTCTGTTAAAGAGTCATATAAAAACATCCGCAAAATTGCGTTCACTAAACAAACTAGACTCCATGTATATAAATAGTTTTATTTATTTAATTTATTTCACCTTTATTTTTTCAGGCAAGTCATTAAGAACAGTTTCTTATTTACAATGGCGGCCTGACAAGTGGCAAAGCCACTTAGGGAAAGGGAAGAAGGGCTAAAAATAGTAAGCAGTAATTTTAGCATCGTAAAATACACTTCATTCAAAGTCGACAGAAACAAAATAAAACTATGAAAAGCTGTTTTGGGTCGTCTTTCCACTTTTCCAACCATCACAACTCTAGTTTTGGTTGAAATAAACACTAGGTTACTGATTTACATGTGAAAATATGTTGCCTCTACACTTGCTAAAAGTATTTTTTTTAAATGGAGTCTGGTGGGTTTAGTGCTATCGACTTCAGAGTTGTTTCTGGTTAAACAGAAACGTATCAAAGAGGTTTTAAAAAGGTCTGTCTATGTAGGGATCCTTTCCATAATTTTGTCAGACACAATAATAATCTAAGCCTTTAAGTGGCAAAGAAATCACTTTTAGTGAACCAAACTGACGCTGAACATTTGCCCCATAGGGTTACATTGCAGCCGGTCTGTGGCTGCCGGTTATAGCGTTCACGCTTAATACTGGACCAGTTTCAAAGATTGTTGTTCCTATCAGTCACTTACACACAAAAACATAGGAAAATAGGATAGAGGTTGAAAAAAACGGTAGTTACCCTTTGAAACTGTTCTCTGGTTATTTCCTGCCACCGCTAGGGGAGCTAATTTATGAAACACTTTTGTGGATCGTATTAAAAGGGTAGGAATAAACAACTAAATCAAATCTGATCAAATCAAATCTGTACAGGTGAATCAGATCTGTACAGGTGAATATTTGCTGAATAAAAATGTCTTACACTTTGTCCAGTGGAAACACAAACCTGGAAAACAAACAAAGGTGAGTTTGAACAGATATCTAAGCTGATTAAAAAAGTGAGAAAAAGAATCTACGTACATGAACGTAGAGACGGTCATGTTGTCTGCCGTGTTGTTTGATGACACGTCTCTGAGGAGGAAATACATCAGCTTTCTTAAAGCTGCAGCAATGTTTTCTTATAGTATTCTTAAGAACACTTTGGTTAAAATGATGATTTTTCTAATGAAGTTCAACACATCAAGTAACACAATGAGCAATATTCTCAGTCTGCGCGTGTGTTTTACTTTGTATTACTGTGTATGTGTTGTGTATATTGTGTATATTTGTGACCTTGTGTCATCCTCGGTGTTGTTGACGTGTTGACGGGACTCAAACCTGCTGATGAAACAAGAAACTGATTATTTCAGCAGTGTTTTACGGAAGACAAAATTAAACATACATTTGTATCTTATGATTTTAAGATGTATTCTTGTAACTGTATTTACAAACATGATTCTGAACTTATTGATAATTATAATAATCTATATCTGTTAACGATGAGTCAGAGATTTCTGTCACCAAGTAATTAATATTATTATCACAAGACATTTCAATTTAACTTTATTTATAGTTCATAACAGACGTTATCCCAGGTCACTTTATAGATAGAGTAGGTCTAGACCACACTCTATAACTAACTTATTATTAATATTTTCTTATTACCTTGTCATAAATATGTCATGTTAGACTTGTGTTTGTCACAAGATAAGATCATAACTGTGAACTTTTCCTTAAATGATTTAACACCGTACAAGATTTTTTCTCACGTTATTTTTGTCTCTTATCATTAATGACATCATGATATAATGTAATTACCAGGAGTGTTTCACATAATTACTATTTCTTTTACCTTTGTCAATGTTCAGATTTTATAATGACGATGTTTTCTCATCATGTTGTGGCGATAAAGATGATGTCATGACTCACCTGGTGGAGTTTTCCTCTCTGATCTTAAGCAGGTGAGAAGTGTCAGCGTTCAGATCATCACGCCTACACACAGATAACATCTTCATCTTCACATGTACTTTTCTACGTTTATCTTATTATTATTATTATTATTATTATTAATATTATTATTTTCCAAAGAAAACACTTGTCATCTCTGCATTGGGTTTTACATTTTTTATATGGAAATTAATTATGGCTTTTTTTTTTTTTAATGTTGTAGGTGTAAAGTGATTCCTTCATTCTCCATTTAGGCTACATAACATTTCAGTCAACTAAAATATGCATCATAGATTACGTACATATACAGCCGGGTAATGTGTAGAAGTCTGTTCCCCCTGTTTTCCCTCCTTTTAAAATGTAGTTAGGGGAACAGATCTCCATGGATAAACAGAGTAGATACATACACCAGCACCATTTTCTCTAAATTTTAAACCTCAATAGCGGTCTCCAGTTTCCATAGCTTTGGATTAGAAATTCAAAACAGACAAGTTTTAAAAGAAAATGAAGAAATTGTGTGTAGACAGATGAATTTGCTTTCACCGCCAACGCAGCTGGTTAACTGTTACGCTTGATCTGCAGCGAGAATTTAGCAAACGTCAAAAAAGTAATATTAGGGACCGTTCGGTATTTATGGAATGGACCACCGGAGGAAAATAGGGAAGGGCCATGTCTTTTTATTCTTTGTTGAGGGGAGGGTCATCCAATTTATTTTAGTCTACGGGGAAGGGTCACCCAACTGTTGCATTCATGAGTAGAGCAACATTTCAAAGTGGCTTGTTTGGTGCATATTTATCCATGTAGCTCCATACTGAAATAAGCTGTACTGCTTAGTTCAAAAACATCCAAAACACCGTACGAAAACATAGCTGACCAGACGCAAGCTTTTATTTTGAAAAGCCGAAACTCGGGCGCAGACCGAGCCCCCAGGAAGAGCGAATCCTATTCTATTAATACGTCCATGGTATTATCTTATGAAGTTATGATACATCCGAGAGATGTATGTATGCTGTAAAGCCTGTTACGTGGATGTAACGTCATTAGCGTTTCACAAACTGGTGGGGCTATCGGCTAGCTAGCCAGTTGCTAACATCAGGGGTAGCTAGCATGGCTGTATTAAGATCTATAGCTAGCTATATGCCTACATAACGTTACTACAGACATAGTGATTACATTGCCTTGGTTCTCTCTTATGATACATCCGAGGGCTGTATGCTGTAAAGCTTGTAAAGTGGATGAGCTTTGTTCACGAAACTGCAGGCTAACTGCTAGCGCAAGTTAGTAGCTAGCTAGCTAGTAGCATGACATAATTATTAAATCTCCTTGGTTGTCTAGCTAAATACATCTATCGTTTATTTAGCTAAGCACGTTAGTGAATATTTTAGACAATGAAAACGGCAAGTTCATGAGTTCGCCACTTGTAAGAGACACGAGAGAGAAGCTCATGAACGAGCATGTTGCTACCGGTTGCTAAGACAACACAAATTTTTTTTGCTAGTGCGCTTGTCCATCGTGACGTCATGGGCCAACAATGCAGAAGATCCGAGCTCCATGTTTGCCAAGGGGGTAAGCTTCTCCTCGGACCGCGAACCTCCTATGGCGCCATTTTGATGCTACAAAGCCATCACCTCCCGTTAGCATTCTATTGACTGCCATTCATTTTGGTGCCACTTTGATAACGAATAACTTTACATCTGAAGCGTTTAAAGACTCTATTTGTCCATTGTTTATTTCTAGAGAAACAAGACAATGTATAAAAGGCTCTATTACCTTGTACCTCACGTTATGGCTCCGTAGCAGACGTTTTTGTAAAAAATAGGCTAACGATTGTGTCATAACCACGCGACTTACTGTTGCATAATAGAGAAATTACTGTATAGTACAGGAGAAGCGTGCAGGCAGTTTCGTCTCACATTATGTTTAAGTGTAATTACTAATGTTAACTAGAACTGCAAGCAGTTATGAACGGGGTCCAAGCCTCCCTGGCGTCAGTCCCTCCTGGCGCGAGTCGCCCCTGACGACGCTAAGCGCCTACGGAGGCGGAGCCCACGAAAGGAGAACCCAAAGCACTATGACAGCGAGGCAAAAGTCAGGAAATTTGACCAAGTGTGAGGTCCAAAGTCTGTAGTGAAATGCAATTGCAAATTTCCTCGTCATTGCGTAAAAGGCCAAAACACTTCTACCTCAATTATAGCGCCCCCTAAAGGTCGATCATCACCAAATCTGGTGGAGAGCCGCAGAGTGGCATGTCGAACAATAATCTCAAGTTTTGTGACGATAGCAATTGCTGCAGCAGATATATTTCCATTGCAAATTATTCCCATTTAAATGCATTGATTTATTTGCCAAAAGGCCTCTACGTTCATTATAGCACCCCCTAAAGGCCGATTTTCACCAAATTTGGTAGAGAGGATCGGTGTGGGATGTCGAACAACAATATCGAGTTTTGCTCCGATACCTATGAATTTGTCCGTGATATGCTAACGTTCATGTTTTGTGGCTAGCTACGAAAATTAGTTTGCTTGTAAATTGTGAATGGTGTAACGTAGCAATATTCTTTTGATAACGTTAGGTCAGGTCCATATGGAGATGCTACCTACCAAGTTTTGTGCCAATAGCTCGCACGGCCTAGGAGGAGATAGAAAAAGTTTGTTTTGCGCATTGCGAACTTCTTAGCGCAAATGGGCGTGGCCTATATCATCAGACTCAGATGGATTTAAGGTACACGTGGATATAAGGGTTTCTAATCTGCGATGTAGACTGTGGGAGTTATAGGCAAAAACCCGTTTTACATCATTATAGCACCACCTAGTGTGTAAATGTGTGTAATTCCCATAGGCCCCATAGGCCACGCCCACTTTGATGAATCAGTACCCCACTGTAGGCGTGGCCTCAGGAGTGGGCCGAGATGGTACACTAAAAATTTCGTAAAAATCGGATGAGCCGTTCATGAGATATAAACTTTTTGTACTTGTAGCGCCCCCTAGTGGCCAATTATTTTGGCCGAGATATGGCAACGCTTGTGTCTTCGTAGCTAGCTACACAAATTTGTTTGTGTGTATTTCATCCAATTTTCATCCGACAAAAATTATTTTGGTCAGGTCGGTCCAAGTTGCATGCAGATCCATCGCACGGTCTAGGAGGAGTAAGAAAAAGCACGTTTATGATAAATTGCGATTTTTCACGCATAAAAGTCTAGGCAGAAATGGGCGTGGCCTATATCACGTGATCCATCTGGATCCATTGAACGCATAGATGTATGGTTTTTGAATGTTGGGTGTACGGTGTGGGAGTTATAAGGCCAAACATGTTTTTTCTGCTATAGCGCCACCTAGTAGTGTAAGTGGCTGAATTTTTTTGTCCGAGGTCCCTGCAGGGATCTGGACCAGTCCTGAAAACGGCACTCTCAGTTGGAGGCTGCGCAGTAACGCTAGCCATCACTGGAAAAGTGCTTCTAATGGCCTTCACTGGTCTCTGTCCAGAGCAACGGGATCTGTTGGCCCATTATATATATGTCAATGATGTTTGCTTTATGCGCTTTTGAGCACTCTCATTGGAACGTACAGGGCTTCCCGCCGAACACTGTATCCAGTTCTCTTAATACATCCATGACAGCACCAGCCGGCAGTCGGGAAGGCATGAGACGGGAGGGCTATCCTTTCGGTCCCGGTGATTATTTGTGATTATTTGTGAAAATGTGCAAACGACAGCCTTTTCCAAGGCATTTGAGAAGGAAGGAGTGGTAACATGCAAGCTCCCAAATTGACGCTCATCTGAGAAATGGAGTTTTGGATAATGTTCAGCTTCAGCAAGCTTACCTATGCTAAAATATACAATGACGGAGGAAGCCTAGTGACGAGTCCATAGCAACCAGCGTTGAATTACCCAGTGTGCTTTGCTGAATGGTCTCAATGTTTTATTGTTTTATTTCATGTGAATACTAGTTCACTAGATGAGTAACTTAGTATTTGAAGTAATGCAGTAATGCATGAAGTGATATTTAGTTTCCATGCTTATTGTGTTTCCACAACAATGTTAGTGAGTAAATCTACTGAAATGGCCACCACACCATAACAGAGGAGTGGGATGCATCAGATGAGAATGCAGAAGTTTAGTTACATACATCATGGTTGTAGGAAAACAATGGTAATCTGTACATTTTTTCCAAGCGCAAACCAGTACAATTATTTGTTGGGGAGGATTATCCCTGTCTCCCATTCATTTTGGAGGGTCATTCAAAATGTAATGCTAGTGAAGGGAGGGTTAGGTCTATTTTGACTAAAGGTCCCAAAACTCCTCCTTTGGCACCTCAATTAAATAACAAACAGTCCCTTAAAAGACATTTCCAGAACAAAAAGTTTAAAAAAAAGTATCAGACTGGGGATAAGGGAAAGCAGAGCAGTTGTACTTGGTTGTAGAATTGGATCAAATCTCCAAACTCAACTACTGCTGCTAGTTTGTCAAATGTGAAAAAAATAAAATAAAAAATTATGATATAACCCTCTCCACAACGACCACCAAAGACAGGGCCATTACAAATTGCTACAAACATATTAATGAATGCTCATTTAGACCTACTATAGGCTAGATTACACTTAAATAGACTGTTACCTTCATTATATATTTCATATCTGTTTGTGGCTCAAGACAGATACCTTTTTTTTTGGGCCAAAAATGGCTCTTTGGATAGTAAAGGTTCCTGCCCTCTGAGTATCTAGACATGGTATGTCACTGAAACATCAACCAAATAAATTAACTAATGCAGAGGTGACAAATGTGTGCAGGAATTTTCTTTCCTTTTTCTTTGAAAAATTATCTTTGGGGCGAATTGATTCCCTGCACCACAAACTTTCCATCCTCTAGTTTTATCTTCTGACCAGAGATTCATATTCAATGCATTTAAAGCTCACCTGTCGAATGAAGCAGGAAGAGGACCAGCGGAGACCCTCATCATCATCATCATCATCATCATCATCATCATCATTACCATCATCATCAGAAACAGAGCGGTAGACTGAACAGCCTTCATCATCTGATCCCCAATAGACAGTGAGGGAGAGAGTGGAGGCGACTGAATTTATACTCTTAGAGTCAACACATCTGAGGGTCAGTTTATCTGAGGGTCAGTTTAGAGTCAACACATCTGAGGGTCAGTTTATCTGAGGGTCAGTTTAGAGTCAACACATCTGAGGGTCAGTTTAGAGTCAACACATATGAGGGTCAGTTGGAGCTCTTCATCATCAGCTGAAGGCCTCTGTCTACAGTACGAAGGACGATGGTCCTCAGTGTGTTTACTCTTTCAGTTCATCATGGGAACTATCTGATCTATCTGACCTGGACTCTGTCACCATGGAAACAACTGTAGTTTCAAGTGAGATAAGATAATGCCATCACGACATCAGCACGCAGAGTGAAACCTGCTCCTTCTTTTCTGCTCTTTAAATACAGTACATACATACATACATACATACTTACATACATATACATACATACAGTATATATGTATATACATAGATATGTTTCTTGTGTTTTCTAGCCAAAAACAGATATCTCTGTTTTTATTTTCCTAAATCCAGGAAATATCAATCCCATATCAATATCAACTGGTGTTGTTGTTTTGATAAGAAATCTCATTTTCATTTTCATCAATCAGTTTTTCATTTTTTTTTATTTTGCAATCAAAAGGGGAAATCAATCTATCTGGTGTTCACAGGTTTATTCATTTAAAGAATGGCTTGTATCAGTTTTTGCAGATGACCTCTGCTCATTTACCTCTTATAAATTTGACATGTTTCTAACAGTAAAATATTGTATAACACCTTTTTTATCTGTAAAATGTTATTCTATGTTGCTGAGTTTGTCATTTATTTTGCATGAACATCCAAAAGCAGCCCAAACATTTTTTTCTATGAGTCTTTACGGTCAGATGTCCGTCCAGAGACGTACTTGTGGGATATGTGTACACAGAGGAAAGCCTTGCTACTATTTTTAGTGCAGCATGGAGACTGTGTCATTATCCCTTTTCTCAAAGTTTATCTCTGATTCAATGAAAAAGCTGACTAATCTAGACCAAAAAATGAGTGCCGCTGGGATCGAAAAGTAGCTGATGATAACGTATGCCACTACGGTACAGCGGCATACAGCTTTGTTTGTTCTTGGCGTGACACCATGGCGCGGGCCTCCATAGATGACGCGCTAGCTACGAGCATGCATTGAGAAGTTTAATGTATTGTTCGTTGCAGTATTCTCAAAAACGCCAGGAGATATAAAAACAAAATCATCTGTGAATAAGCAAGAAGGATCGCACTTTGTTTTCCGGTACACTAATAAGACGTGTGACATATTGAGCCGTAAGCAAACACACAGTTATAGCCTAATTAGACACCATTATCCTAAATTATGTTGTAACTTGAAACTGCATGTAATGTCATACCTGATCCAAATTATACAACCCCCCTCCCGCCCCCCCCCACACACACACACACACAGGACAATATTTTTCTCTTAATCTCTGTTGTACTATAACAGCTAAATAACAATTAGCAAATTATATGAAACAGAAAACAATGGCACCTCCAGCAAAGCCATGGCACGCACAAATAGAAAAACAAACAAGAACTGCACCTCTGCTGTCACCCGCCAAGACATGTCTCAGTCCTTTCCCCTTCTGGGGTTCACCACTTGTTGAATTTTATGTATCCTGTTCCGCATTTATCCTCTGTAGAAGCTGTGTCTCTTTATTTTTATTTTTATAAACTGGTCAAATGGTTTGCAGATTTTCTCATACACCAACAATTTTTTTTTTTATATAAATGTTAATCTCTCCATGGACATACATTGAGCCATATTCTTGATCAAGCACCGATTGTAGGTTCATAGTTTTATTGAATCACCTCTATCCAGAATGTTTTAATTTGGTCACACTCCCAGACAGCTCCTTTAGCCTCATTGCATTTAAAACAAAGGTCAGGTATATAAATGTTGTATTTATTTAATTCGACAGGAGTTGTGTATGGCTGCATCATCCAATTATATTAGTATGTAGCTTTAAATTAATGTTTGCTGTTTGTTTCTGAGATGTGTCACAGGTCTCACCTTGACCAATCCTTTTCCGAAATGTCCTCTTTTAAGTCCTCCCTCCATGTCTCATGTCTGGTCATTGATGTTTCTTTAGAGCCAGATGCAAGCCAGTTATATGTTGATGAGATCAAACCCATATCATTGTAATTATGTGTTATAATTTCTTCTAAGGATGAGAGTGCAATCCCGACTGACTGGTTTTGCACAAAAGAAATAAAGTTCCTCACTTGGAGATATTTAAAAAAAAAAATGTTTCCTTGGGATGTCATATGTTATTCAAAGGTCATTAGAATCCCTTCTTTAAAGAGGTCACCTACTTTACTTATTCCTTTCTTTGCCCACATCTGGAATCCTGCATCCAGCTTGACTGGTTTAAATTAAACATCGCCCCACACTGGGCTGAACTGTGACAGAGATCTAATATGTTCATATTTTTTTTTTACCTTACCTAGTCAATATCCTTGACGTTCCACTTCCAGGGTTGCTCCGTTGCCGCCGGAAAATCAGACGGATTTCACTCATTTAGGCCGGATATCCGTTGCCTTGGGCTTCCTTTGTGTTGGCATTTTAAACTCTGGTCGATTTAGGACTATGGTTAACCTTTTCTCAGCTCTCTACAAGGTAAATACAGACAGCTAGCTAGACTATCTGTCCAATCTGAGTTTTCTGTTGCATGACTAAAACGTACACATGTTCCACCAAAACAAGTATCTTCCGAGCCTATTTTGCAGCAGCAAAGCGGCTTTTCTCTGGTGCTTAGCACCATCCAAGACGATTGTGATTGGTTTAAGAAATGCCAATAAACCAGAACAAGTTTTCCGCCCATCCCCGAATGCTATATGGAGTATCTAGACTATCCTCCAGCACGCTTTGGAGGAGGGTCTGGCAAAGCGAGACTACCTTATACCAGAGATGGGGACTCGAGTCTGAGACTCGAACTCGAGTCGCACTTAAGTCACACAAACAGCTGACTTCAGACTTGACTCGGACTCGACCCAAAAGACTTCAGACTTGACTCGAGCTTCGAGACTCGTCAACAACCTATTTTCATGCAATTATCGCTTTTTAAATCTAAATTGATTTATGTATTTCTATTTTCTTTTATTGGCGCATATACGTTGGGGAAACGCATGACGAGCTGCGTGCCCCTTGGCCTTTGCCGTAATGTGCAATGTACGCGTGCGCTATGCGGCGCGCGCACACATAAAAAAATGCAGCGACGATGGCGACACCAAGTCCTCCTGCAGTTGTGCCTTTTGTCATTAGTTTTGCTTACAATAACTTCATAAACAGTGGCAGTAAGCGAAGAGCTACATGCAAGGAGTGTGGCACCAAGATACGTGACGCTGGATCAACAACATCGAACTACTTCAGACATCTCAAAAAGCACCCAGATAGGTCAGTCACTCACGCTGTGAAAGAGACGTTACATTTAGCATATATCGCCACATGTAACAAGCTAACCATCGCAAAGTGTTGTGCTAATGCTGGGGACAGGCAAATTGTATTGTTATAGTTGTATCCATATGATGTGACAGACTTAGGTTAATATTTCACCAGTAGCCCATAAAGTTATCCTACAACTGATTTTGATACTGTACTGTATGGATGGTAGCTACAGGACATGCTTTGAATTCATAAGATTTAACAATACAGTGTTAGGGACAGATCAGACTTGAGACTTGACTTGGACTTGACTTGGACTCATGGCAAAAGACTTGAGACTTGACTTGAACTTCCCATCAAAGACTTGAGGCTTGACTTGGACTCAAGCTCAAAGACTTGAGACTTGACTTGGACTTCCAAAAAATGACTTGTGAACATCTCTGCCTTATACCATACATCCATATTACTTTTGTAGGGTAAACAGTATGTGTTCTAAGTACTTTAGCTTAGCTGAATACAGGTACAAATGCAATGGTACCTTAAAGGAGCATAACTCCATGTCCATCCAGCATCTCCAGAAGAAAAATAAAACATTTTAGTTCTCAATTGTGTTGCTAAATAATACCAATAAAAAATGTTGTCATTAGAACTGCCCAACGCCATAGGCATTAATGTCACACTTGCACTTGAGAGACAATACTGTTTTGATTAAAATGGGGGAAATATATTGTTTGGTATCCGAAGAAGCTGTTCTTACAAGGATGTTTAAGGGTATGCCTAAATATTAACAAAGCTGATTTGTTTTAATAGGCTTATATATATATATATATATATATATATATATATATAGACTTTTTTTTAAGATTCCTATTTTTCATTCATTTTTCATAATGTGTTCACAGTGAAGATGATCTGAACAATTAATATTCAGATGCAACCACGCTACCTCACTATTTACCTCACTATGAGGGCCAGTCATTTAGAATAGAAAAAAGACTATAAGCACGTAGGGGGTTATATTTGTGAAATTTCACTGGTGGGACTACAGGGTCTTTTGATTTTTGTGCACTTTTTTTTTTTTTGTTTGTTACTCCTTGACACAAATGACTAGTGTTGATATCTCATAAAATTCTGCTATATAACTAATTTTATGGTATGACGGATGAACCAGAGATTAAGATCACATCCTGGAATGTCAGAGGATTAAATAAAATTGTAAAGCTAAAGCAGGTTCTAGGCAGAATTAGACATCTCAAATCTCATATTATTTTCATGCAGGAATCTCACTTGATCAATATTACTTAAGTGAAAAAGAAGATAGCCTATGCAAGTTTTTGTAGCCTTATTTAACTCCCAGGCCGAAGGTGTGATCACTTTGATTCATAAATGAGTCCCATTCAGGCTAAACCGTGAAATATGTGACACAGCAGGTAGATATGTTACTTTACAAAGTACAATATTACCAGCCCAAATTACTTTCATTAACATGTATGAGGACAATCCCACATTCTTTAGGAATCTATTTTTAACTGTTTTAGTATATAATAGGTGGTGATTGCAACTGTGTGCTGGATCCCATATATGACCCTCCTCAGGTACAAACACTTCTTCTCATCAACAAGCTTGAAAGGTTTTGCTCCAGTCCCTAAACGCTGTTTACCTAATTGAAGTCTGGAGGAAACTACATCCCAATAAAAGGGAATTTTTAAAGTTTTACTCTTAAAACATCATCACATATCAAATACTTTCTTATCTCCATGAGCTTATTAACCCAAGTCAATGAATGTTCTTATGATTGTATAGTTTTATCCGATCATGCTCCCATTTCATTAATCCTTCATATACCAGGACTTGTACATTCACTTCCTAGATAGTAGTCTCGCCTTGCCAGACCCTCATCCACAGTGCAGAGGAGGGTCTGGCCAGTCCACATAGCATTCTGGGATGGGAGAAAAATGTGCTCTGGTTTATTGGCATTTCTTTAAACCAATCACAATCGTCACGGGCGGCGCTAAGCTCTGCACGGAGCTGCTGCAAAACAGCCTCTGGAAGGAACTTGTTTTGGTGGAACGTGTACGTTCAAAGGTTGTTTTAGTTGTGCGAAAGAAAACTCAGATTTGACTGATATTCTAGCCAGCTGTCTGGATTTACCCTGCAGAGATCTGAGGAACAGTTAACCATAGTCCTGATAAATCCACCGGAGTTTAAAATTCCAACACAAAGAAAGCAAGAAGGAAACAGACATCGGTCACTCCATGTAGAAAAGGCTCCATCCAGACTGGAGGGGGAAATGTGGGGTTTCTAGCAACGGGTAACAGAGGAGAGATTGGTTTAATATTTAAGGTGGTCTTGATTTGTTTCCAGGTACAGATCATGCTATGTTTGATGGGATTGTTATTATACAGGGACTTATTAACCGCAGCCGGAGCTAGTAGGACCGCGGCCATAGAATACGGGTGGCAGTCTTCCTGCTCCAGCATTTGCCAATCAGACATTTGTATGGATGTGTCTTACCTAAAGGTAAACATCTTAATCGCGGAGGCCCAGTAATATAGCAAAAAGTCTGGGAGTGCCAATTCCCCCTTCGGCTTACAGAGATGTTTTGTGCCTATTTTGTGAACCTTGTGTCCCCACAGAAAAGGAACTATTAAAGAATCTATGTGATTAAAAAAGGATTTTTTTTTAGAAACATTGGGATGTTTTGAAATAGGTATAACAATTACGGGAGGAAAATCATCTTTATAGCATTAATTCTCCCAATTAAAGAAATTGGGAGCGTGTCCCAGAATGATATTCTAGTCTGTAATCGTTCTATTAGAGGGGGGAAGTTTGCCTGGAATAGAGTACTGCTTTGTCACTTCTATCCCCAAATAGGTAAATTTCTCTGGAGAGACTGTAAACGGAAAGTGATCTAGGTGTGCTAAGTCACTCATATGGACCGGCATTAAAACGCTTTTATTCCAATTGAACCGATAACCCGAAAAGGTCCCAAACAGGTTGATTTTGTCCAGAAGATTTGGGATAGTAATTTGAGGCCGCGTAATATATAAAAGGATGTCATATGCGTATAAGTGTCTTTGGTAGAGTATCCATAAATCTGGGGTTCTATTCTGATACATTGGGCTAGAGGCTTGATAGCCAGCGCAAAAATTAAAGGGGATAGTGGACACCCCTGCCTTGTCCCTCTATGTAAGCTAAAAAGGGAGGATATTGTCCGGTTTGTTAGGATTTGAGCCGTGGGATTCTTGTAAATGAGTTTAATTAGTGACAGGAACTTAGTTCCGAAATTGAACCTATTAAGAACTTCAAATAAGTAACACCACTCAATCTCGTCAAATGCCTTCTCAGTGTCACGTGCAAGTGTGACAAGATCAGTAGGTAGACCTCTCTTTGTATATATAATATTGAAAAGACATCTAAGATTGAAAGTAGCACTCCTATTTGGTATGAAACCTGTCTGGTCCATATGAGCTAGCTTTCCCAATAGAGGATTCAGCCTGTTAGCCAGTATCTTGGCAAATAATTTCCCATCGATATTAAGGAGGGAGATAGGACGATAAGCACCTACTTCCTGTGAGTCCTTCCCTTTTTTGTGAATTAATGTGATCACAGCCTCAGTTAAGGTGGGGGGTAAATTACCCTGTATCTGGGCATGTTCATATAATTTAAGGTAAGGGGGTAGATTTTCACTGAATGTTTTGTATAATTCCCCTGGAAGTCCATCAGGACCGGGTGTCTTATTACTCTTTAGGGAGGCAATGGCACTCCGAACCTCTGCAATTGTGAGGTCAGAAGTCAAAGAATCACAATCTTCCTCGCTCAGTCTGGGAAGCTCACATTTGTCTAAAAATGCATTAATAGTTACAGAGTCTGAAGTGGTCTTTGAGGTATACAAATCAGTATAAAATTCAAGAAACCTGTCATAGATATCTTTAGGCTTTGTATGTATTGTATTATTGTGAGCTTTTATCTTGTGTATCGTTCTGTCGTTTTCCATTTTTCTGAGTTGTCTAGCTAGTAGTTTGTGTGGTTTGTCACCAAATTCAAAATATTTTTGCCTAGTATAGAGGAATGCTTTACTTAGTTTTGCAGAGATAATTTTGTTATATTCATACTTAAGTGTTGCTATTTTCCTGTGCAATATAATAGAGGGGTGGTGTGCATTTTCTATGTCAAGTAATTTAATTTGATCTTCTAATTCTTTTAATTTGGTCTTATTTACTTTTCGCCTAGAAGCTTCAAACAAGATGATACAGCCTCTTATGTAAGCCTTGAATGCTTCCCAGAGGATGGAGTGAGAGGTATCAGGATTGTCGTTTATTTCAAAGTATAAAAAATCTGGTCTTATAAGTATTCGCAAAATTTATTTTCAGTGAGTAAGTGCGAGTTCACTTTCCAAGAGGCGTGTGGCTTATCTACATGATCTAAACACAACAAAAAGGTGAGTGGGCTGTGATCTGAAATCACAATGCTGTGATATTTAGCATTCAATGTGGACGGTATGAGTCTGGCGTCCACCAGGAAGTTGTCTATCCTACTGTAGGAGTTGTGTACAGGTGAATAAAAGGAATAGTCCCTACCTGAAGGGTTCATCGCTCTCCATATATCCAGTACATTCGTGTTATTAATGAACGTTTAAAAATTCACTAGAGGCATTTCTTGGGAGTCTCTTCGTGGAGGACCAATCAAGATATATGTCGAGGACAGTATTAAAGTTGCCCCCTATTATCAAGTGTGTTTGTGAGATGCCTGGTATCAGTGAAAAAACTTTCTGAAAGAATATGGGGTAATCTATGTTGGGAGCATATATATTTACTAGAGTAAGGGAAATGTTGTGGATTTCACCAATTACTATAATATAGCGGCCCTATTTGTCAGTGATTGTTTTATTCTGTAAAAAGGGCACACCTTTTCTCAGTAGAATGGCTGCACCTCTTACTTTGGATGAAAAGTCTGAGTGGTAAACTTCCCCTTTCCAAATTGCTTTTAACCTACCATGCGAGCCACTCTTCAAGTGAGTTTCCTGTAAGAACATAATGTCTGAGGTCAGTGACTTTAGGTGGGTTAGAACTTTACCTCTCTTGACTGGGTTGTTTACTCTGCGTACATTCCAGCTGGAAAATGTGAGACCCTTCATCCCTCTGCTGTCATTGTTTAAACTATCATACATCAGGAATCTGTGATCAGTACAAGAGCTAATCAATCTAGAGCCACAAATTAAATCTTTGAAGGTAGAACTATACCAAAAATTATAGCTCAGATAAGTATAAAGAGCTTGTTTTGTTCTCTACTAGAAATATTGCTGCAAATCTCCTTTGGTTAAAACAGTCCTATTATGACCAGGGTGATAAAGCTTGCAAAGTCCATGCATTGAGGATTAAAATAAATGCAATCAGACAATTAAATTAGCAAATGGAAGCAATACATTGGATCCAGCCAAAATAAACTCTAAAATACTATGAATCCCTTTATCAATCAGAATACCTAGACAACACACAGATGCAGTCCACATTTCTAAAACAGTTAGACATTCCAACAATGACAGACCTAGATAGGACTGAAATGGATAATTGACTAACAATAAAGGAAATGTATACTGTCTTTGTAATGAGCTGCTTCTTCAAAGCTCAACAGTTAGCTAACAGTGTAAAGTTCTCCAAAAAACACAAGGCATAACTTTTCTTGGGGTTCAACAAATAAACTTTCCTTTCCTTATTGTTTCATACTGTAAAACTGTAACAAAGAGCAAAAGACAAACATAAATGAGATGAAACCAATATAGGTACCCAAAGTATAGTGCAACTAATAGCCATGCTAACTATCAATTTAGTGATTTGACATTAGAAAAATGCAATGAACCAAAGATATGCCAAGCACAATTCCTTTAAAAAAAAAAAAGTAATATATACAGTACTTACGGACAAATAGTGTCCAATGCAACAATGTAGGAAGAAAAAATGCAGCAGAAGAAAACAGCACTGGCACTCTGCTCAGCACCACAATCAATTGACTTCTGATGGAAATTTACAGCTGAAAGTGAAACTTAAACTAAAGCTACTGCTGCTGATTAGCCAAAAGGGGGCACTGTTGCACACACAATTATGTAAAAAAAAAACAAAAAAAAACCTCTTTCTTAAAGGAGAATTCCGGCCAATTTTTACGTTAATCTTGATCGCTATAGCTACATGAGTACTTTCGATAGAAAAAAACCCGACCCGAATCAGTGCAGGCAACACGGAGAAGCTGCAGCTACATAATACAAGCGTCCACTGAGCTAAAACGGCAGTCTACAGCTAACGGCTATCTGGCTGTACACACTCCCCGGAGGGCAGCTAGCAGCTAACAGCTACTACCACACTACTGTTTTTTTTAGGGGGGAATACACTTCAAGACGTGACATGACCTGTACTCTGGAGGACATAGCCACACCACCGCCGCTCCGTGGATTATTATTGGGATAATTATCACAGAAGCCTGTCTGAAGACACTCACCGGAAGGCAGCTAGCAGCTAATGGCTAACAGCTATCAGCTAGCAGGGCAAGCTAGCTACCGGCAGGATCGAGACAGGGACCAGGGTAGGTGAATTTAAACAATGTCTGAGTGGAAAATGCATCTTGTTGACACGTAAGGGCCCTGTTCATGTGGCACATAGATATTAATTGCATTTTGTGTCTGTTAAGAGACACAAAGGCATTCTAAAACTTGCCCCGACCACTGCCGTTTTAGCTCAGTGGACACTTGTATTACGTAGCTGCAGCTTCTCTGTTTTTTCTATCGAAAGTACTCGCGTAGCTATAGCGATCGAGATTAACGTAAAAATTGGCCGGAATTCTCCTTTAATTTACTTCAGAGAGGTCAGAACACTCCCTGCCTGGCACAATAAGGTTTTGCCACAAAAATATTAAACAAGATTTAACACAAAAGCGATACAAAGAACATCTTTTTACTGTCCCTCAGATAAAAGAACAACCATCTCAGAGATTGGTCTCAGAAACACTTTCACAGTTCCTTCTTTTACTGTTTTTACTTCTGCTTTGCGAACCTTGTTGTCACTGCTGAGTTTTGATAACACGTCCCAGCGGCCAGTCATTTCTGTGAGCTTGTTATTCTGGTAACACTTTACAATAAGGTACACAAACAAATAGGTAGTTAATGATTAGTTACTGTTTTTCAGAAGGGTAGTTACCCTTTTTCAGAAGGATAGTTACTGTTTTTCAGAAGGGTAGTTACTCTTTTTCAGAAGGGTAATGAATGATTAGTTACTGTTTTTCAGAAGGGTAGTTACTCTTTTTCAGAAGGGTAGTTACTGTTTTTCAGAAGGGTAACAAATGATTAGTTACCCTTTTTCAGAAGGGTAGTAAGTTACCCTTTTTCAGAAGGGTAGTTACTGTTTTTCAGAAGGGTAGTTACCCTTTTTCAGAAGGGTAGTTATTGTTTTTCAGAAGGGTAACAATGATTAGTTACTGTTTTTCAGAAGGATAACGAATGATTAGTTATTTTCAAAAGTAAAAACAGTAACTACCCTTCTGAAAAACAGTAACTAATCATTCGTTACCCTTCTGAAAAAGAGTAACTACCCTTCTGAAAAGGGTAACTACCCTTCTGAAAAACATAAACTACCATTCTGAAAAAGGGTAACTAATCATTCGTTACCCTTCTGAAAAACAGTAACTACTGTGATGGGTGCAGGGAATTAGAGGACCCAAATGCAGAAATTAGGCAAGCAGGCAGGAGAAGTCTGGGTTGGCGGATTTATTTGTCCCAGAAAATAAAGTACAAATTAACAAAGGGAGTCCTGAGAGGGGCAGGCAAAAACTTCTACAGAAAACCCCAAAAAACATGAAATCCAGAAAAAGCAAGATAAATACCAAAAAACAGGAACTGAGAACAAAGGAAAATCCAGGGAGCAAAAACAGACCTGAATTGAGGGGGGCACTAGAAAACACACAAACTGACAGCACTGTGACACAAACTGACGGGAAAAGCACAAGATGATCTAACAACAGACAAAGGAAACACAATGACTAAATACACTGGTTAACAAGGTAACGAGGGGCAGGTGAAACACATTAGAAGAGACAGAATAATCAAAAAAGGCGGGAAAACACAGGAAGTAAAACAAGACACGACAGAAAACTAGACTTTCAAAATAAAACAGGAAACAGAACATAACACAAAACAGGGAACAGAAATATACACAACGAAATAAACACAGTCCACAGAATACATACAGAACTATACAAAACAGCAGACAGCAACAGAAATAAACACACAGGCAACAGAAATAGAACAAAATGCAAAGCAAAATACCAAAACCATAACAGTACCCCCTCCTCAAGGGGCAGATTCCAGACGACTGAAGAAAAAAAGAAGAAAAAAAAAAAAAACCAACGAGGGCGGCGAGGGAAGACTGGAGGAGGAACAAAAAAAATCAAAAAAGATCAAAAAACAAACAGTGTCCAAAGAACAAAAAACAACCCAAGGGCGAGAGAGTCTGGGGGAGGCAGAGAGTCCATGGGGAAAAAGTCAGTGGGGACAGGGAACAGAGGGCACTAGGGACTGGGGAACTGGGGGTAGACCAGCTTAGGCCAGCAGGGCTGCTGGCAACAGTGAAGGGGGAATCCCTCCGGTGGCCGAACAGGCCATCGAGGACTCCCAGGCGGCCGGCGGCGAAGGCGAAACACATCCGGCGGCCGGACAGGACGGCGAGGGCAGCACCCCTCTAGAGGCCGAGCAGGTCGGCCAAGGCGGAGCACCTCTGAAGGCCGAACAGGTCGGCCAAGGCGGAGTACCTCTTAAGGCCGAACAGGTCAGCCAAGGCAGAGCACCTCAGGAGGCGAAGGGGCAGCTGGGCTGGAACCAGGCGACGGGTCAGCTGGGTTGGAGTCAGGCGACGGGTCAGCTGGACTGGTGCCAGGCGGCGAGTCAGCTGGACTGGCGCCAGGCGGCGGGTCAGCTGGACTGGAGTCAGGTGGCCAGGCAACGGGGGCAGAGGTTGACTGGGGTGCCGACAGGACACGAGGGGCAGGAGTGGGTCTGACCGCCGACAGCGCACGAGGGGAAGGAGTAGGTCTGACCGCCGACAGGGCACGAGGGGCAGGAGTAGGTCTGACCGCCGACAGGACACGAGGGGCAGGAGTAGGTCCGACCATCAACAGAACACGAGGGGCAGGAGTCGGCCTGAATGCTGAGAGAACAATCTTGGGCGGTCTCAGGGGAGGTCTCAGGGGCGCCGGAGACCGGCAAAGTCTCAGGGGGAACGGGCATAGCAGGTTCAAGGAGGCTGGACGCCAGCCGGGGCTCAGGGAGACTGGGCGTCAGCCGGGGCTCAAGGAAGCTGGGCATCAGCCGGAACTGAGGGGAGCGGCTAGCCAGCTGGGGATCAAGGAAGCTGCTAGCCATCCAGGGCTCAGAGCGGCTGCTAGCCAGCCAAGGTTCAGAACGGCTACTAGCCAGCCAAGGTTCAGAGCAGCTGCTAGCCAGCCAGGGATCAGGGAAGCTGCTAGCTAGCTGGGGATCAGGGAAGCTGCTAGCTAGCCGGGGATCAGGTAAGCTGCTAGCCAGCCAGGATTCTGGAAGGCTGCTAGCCAGCCTGGGATCAGGGAAGCTGCTAGCCAGCCGGGATTCTGGAAGGCTCAGGGACACTAGAAAGCCCGGGGACTCTAGGAGGCGCGGGGACACTAGGAGGCATTCCCAGCAACTTCTCCCCATCAATGTCCAAAGGGTGAAAAAATGGTTCATATCTCACCACTGCTGGGTCCATACCTGGTCAGATCATTCTGTGATGGGTGCAGGGAATTAGAGGACCCAAATGCAGAAATTAGGCAAGCAGGAAGGAGAGTCTGGGTTGGCGGATTTATTTGTCCCAAA
Organism: Zingel zingel; assembly: GCA_023566125.1. Classification (NCBI taxonomy): domain Eukaryota; kingdom Metazoa; phylum Chordata; class Actinopteri; order Perciformes; family Percidae; genus Zingel; species Zingel zingel. The sequence goes on along the minus strand of CM042320.1, from coordinate 34,672,929 downwards.
AAACAGAAATATACACAAAAAAATAAACACAGTCCACAGAATACATACAGAACAAATAAACAACACAGGAGACAGCAACAGAAATAGAACAAAATGCAAAGCAAAATACCGAAACCACAATAAACTACCCTTCTGAAAAAAGGGTAACTGCCCTTCTGAAAAAGAGTAACTACCTTTCTGAAAAACAGTAACTACCCTTCTGAAAAAGGGTAACTACCTTCTGAAAAAGGGCAACTACCTTTCTGAAAAACAGTAACTACCTTTCTGAAAAAGGGTAACTTATCATTCGTTACCCTTCTGAAAAACAGTAACTACCTTTCAGAAAAAGGGTAACTAATCATTCATTACCCTTCTGAAAAATGGTAACTAATCATTCGTTACCCTTCTGAAAAAGAGTAACTACCCTTCTGAAAAACAGTAACCACCCTTCTGAAAAAGGGTAACCACCCTTCTGAAAAAGAGTAACTACCCTTCTGAAAAAGGATAACTAATCATTCATTACCCTTCTGAAAAACGGTAACTACCCTTCTGAAAAACAGTAACTACCCTTCTGAAAAAGAGTAACTAATCATTCGTTACCCTTCTGAAAAACAGTAACCACCCTTCTGAAAAAGGGTAACCACCCTTCTGAAAAACAGTAACTACCCTTCTGAGAGGGGGTAACTACCCTTCTGAAAAACGGTAACTACCCTTCTGAAAAACAGTAACTACCCTTCTGAAAAACAGTAACTACTCATTCGTTACCCTTCTGAAGAAGAGTAACTACCCTTTTGAAAAACAGTAACTACCCTTCTGAAAAAGGGTAACTACCTTCTGAAAAAGGGCAACTACCTTTCTGAAAAACAGTAACTACCTTTCAGAAAAAGGGTAACTAATCATTCATTACCCTTCTGAAAAATGGTAACTAATCATTCGTTACCCTTCTGAAAAAGAGTAACTACCCTTCTGAAAAACAGTAACTAATCATTCGTTACCCTTCTGAAGAAAAGTAACTACCCTTTTGAAAAACAGTAACTACCCTTCTGAAAAAGGGTAACTACCTTCTGAAAAAGGGTAACTAATCATTCATTACCCTTCTGAAAAACGGTAACTACCCTTCTGAAAAACAGTAACTACCCTTCTGAAAAACAGTAACCACCCTTCTGAAAAAGGGTAACCACCCTTCTGAAAAACAGTAACTACCCTTCTGAAAAAGGGTAACTACCCTTATGAAAAACAGTAACTAATCATTCGTTACCCTTCAGAAAAAGAGTAACTACCCTTCAGAAAAACAGTAACTACCTGTCTGAAAAAGGGTAACTACCCTTCTGAAAAAGGGTAACTAATCAGTCATTACCCTTCTGAAAAAGAGTAACTACCCTTCTGAAAAAGGGTAACTAATCAGTCATTACCCTTCTGAAAAAGAGTAACTACCCTTCTGAAAAAGGGTAACTAATCAGTCATTACCCTTCTGAAAAACAGTAACTACCCTTCTGAAAAAGGGTAACTAATCATTCGTTACCCTTCTGAAAAAGAGTAACTACCCTTCTGAAAAACAGTAACTACCCTTCTGAAAAAGGGTAACTACCCTTCTGAAAAAGAGTAACTACCCTTCTGAAAAACAGTAACTACCCTTCTGAAAAAGGGTAACCACCCTTCTGAAAAACAGTAACTACCCTTCTGAAAAAGACTAATTACCCTTTTGAAAAACAGTAACTACCCTTCTGAAAAACAGTAACTAATCATTCGTAACCCTTCTGAAAAAGAGTAACTACCCTTTTGAAAAACAGTAACTACCTTTCTGAAAAACAGTAACTACCCTTCTGAAAAACAGTAACTAATCATTCGTAACCCTTCTGAAAAAGAGTAACTACCCTTTTGAAAAACAGTAACTACCCTTCTGAAAAACGCTAACTACCCTTCTGAAAAACAGTAACTAATTATTCGTTTCCCTTCTGAAGAAGAGTAACTACCCTTTTGAAAAACAGTAACTACCTTTCTGAAAAACAGTAACTACCTTTCTGAAAAAGGGTAACTTATCATTCGTTACCCTTCTGAAAAACAGTAACTACCTTTCAGAAAAAGGGTAACTAATCATTCATTACCCTTCTGAAAAACGGTAACTAATCATTCGTTACCCTTCTGAGAAAGAGTAACTACCCTTCTGAAAAATGGTAACTAATCATTCGTTACCCTTCTGAGAAAGAGTAACTACCCTTCTGAAAAACAGTAACTAATCATTCGTTACCCTTCTGAAAAACAGTAACCACCCTTCTGAAAAAGGGTAACCATCCTTCTGAAAAAGAGTAACTACCCTTCTGAAAAAGGGTAACTAATCATTCATTACCCTTCTGAAAAAGAGTAACTACCCTTCTGAAAAACAGTAGTTACTGTTTTTCAGAAGGGTAGTTACTCTTCTGAAAAAGGGTAACTAATCATTCGTTACCCTTCTGAAAAAGAGTAACTACCCTTCTGAAAAACAGTAACTACCCTTCTGAAAAAGGGTAACTACCCTTCTGAAAAACAGTAACTACCCTTCTGAAAAACAGTAACTACCCTTCTGAAAAAGGGTAACCACCTTTCTGAAAAACAGTAACTACCCTTCTGAAAAAGACTAATTACCCTTTTGAAAAACAGTAACTACCCTTCTGAAAAACAGTAACTAATCATTCGTAACCCTTCTGAAAAAGAGTAACTACCCTTTTGAAAAACAGTAACTACCCTTCTGAAAAAGGGTAACTACCCTTCTGAAAAACGGTAACTACCCTTCTGAAAAACAGTAACTACCCTTCTGAAAAAGGGTAACTAATCATTTGTTACCCTTCTGAAAAAGAGTAATTACCCTTCTGAAAAACAGTAACTACCCTTCTGAAAAACAGTAACTAATCATTCATTACTCTTTCAAAAACAGTAACTAATCATTAACTACCTATTTTTTTGTGTACCTTATTGTAAAGTGTTACAAAGTTGGGCTTGTCGTCTGTCCATTTCTGTCGACTCTGAAGAGTGGCAAGGTACTCCCTCCTCCATCTCTTCCAGAAAGTGTCTGCAAGCCACTGAACTTGTTTCCATTGTTTAGTATTGAGCTCTGCTGGGTCAAAGTTGCCAGATGATGCCGATAGAGCACTGGTCTTCTAAGTTAAGATCAGTGCCGCCGTGAAAACAGTTGGTATGTCTGGATCAGTAGACACTGGCACTAATGGTCTGGCATTCATTATTGCCATTACTTCAGCCATCAAGGTACTCAGTACTTCATGTGTGAGCAGAGTATGTACAGACTGAAAAAACATGGCATCCAGGATCCACATGGCTATCCCAATGAGTCTTTCCCACGATCCACCCATGTGTGAGGGATGTGGGGGATTAAAATGCCATGTGCAGTTTTTCTCCTGACGGTAGCTGTTTAACGTAGCATCACTGTGGTCGATTTTCAATTCTTTACAGGCACCAATAAAATTAGTGCCTCTGTCAGAGCGAAGAAGCTTGGCAGGTCCACGTACTGAGAAAAATCTTCTCAATGCATTTATAAAGCTGGATGTGGACATGGATTCCACAAGCTCAATGTGCACAGCTCTTGTTGCCATGCATTTGAAAAGTACCGCACACCTTTTATTGTCTGCACTGCCTCCCCTTGTGCGAAGTGTCATCACTATCCATGAACCAAAGATATCAAGTCCAACGATGGTAAAGGGTGGCATTGGTGATAGCCTGTCAGCTGGTAAGTCTGCCATATTTTGGATCTGTAATGTTCCTCTGAGCTTACGACAGAGGACAGATTTGAAGATAACAGCTGAGACCAGGAATTTGCTCCAGAAGATCCATAGTCCTGCAGCTCTGATTGCTCCCTCTGTGATGTGAAGTCCCTGGTGCGCCACCTTCTAATGGTGGTATATCTCACTAAGAGAGTAGCAATGTGATGAGTATGTGGAATAATAAGTGGGTGCTTTTCTTCTTTTGTCATGTTGGCAGGTGCGAGGCGACCTCCGACCCTAAGTAATCCATCCTCATCAATGATGGGGTTGAGCTTTTTGAGTGGACTCTGCTTTGGTAATGTCTGCTTCGTTTCCAGACATTTGAATTCTTCCCTGAAGACTGCACAGTGAGAATAATTACAAATTTTGCACGAAAGATCTCATTTATGGTGCTTGCCTCAGTGTAACGCTTCCATCCATGACATTTCTTCTGATCTGAAGTCGTCTTGAATGATCTTTCCACATGGATGAGCAAAGCTATGGTGCGGCACAGAGTCATCCAATGAGAGAATCTTTCAAAGCGATGTGACTTTAACTGTGTTTCTGAAGTTGTTGTGATCAAAGTCGTTACATGAGGTTGTATCTCCACATCTACTTCAGGTTCCACTGGAGTGAAGATGTCAGTCTGGGCTGGTTCTGGGTTGGATTGTGTTAAGAATGATGGTCCCGAGATCCAATTTGTGTGTTGAAGGTGAGAAGCATGGATAGGTCTGGTAGCATGGTCTGCAGGATTGTTCTCTGTAGAGATGTAATGCCACCGTTCAGGATGTGAAGACTTACGGATGCGAGTCACTCTGTTTGCAACATATGTGTAAAATCTCCTAGTGCTGTTGTGAATGTATCCAAGGACAATCTTACTGTCTGTGAAGAATTTCACAGCATCCACATTAATGTCTATCTCATCTCTGACTAGCTCATAAAGCTCCACAGCTAGAACAGCTGCGCACAACTCTAGTCATGGGACGGTATGTGCGGGTCATGGGGCTAGTTTGGATTTGCCCATAATGAATCCAACGTACCGCTGACCTTCACTGTCGATAGACTTTAAGTTGGCAACGGCTCCAATTGCTATTATGGAGGCACTTGAAAAGATGCACAGCTCTTTTGTAGTCTATCTGGAGACGTTGGCGATCTTTCAATGATTCTTTCCACCGACTCCATTCCTCCTTTTCTGAAAGAAGTGGTTCATCCCAGTCATTCTGCTCAGCTGAGAGTTCACAAAGGAGAGCTTTTCCCTGCATTGTTATAGGAGCCACAAATCCTAAGGGGTCATACAAACTGTTGACTGTGGCCAAAACACCTCTCTTAGTGTATGGTCTTTCCTCTTGAGACACTTTGGGCCCTATTTTAACGATCTGAAACACAAGTATCAAAGGCAAGTAGCTTTGTAGGCAGATCTTGGGCGGTGTTGCTATTGTACTGGTGGGATAAATGACTCTTGCGCCCGACGCAAATCTAAAATGGGTTGGTCTGAAGTAGCTACATTACTCATAGGTGTGGTTTGGGCGTACCGTGCAATAAACCAATCATAGCATTATCTCACTTTCCCTTTAAAAGCAGGCGCGCTTGTTCCATGGTGGATTGCCATTATAATGGTGGATTTGCTAGGCGCACGCTCTTAATACATCCATGGGCACACGCCAGGAGCGGTTCACAGCCGAGGAGACCGACGTTTTCTATTGATTTTTCTTTTTGACAAAATGTAAATAAAGAAAGGTCACAAAAACATACTTTCCGATGTTTTGGGCTCACTCTCACTGAATCACAAGGTTATGAATGCATGGTGATATTTTTGCAATGTAGTCTAACATTAGACCCAAGATTACCTCACTATAGACGATGCAGCTCTTCTGTCTCTCCTCTCCCATGCTACTGCTGGGGCATTTGGGTAAAGTGGCATCGGCACATGCAGTTCAACATCACATCTCCTTAAGTCCTCTAATATTTCCTAATTTATGTCATCAACACATCCGTGATTCATGGAAATAGTGTGTAAAACAAGGTCACATTTTTCGTTGTATTTATGTATGGTTTGCAAAAATGGGACCTGCTGGGTCCGTGAGATGAGAGAAGCAAAGTGTATGCGTGGTGTGCACACTCTACATTACGGCTAAGCTACCTTAAAATAGCATCTGAATAACGCGCCACTGACTTTAGACTAGGTTTTTCCTGGTCTGTGGCGTAATTGTTTTCTGGAACTGCAAAATAGCACTACAGAATGTTTGAACCGCCCCCAGGAACGCAAGTTAATTCCTTAATTTACCGACGTGAGTCTGTGGAGGGAAAAGTCCGCTGTGCATCGGGTGCAAAATAGGAATGATACATGCGTCGGTGTACAAAGTCAATTGTTCTGGGTGCAACATAGGGCCCTTTGAATGTGAAACTCTCTGTTTCCAGGTTCCACAGGACCCCCAAGCTGCACTGTAAGGGGAGATCATCTGACCTAAGGTCCAAATCCTTCAGATCCTTGTCCCGTTCATCAGCTTGAAAAGCTTCCATAACTTTGTGGCTGTTGAATGCTATCTTGTGCAATGTCAGGAGTCAGCTAGCATTCTGTGAGCTTGTTAGGATGTCAATCGCTTCTTCAGGGGTTGATGCAGATGCAAGTCCATCATCAACATGAAAATGTCTTACGTCAAACTGCTTGGCATCAGCGCCATGCTCTCTCTCACCCTCTGCTGCAGCTCGCCTCATGCAATAAATAGCCACGGCTGGTGAGGGGCTATTTCCAAACACATGGACTTTCATTATGTAGTCCCTCGCCTTCTTGCTGAGATCGTTGTCTTCATACCAAAGGAACCTGAGGTAGTCTTTGTGGTCTTTGTGTACAACAAAACAATTAAACATTTGCTGTATATCAGCTGTGAATGCAATAGATTCTTTTCTGAAATGTAGAAGGACCCCCAAAAGGCTGTTGTTCAAATCAGGGCCACTAAGCAGCACTTTATTCATATTCAGCACTTGAATCAAATACCGATCTTAGCTGGTCAGGTTTCTGAGGGTGATATACGCCGAATGACGGTAAGGACCAGTGTTCTTTATGTTTCTTCAGTGGAGGAGCAGGCTCTGAATGCTCGTTTTCCAACATTTTCTGCATGAAGTCAGTGTACTGCTTCCTCATGTCATTTTCTGTCCAGTGTTTTACAGATTCATCTACCAACCCTTATAGAACTGGCTCGGGTTTGCCTTGCACCAGCTCTTAATTATGCTGTTATAGTTTTAGACTGCCTGCCATGCTTGTTACTAACTTAGCTTTGGGGAGCTTATTCCCCAGAGTCCTTATCTTTTTTTTTTTTTCCCAGCAGTTTTCCTTGGATTAGGGTGCCACCTAAATCATGGTTGCAGCTGTCGCCATGGTCCTGCTCCGTGCCCTGCTATGCCCTGCTACACCCTGCAGTGCCCTGCTACGCCATGAACTACTACAACTACTATTTGTAGTGATAGTTCCATTATCTTTATTGAGACTATTATTGCCACTGTTCATCACGCCCTCAACTGGCACCGTCAGACACTGCCTACCAAGAGCCTGGGTCTGTCCGAGGTTTCTTCCTAAAAGGAAGTTTTTCCTCGCCACTGTCGCACTAAATGCTTGCTCTTGGGGGAATTACTGGAATTGTTGGGTCTCTGTAAATTATAGTGTGGTCTTGACCTACTCTGTAAAGGGTCTTGAGATAACTCTTGTTAAGGTTATGATTTGATACTATAAATACAATTGAATTGAATTGAGAGAATAAAGATACTTCATTGCTTGCTCTTTGTTACTTGGAAGGCACTGCCTGGTGGAGCAGAATGGTAATGGCGCCACCCAGCTGTTTGCTTCGTTTTGATAGACTTCTCTGTCCATTATGTCAAGAAAAACCTGATCATCCACTGAAAGTGCTGGCAGAGTAAGGCTTGCCAACCTAAGGAGGGCAGAGCGCATCTGGCAATAAAAGAAAAGGAAAGAGACGGAGACTGCAAACTTCTTCAAGAATCCATTCCGGAGCACATGGGCTCCTAAAAGGAAAAGCCAGTGGAACACTGGAAGCCTCTAAAGAAGAGCTAGAGGAACACATGCACACTCAGTACAGCGACCCTTCAAGGAACGAGCCCCTAGGCCCACCAGGCTATATACCGAAGCCTCCAGAACCATCAGCCTGTTTGATGCATCAACACCCAAACTCAATGAGGTCCGGCAGGTGATCATGCGAGCAATATCAGCATCAGCATTAGAATACCGTACAAGTTGTATAACAACTGTCCAAGAGTACTGAAGCCCCTATGGATCCTCATGAGAGTTCCCTGGACCAAGAAGAGCATCCCATCTGTGTGATAAAGGGCAGTGGTGGTTTCTATCCCGAAGGGAGACCATGGTAATGACCTACTTCCAGGACATGTAGATGTGCTTCACGCTGCAGAACTTCACCTTTTGCTGGCAGGAGTTGAAATTACCGATCGTTATGGGATGCGCCATCTCCCTAATCCTGTTTATGGCAAAGTTTGAGGCCATCCGTCAAGAAAAGGGAGCGAAACGAAAAGGCCACCTTTAGCATCGGAGTGGAAAACATCCCTCTCATCACAGATCAGCCCATCTGAACCTGGAAAGGTGATACACAGCTAGCCTCTCAGACAAGGGGATGGGGAAAATTATCATTCAGCAGCTGTCAGAAGGCCTGGCAAAGATAGACTCAAGCCAGCTACATTGTACCCAAGGGTAATGTGGACTCTGAAGCTGTGTGAAGTTACCTCAGCCATAAGCAGGATGGATGCTAAGGCCAACTTCTTTATCTGCAATAGGGCTCCCACGGTGCTTCTCTGCAGCAGGCCTATACTGGTTGGAACTCACTGCATACCCCTGAATTGTATCACCCTCTGATACATGCAGGAGAAGTCGAGACTGGTAATGGAATTAAGGGACTCCTCCGACAAGGCGGTGAGGGATGCGTATGCCCGAATGGCAACAGAAAGGAAATGGAGGGTTGAGTAGATGTGCAGAAGGTGGTGAGCAGACTGCAAAACCAGGAGATGGTGGGCAGGGTCCAGACAGGGCGGGCATGCCTCGGATGTTGTGACCCACTCAGTTTATGGTCTAGAGCAAACAAGGAGAAGAACGACCTGCTTGTCTCCGAGATCACCAGAATGGAGCAGGAGGGCTACAGAGTGCAGGCCATGGCACAGGGGTGTCAATGTCAGTACGAGTGCACTAGAATTTTAGCTTTGGCTGATTTGACTACGGAGATCTGAGTGTTGACTTGTTTGACCGCAGTTAACGATTCTAACAGCAATGAGGAACACAGACCATATCAGACCCCAGGCACCAGCGTCTGGCCGCGTCAGAACAAAACTGCAGCTATTTCATTGGAATTACGTAACGTAAATACAAGTTTAATACATTAACTCATCTGTAAACAGATGCATTTAAATCGGCAATGGTGGTTAACAATGAAGACAAAAATTCCCAAAAACATGATGTCATCCGTGTTTACTTCCATGTTTTCAGTTGCAAGACCCCTTGCGGCAGAAAATTATATATTGCATGTTTAAGCAGTTATAGGTGATTATTAAATGTCTGATAGATGGTGCATTTGGCCTTCTACCACATTTTCATTGTCTGCCAATCCAATTTAACCAGAATATGTTTATGCAGTAGCATTTAAAAAGACATCAAACTCAGTAGTTGTTCTCAAGTAGGTCTTGCTAAGATGCAGAACCAAAGTAAGCAACCTTTTGAGTTTAGACTTTTAAACTAGCATGGGATGTTTACTGAGGGTTTGGCAACTGATCAAGAAACGTCCAATAGCTGAGGATGACCTGACTCAGGAATAAAGATTGTAGATGGAATATGCATACACTGCTTCCATAGTTACTATAATTATTTAATGCATGAGTTCAAAGTGTAAGCTCATTAAATATCTTTTTGGGTCACAAAAATCAAACCACAAATAAGCTTACAGGGTTTCTGGCATTCTGAACTAAGTATCTCTGTGGGGTTTTTTCTATAGCATGAGGGGTGTTCACTGACCTATTCACAGCTGCCTGTTTAATAAAGAGGCTTGTGAAAGCAATGCCAACATTTCCTTCAGCCTTTCTCTGTGTGTGCAGACCTTTCACACTGGATGGCAACATAATTTATAAATACCAATGGGCTGCACTGATTGGGAGAGAACAGATCACATGTAAACCATGAATGAACACACAGAGAATACTTTTACCCACTGAAAAAATATTATGTGGAGCAGATTTGTATATGACGGACAAACAAGAAACAAAATGGAGAGGAAAAAATATAGTAGCACAATGTACTGACAGATACATACACAAGTCCATAATGACAGAAACAAATAATTTTATTTTAAAAATATTTCACTGCTGATACATACAATACACTCATCATACTCATATATTTGCATAAAGTATACTCTTAACATGATAATATTTAAAGATTTGATAATTATTGTCAGGTGGGGAGGGGTATATCAACAAGGGGAACACTTTATTGTAGTGTGTAGCGTAAAAACATTGAAACAGAAAACCACTAGAACAGATACAGATGGGACCTCGCCAGCTGCTGCCTGATTGGAAGAGGACATGAGGGGGGGAGGGGGGAGCTCACATGTCAACAGTAGTTTTTCAACCAAACTGTGTACATTGACTGAAGGATTTACACAGATGGGCAACACAGGAACTGCTGCAGCTCTTTGACTTGCACCAATTTTCATTCCCGAATGGAGAGAATCTCATTTTGAAGGAGTGCCAAATGTTCAGCCACAAATTGATATTGACTGATATTAAACCAGAGATTTAAATCTAATACGGAAAGAAAATGTTTGCATTGCAATGTATGCAATGCATGCATGTATTAATATATGTCTGGGAGCAGAAGAGAGCTGGCGAGGTGTAGGGTTGTGTTGAGGATATTCATTATCATAGAGGAAAAACGGACACTGAAATGAAGAATTCCACCTTGGCTGTCCCTTCTGACCTTGTTAACTGTCACAGGACATGATTAGCTCTATCCCCGTTACAAAGACCTACTCTACAGGATTACTGTCGCCTCCATCTCTATGACATGTATCTGTTTCTATACTCGCCTCATCTACATTATAGCCCTCTCTGCTAACAAGGTAGTTTTCATTGACAGTTAAATGTAGCCACAGTACATCTGTGTATTAAGTGCTAAACAGATTTTTTAATCAAAATACAGTAAATCTGTCAGCAGAATTTAACTCGGGAGGTGTTTATTTTTTAACTTCTCCCAACACCGGCAAAACAAGTTGGAAAGTGTCTATACGTGTTTTTATTTTTTGAGGGCTACACTTCAGCCAAGGTACTAATGGCCGACATTTTAGATTCATTTTTTAAATATTCAGATTAAGTCAAAAAAAAAAATTATAATAAATAATTTCTTGTGGCCTGTGCTGTACCATAATACTGATCCAGAGTTAGCCTTCCTGATGAGAGAATAGAGTTTAGTGACTGAAAAGTCTGACTGCATTATTAAGTGCTTCATATGGGTATTGGTGTAGATGGGTAGCCTGTCACCCAGAACACAGGTTTCTCGGTTAGCCGGGCGATGCTAATTAGCCTGCCAACATGTGTTTACCTGTAGAAAGCTGTCTGTGAGGAGCAGACCTTAGTAAAATGGCAGTGAAGAACATTTTTTTCTCACGGAGGAGCATTTAAATCGTCTTGGTTTGCAGTTTAATAGCTCTTCTGAGACATCAAGCATGCCGTTGCAGCCATGAACACACACTTGCACACTAAGCCGCTGCTCCCACCAGATTCAATTAACCTCTTTTTCTCCATTAGTCTGATTCTTTGTTGAAACAGTAGTCAGAGCTTCTCTACAGTTGTTCATTGTTCTGCTGACTGCCTGCTATCAACACTCGTTAAGAACTTTCAGAGATTTTGCAGCTAAAATGTGCAGAACACTAGAGAACAAAGCACTAGAGGTCTTCACATTTCCAGACAGTTTCTAATAACTGAACTGGGTCCAAATTATATTGTGTTGTGTAGGCACTCGTTGTATTGCCTAAGTGGATCTGAGCCGACTTGCTTTTAGATTTGATCACATGCACACATATGCATGTGACATATTAATATATTGCTGATAATCATCATTAAAATGTTGTTTTTGAGGCAACCAGATTATAAACTGTACAGTCCAACTGTACAAACCATCATCTACACCCTGTTATCCTTTGGAGGGTGCCTATCCCAGCATGCACTAGGTGTGAGATGGGGTACACCCTGGACAGGCCTGACGCCAAAGCTGTGTCCCAATTCCATGTACCATGTACAGTATACTCTGTACTATTTTTTTAAATAGTTATTTTAAACTGCTTTTGTTTTTTATTATATAAGAAATTATTAGGACTTTTAATGTCATTATGAATGCAACTTCAGGTTCTATTTTTGTTTTCTGCCTTCTTGTCTTTAAGTCTTTCTGAAGCCGTTTCATCATCAAGAATTACTTTGGATTTTTTTTTTCCGCTCTGAACAGCTCCTCCATTTCCTTTGAGCACTGACTTCCTGGAGAAAAGTGCACATCAAAAGCACACTCAAAAATCCAGGGATTTTAATATGCATACTGACTGTTTTGAATATACTTTATTTGATAGATTTTCCACTGTGAACACACTACATAATGAAAACCTGCTTACAATTAGTATGTAGTATGGGATTGGGACGCAGCTCAACCGCCTTGGATCAGTGCTGGGCTGTGAGGTGATTTTGGTGTAGTGGCCACGGTCGGAATCGCAGGTCATGCGATGCACAATGGCCCAAAGAAACTTCATCACACACACACACACACACAACCATTATAAAAGCAATGGTTGTTAAACCATGAATACATTCATCTGAGTAAAGGGAAAACGGTCTGTATTATACGTATACTATGTATTTTCAAAATTTGAGCCATATGGTCCGATATAAAAAAAAAAAACTAAAAAAAAAACTTACTAAGTAAGTTAATTATTTTCCTGCCACTCATGTGGCCAGGACAGTCCGTCAGATAGGGACTCGGATTAATATGGGTCTAGAAACATGGAAGTTCAAGTTCTTACTTACTTCATCTTTTAACTATATTAACTGGTAGCACGTCACGCTGCCAGTGTCTATTTTGTTGTGTATTGGATCGAATCACATTTTGGATCAGGTCTGAGTGTCCTCACGTTGCATAAAAATCAATTTATGCACATCATGTTAGGTGTTGCACTGGTTCAATTCCAATGGAGTCCATCATTTTTTACTTGTGAAGACCTCTACTAAGCAAGTCATATGACAGCAAGAGCTTTGGGAGTATTATTTTTGATAGCTTTAAAATTTAACTTACAGGAAAAATACAGAAAATATAATTTAGTGAGGATGAGTAGCTTATAGAAAAACAAGATAATGTTTACGTTAGTTAAAGAAACAGCAGCTAGGTGGCTTTTTCAAAAAGGATTTTGTCATTTTTTAAATGAACTGAAATACATCTGCTTGTGGAATTCTGTGGCTTGGGAATAAAGGACCTCTATGAATCTTCCGAGCAAATGACCAGAGGATAACTGTTGTGTGTTCATTCCCCATTCTGGAGATCAGTTGGCTAAAAAAGCCATTTTTGGGGGGGAGTGCAACCACAGCCGTGTTTGTACGGCACCGACATCCTTCGAGGAGACTCGGACATACAGTTAGAGATGGACGTACGGTTAGAGATGTTGAGAGGGCTGCGGCAGGAGGCAGAAATCAAGCACTCCCCACCCAACACCACTCCACCCCACATCAAACTTCAACCACCATCTATGAATGTCTCAGGAGTTCTGTGTTGGTTCGGCGTTGGCTGTTGACCTGGCAATGACAGAGCCCAGAGCCACTGTTAAGACAGAGTTCAGTCCATCAGTAGACACGTTAGCACCGCAATCCCGTAACTTGAGATGCCATTTTCTGGACTGTTGTTAGAGTAATGGTCTCTAACCGTGGCAGAGACAACTAACACTGCAAACTGGATCATCTTAACACATCATTTGGAGGAGGGAATCCATGAAATCCAGGGTCTGCCTACAGTCTTGTGTGTAATACAAATCTTCAGTATCTGTAGATATTAAAATGTGCTAAGGTGGATTGTTTTTTTGCAGTGTAGTTGTGTACAGAGGGCAGGAAACAAGACAGACAGAATTCAACCAGACTGAACTCTTTCATCAGTGGCTCTGGTGCTAAAGAGGGAATATCCCTCTCCCCCTTTCCTTCTTCCCTTTTAGCTTCCTCACAAAGGCCAGGGCAGGTCGCTGAAGTCGACGGGGCCGCCCAGGCCAGCGTCCGCCTCCAGCAGGGACATAATGACCGCCATGGCCGCCTCGTCGTTGCTGGGGCTGCTGGAACCAGGCTCGTCCATGATGTCTATACTTAGGTGGGAGTTGTCACCTGAACAGAGGTAGAGTCATTGCAAAAAATTATGTTTGGAAAGGAGAAAACATCAAGATAAAAAATAAAAAAAACTCAGTAAGAAAATGTTCAGCGTGTGTGTATATGTCCAACTCACTCATTATGGACTGGTTGGAATAGGGGTAGCCTACAGAATCAGGGCCAGGAATGATCCCTGTGCTCGGCTGCTCGGGTGTCCCTCCATTCTGAATCTATAGACACATACACGCACATATCAGTTTACTGTGAACACAGATCACTTTCAACCTGAGCTGAAAAGGTTTCCATTCTGTCCTCAAATATCTTTGTGCTTGTCCACAGAACAGACACCAAGGCACATGGAAAGGACAAATCAGTGCGAATGTACTGTAAATGCATCAACGTTTCCTTAACAACACTCAACACAGTCATTTTGTTGTTTTGTTTAATAATGATCAGGTAGCGTATACTTTGAATAATATAAGACTTTATTGATCCCCATGGACACAGTGGCTCGGTACAGAACAACCCTGCAGCCTCTGCGGGACCATCAATGCCTCCCTCCAGCACGTCCTGTCAGGTTGCAAGACCGCACTGTCATAGGGTCGAATAAGATGGACTTGGGGTTTCGGGGAGCCAGACTGCACAAGGCATCCAGGGAGCTGTCGGAGGAGGCCAGGTTGCACTAAACAGTAATGAATGCAAGGATAACGACAAACAGGACAAAGATTCTTCAGAGGTGCGGATGGTAGAAAACAACAACAACACTTATAGGACTTTGCATCCATCCAGACAAGTGGGATCCAAGGCCATCCAGAGCTGGAAGAGAGGAGGAAGAAAATGATGCCGTTCACCCCTAAGGTGCGAACCCAGTAGCACCCATAAGCAACCAAAGAATGGAGTCATGCCAAAGAGTCAGAAGCCTAAAGATTCCAGGTCAAAAGAACAGGATCAAATGGCCAAAATCCAATGCAGCGGAGGAGAGGACAAACCTCGATTAACACCCGAGAGATATAACCCAGAGAACCTTGCGTGGCCCAGTTGAAGCCAATTGTTACGTGTTGTGTTTTGTTTTGTTTTGTGCGTTTTCCTTTTGTTTGCCACTCTCTCCAGGTGTGTGTGCTTGCGTCGCCCCTGCTCAGCAATAACGAGGGGGACGCGTTAAGTACCTGTGCTGAGCCAGTGACAGGGGATGGGCTTCAGTAGAAGCCAGCGTGAGCCAGAGAGAGTGGTGTTCCTGCGTGTACCAGGCTCGAGCCAGTGGGCCAGAGTGAAACCCGTGTCCACTCTGCTGTGTGCAAATTGAGTTTATTTGTGTGTTTATAACCTTGCTCTATTTAGTTTACGTTTTGTGCTAAATAGTCGTCTTCTGTTAGGAGATTTTTTTTTAGCAGTTTTGATTAGTTTGTTAATAAATAATCCTAGTTAACCTTCAGGCGTTTCCGCCTTTGCTTGGTTTTCTTCCCCGGTTGGTTTTATTTAATTGTTATCGTCCACCAACCCTAGACACGATAGGGACGTAACACCAAGCTAAACCTGTTTGGGGAAACTCTTTTGTAAGGCTGCAGAGGCAGGTATGGCGAGGTAACCATCAAATAGGCAGTAGTGAGGACAGCGCTGGAGGAGGGCAGACACGTCCAAAAAAAGAGGGTCTGAAAGTCTTCTGGGATGAGATCAGAGTAAGGCTTGTCAACCTAAGAAGGGCAGAGCGCATCTGGCGATGAAGGAAAAAGAAAGAGAAGGAGACTGCAAACTTCTTCAAGAATCCATTCCGCTACGCACGTGGGCTCCTAAAAGGAAAAGCCAGTGGAACACTGGAAGCCTCTAAAGAAGAGCTAGAGGAACACATGCACACTCAGTACAGCGACCCTTCAAGGAACGAGCCCCTACGCCCATCAGGCTCACCAGGCTACGAATGTCTCCAGAACCATCAGCCCTGTTTGACGCATCGCCACCCAAACTCAGTGAGGTCCGGCAGGTGATCATGCGGGCAATATCAGCATCAGTATTAGAATACTGTACAAGTTGTATAACAACTGTCCTAGAGAGCTGAAACTCCTATGGATCCTCATGAGAGTTACCTGGACCAAGAAGAGCATCCCATCTGTGTGGCAAAGGGCAGTGGTGCTTTCTATCCCCAGATCAGTGTGAATGTACTGTAGATGCATCAACGTTTCCAAATTTATAAATTTGCAAACATTTATAAAATCCTGTTTTGTCCTTATGGGCTATGATGAGGGAAAAATGATTTTAGCTTAAGGCTGGAACATAAAATATGTAAAAGTGAAGGTCTCAATACTTTCTGAATATACTGTATATAATATACATATAAACAGGACCAGCCAAAGTTTTAACACGTGTGTCCAAACTTTTGACTAGTACATACATGTACCAAAGACTGTATAAAATACATAGTCTCTGTGATGTCACCCAGAGATTTCTGGGGAGCCAAAATGGAGTTTGCGTTTCCTAGGATGGAGAAGGCACGACCTGCCCCAATTCTGCCTCTGATTGGCTAGTACTTGTTGCCTTCGTTGGTTGGGTTGGTTAGATTTAGGCATGAGGAGTGAGATTGGATAGGGTAAGAATACCAGGGTAAGCCAATAAGAGGCTGGACATGCCTTCGCCATCCTAGCAAAGGCAAATTTGCCTTCTGGTAACTTCACCCATCGCCATCTTGGCAGCGCCTGAGTTCGCTTAATCAAAAAATGGGCAAATATGTGGAGCATGGATGGAGCTGAGACGGGCTAAATGAAGCCTTCATTCTATGCTCGTCTCTTGTGACAGCAGCAAAGTGACTGCTGTAAAGTTGGGCATTTTAACATGGGGATCGACACCCTCCTGAAGCCAGCCTCAAGTGGCCATTCAATGAACGGCAGTTTTTAGCACTTGCGCCTTGGCTTCATTTTTCACCACCGAAGGTTGCCGTTTGACATGTACAGTACATGTACATAAATCATTTTGGAAAAAAGTCACAAAAGTGGTCTTAAAAGTCACCGATTTCTACAGAGTAAGTCAGTAAAATGGCAACATTGCATAGAGTCCTGCTGTTGTAAAGAAGATCAACGCTAAAAAACTAGTTGGTTGAGGTGGACTAAACAGTAGGAGTACAGTAAAGAAAGTATCAGATTTTGATCAGCTTTATTTTAGCCGATACAATCCATTAAAAATGCCCGGATTGACCCAGATCTTGATACTTTGGATCAGCAACTTTCAAATCGATAGACCAGCATTAGTTTTTTAAATGTCAAATATCTTATTTTTAAACGTATTCCTTCTTCAGCGACTTCCTGGAGTTTCCGCTGGTTGTCTGGCAACAAACAAGTTATGAAATGTTAATTAGTGATCTTTTAGACGTGCTGGTAGATGGATTTTGTTGCCCTTTTGACAGGCTAGCTGTTTCCACTTGTTTCCATTATTTATGCTAAGCTTAGCTAACCAGCTGCTGGCTGTAGTGTCATATTTATTGTACAAACACTAGATTGGTATCGATAGTCTCATGTAACTCTTGGCAAGAAAGCAAATAAGCAAATTTCCAAAATATTTCTGGTTGTCTATCTATGCTGTGTGTTACCTTCTTGCCCCCTGGGGAGCATGTGTCAGGTGGAGGGGTGCTGGTGATGTTCAGAGGGCTGGAGCCACAGCTGGAGGGGGAGGAGCCTCGAATCCTGATAGAGAGACAGATGGTTGCAATGACTCTGAAATACACTTTGCATTTCATAGATTTTATTTCCTTACCATCAACCTCAATTGCAAAAAAACGGCAATGAGTCATGGTTTTTCACTTGGATAACAGGTGCAAATGTGACCTACATACAGCAATTTTTAACACTTTTATTGGAATGTGTCAGTGTTGCTATGGCAATAAGTAGATAATACATATCAATGGAGACAGCTGGTATAATTTTAGCACTACAGCAGCCATCTGAGTCTGCCTTAGTCTAGAGGACTCAGAACTACGCGGGGAGCCAGCAGTGTACACACACTGTCCTATTTTACACAGTGAAGAACTTCTGGTACTTCTTCATTTTATTGTCAAATGTTTTTTAAAGAATATTTGTTTGGGCTTTTCTGCCTTTAATTTGACAGGACAGCTAGGTGAGAGAGAGAGGAGGAAGACATGCAGGAAATTGTCACAGGTCAGATTCGAACCCTGGACCTCTGTGTTAAGACATTAACCTCTCAGTATATGTGCGCCTGCTCTACCCACTAAGCCAACCCAGCCACGTCAAATGTTTTTTAAATGATCCAATATTATTCAATACATTAAATGTGAAATGTTCTATAAAAAGCTTGAATCCTGCACATTTTATGTCATACGAATTTCCCATTTGTCAAGCATGTACAGCAGCTTCTGATGTGTGATAAATCGTGCCATATCACACATCTGTGTGTCGCCTCTATCACCTTCATCTACATTAAAACCTAGACCACAGGGATTTTCCAGTCAAGGACCAACAGACTTTGTGAGCTTTACTGGTTTTGAGATTGAAATACACTGATTTCATCTCCCACCTCTGGATCTCCATCACTTCCTCTGCAATCATGCGTCCAATTTTTCCAGCTCCTGCTCTTGTGCCACCGGGGATGCCAGGGACCGTCTGCAGTGCCCGCCTTCCTCCACCTACCAATCAACAGCAATCAGGAAGAAGACATTTTATTCATTGTGAAAGATAAATGATTCTCAGTGGGGGATTATTGACAGTGGCTGTGGGTTTAAAAAAAATAAATTATAAATCAACCAGGTGTAAAGGAGCGCTGTGCATTTGTTTAAATTAGTATTTTACCCTCTGAGGTGAGAACGCTGTCCATACTCTGTGGTGAAGCAGCGGATTGAGGATAATCCGATCCTTCCATCATAGGACACCTGGAGAGATGAACACACATGAAATGTTCTGATATTTCACAGCCAAGTATGTACTTCATCAGTTGTATGAGGTGTGAGTGTTCTCTAGGGTTGGGCATCGAGAACCGATTCCTACTTGGAATCGTTTAAAAAATTACGATTCCAGTGGAATCGTTTGGAGGATTTGGTTTAAAATCTGATCACGGGTTCCAAATTTAACATGCACAAGTTTTGGTAGCGGCCAGGCACTTGTTGTGTTGCAGCCTTGGAGCACAGTAAGCGGCGCTCTAGTGTGGCTTTATTTTACATTGAAAAAGGCCAGTAAAACTGCAACCCACCACTGAATCAAAATAAAACGTTCCTCTTATTTGTGAAATAAGCATGTGACCCATTTCAATTCCACCCCTCAAAGAATCGGAATCGTTAAGAACCGGAATCGAAATCCAAATGATGCCCAACCCTAGTGTTCTCGTCTACTTACGACACAACAGTGTTGGTGGAGACGATGTACTCCACCTCCTTGGTCCAGGGGTTCATGAAGCTAAACCATCGGCTCCTCAGCGTGATGAAAGAGCCGTCTTTGATCTTGAATTTGTAACAGTTGGTGTTGATCTTCTCTCTCATCTGCAGCACTGTTGACAACATAATCAGTGTGGTAAGTAAAAACATACACACATTCAGTACGATATGACAATATTCCAAATTTCAACACAGGTCATGTAAACAGCATATTCCGGTTGGATATTCCGAATATAAGACGTGGGATATTCCAGTATTATTCGGGTTTTAGAGGTGTTCTTTGGACATGTATAAAGCACATTCGGAATATGCGGAACTTTTAAAATGTTGCAAAAAATAAAAAATAAAATTGAAAATCCGAATTAGAAACGTTTCCATCAACTGTTTAGAGCGAATAAACCTGACTACGCAAAGCATAGTTTTGTCACAAGTTGACGTTGGGCATAGTTGTAGATTGCAAACCGGCTTGCTAAATCAAAGAGTTTAGAAGCTAAGACAGGTAGCATTGTACAAGTTGGCCACCTGTGCAGAATACAGGGTTGTGGCAGAGACCTTTGGTGTCAGCAAGACAACTGTTCACCGCTGTGTCTGTGTCAGTCCATGACTAAGACGAGACGATGACGAGGCTGCACCAATGTCCAAAAACTCTGACTAAGACTAAAGTAACATGCATTATTGTTGACGAAAAAAGATGAGACTAAAATGTTTTGCATAAAATAAAAACTAAGATAAAATCTCTCTTCATTTTTATCTACAATCATCTCTACTTTTTCATCATGAGATAGAACTAGTGTAGTGCCTGTTCCAAACAGGCCAATTACTAACTAAGCGCGGTTCAATCAGGCGCGGCTCGGCTGCGGCTCATCTAGAGATTTGGCGTGTCCCCTTTTTTTCGTCTAGCCGTCACACATCCAGGTGGCGATGTGGCCCGGACGGGGGAAGGAGGGAGGAAGCCCGGTTCAGCCTGCTGGTGAAGCCGCTCTTAAACAGCTTGCAGAACGGCCGGAGAAATGTATGCAACCGCTGGCAAGAAAACAACGTGCTGTAGAGCCCAGGAGCCCTGGCGCTTATCTAACATACACGTGCATGATTGTATTTGCATAAAGGAAGATCTTCGATATAAAACCAGACGCGTTTAATAATGTTGCATTCAACTAAAATCATTCAACAAGTGTATTTTGTCAGGTAATTATGACATTTAACCAATATTTGAGATGTGTGAGAAACACTATTTGACTGAAATGGTTATCATAAATAATCTCAGAAATAATTTCTTTAAAAAGAGACTAAAATGTTCTGACTAAATCTTGACTAAGATACCTTGAGTTCTCTTGTTGACTAAAACTAGACTAAAATGATGAGACTTTTAGTCGACTAAAACTTGACTAACAAAAAAAGATATGTGAATGACTAAATATGACTAAAACTAACAAGGACATTTGTCACAAGACTAAGACTAAATTAAAAATAGGTGACAAAATTAACACTACATGTGAGTTACATGTTCGCTACGTCACAACTTATTCGGCAAAGCTGTTTACATCTCCCATTTTGCGCATTAACTCTTTTTCGAAAAAGGCCACCTGAAGCAAGCGTAAAAAAGGTTTTCCAAATGTTTGTTTCCATCAACATTTTCTAATGCGATACTTCAAAATGCGCATAAAAATATGTTGATGGAAACATGAATACTGAAGACTTGACTCATTTACTTCATTCAGTCACTTCACCATTGAAATCCATGAAGATATTTTGTCTATCCCACAGCAGGTACCTTGTCTGTGGCACTCTGCCAGGTGGCCAATGTCATCCTGGTGGAAATACTCATAGAAGGAAGTTCCCAGCAGCTCCTGGGGCAGGTAGGCTAGGATGGCTGTGGCTCTGAAGGGACAGACAGAGAGACAGAGAAAGGTTGTGTTTATTTACAGTTGCTGATGTGTGACTCCTCAGAACGAGGAGGAAAGCAAAGAAGTTCTCAACATGTTAATCAGCAAAGACAACTCTTGTTTTTTTTTTTTTTCAAGGCCAGCAATTAACACAGATTAATTAACCCACAGGCTTTTTAGGGCTACTATAACCGCCAAACCGACACTCTGAACGTTTGTATCCTTTTGTTTGCACTGATGGGCCATTAACGCACCATCACTCTCCATTTCTTTAGCAGCAAGGAAGCACACATATGCAGCCCCCACACACAGCCAGCTTGAATCTATTTTTAGAAAAAAATATTTTCAAGCTGCCACCCGATGCAGTAATAGTCTGATCATTTGCACTGTGCGTCATTTAGTTTAGCACACACAAAGTTTCCAACTCAATAATATCTCACTGGAAACTAATCTAAAATGCAATACATTAAATCATATTCCTGACATCAACATACTGAGTGAAGTTTAGAAAGAATGAAGAACACAGACATCAGTCAGTATCATCCTTCCTCCAGTCCTCTGTCCTCCGCCCTCTGCTGCTGTGATTCCCTGCAGCTGTCTCAGCCAGCAGCTAAGTTTACAAGAATTTGCCTAATTTTAAGATATGTGGCAAACTATGCTTAACAGTTAGACATTTACAGATTGACTTTTGTTTTAGCTTGTTTGTAACAATTTGCCATTAGCCGAGCCAGCGCGTGTATAAAACATATATGTTTATACACATGCCTCTCTCATCCACTACTGAATGAGACTGTGGACAGATCAGATGTATGATGTACAGTGCTTCGCATAAGTGAATACACCCATGCTAAAGTTGACTAAAAAGAGGAATAAAAAAAAATTATCTTTTGGAAATTGAGCTTAATTAAAATTTTTTTTTGGAAAAATCCAACCTTTAAGGACACCAATTTTCTTTGTGAATGAATAATGTATTGTAAATAAATAAATGTTTTTAAAATACAGGGGTCATAAGTGTTGTGTTAAATTCCCATAATATGTTGACAAAGTTGAACTTAATATTATTCCTTTCATACAAATTAATCAGTGGTCTCAGCTTGATCCAAGATGAACCTTGCTGAATGTTCACCGACACTCTCTTGCATCTCACCTCTGGTCAACGAAGACAAATTTGCCGTCAATGGCGTGCCGCGAGACGTACTCTGTGGGCTTTACCCTGATGTCTGCCAGGCTGGGTTGGGGGACAATGTGGGGGTGCAGGCGGCCTATGGCTACTAGGCAGCTCAGGTTGCAGCCCTCATTGTCGGGCTCGTTGTCTTCGTCGAGACCCATCTTGGTGGGCGGCCAGCTCTTTAGGTATCCCGTGCTGTGAATAGTGCAGAAGCTCTTACGGTCCGCTGTAAAGACGGGAGGAGTGGGGCAGAGATAGTGTTAGAGGTTTGGCTTACATTTGAAACTGTAACGGAACCGGATCGAGAAAACCTATTTAGGATTTTTAATGCCGTTTTGAAGAGTTTAAATATGCTGAAACATTTCCATTTATAATGATTTAAAACATATGAGATAAAAACATTTTTTAAACTGTACATGCAAAAACAAGCAATCATGACCCATGTGTCATTTCAGAACCATGCTTAGTTTCTAATTAAAAACTATACTGCTTCACACAGGTGTACAACTCTTCCCTGGAGGAGAATTTTGCCTTCACAAAGTAACATTTGCAGTGTGTTGTGGAATAAAAATAAGGTGGAAGACAACAAGAAAATACTCAGGCTAGGCCGAACTCCAATATACCATTACATTACTCTCTCCGCAGTCCAAGGTTTAAGATTAGGACGCTAAATTATCTAGGTTAATATGCACAGCATAAGGGACCCTTTTAGGGATGCTAGTTGAATCTCCTTCCAACAACTACAGTTTGACATTACTCAGTCTAAAGGCTCTCCAAAATATTCATTTCAGTCACATTTGCCAGGTGTCAGTCTTATTACATTTCTATTTGAAGCATGTGCAGTGCCCCTTCGAAACGTGCCTGTTCGGAACAATCCGACTACTTAGCCTGTGGTATTGCTGCTTGCAGCTTTCTCGAGAACCGCTCACCCAAACAACTTCACACTCTACACTGCGCTTCCTTCGGTCCTGAGCAATACACCTGCCAAGACATGGTTGCGTCACATACCTGGCACCTACTCACGGTCAGAAACACCGTTGAAATACACTCTGGTTCACAGGAAACTGAGAGTAGACTTAACTGTTAGAGGTAGGCAACTGCCTATTGAATATGTTATTATTCTAACTCATTGTACCCTGAAATAACTTACAGAAGCCCCCCAAAAGCACTTACAAAATATGCAACTCAACTGCATACTACTGACCGTGTACTTTTACTTCAGAGGAAAACATTGTACTACATTTACCTGACAGAGAAATATTGTCGGTTATGTTGCAGATTCAGATTTTACTTATAAAATACAACAATTAAAACATGATGCATTATTATTGATTAATCTATCCAGCAGTATATTAGAGTAGAAAGCTCATCTTTGAACAGATAGAGTAGAGTACATTTAAGTACATTGTGCTGATAATGCCTCTTTCACTCTTCACTCTTAAGTAAACACTTGAATGCAGGACTTGTACTGTGTGGTATTCGTAGTTTAACTTTAGAAAGAAAACGTTTTGTGTAGGCCTACCTTTTCTACCACTGCAAATACCAAAATTTGCCAGTTAGAAAAAGGGTGAAAAATAAAGGTGGTTGTCTGGGGCCCCCCAAAACACTAAATCTGAAGCTGAAAAACACGAGTCGCTGCTACTCACAGTCAGAAACAAAAGGTGAAACACACTAAGCAAAGGCATTCATTGCTAAATTGGCGCATTGGTCGCTTGCTTTGACATTACCACCACAGTTTTAAAGTGATGTTAAAGCATGGACTTAATTAGTGGAGGTATTTTGGCGGCGGTAACGTTTTAAGTGTTATAACTTAGTATGGTAAACTTACACAATTGGAGTTGCGAGGGCAGAGGGACGATGTTCCTGTAGGATATCCGCTTGTTCTTATTAACGGAAGGGTAAAAGTATTAGTTTTAAAGTTGATATATCCAGCAGCAAAAGTGAACTGCTGTTTATTTACACAGTGGCCTCTATTGGCGTTTTTCCATTACATGGTACCAGAGGCCTGTTTCAGAAAGCAGGTTCAGTGAAAACTCTGAGTTTGTTAACTCTGAGATGAGGGAAACGCTGGGTTTTCAGTTTCAGAAAGAGAGGTTAATCAAACCTGAGAGAGAGGGCTAACTCCAGCCCGTTTCAGAAAGAGAGGTAGTCAGTTACTATGGTAACTGAGCCTGTGAACCTAACCTGGTCGGGAGCAAGTTTTCTTCTCTCAGTCTCCTCCCTCTGACACAGCGCTCTTTCATTTCCTCATTCATTCATTCATTCATTCAGTCTTTATCAGGCGCATTATAGCGCAGTTTGTTATCTGCATGAATAAAAAAACAGTGTTGGTTTATTAACCATGTTAGGCAGACTATAATTTTTCTTCCTCAAAACATGGCATGTCCTTTTGTCGACGATTCCGTTGATGAAGAAGCTGTATTACTTCGCAGGGCGTTAAACATACGTCGGGAGATGATATTGAGGCCCCGACTATAGATGCATTTTAATTCCCAGATACTAGCCTACCTAGCCTGGTTGACACCAGACCCTTCTCAGTTACAACTGAGAAGGGTCTGGGCAAGGTTCATTCGCTGCATGTCACGCTAGTAAACAGCTAGTAAACAGCTAGTAAACTAAGCTGCGCGGTGCAGAGAACAACTGAACTCTGATTGGCTCATGGAGGCACGTGCTCAGACCGTGGTTTGCGGAGCTTTGGAAAAAAAA
This sequence comes from Zingel zingel, assembly GCA_023566125.1. Taxonomy (NCBI): domain Eukaryota; kingdom Metazoa; phylum Chordata; class Actinopteri; order Perciformes; family Percidae; genus Zingel; species Zingel zingel. Next base: position 34,647,714 of record CM042320.1, on the reverse strand, counting down.
AAAAAAAAAACATTGCTATGGAGCGTTCTATGAACGGAATGACACATTTTAAATATCGCTCGATCACGTGAATTTGATCGTGGGAAGCCAAAATCGATTAGATTAGGTTCAATACCATTTCACCAGTAATATTATATTTATGATTAAATATACACTATATTGGAACTTACACATTTACTCTAGCAGCAATTTTCTCCCACGCAAATTCTCTTTTGCAGCAGCCGCTGTGTTGCTTTTTTAACAAAATATATGTTCAAACTCGCTGTATGTGTGCATGAGTAGTTCTGCCGACCAGTTTGTTTGTGGTTGTTACCATGGTGAATCGTAGTATCATGGCTCTATTCATGCTGTCTTTTTATTTTAGTGGTGCACACGCTTAACTCGTTGATTGAACCAACTCAAATCAGCTGTAATGGAACTGTGAATCAGAGTTTTTATAGCCTGACAAGCCAGACCCACATCAAGATGTTGGGTCTGGGAACTCACCATTGGCAGGGCTCTGTCCGAGGGGCGGGATAAACGGTTATCTTTCAAATTCCCTCTGCACTCATAGCCAACCAGAGCAACGCTAGTTGATAGATTAAACTTTTGCCGTATCCGGTCGGCAAAACTCCGAACACATCTTCTTTTTTTAAGAATGACTTCAGTGCTTAACTCCAAGTCTTCCAGAGTCACGGCCAAAGTCGATTCAAAAGACCGCTGTTCGCCAGCAGCAGCAGCCATCTTCTTTGTTTTCAAGTAGCAGGGAATTCACGCGGAACCGTCGCAACTCTGCCGTCTTTATGTTAAGCCCCGCCCACCGACTCTATACATGATGCGATTGTCCTGACCAGAATTGGGTTTTTCCAGCTCACAAGCCAACGGAGAGTTGCTAGACTGACCCTGGCAGCAAATTACATTTTCTGCCGCTAGGTTGCGTCTAGATTTCTACGCTACGTTTCTTTCTTTCTACACTGAAACAAGTAAAGTCAAAACATTGTTCTGTTCTTATGTACACACACGTGAAAGAGTTGCTTTGAGTGGCAACAACCGAGTACAAGCCAGACATGAAAAGCAGAACAAAGACTGTCAGGTTTCCCATTGAATCAATCTAGGTAAGAAAAATCTATGAAAACTGCTATGTAGTATGTCATTAGATCTGGAAGTCACTGTTGTAGTGTGGACGTGCATGTGTTGTGTGGCTCTTAGCTATGGTGCGGATTTGTTTTTGGCTCTTTATGCTGAACTGGTTGGTCACCCCTGATCTAGACCTTCTCTATCTGTAAAGTGTCCTGAGATCACTTTTGTCATGATTTGATACTATAAATAAAATTGAAATCGTATTGCTGGGGAATGCCGTGCATTTTCGAATTTAATGCAATTTAGACACACGATTTTCAATATTAATAAACTCTGAATAAACCATAAGGACCACTCTATGCAGCAGCGGAGTGACTCGAGCATGTCTTCACCTGGCTGTCTTTTGCAGTTTTAACTTTGCTGCATAGATTCCCACAATCTGCGAGCAATTACTACTTTTAACTTATTTTGAGATCTACTCACATTTTAGCAGAGACACTGATGATTTAGTGCCATCTTTTTATTTTTGTACATCTCTCTGGGCAGTATATAACCCGTTAGCGCTTTTCTGCCATAAAAAGGGTTCCTGTATTATTGAGTTACTGGTGGTACTGTATGCAAGATTTTGCTTTTGGCAGACCAGATAGGTTAAATAAGGGTTAAGTAAATAAACATATAAAAAAGATGCAATTAAAGATGCCAACGTCCTTGGTTGTGTAATGGAGATGTTCTCATGCTAACTGAGGTGTGCTTCCTTGTTTTAATAAGGATGTGCCTCTAAAATTAAAATAGAAGAAAAAACAGAAGAGCACCAGGGAAGCAGGGCTTCTGCTTTCATAAGGTAACTGAAAGACTGAAAAAAAAAACCCAGTGTCTCAAAGGGTAACTACTTTTTTTTAACCTGGACCCTATTTTCCTATGTTTTTGTGTCTAAGTGACTGATGGGAACAACAATCTTTGATATTGGTCGAGTATTAAGCAAGATCGCTACAGTGGGCAACGGCAAAACAAGCTACAATGTAAGTTAATAGGGCAATTGTCCGGCTTGTATTTACTTTCACAAAAGTGCTCATTTTGCCACTGACAGGCTCAGATTAATATTCTAAGTGTCTGACAACATTATGGAAAGGAGTTCTAAGGAGGTCGACCTTTCTGTTATAGAGTAAGATCCTTTTTTTAAACATAAAAACATCCACGAAATTGCGTTCGCTAAACCCACCAGACTCCATGAAAAATAAACAGTAATTTTAGCATTGTAAAATGCACTTCCATCAAAGTCGACAGAAACAAAATAAAACTATGAAAAGCCGTTTTGGGTCGTGTTTCCACTTTTCCAACAATGACAACTCTAGTTCTGGTTGAAATAAACACAAAGTATACCAATTTCCATGTGAAAATATGTTGGCTCTATACACGCTTAAAGTATTGTTTTTTTTAAATGGAGTTTGGTGGGTTTAGCGCTAGCGAATTCAGAGCGGTTTCTGGTTAAACAGAAAGGTCTCAAAGAGGTTTAAAGGTCTATCTCTGAAGGGATCCTTTCCATAATGTTGTCAGACACTTAGAATATTAATCTGAGCCTGTCACTGGTAAAACGAGCACTTTTGTGAAGGTAAATACAAGCTGGACAATTGCCCTATTAACTTACATTGTAGCTTGTTTCGCCGCTGTGGCCGACTGCAGCGATCTCGCTTAATACTGGACCAATTTCAAAGATTGTTGTTCCCATCAGTCACTTAGACACAAAAACATAGGAAAATAGGGTCCAGGTTTAAAAAAAAAAAAAAAAAAAAAAACGGTCGTTTCCCTTTACAGGTAAAGGTTGAATGTAGAGAAGAGCCCTTGACTGACTCAAAGATGAAAACTGATATGGAGATGCTTTGAGTAGGACAAAGCTTTCTCTACAAGTGAGGCAGCCTTACATGTTAGGGGAAGAGGGCAATTGTGGGTGAAAGAATTCCAGTTTGAATTCATGTTTTAGGAGAATAAACCGTACCGTACCTTTTTTCTTAGAGCAGGTGGAGGGAAAGTCTTTATCCTCTACTTTGACAGAGGGCCTGTTGCACTTCATCCTGCAGAAAAACGACCGTCTGGCTCCAGAACAGAGTCTAGATGGGCCGGGGGTGATGTCTGTCTTCACTGGAAGACCAGCTGCACATACACAAACATACAAATAGTTAACATAGCGACAGGTGTTTTTTTTCTTTAACATAATTGTTTGTTTTAAAGATTTTTTTGGGGGCATTTCAGCCTTTAATGGAAAGAACAGATAGATATGAAAGGGGAGAGAGAGGGGGATGACACGCAGGAAATCGTCTCAGGTTGGACTCGAACCCTGGACCTTCTGCGTCGAGGTATACTACTCAACATATGTGCGCCTGCCATACCAACTGAGCTCACCCGGCCACGACATAATTGCTTTTAATGTTCAGTGCAGATGCTTTTAAAACATTATTGCATGCAATATGGAAGCTGACATTTTTTTCATCATTCTCAGAACTTACAAAAACTCTAAATGTATTCTTATAACATCCATCAGTCTGAAACTCCTGTAGCCAAATTCAATTATTATTTCTATTTTAAGTGTGAATGATGCCCATTTCAGCCATTTGCATCCATGCAGTCTTAAAACAGTTTTAACATTAAGTAAATGTATTCACCTATTACTAGCCATTGGTCCTCTGTGGTGGTGATGGTGGTGGTGGTGGGGTGGGGGGGATTCTATTTCACACCATTTCCTTGTCATAGCTTTTTACTTACTTTCAGTAATATTTCAATCACTTCCATCTGTTCTTTGTAAGATTCCTTTTGCCAAATTACCAAATGAGAGCTCCTATGTCTCAGAGGAACATCAGATCGTTTGTGGGAGTTGCTACATCCCTAAAAGGCTTATTGATTGAGGTTCACCGGCTTGTGATTGCTGTCTATGCTCCATGCAAATTATAAAATGAATCATACACAATCACATGGTACATGAACGCCCAGGCTCTCGGGCTCTCCAGCACGTGTTGTCTGCAGTTGCGCATATTTCTCCGGCCGTTTTGCGCGCTGTTTAAGAGCGGCTTCCCCAGCAGGCTGAGCCAGGTTCTCTCCTCTCTCCGGCCGGGCAACATCGCTAACTGGATGTGCGACGACTAGACGATAAAAGGGAACACGCCAAATCTCTAGATGAGCGGCAGCCTAGCCGCACCTGATTGAACCGCGCTTATAGTTAGATAAAGTTGTGGGGAAAAAAAATACTGGGAACCAAGCAATGCAGCCCGTTCCAAACAGGCACGCGCTCAAAATGGGCGCGGCACTAGCTCAACAAATAGACAATACAACCAGGTGCTGTATTTCACAATAAATATTATTTTCTAGAGACATAAGGCAGCCTTGAGATTGCTGACAGCTACAGTTTTGCCTGGTAGCGTGAGGAAACAACAGATTAAGATGTAAGCTCAGAGTGGAAGGGTGGAATACACAAGAGATCGACATTAACTAGATTCCAATGCTACACAATAGATAATGTGTGTTTGGACTTACTTTTAGCGTCAATGAGTCTCTCTCGTGGGGCCGTATCGGAAGAGGACAGCTGCTCCTTGACCTTGGCAATGTCCTTGGGGTGTAGGTAGTCAAACAGGCTCTGACCTATCAGGTCGTTCTGGATGCAGCAGGTGGAATATATGAGTGAGAGACAAAAAGAGAATCAAGGGAATATAGTGAAAGGGGGAATAGAGGCAAGGGACATAAAAACAATATGGACAAGGACAGAACTACTAACTAAAAACATCTACTACTACTTCCATAAACAACATTAACTTCTCTAAAGTCAGCGCTGTGATAAATGCTACTTTAGTTATTTCATGTGGTAGCTTTTCTGGGAAATTGCAAGGCAATTTAAATCTTTTATATAAAAATGTGTCTATATCCTTGACGTTCCACTTCCGGGATTGCTCCAGTGCGGCAGTAAATTCCGCCGGATGCATGTATTTTCCGTTTCCTTCCACTTTCTTTGTGTTGGAATTTTAAATTCGCCGGGTTTATGAAGACTATTGTTGACTGCTCCTCAGATCTCTGCATGGTAGATTGAGACAGCTAGATGTTGTTGTGATTGGTTTAAAGAAATGCCAATAAACCAGAGCACGTTTTTCTCCCATCCCGGAATGCTGTGTGGAGTAGCCAGACCCTCCTTCACTTCGCATCCCTAATAAATATCTATCTATCTATCTATCTATCTATCTATCTATCTATCTATCTATCTATCTTCTTCAAGGCTGAGAGGCTTAACAATTACTTAAGATGGCTAAACATATTATCAACACTACCTTTTTGAGTAACACGAAGTAAATGGACAACATTCCCTTTTTCTCCAAATCACAAATTCCTCCTTACCTGGCTGTAGTTGAGGATCTTGTAGACTGATTCGGAAACAAAGAGGATCTTTCCGCGGTCGCACCCAACCACAAACAGGAAACCATCAGCAGCCTGCATTATCAAACACACAAAACACTGGAATAAATATGGAGCATTCCACAAATTAATTTTCTTCATAGAAAAGACAAAAAAATTGAATTCTTTAAAAATGCCTACTTTGATCCAATATTAGGATACACGGTATGATTTAGCTTTACATTGCTTGACGTTTCGAGTACCAGAATTAGTAGACAAGACTGGCAACAAATGATGAAAATGAATAGTACAAAGAGTAGTATTGTGCTACTGTAACATATCCCTCTTGCATGTTATATTAAATAAACAATTTAAGCCTTAATTGTTTTTGTCAGTAATTTTACCTCTATTTGGAGCCATTTTCATATTTTTTTGCTGTTATTTTTTATTTCATATTTAATAGGTTACTAGGTTACAGTACCTAAGGTAACGTTGCAGCTATGAAGCCCATCACTGGGGGAACAAGTCAGACCGGGCTTGTATCCCTCAGGTGAGTGTGTGACTGTGATGCAAACTGATGAAAACCTGTAAATATTAACGTACAGCCTATCTGAGAGACAGTAACTACACCCAGAGTAATCATCTATGTGTAAATATCCACCTGTATCATTTTTATCTTTGGGTGAATTGTAATGTAGTTTTTTTTAACGCTAAAAGTCTTTGATCCTGGACCGTTGATCCTATACGTCAGTTAATATAGTTGTGGAGCTTGGCTACAGAAATCATTCATCAGTGTTGGAAGTTTCCTTTGCTTATTATTTTATTTTATACTGGCTAGTTTTACTGAGGCCGGGCTTGTATCCCTCAGATTCGAAGTGCTTGTAAGCGATAAATCATCATTAGTGTTTGTTCTGTTGGGAGTCTAACCGACAGCCATTAGTTCACCACCATCATCACAACACAATGCAGAGAATCAAGAGTTTAAACTTTTAAACAGTTACACAAGTGACACTGTGTATGTGTTGGATGCCTACTCATTTGAACTGCACTCACCCTTAATATCAAGTGCTTCAGTTCATCATCTGAGAGGAAGGAAGGCTTGTAGTTGGCCTCTGTGTAGGGGTTGGCTGCACCTGAACACAACAGCGAACACAACAGTGAACACCCCACTCACACCTGTAGGTATTCAGACTGAAAATGCACACACTGTAACAGCTCCCACAGTATGTGGGCCTTATTAAGTGAAAGTTATAAGTAGATATTCTTCCATCTACTTTAAGTAACCCAACATTCTAGTAAACAGACATGTTTTACTAAAAAATACGTTTTCTATTGCATATATTTAGATGGTCAACATGATTGTTGATCAGTAACACGTTAATCATTTATTACTTGCTTAGCTGCTGAAGTCTCTTTTATAACCAATTGTCTTCCTTTATTCCTTCTTTATCTTCTTTGCTGCTCAAAGGTGATCACAGGCCACTTCCGCCAGTGTATTGCAAGCCCGCCAGGCTTAAATAGACTCCCTGCCGGGCCTTATCATCTGGGCAAAACGTTTTTATACAAGTAGTGAACTTCTTTAAGAAATACCTCAGTGCCAAGGTTGTGTGCCTTGCCAGAGCTGAAGCAGACACATTAAAAAAAAATCTTGTCAACTAATAAATGAATTAACTAATCATGCCGTTATATCTCTGATCTAATCTCTATGTGAAGCTTTCACCTTTATTTTCCCCATTCATGAATAGACACAGTAAGCTGTGCCAAAGAGCTGTCAATATTGTTGCAATTCTTACAGAGACATTTCCCTCGTGGTACTTTTGACAGTTGTGTACAGTACATGAATACAGTATGAATATAGTATGTTGGCAGTATTATTTTCAGGCAGTACCAACCAGTTTATGTAAACCCCTCATAAATTGAGCCATCTCCAGCGAATTACTAACCTCGGAGTGTCTTCATGTGCTGGACAGCCATGCGCAGGACCGTCAGCTTGTCTAGTTTGCGGGACATGGCGTTACAGGTGGGCACCAGTGACGCCAGCTCGTCGATGAAGCTGTTCATCTTGTCCCTGCGACGCTTCTCGATCTGGCTGTGAGCCTCTCTGTAGAGGGAGAAGCATCAGACATTAACAGACAGTGATCTTACAACTGACTGTTCTCCTCTTTTCCAATCTGTCTGACATAAGTCAAAAGGAAAAGAAAATAATTTTGGATTTGTATAAAAGACAGAATCCTGAGGCTGCACGCAACAGGATTGCAAGATAAGGCAAGTTATCCTTCAATGGGCTGCATCCTTGCACTGCGAATTATCCATCACCTCGCACTCTTGTCTACCATGACGATGAATCAGCGCTAAGAACACACTGCTCTCTAAAGACGAAAGATGAAATGCCTTGGTGTTATGTCAATCTTTGAGGACTGTAAGAACACATCCGAAGGTTTATCCAACTTTTCTGTTCTGTCTTCACTAGCTGCTACTAAAGGTGGCACTTTCAACGCAAGACAAAGAGAGCTTGTCATTAGCCATTAGGTATGCTCTTACAGTCCCTTACTTGAACATAATGCTTGGATCTATACACTTCAATGTATAAAGTTTCTCATTATCAACGTACACAAAGCACTCTCTGTTCCCAATCAGACAGAGGGGCATTTAACGCATGCAAGAAAGATTAGAAGGCAGGGGGAATGAGAGAGAGAACGGAAAGGAGTTTTTATACCTGGCATTCTTAATCCTGCCCTGTTGGTCACTGGAAAGACAAACAAAGATATATTAGAGAGGGGAAATTGGCAAAAAAAAAGGGAATGTTTAAGAGAGAAGAAACTTTAAGGTTTTCGGTTGCTTGAATGCTTCAAGTCAGATTCACCAAATTCTCTTAATCCATTTTAAATCCTCATAAATGTCTTATAAATGTTAACTTGGCGAATGCCTACAGTTTGTGACTAAGTCTGTGTTCCTGAAAACTGATCATTGCTATATACAGTAAGGCTACATGGTTCACTCTATTTGCAGGCAAGAATTAGGCTATTCACAAAAAAAATTAAACTTCACAGTGCAAAGCTTGAAGTCCTGCTGTTGGAAATCAGCAGGCAAAAGCAGTGTCCGAAAATATAACTACAGCTGTCAACATTGGGTCATTGCAGAGCAGTACCATGACAGGAAATCATAAATCGCAAAAAAGGCCATCTACAGTGACTGCATCATGTGTGTGTGCCACAAAAGGAGAATATGAGATCTACAGTTACTGCATCATGTGTGCGTGCCACAAAAGGAGAATATGAGTTGGCACCACTGAATTATAAAAGTTACTGTGCCAAAATCCTTAAACCATAAAACAAAAAACTAATTCTCACTAAATTAACAAGCCATTAACACACAGGACACTGAACTTATATGGCAACAGCAAATGGACATTCTTAAATCAACAAGATTTTTCCTCCTTTGGAGGAAGGCAGACAACTTGGAACGCATCTTGTACGACAGTCCTGGACCACTCAAGAATTTTGTTTGTTCCTAAGAGAATATCTAAATAACTGAAAAACGGGTTAATGTCACAGGTTACTGGTATATGCAACTTATGAACAACTCTGTGTGTATGAGTAGTTGTGTTTTGAGGCCCGTTCCCATACAGACAGAAAAGAGCAGGTCCAAAGAAAACTGCTGACAGTGAGGTATATGAAAGGGAAAAAGATTTTCTAATGTTCAGATGTTGCAAATACTTTTTGAAGACCAAATCTTGTTTTATAAAGAAAATCATTTTATTTGAAAATAATTCTAATATAAACACATTGAAAAAAACAAGGTAGGCTGTTGTTTTTAACATCTTTTAAATAAAATAATATGTTCAATATCTTTTTAGATGAAAGTGTCCCATTTAAATTAACGGTAACTATCTCCAAGGCCTTCAGCTGAATGACTGCTCTGGTAATGGGCATCCCATCACTCCGTTTTTCAGTCACGTAATCACACACTCTCCTGTCAATCTCTTGGATCTGCTTTGAGGACCACGGTAAGATTTTCTCTGACCGTTTGCATTTTTAGACATGACTAAGCCTCGTTGTACTTCTGTTCTAACTTCCGACTTTTTTGTAGCTGGATGTATCATTTGTTGCGTCTAAATATGAATGTGGATAACGTTAGTGATAGTGAGATGCTTGCTACAGTTACACTTCTAGTGATGACGGTGAGTCACGGCTTTGTTCTAACGCCTCTGGGCGCTCTCTCTCTTCAGTCTCTCTTGACCATATAATGTTACCGTGCTTTCGGGCGCTCGTTGAGGCTCTGTCTAAAACTCTGCCATTTCGACCAGCTGTTTGTAACATTAAAATAAAATGGATTATGGATCATTTCTATAGTTTATGACTGACTTTACCTGCTGACTTCTCTATTGGCTTTTGAAACAGGTGATGTGCCTTACGTTCTTAAACCAGCCTCTGCGACTTGGAACAGCCGATTCGTAGCGTGACCATCAGCTGGCTTGAGTCCAGCTGAGACATTGTTCGAGACGATCGCTGTGTCTCTCCGTGTTTCAGGCCCTGGCACTAGCTAGCTGTGAGGGACGGTGACTCGCTTCAGTTAGGAGGTTGCAACACGCGTTTTACTCGTTTTGTGCTGTTGGCGACATCTCTTGTTGTGGGTGTATTAACATAAAAAAGTCTAAACCCCAAATATAAGACGACCACACTTTTTCAGACGTATTTACAGGGGGGGAAAAAACGTCTTATATTCGGACCAATACGGTATATCACTAGTGATGAGTGACAAAATATGTTTATTATGATTTGGGTGAACCAACCCTTTAAGCTGGGTTTAACTGATTTAAAAGTGAAACTGGATCATTTCGACGACGGGAATGATAAAACTACAGCATATGCAACAATGCTTGAATAATTAAAGCACCCAATATATTACCATGATAATGATGGCCTCTTACCTTCCCAGTTTATCTTTGTCCGGGTCCATGTCACTAAGGAGGAGAGACAGGAGGCATACGTTTCAACAAGAACAACAGAGAACATCAAAGTAACCAAAGGTTTACTGGGTTCAGTAGGTTTGTTTTTCAGTGTATTCATTATTTCATGGTGCAAAATAAATTGTGGGTCATTACTATTTCAGATCTTTAGAAATTACACTTTGTGCTAAATCTATTAACATTGAGTCATGTTTGAACTTACTCAAATGAGAAGCCATCAATTCTGCAAAGAGAAACAAATGCATTAATCAGTTTCTGTCATTAAGGTTAAAAATTGATTGTCAGCGTTTAATAGTACACATTTCTTTCTTTCTTTCTCCCACTGCTTTCCAGGTCTCCTACTCCCCCTCCTTTCTTTATTTCTTTCCACCCTGCCTTTTTTCCTTAATGCCATTTGCTGCCTTGTTTTAAAATATTTTTCTTTAAATTCACTTTCTTTGTTTCATTCTCATTTACTTGTCATTATGTCTTTCCATCCTTCCTTTATCCATTTTTGTCTTTCCTTCTTTCTTTACTTCCTGGTGTCCTTACTGGTAATCGGTAGTGCTGCCCTTCCTCTTGCGGGTGTAGTCCATGCTAGGAGTGCTGATGGAGCTGGAGATGAGGTCAGTGGACCCTGGGGACATGAAGTCAGTCATTGTAGACGAGATATCCATCCTTTGGTCTGCCATCAGGTCATCTGCAGAGCAAAGACCAAAATCCCTTTCATTCAGCCTAACCGTGCCTAACCGACTTTTCTGAATGGAGTCGGTAAGAAATGGGTGGGCTACAGGTGTTTCGTGATAAGGTAAAACCTTTAGGCGTGAAAATAAATTCAATAGATCTGTGGGATATTGTTAGAGAACACGCTTTCTTTACTTTGGTTAAAATGGCCCCAAAACATGAAGTTCACAGGCTCCCATGTCAACAGATAAAGGACATATAAAAACACAGTGCAGTACAAACTGTTTCCATGTATAATTAAAACGCATATCACAGAAGAAAATGTAAATAACATAGAAAGGACAGTCATTCTTAACCAGTGTTGGGGAAGTTACTTTTAAAAAGTAGTATTTGCTCATTACTCGTTACTTTACCTGTATCTGTTACTTTACTTAGTTACCCCCTATGGAAAGTAACTTTTTACTTTACTCGATACTTTTACGTTACTTTTAAAAGCAGGCGTCTCTGGCAGAAACTGAAGTTAATTATACAAAAACTATCTTTGACCATAAAGCCAATCTATGGTTTATCAGTGAAGTGTCTGAACTACACTGCAGGCTGGATTCTCTACTCACAGAGTGACGGCTGATTCATTATGAACGAGTCCAGCGCGGGTTGAATGCACATCGGCAGGTCATCGGTGTTAGTGTATACTATGTAATGTCTGTATCGACTTGCACCGGTCGCGCAGCCACGATGGTCCATGCATTGCAGACACATGCAGCCTCTTTTCTGGACATCCTTGCGTGTCCGTGCAACCGACACAAGTCTACAGCGGTCCGCTGCGTGTATGTATGAGGCCATCTCCGCATCCTTCTGTGAGGTTGTCAGCTTTGTGTCTGCCTGGCTCAGAGCGCCGTCCAGCAAAAAGCCGACAAAGCTTTAAACGCTCTCAAAAGTTAGCTTTGGCTGCTTCTCGCTTGCCATGATTACTCTGCTACCAGCCTCTGTCACGTCCCGTGTGGAACTTGTGAGCGTGCAGCTCAGAAGGCAGCGTCGCTGTCAAATCTGTCCCTGGGAAAAGTAACGTTGCGCCGAATTGAAAAAGGAACTACGTTTCGTTACCAAATTTTCAGTAGTAGCACGTTACACTACTTTTTACCCGAAAAAGTAGTTATGTTACTGTAACGCGCTACTTTGTAACATGTGTTGTTACACCCAACACTGCTCGTAACCCTTGTGTTGTTGGTTGTTGTTGGTCTGAAGATTTTTCCGACATTTGTGTCACTTTTTTTTTTTTAACGTTTTGTCACTTTTCCCGAAGTTCTTTCTCACTTTTTCCGATGTCTTTGTCGATTTTTTTCCGCGCTTTTTACAATTCTGTTATTGTTTTTGACATTTTTAAGCTTTTTAACATTATTTTATCAATTAGTTTCTTCAAATGCTATAAAATTGATTAAAACACACATATTCAATGAAAGTAGTGAACTGATCGTGGCCGGGTTAGCTCAGTTGGTAGAGCAGGTGCACATATACACATATATGCATGCCATTCCCCTTCTCTCTCTCCTTTCATGTCTTCATCTGTCCTGTGGAAACAAAGGCCTAAAATGCGCAAAAATATTATCTTTTAAAGAAAGTGAACTGATCATTTGTTTTACTTCTAAAAAGCGTTGCACAGAACCATCCCTGTTATTTTTTTGACAATTTGGTTGAAAGAAACCCACATTTCTGATATAGAGCTTTTTGAAAATGGGTCAAATCTGACCCGAGGACATCAGGAGGTTTAAATATGGTACGCATAAGTGAGCTAGATTAATAAGCACTCCAGTATTTATCATGTGGGGCTGTTGATTGTAATGGGTGCGTGTTGAAATATGTAACTAATTACTAATAACATGAGGGTTAGCCATGGTATCTATATTGACTGCAGAACTGGCTGACAAGAAATCCCCATTAAAGTTAAAAGACAAGATCAAAGCGGCCCCTGTGGAAAATATCCGCAGTTAAGCGGGTTTCAGACATGCATATTTCTTAGGATGGGTCAAACACATTTGCTGTTGTAACAGGGAGAGTTTAATGGCAGAATAAGAAGTCACACTCACCACAGATGTTCATCACAGCCTCTGTGTTAAAATCATCTCCTTCCATCCACTCTGGAGCCCACAACTGTGAACACACAACAACGTCACGTTTACAATTAACTGTCAGTCCCAGCAGGAAAGGAGTTATTCTAAAACTGAGCAAAAACTTTAAAATCAAAACACTGAAAGAAAACAGACAAACAGTTTTAGTGACCTCGAAACATGCGGCAAACATCATGGAATCTAGGTCAAATGTGGAGGCAGAATGAACAGGAAACCACTATTGTCTCAGTAACTGCATATATATGCACAGTATGTCACAGTTAATATTTTCCAAGGAGATTTAGGTCATACGATATCAGTTACATGACAGACACAAGTCATAGTGATGTGTCATGTGTGTTCCCATTCCCTTATTTCAACCCAGAAAAGTATTTATTATTATTATTGTTATTATTTAGTATTTTCTCAACTGAATCTGACCTAATGTTAAGAAGATTAACAACTTTAGGAGTAGGGCTGGGCAATATATCAATATTATATCGATATCGTGATATGAGACTAGATATCGTCTTAGATTTTGGATATTGTAATATCGTAATATGACACAAGTGTTGTCTTTCCTGGTTTTACAAACAGCATTACAGTAAAATGATGTCATTTTGTGAACTTACCAGACTGTTCTAGCTGTTCTATTATTTGGCTTTACCCACGTAGTCATTAAATCCACATGACTGATGATTATATATCAAAAATCTAATTATCAAAATATTTTGTGAAAGCACCAAATGTCAACCCTACAATATCGCCGCAATATCAATATCGAGGTATTGGGTCAAAACTATCGTGATATGTGATTTTCTCCGTATCGCCCAGCCCTACTTAGGAGAAAATGACATCTACTCAAAACTCTGTGAGCCTACTTTATGAGACTTGGGCTCATAGTTGGGTGATCAAGCCCCACAGGGTGCGCCTGGTTAGCTCACCTAGTTGAGCGTGCGCCCCATGTTCAGAGGCTCAGTCCTTGTCGCAGCGACCGCCGGTTCAACCTGCGGCCCTTTGCTGCATGTCATTCCCCCTCTCTCTCCCACTTTCATGTCTTAATCTGTTCTATAAATAAAGGCAATAAAAACCCCCAAAATAATCTTAAAGAAAGAAATGTTATCGCTATATTCTGTGAGATGGTACATCGTAGAAACGTGAAAACGCCACCAATGGTTGGAAGTTGTGTGCTGCTCAAGAAATATAAACCTAATCAGCCACATGGTGGGGCTGTGAAAAAGAAAGTTTCCGTTGTTGCAAATAACTCGAAAACTGCATGGCTTAAAGTCTGAATTCTTTCATCCGTTTAATCTCGCTATTTTTCTGCATCTTTGCTTTAATGGTCTTTTGCTCTAAAAATAATAATAATTCTGCGACTTTTTCTCAATTATCTAAAATGTTACTAGCATAAGACCCATGTCAACAGTGTCAAAATAATCTACGGACGTCGCTGATCTTATCAAAGCAATTTTAATACGTAAATTTGTGTCGATTGTACAATTTTTTTCATAAAAGATAAGTCATTTTAGAGAATTCTCCATATCTCATGAACGCTTTGAGGCATTAACCTAAAATTCAAGACACATGTTCAAGAGTCTTAACTAAGCCTACAAGCGCATTGCGAGAAGGGGAGCCACAAATGCAAAAAGTTGATATCTTGTAATTGGATGAATGGAAACTTCGCTGTGCACAATCTCAGTCGATAAAGTTTGCTAATAATTTATTAAAGTGGGCATGGTTTATTACAAAAAAAAAAATCTAAATTTTGAGACATTTCACATTCATTAAAGAAATCTAAATAAATCACCAGCACGTCCTTCAGAGCTGAAATTTTTTCCAGCACATCCCCTAATTGGTGACAAAAGTTTGCCATGGTGCAACCCAGTGGCTCTGAAACTTGCAGAGGCCCCTTTTTGTAGATAAATAAAATTCCTTTTTTCTTTATATATTTCATTAGAATGTTATAAAGCTCTGACTACACTTTATGCTTGTTACTCATGTGCATTAGTCAATGTCTGATTTTATTTCACACTTGCTCTTTTTTTTCTTTCAAGATTATGTTTTTGGGCATTTTCAGCCTTTATTTGGATAGGACAGCAGAAGACATGAAAGGGGGGGGGGATGACATGCAGCAAAGGGCCGCAGGTCGGAGTCGAACCCGGGCCTGCTGCGTCGAGGAGTAAACCTCTATATATGGGTGCCTGCTCTACCAACTGAGCTATCTGGGCGCCCATTTCACACTTGCTTTGACAATTTAAACACCTGTTTCCCATGCCAATAAAGCCCCTTTTAGGTATAAAAAAGGCCCTTAAAGTGGGAGTAGACAGTAGGATGAATAAGTACCAAAAATCTCTGTTTATGCATTCAACTTCCTGGCAGTTCTCACATGAGTCAGACTGATGCATAAGATCAGTAGGCTTGGTTCAAATTCATCCTCTCGGAAATATGAGTGGGAGAAGCATGCACACGGAACAGAGGTGCTTCAGTTACCTGGATAGGAAACTGTAACAGGCCTCGTGGACGGGCTGGGTATAGTCTTGATCAGTCTGGTCTGCTCCGTTCTGCTCTGGTCTGTCTGGTTTGATTCAGCCCAACCTAGTTTCATCCGGTTTGATGTGGTCAGTCTGCCCCGATATGATCCTGAGCCTTAAGCAGCTGGTGATACCCGTCTACCCCTGGAGAGAGACGAAGAGAAAAGTAAGTCAAGCGCAAATCTAATCTTTCACGAATATAAAAATGTAAACAAAACAAAAAATATTATGACACATTCTGGCAACAGCAAGCAATGCCAACAGCGAGCTATGCTAAAACCAACTTGTATTTAAAAAGTTTATAAACTGAGCACGTTGCGTTTGTTTACTAGAAAGGTTGTGTTTTTTAGGGTGACGAGATGAGACCTGCCAGAGTTACAGTGGGTCTCAATTCGGATACTTCCGTGAGTACACTTATATGTAGTGCACTGTGTACACTATGTACTCACTTGTGTAGTGCGTAAATAGTTGTGAAAGTAAGGTAGTGTTGGTAAAATCACACACAGACGTTATGCACTGACTGGAAATTACTCTTTTTCTTCGGTTGTTTAATGGTAAATTGCAGCCGGGCAGAGCATTACCGCCACCTATTGTCGATCGCTGCAGCTTCCTCGCCTGCCACATTCACAAGTTTGAAAATACACTGATGTATGAGAAGTTGCCTTGGCCAAA
Source organism: Zingel zingel (assembly GCA_023566125.1). Classification (NCBI taxonomy): domain Eukaryota; kingdom Metazoa; phylum Chordata; class Actinopteri; order Perciformes; family Percidae; genus Zingel; species Zingel zingel. Next base: position 34,631,347 of record CM042320.1, on the reverse strand, counting down.
ATTTATTACTTTACTTGCACATGCATACAGCATATACACTTCACTTGCACATACAAATATACAGGTACTAAACACTTGCACATACATACAGTATATACTTCACTTGCACATACATAAATACTTCACTTTCGCATAAAGATATACTTTACTTGTGCATTAGGGCTGGGAATCACCAGAGGCCTCACGATACGATATCATCACAATACAGTATATTATCGCGATTTTAAACATATTGCAATATTCTGCGATATATTGCAATTTATAAAAAAAAATTCCAACTTCAAATTTTTCCCAATTTCAAATGATGTCCCCAAAATGAAACTTTGTTAACATTGGTTTTATCTAAAAAGACACATTTCTCTGTTTGTTCATCTCACTTCAATTGCGTTTGTCAAGCAGACATACTGACCAACACATATATAATAATAGATCGATACTTGGCGCCTGTGTATCAATTCAGTATTGCTACGGAAAATATCGTGATACTATGCTGTATCGATTTTTTCCCACACCCCTATTGTGCATACATATATACTTCATTTGCACATACATATATACTTCACTTGCGCATACATACTTCACTTGCACATACATATATACTTCACTTGCACATACATGCATACTTCACTTGCGCATACATATATACTTCACTTGCACGCGCATACACGTGTGAGTATGTATGCATATGTAAATACTTATGCACAAATACATACTCATACATACAACTGCTTTTAAACATGTGCCAATCACATGAACATTGAACAACAAAATAGCATTGCCTGTATCTTTTCACAGCAACCCTCCATGGAGATTTAACAGCCTACTTTAACTTTAACAATGACAGTAAAATTGTATTTCACACTATTATTGTGGTTAAACTTTGCAATGAATCCGCGGTTTACATGCATTCCGAACTGTGAAAGTTGATCTGTACGGACCAAGGCTCAACTATGGTCCGTTACACCACTAGTGAACAGGGCTTTTTAAAACAACCTGTAAACCCACAAACTGTTATTATTTGTTAACTAATGATGTGCTCCTTGGCGTCCAAAGTAAAGTTAGGTTCTTTTGTAGATTATGTCAGATAAGGCTGCTCAAATATGGAAAAAATTCATAAACACGATTATTTTTGGTCAATACTGAAATCACGATTATTTAACACGATTACTAATTGTCTTTTGGAAAGATGTTGCAATTATTGAACTTAAAAAACAGTGAAACAGTAAGGGCTGCCCTGGTTGAGCGTGCGCCCCATGTACAAAGGCTTAGTCTATACTGCATTAATTCTCTCTCTCTCTCCCCCCCTTTCCTGTCTTCATCTGTAATAAGAAACACAGGCCGAAAAAGCCACACAAATGTTTAAAAATAAATTTTTAAAATCAACATTGAAAACACCTAGACAAAATAAGAGTTAATCTGCAAAAAATAATCGTTTTTCTTGATTACTCTGTTTTTGTGATCAATAGTAGCTGAAATCATAATCGTGATTTAAATTTTGATTAATTGCACAGCCCTAATGTCAGAGCGGGTAAACACAATGTTTAATCCATTTCTTACAATTTAGCTTGTTTTTTTTGTCTTTAACAGGCTTACAAAAAAAACCTCCAAACTCTTGAACGCTGATTATTTTCAAATTCTACATTTTTTTTTTTTATAAAAAAGGAAGAGATGGTGCAGCAAGGCCTCGAAAAAGTGCAGAGGTCTGGCTGGGGGCGTGCTGTCAATGGCGAGCCACCTTCACCCCAAGCTTTTTCAAGCCAAACTAGAGCCGGTCCCAGCTTATGGCTAGCGCACCGCCATGGTGGAAATGCGCCCAGCGAGACAGAGCTGGGGAGACGAGGGGAATCCCCTTGGCAGACTGCACAGACCCCCACCCGTCGAGAAGTGGAAAAATATTTCCTGTCCATTATGAAACTGTGATGGGCTTACCCAGTCTGGAGCTATTTAATGGGAAACACTGGATTAGTCATAGAAAATGTGAAATTGCGAGTTCAGCATGATGTGTTTGAGCTAATTTGCCTGATGTGACATCACACGTCCTGCGACTATTTCACATGCTCAGATCGCAGTGTCGATGCTGAAACAATATTATCGTGCACAGCCTTAAGTCCCATGTACACTACTTCAACATGTTGAAAAATTGAAGAGCTGGACAGCTACTGTGCCTAGTTATGGTTGTAAAACTATGATTAGACAATCACTGTTCAGTTTGGGGGTTGGGCAAACAATCAATCCATAAATTGGAAAGATTGACAATTCTGTAGCCAATACTCTCCACTGAATTGTCGCTTCTGGTGTGAATTTTGGGTTACTCAAGTAGGAGTCATACTTACCTTAACTAATTTAAATGTAAAAATGTGTCAGGTTGTTTCTGGAAGTGTTATTGTGTGTCTGCAGAACACAATCTAGTGGGAGAAGGAACCATCGGCATTCATTTGCTATTCAGACAAACAAGAGGCTACCTGATCAATTAAATAAATAGAAAATCTTAAATACAAGTACACAATCTTGCATTCTTAATAATGTCCGACTGAACCTTAAAGAAAACCGTGACTGAATTCTATAAAGGTTCTGAAAAAAATGTAAAGCTATCTAAATGTTTAATGTACAGTAACAACAAAATGCAAAGCTCAAGAAGCACTTTTGAAGTAAGCATACAGAGTTCTAGGTTACGACAGGCTTGGTGAGCTAGGCTGGGACAAAGCTCTGGGCTAGAGGGGTGGGAGGGGGGGCGGGGGAACCACTACGTCATGATTGAACACTGAAAGGATCTGGTGCTGGAGTGGAAACTGGGTCAGCCAGTCTCTATGGTCTCAAAACCAGCTAGCTTCAATTTCCATCCACCACTTACGTACTTATACTTTGTCAGTGAGTCAAGATGCCATTGAGCTTTGTTTCCCTGTTCTACACTTTACACCTACTCAGATAGTCAGGAAGCAGCCAGCAAGCCTATTGATGAAACGTCAAGGCAGCCATTTAGCCGCCCAATCTCCTAAATCACAAACACCACCCTGACCAGTGATGGAAATAGTTTTGAAGAGGTGGGACAAGATTTCATTGACATCAGTGTAAATAGTTTGATAAAATTCCCAAATGTTGGGAATAAGGGAGTGATCAATTAACTATTACTTTTTCATAACTTTGGCAGAAATAATAACAAACACAGTCCAAAGTGGTGGTGGTGTACATAATCAATGTTGGCAGAGTGAACACACAATTAGTAATGCTAGTTTGGCTCACTCTACCTTCTGTGTTTATAATAGCTGTAAACAATGTAAACACTGCAGGAAAGAAATCAAATGGCAAAAGGTGGTAATACAAACTAACTTGCAAGCCCACCTGTGAAAATATCATGCCTCCATTGCTGCACAGATGGACCCTACTGCAAAAAAGGGGACAGTCTGGCCTTCTACATCACAACTATCCATCAAAGGGACATTTAACAAGGGCATGAAATACAAACACAACAGTGCTAGATGGAAGGAGGAGTACTGAAGCAGTCACCACATTCACTGCCAAAGAGATGGTGTCTTTCAATACAGTGGACAAGCTGTCTCTAAAATCCCTGCTCAAGACACTCAACCATTAGATGGATCATTTCATGAACAAAGACTGGAAGCTAATATGAAAATGCTTGCAAACAAGCTTCTCCAGACTTGGCTGACACACTTAAAGAAGCCCAGCGTGACTGGCAATAACAACTGACAATGTAGCTAATATTGTAGCTACAGCCACATTAATTTTTGATAAATCAGGCACAAGTTGAAGGAATGGGATAACATTCCACTGGAATTGTACCTCAATCGGACGGGGTACAATTCCAGTGTAATGTTATCCCATCAGCTCCTTCAACTTGTGCCTGATTCATCAGTCCCTCCAGGAATTTGCAATTTCGCGATTGCAACAATTCACGCAAATGCAACCAATCTCCGTGAATTCAGTGCGACTAGCAATTTTGACCAATCACTGTAACTTTACCGCAAATTTGACCAATAATCGGAGTCTCCTGCGACTTCGACCAATCACAGCAGTCCCACTTGCCAGACTTTTGCGTCAGTTAGTGACGCTGAGAGCCATTGACCAAGCAGGAGTGAGAATGGGTCGACGTAACACACGTACGTCGCCAAATTCATTTCCTTGTTTCTGACATGAAGACGAGACGTTTGTGACTCAAACATCTCACAATTAACAACAAAACGTACAGTGAAAGACATGCAAAACATTCCAGACGCCCTGCCAACCTGTATACATTTTAACATCAAAGCTCTAATGATTTTTCACTCTAAAGTCACTGAAAGCTGCTGCTGTTTCAATCCTGTGGGTTCTCTGCAGCGGGCGGGGCTGCTGCTCCGTTCTCCAAACGCACGCACGCACGCCGCACGCACGCACACACGCACGCACGCAAAACCGCCAGAATCTTAAAAAATACCGTGATACAAATGTTTGGTCATACCGCCCAGCACTACGGAGCCTTTTTAGCAAGGTTACTAGGAAAACTCAACTCAGAGTAATTTTATTCTCCCTTGTTTTTAAAGAGGTATACCAAATAAAAATATCACCACTTCTTTTTGCAATTTTCAACATCAACTGCAACAAAATCAGGCATTTTGGGTCTCGCGAAATCCTGGAGGGACTGATTCATCATGAAGAAGAATGTGGCTTTCAGATTGGCACAAAGTTAAACACTGCAGTGGTTTAAAAAAAAAAAACACTCCAGTCCTGCCTACTTGGAGCAGATGACCAATCATAGAAGGCCGGCTTAGAGTTGCATAACACTTAGCCGAGAGTAGAAAAAAAAAAAAAACTGTTGAAACTGGAGTGTTCAGAATGGTTGGAAATCCTAACGTTTTAGCTCACAGGGATTTGTCTAAAATACGTTTACCTCATTATCTGTTTTGGCCACGTTTAACATGAAAATCCAACATTATAACATTGTAGATATGACAGAAAACACGGAACTCATAATATGTGACCTTTAACATGTGACATGTAAAGTAGCCTACAAAACAGTGAGTTTATTACGATCCCCAAAACAAACAATGATCTAACAAAAAAATGCTTTAACTTTAGATGTGGGGGGGAACTGCGTGCTACACAAAAGGTGCCGTCTGTTTTATTTTCATTGCAGTTCATTAAGTTAGGTGGGCTTTTTTTCTTTCAACCATCATCCTAAAATTTATTTTCATCTTCCCCAATTCTATTCTTTCTGGCCCAGGGACGGTGGGACGTCCCAAAGCTCGAGCTCTGATGTAAGTCTAAAGCCCGGGGCTACGGCGCTTACCTGAGCAGCGCTGGTGTGTCAGCGGACAAGTTAACAATTTGGAGCAGCTGTGACCGGGCCTTTAAAATGAGAGAATGAGGCTGACCAGGTCAGTGAAGCTGCCCGGAGCTACAGGTAAGTACTCATGATTTCCATCAACTCTTCCCACCTGCATATGTATTTTGTTACTCTTTGTTTTCTTCTGTTTGGCCTTTCACTTAAAAGTAAGGAAATGAGTAAGGGGAAAGGTGACGCTACCACGCCACAACCAAGTGGACCAACCACAGTTGTTGCGATCTGCGTGGATGCGACGTGGAGCTACATTTTTTGAGAGGTAAACGTCAGGCTACGGCGTAGGGTCCATATCTACACGTACGTACGTACCCACTGCGTCAAGGAGCCTAAATTGGCCTTAATATGTTGCTGATTCACCATCTTTTCCCAATGAGGACAGTTGGCAGCCAATGACATGGATAAGGTCATTGGAGCCTAATGGACTAATGTTTTTCTATTACACCTTCCATCTATGTATGTACAAAATGTACAACGCACAGTTACTATGACCGTAACAAATATACCATATTATTACAGCTTCTACACCAGAGCCATCAGATTGCTGCCCCGCCCCCTTCCAACACTCTACAGGACTAAAACTGTATTATTTTTTTCCATACTGAGGTTACACAATAAAATACCTTACTTAACGATATATGCAATAACTCTATATAACGAGCAAACAGCATGGAGAGAGTGAGAGTTATCACCAAAACAAAAAAATTATGATTTCTTAAGCAAAATTCAAATCCGCTTTACAAATATTTGCATCATCATACAGGCTCGGTGTGCACCCCAGCTGAATATGGTGACAACGGGTCGGCGTGCAAAACGCATGACAGCCAACCCCTCCTACCACACAAAACCAACTAAATGTCATGTGCTTACACATCATGACAGGACGCACACAGCCAAGTAACTATTACAGACACACACTTCAGAACCACGGACAGTGAACAGCGATCACGGCATTTTGGAACCCACCACCACAAACAAGCAATATTAATTAATTAATAATATTATTAGATTGGCACAGTGGCCTATTAAATATATATGTTATGGTTTATTTGGGAAAACGGCCATTATGCCGAATTACAGTAAATGTGAATAATGTTGGGAAATGTAAGCTTGATTTATGGTTCTGCGTTGAATCTACGCCGTAGGTACGTACGTAGGTGGTTCGCGTAGAGATTTTTTGTGTGCTTTTTCAAATATGCGCCTTTCAACACATCCTTCCTAATTCACCATTAATACTGTTTATACTGTTTAATACTTCCCTTTGCACTGGATATTTTAAGGGGTAAGGCCAGAGGGTCAAGGGGAATCAGGAGAGGTTGGGGGGGACGGGACGCAATGGAGAGGGCTGAGGTACAGGGGCAAATGTTTCAGGAGTCAGGTGAGGGAAAGAGAATAAGCACATACTTAAAGATAACAAAAAATACCCAGGCTCTAGGGTAGTCTAACATCAGGCTGTAGCCAGATCATCACCAAAACTCTTAGATACACCATAGCAGGATACCACCTACTGCTACAACATCCCTTTCCCTCACATATCCCCTTATTTGTTTTAATCTAATTAACATTTTTATAAAACTTTCAAGAACACTCGGTTTCTTTGCAGAAATTACGCTTTTGTCGTTTCGTCTTCATGATCAACAGGGTGGTTAAGCGGGGCCCTGCTAAATCATCACAACAAACTTCTGTTATCGAAATGCCTTCATGGCAACACCAATCAATACAGATAAGAACTAGTGTAGGTTGCTTACTCTCGATGAGCAACAGTAACACTTGTCAGTCCAGGTCTGAAGTTCACACTGGATGTCTTTACGGTCATGAAAAGGTTCATTATGAACTGCTAATAACACTGTTGTTGATGCAGATTTTGAGAACGAATATTGGACAAGTTGATTGCAAAACACAAGTTGCATCTTTAACAATCCATGAAAGGCAACTAAAATATCTCAACTTAAAACATAAAAGCCACCGTTTACTGTAGACTGAATCAACATTTTCACCAGGATTTTCACATCAAGGATCCCAATGAATCCACAACAGAACCCCCATGTGAGGATACGTGCTGATTAGTATGACTCAGAAAATGAAATAACCACGATACGGAACTAATCATGGTTCTTCCTGAGCCCAAGTTCGGGATGCCCTGCTGCAGATCACATAACAAATGGTGCACAATGTAACCAAATCCTAAAGCCCAATATCATGATCTTCGTTTGGCAACACTGCGGCGACGGCGAAACCGAGCGGTCCCCACACTTCCACTGCCAATGCCAACACTGTGTCAAAAATGATAAAATAAACAAACATATGCCTGCTAGAAAAAACCTAAGTTCTCCTTATGGCTTGAAATCACACGTACTGTATTCGCGATGATGACATAGATGTTATCGCAGCAGGATGGATGCTGCTGAGGAAACCGTGTGCCAGATACCCACCAAGGCCTGTTTACATTGCTAGCGTTATAGCACTGGATAGCATTGTTCACTTAGTCGCTCGCATGTAGGTCAAGTTTAGTTTACATTTAACAAGCACCTACCTATGCACGAGCTTCCTTCGAGTCCCGATAATTGCTGACAACGGTTAAAGATAGTCTGTCATATTTGGAGCGGTTTCCCCACCTGTTATCCATAACAGCATTTAATCCCGTTGTTTGACCAATCTTAGCATTACTGCTACTAGCTAAGGAACTGTCAAGACATGGCCAGCGAGCTAACGTCCCTCCTCCTGCTCTAGAAAACCACATTGACATGACCATAACGCTGTGAAAACATCGACACATCCATCATGGATTAAAACCCAGCAACGTCACCGAGATGCAATTTCGATAACCTGTAGGCTTGTTTTCATTTTATACTTACAGTAGGTCCAATGAGATTGGCCTATCCATTGAAAGCCACTGGTAATATGTAATAGCAACCCACAGAACTGTGACATAAACGATTTTCAATCGGTGACCCAGTTTCTCTTCACCGTCATGCCTGTCGGACCACTAACCTAGTTTTTAAACCAATGGCGTTGGTGCTACCGTCGTAGGTGCCCCTCTAGCCAATCAGACAAAAGTTCAGGCTGGGGAACTATGATGAGCGTGCTAGCTGACCAATGACAGCCATTGTTGAACGGAATGCGGAGGTTACTTTTATTTGTTTTTTGTTTGTTTTTTTACTTGTGTGTATTTGCATTACGTGTGGTGGTAGCGAGTGATAGGCGTACAAGTGCGCTTGCCCTGTACCCTCATACTGTATTTTGACACATTGGTTTATTTCTCTTCATCTTTATGTTATTATTTTATATTGTATATTTATGTTATTATTTTTCATTTTTAAATATTCCATCATCATACAACTGTCTGTGCTGTGCAATACCAGTCACCTACGTGGGAACACTGGTATAGCTGTTTTTATGTGTGTCTGTAGTCTTCCTTTTATTGTGTTAATTGTATGCTTTTTTATGTTTTCTAACAATAAAACTATAACGTAACATAATGTATGTTGAAACTATGAATGCTGCAATTTCTGCAACTGTTTTACTGTGTCATTTGTGTGGCTGGATCTGATTTGGAACACAGACTGGTTATTAATGACATTGCTTATATTGATGTTGTTACACTATCTCCACTGCGCAAGGTTTAGGTATCATGTATATTATTGTTATTTTAACTAGTTGTCCTTTAGAGTGTGTGTTTTTTCCATGTCATCATCCCACAACTGCAAATGCTTATATTGATGTTTTTTGTTGTCTTTTGTCTCCATATTACACCGTATAATTGGCTTATACAACATTAAACGCAGGCTTCTGTAATTTGTCAGAGGCAAAAAAAAAACTACAATGTAGGGTAGTGATGTTATAAGATCTATAACTTATGTAATACAAAGTATACTTACTCATATAAGACAAAAATGGCAACAATATATATCTAATGATATTTTGGATGGAATGTGCAAATTATACTTCAGTCGGTTTTTCTCTGCTGTCTTTTTTTTTTTTTTACATAAAACATTTTAGCCAGACATATACAAATCTGTTACACCTGAAACAAATGCTATGCATCTACATGTTGTCGTATATTTAGTTGCAGTGCTGCGTTGCCGATGTGTGGAAAGGAACTCTGCTGACACTGATCCTTGATTATAAAAAGGTTTATTACATCAAGTTTTCAGCATCATGACGAGTTCTGCAGAACCCGGAGAGTCACAGCCCAAAAATGCACTCTGTCTTGCTTCAGCAAGAGCAGGCTTATAAAGGGTACGTTAAGGTAACATGTTAGATAAAGTAAACAGATGTGAGTTGGCAAGTAAAGGTATGAGTCCCTTTGAGGTCAGAGTCTCTTTGGGGGGCTCCAACACTACACATAAAATCATTGAGCCCACTCAGCCCTCAATCACAGACTCACATAGAACATCCTCTTCAACACATCACTCCACTGAGAGGAAAATCATTAGACTTACATCACTAACACAATGCTCATAATGTCTCAACACATTTGAGCTTTATACAGACTTTATAGGCCCTTCAGATACCACAATGTAAAAAGCATTGACATATATATAATGGACCAACAGATCCCGTTGCTCTGGACGGAGACCAGTGAAGGCCATAAGAAGCACTTTTCCGGTGATGGCTAGCGTTACTGCGCAGCCTCCAACTGAGAGAGACGACGTAAATGTGACGTGAGCAACGTGTCTGAAAGTTGTAAGTCTTCTGGTAGCTGTGCCAAGAGAAATCTCAATTAATTCCGAATATTGCAGAGAGCGTAGGTATATGTAAGGAGATAACATAGGCACAGGCTAATTATTGCTAACTAACATGCTAGTTAACATTAGTAATTACACTTAAACAGCTAATGTGAGACGAAACTGTCTGCACGCTTCTCCTGTACTATACGGTAATTTCTCTACTATGCGACAGTAAGTCGCGTGGTTATGACACAATCGTTAGCCTATTTTTACAAAAACGTCTGCTATGGAGCCATAACGTGAGGTACAAGGTAATGGAGCCTTGTATACATTGTCGTGTTTCTTTAGAAATAAACAATGAACAAATAGAGTCTTTAAACGCTTCAGATGTAAAGTTATTCGCTGTCAAAGTGGCGCCAAAATGAATGGCAGTCAATGGAATGCTAACGGGAGGTGATGGCTTTGTAGCATAAAAATGGCGCCATAGGGTCTTTGCGGTCCGAGAAGACGCTTACCCCCTTGGTCAAAAGAGATGGTATTATTATTTGAGTGCTGTGTATTGCAAACATACATTGTGCCACTAGATGACAGTGTTGAGTCATATTAAAACATCATATGAAGTAAAAGTTAAATTCATACAGTTTTATTTCCCATATTGTTTGCTTGGTGTTGGCTGTTGAGGCTGAATATTTGCTCTATTATTGTTTGTGACAAATATGTTTACAAATTGTTGTCTAAACCTCTTAAATATACTAGAAAAAAACTAAATATTATTATTATCTTCAGTAGAGACTCTTGGTGTCTGTTCCATTAGAGTTAATAATCGCGTATCAACATATATTCTTGAGAGGATACAGGCCTAGCCTAGTTGTCTGTGTCATTTGTGTGGTATTTTTTAAATTTCCTTAAAATATGTGAGTTTGTTAGGTAGGCAACATGAAGAACGTATTGGAGGAGGAGTTTAATGTCCCTAAAGGTCAAATTATCCAGCAAATTATTCGTATTACCTTCTACTGTTATTTTGCTGCCTACATGTACTATCGGATTTATTTTACTTTTTATATATTGTGGTACCATTAATGTAGCAACACATTTGTAAATAAGTTAGGGATGTTTGTGAGGTCTGTGTTGCCAACATGCAATGGTCAGAAAATCAATATCATATTACGAATAATAATAGCTTGGAATAGCAATAGCACAAGTAGGCTATGTAATGTATATTTCAGTGTGGCATTTGAATATTGATTATGTGTAAAGTATCAACTTTGCTGTTTGTTAGGCCAGTAGCCTTAAGCCTAGACACCTATTGCAAGTATTGGGGTTTGCATAAAAGTAGTAATTACGGAATTTACCTACTTGCATTGCACCTGTATTCATTCACCGATATAGGCTACTTATTGAGCATCATATCCCAAATCTTTATTAGGCTATAACAAAAAGGTCCAGTATAAAACTGCCAGGCACTTGAGTAAAGTAGAAATTACGAGGCGCTCCTGAAGGCATCGTGCCTATCACATGGCAGGTGATAGTTGAAGCTCGCGCTTCACTACAGCGCATAGTAGCCCACAGACTAAGGACAACTCTACAGTTCAGAGCACCTAGCATGTGTGAACGTGTTTTATGTGTGTGTGAGGGGTATGTGTCTGTGTGTCTGTATGTTTGTGTGCTCACTTTATCTTTAAGTGTCTCCCGCAAACAAAATTAAAGGATTTTGTTCGATAAAGCATCAGCATCCCCTGAAGTCGCATTTCGTAAGTAATATTAACTGCATGAAGCTACTGTAATTACTAAAATAACCTAGTCTGCGTCTGTAACGTTAATACAAATGTGTCATTTAAAGTTAGTAAGGTTATTGTTAATTTCTCGTGGGATTTGAATATTATAGTGATACTGTATCAGGAGATAACTTTACTATAAACTTAACGTTCGCCAGCATGAGTGTACTCAAACAATATACAAGTCCATAAAGCTGGAGTTAAGGGACTGTCATGAGCCTTGTGCGGCTTGCCATCTTGAATAGTTTAAACATTCGGGTTTCTTTTTTAACGCAGTAAAAGAGACTTCATGGTTCATGAACTATTGTGCCTAAGGAAAAACAATGATAATATACCTTAAATATTTATATCTCGACTGTGGCATTAGCATACCTTACATCCTCTGTAGCCTACCATATGAACTACAATGTAGGCTACTAATGGTAATAGCCTACTAGAGTAGTAACTCAATAGTAAGTTTATGAATCCCTATGGTCACCACACTTTAAATATTGCTTACGTGATCAATGTGACATGCCTATACATGCATGTATCCATAGCATGTACAAGATAGGTGTGGAATATTTAATATGCAATTTTTTCCACATGACAGCACATTTGGCTTGTGTACAAGGACGCTAGAAAACATGGTACTTTTATTGTGACAGTGGTGCTTCTCCGCTTGCTCAGTCATGTACTGTCAGCTTGGAGCTATTAAATGATGTTTAGTTGCACTGACACATGCTGTGTAATTGCAGATCATCAATTTCTGACAGCGTGAGTAAAGGAGGGAGGGAGGCAGAAAAAGAGGGGATGCTGATATGCTAATGAAAGAATATCAAGGCTGATGTGTGGCTCCTCTCTGCTAAAGCATCTGCTGCATCGAACACTGGAGATAGTGTACATAAACACAAACAGGCATGCACGCGCACATGCACAGACATCACAGACAGGCGACTCGAGAGGGCTGAGGGAGCCTCCTGCCACTGAATACAGCTGGCTGGTGCCTCTTTTCTATTGCAAATCTCATTTAAAAGGGAGAGAGTTGAAAGGCGTCATTGCCGCTGACGACAGTGAATTGATTAAGGCTGCTTTGGTTGGCACTTGAGTGGCATTAGCACTTAGAAACAACAGAGGAAATAAAAACGAGCTGAAGTGAAGTGGCGGTGGATAAATGCCCTAAATAAATTGTAAGTAACAAATATATTTGTGTAACAGTTATAAAACAGTAGGTTTTGACAGTGTTATTAGCCTACTTTGGAGTAGGTTTTACTCCATATAGATATATAGAGGTATATGAGTGCACATATGCATGCATGCATTGGGCACACACACACACACACACACACACACACACACACACACACACACACACACACACACACACACACACACACACACACACACACACTAGAACAGTAGAGGCTGGCATTTATTCCTGTGATCAAAGCCGCTTGTGTAATACCAAGTGTGCTTTTTCTCTGCAGCCATATAGGTTCAAATGATTGCTCTGCCATCTTAACTACTGCTGCTAATCACACCACTATTGTAGTTCACTGGGGGTGATCTACTATTCCCTGATGGCGAGGACAGACAGAAAAAAAGAGAGAAGAATAATAAGAAGTAGAGATACAGTATAGGTGAAATTAATGCAGAGGAATAGCTATAAAAGAGAGATGAGAGGAGCAAAAGGAGAAAAAACGGTAGAGACCAGGAAGACACATTCAGGCTGTTAATCTACAAGGAATAATCCTCTGCTTGCTGAGGGAGTGGAAGAAAATATAGTGGCAGAGAGAGAGAGAGAGAGAGAGAGAGAGAGAGAGAGAGAGAGAGAGAGACAGCGAGAGAAATCCAGGAAAATATAAATGATTGTTTATTAGAGGTTATCTTTGGTTTGCTGTCACGGGAGAGAAAAGCAGAGAGGGGGGAGGAAATGAGGAAAAAGGTGGTGAGAAGAGCAGATTATAGATGCTACACAGGTTATAATCATATTTCTGTTAAAGAGAGACATAAAATGGTAGTAAAGAGTGCTTAGTGGCCACACTTGGATTTCTGGAAAAGAGAGAAGAATAGAGAAAAAGTAAGGGAATGGATTAGTTTTTTAAGTTAATTTTTTTTCTAGACATTTCTTTGCTTATTTGACAGTCCACACTACAACAACCCAGAATAGAAGTAGGTGAGGTGAATTAAAGGTTTAACATATAAAAAGAAAAGTAATGTGTTGGGGGAAATGCTCAATAACCAATACAAATATGCAAATATAATGTATCACATGGAACTTCACAACAGCTTTAATCCCTTTTTTGAGTGTGGTTATTGTGCAGCCTGTGCTGTCTGTATGTAGATTTCGGCATCTCTCTTAAAATATACTGTACAAGCCAAGAGAGAAAAGTAGGTAGAATGATAAAGGCTTGAGATGATTGACTGGAAGATGTTTTACTTTAAATATGTTAACGCTATTTCCCGTGAGGGAACTTCATTTGTGGTTAGGCACATTCAGACACAACATGCGACATTTAATAGTCAATTATCATACACAAGAATTAATAAATGGTTACAAAAAAACAACAACCTGTGGGTAGGAGTAGAGGGGTAAACTGACACACATATTGAGATGTTTTATGACTAGGCTGTTTTTCAAAATTCAACAGTTTAAGATTTAGACCACTGAACTGTCAGTGTCAGTTGTCACATTAGCCGCTTTCCGACCAAGTAGTTACAGGAACGTAGTCACAGTCCACTTCTAAACAGATCTAGTAACTACTCTCCCCCAAAACCATTTTTTCCATTTGCATTCGCACTGGCCAAGTGGCCAGAGGAACTGGTAGGAGGGGTAAGGGAGTGACTTGAGCACGGCAACGGTCTTTACAGCGTCGTCACTTGACTTTAGAGCTACAATAAAGAATAAACGGAGTTTGAACGGCGGCGTTTAAAGACTAGGCTGGAGTACTTAACAGAGAAACACAGAAGACGAAAGCTCCAGCGTAATATGATCCTAATTAATATGATGGAAGAAGATAGAAGAGCAGAGCGCAACAGGCAAACAAAATGACGGGTAAGTTTAACTAGCATTAACAATTAGCTGGTTGAATGCGTGATGTTTGTCTTATGAGTTAGCATACGTAGGCGAATTGCAACAGACAGTGAATAATATGTACTGTTTGTGTTTCAGACGTTGCTAGGTCACTAAGAGACTATGTGGAAAAGGAAAAAGACCCTGCCCTGAAGTAGGAGCTGAAAGAGTTACAGGAACTGCGGTCAGAAGAACTTAATAATCCCCAAATTGGTCCAGTCGGAACAATACAAATAAAGTGTTATAGGAACGTTATGTTCTAGGAACTGCAAAAATCCCTCCGGTCGGAAAGCAGCTATTGTTTGAATGTCACGAAAAAGTGAAAAAATAGTCTGTAGTACAGTAAGCTCTAGCAATGTGTAAAAACGGCAGCTGACCTGTTGTAAAAACAAACCACGCACCCATTTTAATATTTGTTGAAGATGCGGTCAATGTTACTTTTAAAAGTCAGTTTGTGATCAATGATTGAACCAAGGTATTTATACTCTTCCTGCAGTCCCTCTATTGTCTGGCCGTCTACCTGAAGAGCAGGGGGGCTGGTGGAGGAGCGCCTGAAATCTATGAGCATCTCCTTGGTTTAAGAGATGTTCAGGGTTAGGTGGTTATCCCTGCACCAGAGAGAGAAGTTGTCCACTGCAGACTGCAGTCTGTGTTAGTAGTCTAGTTATAGTATATAGGCCTACGATACTAGCGCATCTTAAAGCATAACTCTCGCCAAAATGCAACCTAGGGTCTTTTTGTGAATGTACCCGAGTCAAACTTTCGTTTAAAAGCATTTTTAAGATTTACCGTATTTTCGTTTGGGAGTGCTAGGGGCACTTTTATACTAGCCTCAAAATAGCTATTTTTAAAACACTAAGAAGGCTCGACACAACATTAAACTTTGCTCGAAGTATCGCCATTGGCTCTACACCTTAACGAAAGCATTGAGAACTTTGTTTGTGTACACAGAGTTTACTAAAAAGAAAGGTTTTGAGCAACTTGCGTTAGCAGTTGTGGTTTACGCTATCTGCCATTTTCCCAGTCAAAAATCTCCAAATGCAAATGAACATAGGAGGATATGTCATTCCTATATGAGGCTCCTTTTTCAACTACAAGGTCAATATTGTGTTTCGCCAACGACAAAACAACGAATTATCCGTGCATTTATATGGAACTAAGCTTTTGGAGCTTTCCATGTTTACTCTCCTCCCTCGACTATTTTTGACTGGCTCGATAGACGGCGACCGGAAGAACAACAGCTACAGTGAGTTGCTCAAAACCTTTCTTTTCAGTAAACTCTGTGTACACAAACAATGTTCTCAATGCTTTCGTTAAGGTGTAGAACCGCTGGTGATACTTGGACCAAAGTCTCATGTTGTGGCGAGCCTTCTTAGTGTTTTAAAAATAGCTATTTTGAGGCTAGCATAAAAGTGCCCCTAGCACTCCCATTCAAAAGGCCATTTGACCGAAAAATGAAAACACGGTAAATCTTTAAAGTGGTGATTCCGTC
The DNA here is from genome assembly GCA_023566125.1 of Zingel zingel. NCBI lineage: Eukaryota > Metazoa > Chordata > Actinopteri > Perciformes > Percidae > Zingel > Zingel zingel. The sequence continues at coordinate 34,615,026 of CM042320.1, read as the reverse complement.
CTAATTATGCTTTTAAACGAAAGTTTGACTCGTGTACATTCACAAAAAGTCCCTAGTGTTCATTTTGGCGAGAGTTACGCTTTAGAAGTGCATCTTATGATTCTGTGAGAGATTTTATTGAGTAAATATAATTCAAAACTTTAATAGTGGGGGAAACATGTCACCTTAATCCCCAGTAGAAATTCCACTCTTTAAAACACCAAGCATTAGACTTAAAGACCCACATCAGGTCAATTTTAACATGTAGGCTTGGGTATAAGCAGTTATCAACTGCTTTATAGCCAAGTTGCCTGTCAGCTTGGGTATAAACAACAGCCGTGAAACTGTGTTGTACTGTATTGTTGCCTGGTTGTCATACATTTAAACATATTTTCAGAATGGACTCGAGAGGACCTCCATTAAGACACAAACATTGATTGATTGATCTGTGACACAACTGTTAAACCTTAAAAGCTAACACAAAAGTAATCATCTTAGTTCAGGAATGAATGTGAGAGAAATAAAGGGTTAGCTGAGATGAGGACAGGAAAGAAGGGAAATTAGCTGCATTGTTAACAAACGACTGGCGGATAAAAGCTTGCATTATTTGATTTTGTTTCCATCAGCTCCCTTCTGTTCCCTGAGAAAAAAAACAGGGAGTGATTGTGAGGCTGTTAGATGATGTAGCCCAGTGGTTCTCAATTGTTTTTGAGCTAAGGACTCATTCTAAGATAAAGATTATAAATGATATAAAAAATCTATAAGTTTCTTAATATAAAAGTATATTGATATTACTGTTCATATTGCTGATTTTCACATTATGCAAATTAGCCAAAAAATCCATCATGGCGGACTTTTATGGTCCAAGAGGCTTTTTTGTAGAGCACATTGAGCTGGACTTGTGTGATACATTTCAAGTCATTTGGACTCACGGTGTGAGTGGTGTGGCCTTTCAAAGTTTTCACTTTTTTGGTGTTAAATTATAGTGCCACCGAATGGCATCATATTTTATGGGAAGCATTAGCACATCATTTCCAGTTAGGGTGACATTTTCTATGTCTCAAGCTCGTTCCAGCCCACAGCAACTTGAGAAAAGGCATAATAAGGAATATAATGCTAAATAGGCCACACCCCACATGCACCAATCAATATGACACTTCAGATTCTAGTTAATACTCACTCTCAGAACATGTGCACACATTTTGGAGAAATTCTGTACACCAGGTTTTGAGGTACATATTTGTGCTATTGTTGGTGCCCCTTATGGGTTGAGCTCAAAATCTTTTTGTAGGCCTATTCATCAGGACAGACTGAAGATATGTTACCAAATGTATAATGATTGGACAAACCGTTAGTAAGTAATGGACAATTTTCCTGCTAAGCCCCGCCCTTTGCAATGTTCTTTGATTGATTGTTTTTTCACCAATCTTGCTCATTTATAGCAAGCCTCCATGATGAGTGCAACATTACGTGATGCTCTCTGGCCCAGAAAGACTTTTCCCATAGACTTTACATGGCAAAAGACACGTCTATATATCAGCAGATAATATGTTTGCGGTACATCAACTTACCAGTCCGAACACTTAAATTGGCCTTATTTAAATCATTATTTATGTTTTAAAAGTTTCACTAACTAAAACATGCACTAATAGCCGGATCCAGGGTTATTCAACTACGCAAAATGAACACACTTAAAGGAGAATTCCGGCCAATTTTTACGTTAATCTTGATCGCTATACAGTGCCTTGCGAAAGTATTTGGCCCCCTTGAACTTTTCGACCTTTTGCCACATTTCAGGATTCAAACATAAAGATATAAAACTGTATTTTTTTTTTGAAGAATCAACAACAAGTGGGACTCAATCATGAAGTGGAATGAAATTTATTGGATATTTCAAACTGTTTTAACAGATAAAAAACTGAAAAATTGGGCATGCAAAATTATTCAGCCCCCTTAAGTTAATACTTTGTAGCGCCACCTTTTGCTGCGATTACAGCTGTAAGTCGCTTGGGGTATGTCTATCAGTTTTGCACATCGAGAGACTGAAATTTTTGCCCATTCCTCCTTGCAAAACAGCTCGAGCTCAGTGAGGTTGGATGGAGAGCGTTTGTGAACAGCAGTTTTCAGTTCTTTCCACAGATTCTCGATTGGATTCAGGTCTGGACTTTGACTTGGCCATTCTAACACCTGGATATGTTTATTTGTGAACCATTCCATTGTAAATTTTGCTTTATGTTTTGGATCATTGTCTTGTTGGAAGACAAATCTCCGTCCCAGTCTCAGGTCTTTTGCAGACTTCATCAGGTTTTCTTCCAGAATGGTCCTGTATTTGGCTCCATCCATCTTCCCATCAATTTTAACCATCTTCCCTGTCCCTGCTGAAGAAAAGCAGGCCCAAACCATGATGCTGCCTCCACCATGTTTGACAGTGGGGATGGTGTGTTCAGGGTGATGAGCTGTGTTGCTTTTACGCCAAACATAACGTTTTGCATTGTTGCCAAAAAGTTTGATTTTGGTTTCATCTGACCAGAGCACCTTCTTCCACGTTTGGTGTGTCTCCCAGGTGGCTTGTGGCAAACTTTAAACAACACTTTTTATGGATATCTTTAAGAAATGGCTTTCTTCTTGCCACTCTTCCATAAAGGCCAGATTTGTGCAGTATACGACTGATTGTTGTCCTATGGACAGAGTCTCCCACCTCAGCTGTAGATCTCTGCAGTTCATCCAGAGTGATCATGGGCCTCTTGGCTGCATCTCTGATCAGTCTTCTCCTTGTATGAGCTGAAAGTTTAGAGGGACGGCCGGGTCTTCGTAGATTTGCAGTGGTCTGATACTCCTTCCATTTCAATATTATCGCTTGCACAGTGCTCCTTGGGATGTTTAAAGCTTGGGAAATCTTTTTGTATCCAAATCCGGCTTTAAACTTCTCCACAATAGTATCTCGGACCTGCCTGGTGTGTTCCTTTTTCTTCATGATGCTCTCTGCTCTTTAAACGGACCTCTGAGACTATCACAGAGCAGGTGCATTTATACGGAGACTTGATTACACACAGGTGGATTCTATTTTTCATCATTAGTCATTTAGGTCAACATTGGATCATTCAGAGATCCTCACTGAGCTTCTGGAGAGAGTTTGCTGCACTGAAAGTAAAGGGGCTGAATAATTTTGCACGCCCAATTTTTAAGTTTTTTATCTGTTAAAAAAGTTTGAAATATACAATAAATTTCGTTCCACTGTATGATTGTGTCCCACTTGTTGATTCTTCACAAAAAATTACAGTTTTATTTCTTTATGTTTGAAGCCTGAAATGTGGCAAAAGGTCGAAAAGTTCAAGGGGGCCGAATACTTTCGCAAGGCACTGTAGCTACACGAGTACTTCCGATCCTCGACCCGAATCAGTGCAGGCAACACGGAGTTGCTGCAGCTACATGTACAAGCGTCCCCTGAGCTAAAACGGCAGTTGTCGGGGCAAGTTTTATAATGCCTTTGTGCCTCTTAATAGACACAAAATGCAATTAATATGTCTGTGCCACATGAACAGGGCCCTTACGTGTCAACAAGATGCGTTTTCAACTCAGACATTGTTTAAATTCACCTACCCCGTCTTGATCCTGCCGCTTGTCCTGTTAGCTGCTATCTGCCGTCCGTGATAAATGTGTTCAGCCAGAAATCATCACACAGCAGTTCTGTGTGTATTTGTAGCTCATCCATTTTGTGTGTGATCGATCTGGTGTTGGTAGGTAGGAGGCTTGTCAGTGTCGATCTGTGTGGTAGCTAGTTCCCTTAGCCAGGCAAGCAGCCTTCGTCCCCCTCCCACAGCCGACAAAAATCCCCTGAGCGCCCAGTGGTCTGGTGGATGTCCTCCAGAAGACAGATCATGCCTTCACAGCGAAAAGTTTAGTTTATTTCCCCCTCAAAAAATAGGTAATTGAGCACTGTAGTGGTTATGACCATATCAGTGACTATGTAACTACATGGAAATGGTATAAACGATTTCTGTTGCTTGCACAGTAATAGCGTTACTGAAGCTTAGCTGTAGCATCGCGCTGTCTCCTGGGAATTCAGTTGTAGCAGGAAGAGGTAAACAGTAGTGCGCAGATCGGTGCGTAGTGTGTGAAGAGCGGAGTTGTTTACAAGGGAAGAAGCTTGGAGTAACGCAACTATGGAGAATATAGCAGATATACAACACACGGAAGAGCCTTTTGAGTTTGATGTCGTTCTTATTTGTTTCAGAACCCGAGTATACAGACGAAGAACTAGCCTCACAAGAGTTGGAAAGAACGAGACAGACAGAGGGGCAACTGCCGTTCTCAGGGGACGCTTGTACATGTAGCTGCAGCTTCTCCGTGTTGCCTGCACTGATTCGGGTCAGGTTTTTTTTTTTTTTTTTTTTTTAATCGAAAGTACTCGCGTAGCTATAGCGATCAAGATTAACATAAAGATTGGCCGGAATTCTCCTTTAATGAACACGAGTAGACACTCGGGACTGCGCCCGGCTGAACTGCTCATGTGACGGTTCCCCTGAGTTCCTGTAGCTGTAATAATGGATATAATGGCTGCAATTCATCCTTTGTATTCTCTTTTTTTAAAGATTTTTTGGGGTATTTTAGGCCAGACTAACTTTTTTTTTACTAGGAGCACTGTAGCCACTAACTGAAAATGTTAGGGGCACAGGCAGAAAATGTAGGGGTGCACACCTTAAATCAAGCTGCAATGCAATTTTTCACACTTCCCATTTTAATTGTATTACTGATAAATGCTTTGTAATAAAGACAGAAACTACAATTTGGTGTCTTATTTTAGTTCAGTCGCATTTTATTGAATAGTGCTTAACAAATGCACAATCAGAAATATAAACAAAGTATTATTGTCAGTGTATAGTATTACTGCTCTTCCTCCCTCCTCTCTGGTAGGACTGAAATAGCAATCATGACTAAGGTGATCAGACTTCCATGGAAAGAGGAGTATCTAAGTAGCTAACACCCAGTGTGGGAAAGATTGAGTCAGAGCCAGAGAGAACACACAAGCACTATATGTTGTTTTGATAAGGTAAATATACCTTAGCAACTGTGCATTCAAGCTCAAAATTAAAATAATGTGCCTTCCTTTTTGTCTGAGACAGAGCCAACACAGAGTAAAAATGTCGATTTTATGATGAGACCAAATACTACAAACACTGACAGGGGGGCTTCCAACCTGGCACCGCCGACTGGAAGTGCTTAGAAGTGGGGTTGAGACCGTAAACAAAGTGGGGGGAAGAGAGGAGGGCTAACATTAGGCTAAGGGTTAAGGAGGGTTCAGTTTTAGAGGTTGATTGCCATAGTCATGGGGCATCGGTCAGAATGCATAGGAAAAGCCACAGAAGTTCAGTCCATTCAGTGAAGATTTATTTAACAAAGGTGGTGAGGCAAATGATAATGGATAACATAACAGGACAGAACAGACACACATGGGTTGGAGGATCTGGGAAGAAACAAATAAAAATTAGAACTTAACAAAGTCAATATTTTGACATGTTCATCATAAAGTAATTAGATAAATTAAAGCTGTCATTCAAATAGACACGTTATCAAGAAATAAGGTGCAAAGTAAAACTCATCTTACCAGCTGCCACCCCATGTGAAGGTGTAGAAAAGACTGACTGGGAGGGAGTAGAGTCTTTAAATAAGGAGTGACCAAGTGAACTCAATCAGGTAATTAGGGTGGAAACAAAAGCCAATCAGTTCCTCCCCAGACAGGGGAGGAAAGGAAGTGAGGTACAGGAAGTGAGGTAAATGTAGAAAGAAAGCGTCAAAATAAGATAGGAATCTTTAATACAGCTGCCCCCAGATTTCTAGTAAGAAATGTGATTACAGATCAAACCAAGTTAACCGTCATCAGGTAGGCCAGGAAGGGGGATTATATGAACTACAGGTCTGACATAGGTCTTGTCTTTCACTGCAACTACAGCTGTCCTAATGTGGCCATCTTTGCTTGGTAGGAGGCGGGTCACCTTTCCTACAGGCCAAAGAGCTCTTGGTAGCTGGGAGTCAATCATCACAATGGAGTTTAATTGCAGATCTGGTTTGCCCTGCCGCCATTTGTGCCGTGTTTGAAGTGATGGTAGATACAATTTGATGTAGTGTTTCCAGAAATGGTCAGACAATATTTAGGCATGGCGCCAACGCAGTCTACCGAGAAGATCCGAGTCTGGGTAGGACACTAGAGGGAGTGCTGCATCATGTCGTCCCATGATGAGAAGGTTGGGGGTGACTGGATCAACATCTGTGATATCTGAAGACACATAGCCGAGTGGTTTTGAATTAAGGATGCCTTCAGTTTCAATTAACACTGTTCTCAGAACCTCTTCAGTGACCATTTGTGCACCAATGGTCGTCCTGAGAGCACTCTTTACCGAGCGTACTTCCCGCTCCCAGACGCCACCGAAGTGGGGTGCGTGTGGAGGATTGAAATGGAATCGGCTTTTTCTCATTGCCAGTACTGACTGGAGAGTGGGAGAAAGGTTATGTAAAGCGTCCTGTAATTCTTGGTTTCCTCCTCTGAAGTTGGTTCCTTGATCACATAGGATGTCGTTTGGTTTTCCTCTCCGAGAAGTGAATCGTCGGAGGGCCATGAGGAAGGAGTCTGTATCCATATGATTGAGGAGGTCAAGATGGACACATTGTGTTGTGAGGCATTTGAATATACCCCATCTTTTCTCAGATCAGTGGCTGATCTTGACATTATTTGGTCCAAAACAATCTGTTCCTGTTGAGTAGAAGGGTGATTCAAATAACCCGAGATGAGCAGCAGGTAAATCAGCCATTTTTGGGAAGATTTGTTTCGCTCTCTGGAAAGCTGGATACGTGTAACAAGCTTCTTCTGTGCTTTGAACCTCTTTAGGGGTCAGCTTGGCCACATAACCAGCCTTCGAGTTTTGAAATTTGATCAGTATTATATGGCTCTCTGGATCCTTGGATAATCGAGATTCAGTGTTACGAAGTCGTGACATCACTGCAGAATGAGGAATGTTCAGAAGAGGAGAATTGGCTAGCCTAAGGAGGGGAGTGGCATAGCGTTCAACTCCATTGACTTGAACCCTTTCTGTGGCCTGTTCAAGATGCTTCATGGCTTGTTGGTCTTTCCTTGATCTGATGACTGCTTTCTCACCGTGTACATGTAGAGTGTCAAGTTTCCATAGTTTAACATGGTAGTGCAATTCATCTGCAGGGGAACTGAAGGATGTAAATGGACATTGAACAGGTACAGATGTATCTTGTGGTTGAAAGTCTTTGATAGGGCCTTCAAGTGTCCATCCTAGACAGGTTTTGACCGCTACTGGTGACCCAGAAGGGCCTAGTCTGACTGGAGTAACAGGAGTGATTAAGTGGATGTGATCTGAGCCTATAAGCAGCAGTGGTGATGCTTTATTAATGGATGGTGATGGAATGCCTTGGAGATGCTTGTATTTCCTTTGAAGAGAAAGCACAGGGTAGGTGTGATCCGAGAGTGTTAACTGGCTTGCAGTAAAGGCATGATTGATGGTGAAAGTATTCTCAGGGTATGCAATAGGAGAGAGCTGAAAACATACAGAAGAGCCATGAAGAGTTTCAACATCTTGGCGAACAGTTCTGAGCGATAGTTTCAGCTTTACCTTTCAGGCAGAGATGCCGAGCAGCTGACTGCAGAAGAATGGTACGTTGAGAACCATCAAGGATAGCATAAGTTTCCAAGGTTTTCTTCCCATTTTGAAGAAGCACTTTTACAACTTTCAGGAGTACACCATTGCAGTCACTCGGTCGAGATATGTCCTCACAACAGAAGTAGAGGGATTATTGGATCTTGGAGTCATCTGACACAGTATTTGTAGATGTCTTCCTTTGCAGGTGGCACAGAACTTCTGCAGGTCACACTTTGCGGCTTGGTGGGTGCGAGCACAGCACCAACAGCATTTATTCTCCTTTATCCAGTTTACTTTGAGCTTTTGTCTTATCTGTGAACTCAGAACATCTGCTGATATGATGTTCACATGATTGGCAGTATGCACAGGTTGCTCTCGACTTTGGAAGGATTTCTGGAGTTGGTGTGGATTCAGTGGGTTTGTGTGCCCCATGTAGAATTGTGGTTGGAGCAGGTATGAACTTATGGGCTGTCTTTGCTCATTGAAGATGTAAATCTTTTCTGGGTTGACACAGAGCTTCAGATTGCAACCAAGATGCGAACACAAGCAAGTCGTACTTCATGATACCTTGGTTTCTGTAGACATGCCGTTTAAAGCGACTGGAGTGTTCTGCAGGCAGCTTTTCAAGTAGAAAATCCACATGAGAGCCACAGAGAAGTTCTGCATGTCCTTGATCTTCCATTGTGCTAAGTAGACCAACAAATTCTTGTACACGAAGAGCAAAGTTATCAAGAGCATGACCATTACCTACTCTGATAGGGGGATCCATGATGTTCCTGAGCTCCTTCAGTGCTAGTTGTCTAGGTTGCCCATAACGTTCATCAAGAGCATTGATGGCTTGTGTGTATGGGACAGAATCATAGGAAAAGGCAAGAGCTAGTCGGCTTGGTCCACTTTGAGATGATCCAGGAGAACATGATATTTGAAATGCTTTGTTTCGTTAGGGTCGATTAAATTACCATCCGTAATTAAGTGCCATCCGTAACATCCTGTACTGCATTTCATCCTCTCGAGTAAGGTCTGGGAAAGAAGGACCCTCAAGCTTGTATACATGTGTTCTGCCTGTAGGGGGTGCCAAATGTTTCCGTTTGTGGTGACTATGAGATGTAGAAGACTGATGCCTTAAAGGGGAATGCTGCCTCTGCTGGGGGGAGAAGGAAACAAGAGGCTGAACTTCATGTGGACTTTGTAGCTTAACTTCTGCAGGAAAACTGGGAGGTGGCAGCTCTCTTAATATGATTGGTCCAGGTGGACCAGCTGAAGGAATTGCATTATCGAGGTAAATAGGACAGGCTCGAAGAAACTGGAACAGGATGATGTCTGATCACTGGTGGACAGGAGGAAGAGCCATATTGCAATTCAACACTTGGAAATCCAGCAGCTTGCTGTTGTGCTTGAGAAACTGCTGTTAGGTGACGCCCTGAGTGTCTGCTCCCTGTAAATAACTCAGGCCTGGATAAACAGGAGGAATCAGGAGTAGACAATCTTTTGCTTAATACCCCTCATTGTCACTAAAATTTCATTCATGATTTCAACATGATCAGTAGGCACAGGAGGATCATTCATTTCATCTTGCCCTTTACAGTCATCCTGCGGCCCATGTGTGTCTGTTGCATGATGTGGACATGCTGTCTGGCAAGCAGCAGCTTTCACTCCAGGATTGTAGACTTCATAATCTTCTAGATAAGCAGGAGGTTGAGTTTTCTGGTCAGAACATTGAGGAGTCCCATTTAGTGACTTTGCATCCATGACAATAGTCTGCTCCAGCTCGAAGGACCATGTTAAGGAGGGTTCAGTTTTAGAGGTTGATTGCCATAGTCATGGGGCATCGGTCAGAATGCATAGGAAAAGCCACAGAGACGTTCAGTCCATTCAATGAAGATTTATTCAACAAAGGTGGTGAGGCAAATGATAATGGATAGCATAACATAACAGGACAGAAGAGATACACATGGGTTAGAAACAAGTAGAAATTAGAACTTAACATAATCAATATTCTGACATGTTATTTAAAGTAATTAGATAAATTAAAGCTGTCATTCAAATAGACACGTTATCAAGAAATAAGGTGCAAAGTAAAACTCATCTTACCAGCTGCCGCCCCATGTGAAGGTGTAGAAAAGACTGACTGGGAGGGAGTAGAGTCTTTAAATAAGGAGTGACCAAGTGAACTCAATCAGGTAATTAGGGTGGAAACAAAAGCCAATCAGTTGTGAAGACAGGGGAGGAAAGGAAGTGAGGTACAGGAAGTGAGGTAAGTGTAGAAAGCAAGTGTCAAAATAAGATAAAAATAGGAATCTTTAGTACACTAAGGCTAACTTATCAGCTATTAATACGCAGCATTTTCCTTTCCAATCGGCAAAGTCTTTAGCAAAGAAAATGGATGAACTTCGGCTGCAATGAACTGGCACAAACACAATAGGGTTCTGCCCTTTCGGGGTTTAAACCCTAATAATACACTGGCACAAACTCAGTAGGGTTCTACTCCTTTGGGGTTTGAACTCTAAAAATAATATGATAAATGCCATAATTTATGAAGTTAATTCTTTGTGTTCTCTGCTTTGGATACATACACATGACACATAAAACTGGGGCATGTAAGCATCACTGTAGTCAGATCTATCTCTGTTTGACGTGTCAGAAACAATTTCAAACAGACCAGTTGACAAGCAGAAGAGCGAGGAGGTTAAGGTGGTAAAAACTTTTTAGACTATGAAGGAGAGAGGGCACGAGAGTAGCAGCAGAGAAAAGCATGGAGACAGTTTGAGAAAAGAGGGATGGTTATTGGGAGGAAGAGGTCTGTGCTGGATGAAAACTGGATTTGGAAAGAGGAGACAGAAATGCGGTCAGGACAGTTTTAGCAGTAGGGGAAGTTCAATCCTTGTTAGTTAAAATTTGGACATACTGAAGGACACAAAAATTTTGACCAAAAGCTGCAAAAAAAATGTTCAACCCAAGAATACTACAGTATATTGGAGATGGTCATGTCAATGTGCTTAATAGATAACTAGAATACGTGGAAAGTGGCTTAACCTAAATACCCGTCTATGCCGAAGTCAAGCAACAGCTTCACACAATTGTTTCTCTAACCCTGGATTTCCACCAAATGCGAACCGGCTCCGCTGCGTATCAGCTCCGTGCTCCGCCGTCCGTCAATACCCACCAGGTCCGGATTTGTTGAGGTACGGCTGCGGCCATGACTGACAGCTGAAGTCACGGGGACCCTCTAGATCTCGCAAATTCAGGTAGAATAGAACCACAAAACCAACAACAGTTTGTTTCCATCCAGAGGAGTAGAGGGGAAACAACTCTGTGCTGTTGTTTTCAAGGTGTAGTGCAGGGAAATATGATCCGCTGTGAGCACGTTGTATTTTATTTTGAAAATTAACCGGATGTTTTATTTTGTTTCTGTGCTCGACTTCCTGTCCCGCACTATCTACTGTGTGCTGACTTGCTGCGGAGCTCTCCGGCGTCTGGCAAAAAAAGAAAGTGGAAATACACACATTGACTTTAATGGAAACCTAATGACTCCGCCGCCGTTCCGGAGTGGATCCGCAGACGTTCTGCAACCAGTAGAAATTGTGGGTAATTCAGGCTGTAAGGCGCCAATATACTTGCTTTTAACTACGCGTTCGCGTACATAAGATGGCTGCTACGGGTATCCTCCGTTCCTTTGGAGTGTAGGTTGTGCACATCTTTAGAAATTAAGGCTACACGTCCGCAAGTTGCAATTCAGCACACAAACGGGGGGAAGTATATTATCTGACAGGCAGGTCAGCAGCTGTTCCACACTCCAGCAAAGGATTATCTTCCGGTGTTGGAAGAACGTGTAACAACAACCACATGCTTGTAGTGGCATTGACAATGCATAAGCCTGAGAAGTGTAGTACTTATTTATAACAGGCTGCATATGAGCATTAAATATTTGAATATTAAAAAAATAACTTAATAACATAAATAAATAACTAAAATTTGAATGGTATTATAGAGGAAGACTGACAGCTCTAGCGGATATACATTTAATCCTCCAGGTACGCGCAAAGTACGCAGGGAAGTATGTTAACAATGCCGTTCGGGTCACCACCGCTTGTCTACGCGTACGCATTGTTAAAAAGCAAGTATATCAGTACCTTAAGTAACACCTTGAAGCTGCATGGGTTGAGTTGAATATAGCACAGTGCATTTTTGTTTTATTTTGTCTTGTCCAGCATCATTAAATACTTGTTGACAGGTGACACAGTCTCACACTGCCAGACCTACAGTACCTTCACACAATGATATGCAATGCCAAAGTGCTAGAAAGTCTGGAAGAACATGCCATAATTAAAGAGCATGCCTCTTGTAAACAGTGCTGTAGAAAGACATTTTAGATGACATATGTTATAAACATACACCTCTAATTAATATCTTAAAAACAATCTACAGAGTGAACCGCACAGACCTGCATTGTTACACAATCTGAACTGTGCTATAGTTTTCTAACAATAGTATGTAGTGCATTAGCTTGAGTGGTGGAAGGTTTTGCTGGAGGGGATGAGGACAAAGAACGTGGTAGAACTGTAGAAAATTAGCTCATTTATCAATTTGTCCGCTGAAGGAAAAACTATTTGCAACGATTTTGATCGCTGAAATCGTTAAAGTAAAAATGCCATCAAACATTTTCTAGTTTTAGCTTCTAAATGGTAAAGGATCTGCCGCTATTCTCTGTCTTATGTCATAGTAAACTGAATATCTTGAGGTTGAGGTGTGTTGGTCTGTTGTTTAGGTGGTAGAGCGGTCGCCTACCAATCGGAAGGTTGGTGGTTCAATCCTTGGCCCTGCAGTCCCATGTCGAAATGTCCTTGGGCAAGACACTAAACCCCGAATTGCTCCTGATGCTGCGCCATCAGGGTGTGAATGCTGTGAATGCTCTGATGAGCAGGTGGCACCTTGAATGGCAGCCACAGTGTATGAATGTGTGTGAATGGTGCCTGTAATATGTAAAAGTGCTTTGGGTAGTCGTTAAGACTAGAAAAGTGCTATATAAGTACAGTCCACTTACATTGGTCAGAAAATTCAGTTTGATTACATTGGTGACCATGATACTTTCACACAGGTGTTTTCACTTATTCTGGCTGATTAGATGTCCTCTCAAGACTGTGAGGTGTGTACAACCTGTGTTTGATTGTTATGGCCACCAGCCTCCTGGCAGCTTTGTGGGCAGGACAAATTACACCTCAATCATTAGGGGTTCAAGCCCGAGGCTGGAAGAACAGGCGGTAGCGAAGCTATGCCGTTCGCACAGCAGGGCTTTCTTTTCTTATTATTCTTCCGCTGATATAACAGATGCTACAGCCTAAACCGTACATGGTGGAGGGGTGCCGTTTTCAGGACTGGTCCAGATCCCTGCAGGGACCTGGGACAAAAAAATTCACTTACACCACTAGGTGGCGCTATAGCAGAAAAAAACTCCCACACCGTACACCCAACACAGTGTTTCCTTTAGGATTTTTTTTAGCAGTGGGGACAGGTCTGTCGGAACCCCCCCCTCCCCCTCACCCAGTCCCGCGCCCCGCCGCAAAATGTTTTACGTATTAAACGGATCTGACACTTCGCTGCAACACAAACAAATATATTTATTCACCTCTATTCACACACAATGGGGCATATTTTCATTTCGTTTTGATTGAACTGTATTTTTGAGGAACTGTAGGTCTACAAAATTAATTTGACAAGAAATTGTTCATAGGGAAACCAAAACCCAAAGGCTATAGTATGAAACCATTCATAATTAAACTAATTGCATATTTACCTCAGTGGCAAAGTTGGCAGCCTTGCTGTGTGCATTTGATTTTTCTTGGCTTTTGGAAAAATAACTCCAAGGCTCGGTTATAGGAGAATTCAGAAAGAGGTGGCCCATTAACTTTGCTAAGTAAAAAATACAATCCTGCTGGTACCTGACTTTTCCTAAAAGAGTCTGTATTTTAATTTAAAATTGTTTGTATATACATTACACAAAAGGCCAAGAAAATACAATCACTTTTACCTATTTTGGCCATACACGGTCATACTGACCGCTCAGATTTTCGCGGTTTTGTTTTTAATCTTTTGCGTGGTTGAAGATGCATCTTGGTTGCTTAGTAACTATCATAGTCTCAAAGAAGTTCATGCAGCAACTGGCAAAGTAGCTGAGAGCGGAGTTTATGGAGGAAAAAAGGGCAGCGGCGCACCACAGCAGACACAAAAACGGAGGCAGTGCCAGATTAGGTTAGGTTATAAATGTTCAAATAACATACTTTTAATTGTTATTTGGCTGTGAATTATGTTGAATGAATTTCCCCCAATATGTTTCGGGACATGAATGTATGAAATAATCACGGTTTAGCCTACTATGCCATGATATGATATCAAGGGCGTTGTATTGAATCAACAGCCACGTGCAATTTAGCTAGCAGGTGAAGGTGAAACTAAAAATGTGCAAGAACTATAGACTAATACATGCTTAAATTAACTGACAACATAAGTTATACAACTTACAGTTCTCAAGGATGCACACATGCCATCTCAACCGGGTCCTCCTGACAGCCTGTCTGTTTTTTCTCTTTCTCCCTTTTCTCCGAGTGGCATGCGCGTGCACTCGCGTTGTGAAGCGCGTCCGCGCTATTTTCCGACTTGCTCTCTATCAAACAATCACTGCTGATAGACGACTTTTTGTACATTTCTGATACCGTGGTGGAAGAAATCTAATCGGCGGACCGCCACTAGCCAATCAACATAGAGGAAACACTGCAACATTCAAAAACCATACATCTACGCGTTCACTGGATCCGACCGAATCATGTGATATAGGCCACACCCATTACCGCCTAGACTTTTATGTGCGAAAAATCGCAATTTATCATAAACCTGCTTTTTCTTACTCCTCCTAGACCGTGCGATGGATCTGCATGAAACTTGGTACATAGCATCTCCAGACCGACCTGACAAAAAGTTATCAAAAGAATTTTTGTCGGATGAAAATTGCATAAAATACCCACAAACAAATTTGTGTAGCTAGCTACAAAGACACAAACGTTGCCATATCTCGGCCAAAATAAATGGTATCGCGAAACAAACTTTTTCTATCTCCTCCTAGGCTGTGCGAGCTATTGGCACGAAACTTGGTAGGTAGCATCTCCATACGGACCTGACCTAAAGTTATCAAAATAATTTTGCTACGTTACACCATTCGCAATTTACAAGCAAACTAATTTTTGTAGCTAGCCACAAAACACGAACGTTATCATATCACGGCCAAATCAATAGGTATCGGAGCAAAACAAGGTATTGTTGTTCGACATCCTACACCGATCCTCCCTACCAAATTTGGTGAAAATCGGCCGTTAGGGGGCGCTATAATGAACGTAGAGGCCTTTTGGCAAATAAGTCAATGCATTTAAATGGGAATAATTTGCAATGGAAATATCTCTGCTGCAGTAAATGCTATCATCATAAAACTTGAGATTATTGTTCGACATGCCACTCCGCAGCTCTCCACCAGATTTGGTGATGATCGACCTTTAGGGGGCACTATTATTGAGGTAGAAGTGTTTTGGCCTTCTACGCAATGAAGAGGAAATTTGCAATTGCATTTCACTACAGACTTTGGACCTCGCACTTGGTCAAATTTCTTGACTTTTGCCTCGCCGTCGTCCTGCTTTGGGTTCTCCTTTCGTGGGCTCCGCTTCCGTAGGCTCTTAGCGTCGTCAGGGGCGACTCGCGCCAGGGGGGACTGACGCCGGGGAGGCTTGGACCCTGTTCATAACTGCTTGCAGTTCTAGTTCTTATTGGTCCACAGAGTCCAGCAACCTCATTTAAGCCACATAAGCTACACCCCCCATCAACCGGACAGCCACAATAACTAGAAACATCTGAGTGTGTGTGCAGGACCTTGAAGTACTGTAATTGTGATAGACATTTTTACTATATTCTGACATTTTATAGACCGAATGACTTGTGGTAACACAGGCAAATCAGAATAGACAGCAAAAAAGTGTGGCAATGTGGAAACATCAGTTTGCTTACAATTTGGTTAATTGGTGTAAAACATATGTAGCTTTTTACTCTGCTGCGATTGATGCTTCAATATTTCAGTTACTCTCCATAAATATAAGTTGTGTTTTTGTATCTGCTCCTGTGCTACAAGGACATGGGCCTCATCACATAGTTTAACTTAGATCAAAATCACTTTAAAAGACATGGCCGATATCAATATTTGATCTGGATTTGATTTCTGTGTATTAATTCTCTTAACTCTACCGTCTGTTTTCCATCCATCCATCCATCTTCGTCCGCTTATCCGGTATCGGGTCGCGAGGGTAGCAGCTCCAGCAGGGGACCCCAAACTTCCCTTTCCCGAGCCACATTAACCAGCTCCGACTGGGGGATCCCGAGGCGTTCCCAGGCTAGGTTGGAGATATAATCCCTCCACCTTGTCCTGGGTCTTCCCCGAGGCCTCCTCCCAGCTGGACGTGCCTGGAACACCTCCATAGGGAGGCGCCCAGGGGGCATCCTTACCAGATGCCCGAACCACCTCAACTGGCTCCTTTCAACGCAAAGGAGCAGCGGCTCTACTCTGAGCTTCTCACCCTATCTCTAAGGGAGACGCCAGCCACCCTCCTGAGGAAACCCATTTCGGCCGCTTGTACCCTGGATCTTGTTCTTTCGGTCATGACCCAGCCTTCATGACCATAGGTGAGGGTAGGAAAGAAAACTGACCGGTAGATTGTCACAACGGTGCGATAAATTGAATGTAATACCGCACCCGCTGCGCCGATTCTCCGGCCAATCTCCCACTCCATTGTCCCCTCACTCGCGAACAAGACCCCAAGGTACTTGAACTCCTTCACTTGGGGTAAGGACTCATTCCCTACCTGGAGAAGGCACTCCATCGGTTTCCTGCTGAGAACCATGGCCTCCGATTTAGAGGTGCTGATCCTCATCCCAGCCGCTTCACACTCGGCTGCGAACCGATCCAGTGAGTGCTGAAGGTCACAGGCCGATGATGCCATCAGGACCACATCATCTGCAAAAAGCAGTGATGAGATCCCCTGCCCACCGAACTGCAACCCCTCTCCACCCCGACTACGCCTCGATATCCTGTCCATAAATACTACAAACAGGATTGGTGACAAAGCGCAGCCCTGGCGGAGGCCAACTCTCACCTGAAACGAGTCCGACTTACTGCCGAGAACCCGGACACAGCTCTCGCTTTGGTCGTACAGAGATTGGATGGCCCTGAGCAGGGACCCCTTCACCCCATACTCCCGCAGCACCTCCCACAGTATCTCCCGGGGTACCCGGTCATACGCCTTTTCCAGATCCACAAAGCACATGTAGACCGGTTGGGCATACTCCCAGGCTCCCTCCAGGATCCTTGCGAGAGTAAAGAGCCGGTCCGTTGTTCCACGACCAGGACGGAATCCGCATTGTTCCTCTTCAACCTGAGGTTCGACTATCGACCGAGCCCTCCTTTCCAGCACCTTGGAGTAGACTTTACCGGGGAGGCTGAGAAGTGTGATACCCCTGTAATTGGCACACACCCTCTGGTCCCCCTTTTTGAAAAGGGGAACCACCACCCCGGTCTGCCACTCCTTAGGCACCGTCCCAGACTTCCACGCAATGTTGAAGAGGCGTGTCAACCAAGACAACCCCTCCACACCCAGAGCTTTAAGCATTTCCGGACGGATCTCATCAATCCCTGGGGCTTTGCCACTGTGGAGTTGTTTAACTACCTCAGCAATTTCCACCAGGGTTAATTCTGTTTTAAGAATTTTAAATATATATACTGCACTGTACAAATATTCATTATGTTCCCACTATATATTCATTCTGCAGTGCAAACTACCATGAACTGCAGCAATGCACAGCTGTCAGTCCATGAATGAGGCAACCATCTGTGGTTAATTCACATCTGTAACTGCAGGACAATCGAGTGTGTCATCTAAATTGCTAAAGTCAGTTGAAAAGTTGTCGGTAGCCTTCTGGTTACCAACAGGCGTGGTAATGAATGGCACGCTGCGTGCTGACGGATTCGCTGTTTTTTTGTTTTAGCTGAGAGAATATACGGTTAAAAATGATCGGTGATACTGTTTTGCCCTCATTGTTCTCTCTCTGTGAAGTTTGCCGGAAGTGATGTAATGTAGCACTGCGCCAGAAAAAAATTGCCTTTTAAATGTGACATTGCTTGTAAGGAAATAACGGGAGTAACTGGCGGAACCAGCTTTAAAAGTGACATATTTTCTTTTTAAATAATACTGTGCAGTGGATCCAATTCACACTATTGTTAATAGTGGTTCATGTACATTTCAAAAAGTAACTAATAAATATATTTTTTTTTAAACTTTAAAGTGGTAAATTGAGAACAGAATTTGATGTGGTGGTCTGTCTGTGCACCTGCTTCTTGATGACATTTACCTGAGACCTGTTAAAAAGACAAACCCACACAGCCTATGCTCTATGTGACTGTAACATAATCCTGTAATGTGAACTGTCTTTGTTCTTTCCTAGATAGCTTGTTAGCAGGTTGTGACTCTGTAAACTCTAGTCTCCTGTAGCCAAGGTGCTAGCCTCTGAAATGTAGCACTTTACTGTTTACTACCTGGCTGTCATTATAGAGATATAAGTTTTTACCACCCTGCAAGCTTGTGTTCAGTAATTATTGGATGAAGACTAGTCAGTGCCAGTAGTCTTCACTCATAGGCTTGTGCATGGGCAATTTATACCCTTTTTAGGGGGGCTCAAGCCTCAAACTTTGGGTCCGGATTTAATGATTATCAATATTAAATTATTAAAACAAGATGCAACTCATGGGCGATTTTAGACCCCTTTTTCAAGCCCCCCTAAATTTAATCTCAGCCCCCCTAAAAATTATGATAGTAAAAAAATCAATTTTGGTGCTTCAAGTGAGAGTTTGTGAACTTGTCTGTTAGTGACATAGGAAAAACAATTACAGGTTCAATGGGCTTGAAACAGGTTTAATATGCTGTGTTGCAGGAGTGCGTTTATAAAGTTTAACGTTGGTAGAGAGAAGAAGTTGGTAGTTTCATGGCGCAGATTATAACCCAAATTGGAACATAAGCAACTCAAATTGCTGAATGTTAGAACATTGTGTCAAATTGGTCATTATTACTGTGACTTTTAAAGTGTCAGGTTTCGTTCCATCATAGTGTCAAAAAACGTTAGCCGACGTTGTTGTTCAGTAGCGAGCTCAGAGATTATTGGCTAGTGAAATTACTGATTTAGTGGGGGGTGGGGTTTAACACTTTTGCAAGGCAAAATCCGTGTCACATTCTCATTAGGAGCTGAGCCCCCCTAAAGGTCTGATCCTAGAATCGCCCCTGGGCTTGTGGCCAAAATCTTTGCGCTCCAACTGAATCAGCTAGCAGAGCAAAAACAGTTTATGGTCTCTGTTGGTTTACTCCACTGGGGCTCCAGCAGGAGGTGCTACTGGCAATTACCACTATTGTTAATTTTGCATGCAGTTCATGGTCTGATCTTTTTAGTTGTACTTTCTTAAGATTTTGGAATATTTAGCTTTCATGTAAAATGCGGCAACAGGAATTTATCCAGTTTTAGGGAGATAGGCCTGATGATGGCTTTTCATTACTAAAACTGTACTGGCATAAAGCAGGCTGTGTTCTGGCATAAAGTAGTATTCCACCAATTTTACACATAATGCTCAGTGTTCTTGCCATGAGGAGTACCTCTCAGCCTGTGAAAATGGTTATACCGTGTCTTATGTGGTTTTGGAGGAGCTTTGTCAAGTAAAAAAATCAGACCAAACAGAATAACCAAGGGTGAACTCAGTTTGGGCTTAGAGACTACAAATTTACAGTTAAAACTGAGGGTGTGGAGCATGATGAGCAGATGTGGGCATCTACCAGACAGGGAGGGTAAAACAGAATTATGCTATTAGTGTAATAATGGGAAATGAGTATTACCAAGGAATTTGTTTCAGATTTACCCATGCTAGGGACACAAAATATGGATTTCTCAGCCTTGGTTGCTTTGATTTTTGACCTTCTTTGTTCAATGTCTGGTGCGAGGCCCCCAACTTAACCAAGTGATCATGCTTAAGAGTACCAATCAGCATTACGGGCAAACAATCAGTTTTGGTAGTAGTTTAAAAGCTGGGAACTGTTGGAAAAGTTTTTTACATGAGGTTGAGAGCATAGAGAGCCGAAGTCACGCCCTTCTACTTCCAGTCCATGGGACCTATCTTTCGGAAAAAATATGAACGGGAGTCAGTGGAGAGATAATAATAATTTTTTGATCCCGTTTGAATTACACATATGATGTTCATCAGTTTAATAGATAATTTCGCAAGTCAAGAAAGTCTCAGTTCCTTGTTAAACTGCTGAAGTATAAGACTGTGAAAATTCGTAATTAGAAAGACTACACACTTCAAAGTCGCATGGATGACGTCTCGCTGAAGCTACGATGTCTGTGTGTATCGTACTGGGAATGTAACGTTAATCAAATGAGCAGCGGATCTTGCATGTTCTTTTGCTTATCTGCTGAAAACACATCAGGTAAGATGACGTTACATGTGTTGTGGAACAGAGCTAAGTAGCTAGCTAGCAAGTAAGTTGAGCATCAAGCTAGGTGACATAAATTGTGTGAGACGAGAGATGTAGTTCACTGAGCGGTTTCACACAAAACTAAGTGGTCATCAGTGTTGGGCAAGTTACTTTTCAAAAGTAATTAGTTACAGTCACTAGTTACTTCTTCCAAAAAGTAACTAAATTAGTTACTCAGTTACAAATTATAAAAGTAACTAGTTCCTTCAGAAAGTAACTATTGCGTTAATTTTAAGTACATTTTTAAATGTTCAAATGTGACCCAACCTCCACCCCTCTTTAACAGAACTTAAAATACATGTGTCTGTTCAATTATTTATGTTAAATCTGAATAGTATAATGAAATGAACACTTAATACAATACATTATTAACAGAAACAATGTACACAAATTCTAAACTATTTTAATGTTGCTGTGGGACAAAGTGAGACTAGCCTCCAATCAAATGCCATGTATGTAGATATTATGTTTATATAGTGGATCGATACAAATAGCGCAATAGATGTTTTGGAACTTTTGATATTTATTGCCCCTCAACAGGCCACAACTGGGCAAAATGAAATTTTGAGAGAGTAACTCTACTCTTAAAACTAAAGTGTGTGTTCATTGTATATCGAAAAATGTGGCTGCAACAGAGAGCCTGCTGTGCTATTTGGGATATTGTCCACCATTAGCCAAAATACATTCAAACCTTGAGAAAGAAATTGTCACATAAATACCTTTTCCGTTTTGTGTAAAGCATCACACATCAGCTGTGTTGTTGAAGATAATCATGTTTTTTGCATTTAGCTGCAGGTGTCAGGTTACAGACATTCTGTGTTGGTTACCAAGCAAATGGTTTAATTAACAAAACTAATAAAATTATTAAAAAATAATAAAAACCAGGCCCCCAGGTGTGCCGGGCTTTGAAGACAATTTGACATAGTGGCCCAACGGTTACAAAAACAATCCATTGAGGTGAGGCTGATATTGAGTTCTGCCTGTCAAACTCACTTTTACTGCTGTTGCACAGTACTGCATCTGTGTGCAACGTCTCTTGTCAAAGTGATTTTACTCTGGTCGTCACACACACACACACAGGCATGCTGGCACAAACAGCTGTATGTATGAGACCTTATTAATGATCATTACATAGCGAACAAGTGGATAAGTGGAAGAGCTTGATATAGTCCTGGATCCAAATCAACCATTTGTCATCATCCAGTAGAAACCATGTAATTAAAATAATGGATTACATTTTTTTCCACGTCTTGACTATTATAAAAAAAAAAAAAGTCTTTCCAATTCAATGGCATGTTGCAGGTTTTCATTGAATATACAGTATACACCAGGGGTGTCAAATTCAATTTCAGTAAGGGCCACACTGGAAAATGAGAAACACATCTAGGGCCACCAGAAATGGGGACTCGAGTCGCACTTAAGTCGCACAAACAGCTGACTTCAGACTTGACTCGGACTCGAATCAAAAGACTTCAGACTTGACTTGCGACTCGACCCAAAAGACAACAACATGTTTTCATGCAATTATTGCTTTTTAAATCTAAATTAATTAATGTATTTCTATTTTCTTTTATTGGTGCATATACGTTGGGGAAATGTATGACGAGCCTTATGTCCACTGCCCTTTGCCATAATGTGCAACATAACGCATGCGTTATGCCTTGTGTGCGCGCACTCACATAAAACAAAATACATTGACATGGCAACACCAAGTCCTCCCGGAGTTGTGCCTTTTGTCATTAGTTTTGCTTTCAATAACTTGGTAAACAGTGGCAGTAAGCCAACAGCTAAATACAAGGTGTGTGGCACCGGATCAACAATGTCGAACTTCATCAGGCATCTCAAAACGCACTCAAATAGGTCAGTCACTCACACGCTAATGTGAAAGAGACCTTATATTTTGCATATATCGTCACAAGCTAACCATCGCAAAGTGTTGTGCTAATGCTGGGAACAGGCAGATTGTGTCTTTATAGTTAGTTGCTGAGGCTCAGACATCCATGGCGCACAACAACGCTGTGTCGGGTGGACAAACTCATGTGATGCGTATATGATCCCGTGGAGGATTTGTAGGCTATAAAGTGAACAAGGTGTACCCAGTCCACCAAACACTGGGCCATCTTGACTGTCTTAATTCTGCACATATTTCTGTTGCCGTAGTCCTATTTACTATTTCATTATTTCATCCATGCGTGGCGCAGCGGATCCGTGCGCACTGTCACCTGCTGTGGAGACGCTGGCCTCACTAACCTCTCCTCTGAGTCGGATCTCCCTCGCGCTGGACTCAGTTTCACTGAGGGTACTAACACTTAGAAAATAAATGGCATTACATCAGTGAGTTCAAACTGCTTATTGTGCGTAATTTGGACACTGAGATGTTGTTCTGTAACTGGTGTGGTGCTGCCACTATTCTCTTGATTTCCACTTCGACATTAGATATTTTTTTGAGTGAAAGAGACGTTACATTTAGCATATATTACCACAGGTAACAAGCTAACCATCGCAAAGTGTTGTGCTAATGCTTGGAACAGGCACATTGTGTCTTTATAGTTGTATCCATATGATGTGATAGACTTAGGTTAATATTTCACCAGGTCCAAGGGCTAGAGGGATGTGTTAAGTAGACCCCTTAAAGTTATCCCACAACTGATTTTGATACTGTACTGTATGGATGGTAGCTACAGGACATGTTTTGAAGTCATAATATTTAACAATACACTGTTAGGGACAGATCAGATGGCCAGAGACTAGAGACTTGACATGAACTCATGGCAAAAGACTTGAGACTTGACTTGAACTTGCCCTTCAAAGACTTGAGACTTGACTTGGACTCGAGCTCAAAGACTTGAGACTCGACTTGGACTTCCAAAAAATGACTTGTGAACATCTCTGAGGGCCACACATGTACAGTATAGTTTATTGACATGCTCTTATGTAATTGAAAAAGTAAAATATTTGTGAGGGTATTATTGCATGTCTCATATAGCCTTCTCATTTACAATTTGATCCACATCAAGCCCTAAAAAAGTCAGCAAAAAAGTTCCTTAGCCATCATAGAATTAAGAAAATCAAGAAAAACAATGCTTACATTTTTAAAAGTAGGCTTCCACACAGTCGACTCACAGCAACCTGTTTCACAGCCTGAATATGCAAACTCACTGGTTCTGTGGGAATTTCTGAGTCTGAAAGTCTGTAAATCTGCCAAATTCTGCCAAGTTCTTACTTGACTACCAAGATGGCCAAGTGGTGAAAATGAAAAAAGAGAGAGAGACGGAGCGAGAGAGGTAGATTTTTAGGCTGATCTAAAGGACAGAACAGGGAACATCCTCATCTTAAATGTCAGTGGTCCCGTTGCATTGATGTTAATTTGTGAAGAATCTGGTGTTTCTTGTTGGCTTGGCTCCACTCACACACACACACACACACACACACACACACACACACACACACACACACACACACACACACACACACACACACACACACACACACACACAAACACACACACAGTTGTATTTACTCTGTGTGACAGGAGGGCCTGGGGGGGCTTAGGGCTGGCCTCTAGCTGGTGACACTAATCCAAACAGGCTAAGCCAAACGAGGAAGAACGGCAAACTCACACACCCCTTGCTGTGTGTGTGCGCGTGTGTGTGTGTGTGTGTGTGTGTGTGTGTGTGTGTGTGTCTATCTCATACTTGTGTGTCTCTGTGTCAATGTTTTACCCTTCTTCTCAAATGTACAGGTTCACGTGCATTCTGGCATTTCCTGTTCTCACAGGCCTGTTCCAATAATTGATCCTTCTGAAATTTTTGGTGATGGTGGAATTTTGATGTCAAGGTTTCTCATTTTGCAAAACAATGACAGCTTTCTGTAGATATTTGACAAGTACAGTGGGGCAAAAAAGTATTTAGTCAGCCACCAATTGTGCAAGTTCTTCCACTTAAAAAGATGAGAGAGGCCTGTAATTTTCATCATATGTACACTTCAACTATGAGAGACAAAATAAGAAAAAAAAAAAAATCCAGAAAATCACATTGTAGGATTTTTTATGAATTTATTGGTAAATTATGGTGGAAAATAAGTATTTGGTCAATAACAAAAGTTCATCTCAATACTTTGTTATATACCCTTTGTTGGCAATGACAGAGGTCAAACGTTTTCTGTAAGTCTTCACAAGGTTTTCACACACTGTTGCTGGTATTTTGGCCCATTCCTCCATGCAGATCTCCTCTAGAGCAGTGATGTTTTGGGGCTGTCGCTGGGCAACACAGACTTTCAACTCCCTCCAAAGATTTTCTATGGGGTTGAGATCTGGAGACTGGCTAGGCCACTCCAGGACCTTGAAATGCTTCTTACGAAGTCACTCCTTCGTTGCCCGGGCGGTGTGTTTGGGATCATTGTCATGCTGAAAGACCCAGCCACGTTTCATCTTCAATGCCCTTGCTGATAGAAGGAGGTTTTCACTCAAAATCTCATGATACATGGCCCCATTCATTCTTTCCTTTACACGGATCAGTTGTCCTGGTCCCTTTGCAGAAAAACAGCCCCAAAGCATGATGTTTCCACCACCATACTTTACAGTAGGTATGGTGTTCTTTGGATGCAACTCAGCATTCTTTCTCCTCCAAACACGATGAGTTGAGTTTTTACCAAAAAGTTCTATTTTGGTTTCATCTAACCATATGGCATTCTCCCAATCCTCTTCTGGATCATCCAAATGCTCTCTAGCAAACCTCAGACGGGCCTGGACATGTACTGGCTTAAGGAGGGGGACACGTCTGGCACTGCAGGATTTGAGTCCCTGGTGGCGTAGTGTGTTACTGATGGTAGCCTTTGTTACTTTGGTCCCAGCTCTCTGCAGGTCATTCACTAGGTCCCCCTGTGTGGTTCTGGGATTTTTGCTCACCGTTCTTGTGATCATTTTGACCCCACGGGGTGAGATCTTGCGTGGAGCCCCGGATTGAGGGAGATTATCAGTGGTCTTGTATGTCTTCCATTTTCTTATAATTGCTCCCACAGTTGATTTCCTCACACCAAGCTGCTTACCTATTGCAGATTCAGTCTTCCCAGCCTGGTGCAGGTTTACAATTTTGTTTCTGGTGTCCTTTGACAGCTCTTTGGTCTTGGCCATAGCGGAGTTTGGAGTGTGACTGTTTGAGGTTGTGGACAGGTGTCTTTTATACTGTTAACAAGTTCAAACAGGTGCCATTAATACAAGTAATGAGTGGAGGACAGAGGAGCCTCTTAAAGAAGAAGTTACAGGTCTGTGAGAGCCAGAAATCTTGCTTGTTTGTAGGTGACCAAATACTATAATAATAACTTGCACAATTGGTGGCTGACGAAATACTTTTTTGCCCCACTGTAAGTTACTTAATATTTGACATGTAAAAAGCCCTGACTCTCTGCATGTGTGTTATTGATTAATTCTGAAGACGTTTGTGTGTCATGAGCTTTCATCACTGAGTTAAAGGCTAGTTTTGGTCACTGAATGTAGTATTTTGCTTGAGCGTGATATTCTTACATAACGGTAAATACTTTTTTGAGGAGATTTCATCTTTTGCATATGCATATCCAAATGCTGGAATAATGTTCCCAACCTTCTGTTCCTGTCAGTCAAGTTAGAAAACAAACTGCAGATGGAACATTTTTCTCCTCATAGATGTCACCATGGTTCACTGCTCCACTTCCCTAAAATTTCCCTTCATGTTATAATCAGGAATGCTGTGATGGGTGAAACCCCCTCTATATTTGTAGGAATAAAAAGTAAAAAAAAAAGAATATTCAACATGTATTACAATGCAGCTCAAGAATATATTTTTATGGTCCTATGGGGGGAAGCCATTGTATTTAGCATTAGTTGGACAGTGCACTTAGAACTACCTACATTTTAGAAAAACTTGAGTAGTTAGGAGCCAGTACTGTCATCTGTTGAGAAAAATGTTTGATTAGCCATTACACAAGAACTTAAGGAATCAATATTGATACTTAAAGGGTACCCTTTTTTTATACCTTGAAATTTGTCCAGTATTAAGCAAGATTGCTGTAGTTGGCAGTGGCGAAACAAGCTACAATGTAAGTTAATAGGGTAATTGTCCAGCTAGTATTTACCTTCACAAAAGTGCTTGTTTTGCCACTGACATGCTCAGATTAATATTCTAAGTGTCTGACAACATTATGGAAAGGATTTCTAAGGAGGTCGACCTTTCTGTTAAAGAGTAGGATCTTTTTTCTGTACTTATAAAACGAGGCATTAGGAAGTTTGTAACTACACCAGAAGTATGTAGTAGTAGTAGTAGTATGTAAGTACTGCCCGATAGCGTGATAGCGCGGTAGCAGCTGAGAGGAGTATCCATCAGGCAAGTGTTATTTAAATATACTTCTGGTGTAGTTACAAACTTTCTAATGCCTCGTTTTATAAGTACAGAAACTATTTGTACTACTGTAGAAGTTTGGTGTCATTCCGGGCATTATTAGTGGGGTAATTTACGATATACAAACTTGGATCCATTAGCGCCTGCACTAAGCTAACCAGCTGATAACGCTAACTCGACCAACGTTAAGGGAAAAAAGCTTATGGCCTCAAGGTCAATGTGCAAAGCAGCCTTGGGTGAAATTACTCTGAACCATCACTTTAACTGTCAGATCATTATTTTTTTAAAAGATTTTCTCTGGAGCTTCTCCACTCACTAAATAAAGAGTGGGCAGACATTCTAGAAATTTACATGAAAACTAGTATTAGTATCACTCACATAAAGCCAAGTTGAGTGTGCCTGTGTGTCTCCATATTCTTCTGATCAAGTCAGTTTGATGATTAGTAATACGCTATGCTTATGATAATAGTCCAGAGGCTATGTGCTAAGTGTCATTCATCAATCTGCTTAGTGTCAGCTCATATCAGCTCTGTTTGCCTTTGTTGGAGGAACTCTTGCGTGAAATCTTTTTACCACTGTCTCTTTATAGTTGATCTCTTCTTCACTTTGGCTGTGCTTCTTTATCTTTCTGTTTCTATCACTACGTATATCTGTTTATTTCTCATAGCACATTAAGTTGCATCAGGAGCGATTCTGGGATCAAACCTTTAGGGGGGCTCAGCCTAGAGCCTTTTTTCCCTAAAAAATCTGCGATTTTTTTAATAAAAAACTCGATTTACGATTCAATGTTTCCCCCCCTTCCATTTAAAACAAAATAACTGTGAACTGTAAATATATTTTAAAAATATATATTTATTGTATTTAATTAAAGTGCATCAACATAAACAAAATTGCAAAGGCAAACCCTTTCTCTAACTGAAAAGTCACTGTGCAGTCTGATCTGACTGATTAGCCAAAAGCAGTCTGTCACAACCACCTCCAATTGGCCAAAACTACGTTTCTGTTAACCCTTTCCTCGACTGGGTTACAGGTGCATAGCATTGGCGACAGCGACACAGGATATTAAACCTGTTTCAAGCCCTTTGAACCTGTAATTGTCTGTCCTCTGTCACTAACAGACAAGTTCGCAAACTCTCACTTGTAGCACCAACATTGATTTAAAAAAAAAAAAGTTTTTTTAATGTTATAATTTTTAGGGGGGCTGAGATGAAATTTAGGGGGGCTTGAAAAAGAGGTCTAAAATCGCCCATGAGTTGCATCTTGTTTTAATAATTTAATATTGATAATCATTACATCCGGACCCAAAGTTGCCCATACCATTTAATATACTAATGAGTTGGAATACTTGAAATTCATTCATTGCACTGGCTTTTATCCATTCAAACAATCACCACTAACACACATAGGTCTTTCACCGGTTTAATCTATTGATCTTAGCTGTTGGTGCCCTTGGGCAAGTTGTAACACTGATGAATACTGTAGTCAAGCTGCTCTGCAACTGACATTACAGGAATGTAGTAAAACTGGACAACAGGTGTGAGAGTGTGTATAGTGTAACGATAGCCCTGTACACTCTTCTTCAGGCTGCTACTACAAGGTAAAAGGTGTGCAGTCAACTTGTGTATTTATTTATTAAGGTGGTAATTTGTTTCATAAGTCTGTTGTTGCTTCACTGTAATTAATAACCATAAAATTACTAATGGGTCTCTAACATTTACATGAGAAATGAAATCCCAATGAATCATTATAGGTTACCCTAAAGGTTTGCAGTATTGACACTTCCTTATGCAGGACTAAACAACAACAACAAATCTCTTCCCATAAAGGTTCCTGGGACACAGAGTATTATAAACGTTTGAAAGCACACGGTAAAGAGCACAGGACCGTGTTGTGATGATGTGCTGTGGATAAACTGACTTGTTTGTTGTTTCTCTAGCCTTCCTGTGACTCTTGTCAATGGCACGCTAGTTCAGTCATGGAAAGACCAAATCACTGTGTGCTCAGCGCGCAGCATTCTTGTCTGTGCTGTTGTGTACTAATGTTTTTGAGAGTACACTAGTTTGACTTACAGTCATGTGTTGTTTTGTTTGTATAACGGTTCATTACCCTCACTCTAGGGCAAAATAGATTACAGCGGAAATGAGAGCAGAAGTCAACTGGACTGACCAGAGTGTAACACAGAGCACAGTCAAGGAGAAAAGAATTAGATAATATATAGAGAGAGAAGAAAACAGAGCCATATTTCCAGTTGAGCAGAGCAGAACAGAGTTGAATGAAATGCACTTTAGCAGGACTAGGACAATAAAGAGCAGAGCAGTTCAGCACAGAGCAGTACAGATGAGTGCAGCACTGGGAGTCACATGAAACTATATATTATTGCACCCGCAGCAGCCATGTATCAGCTACGGTTCACAGATCACACACTGCCCACAGTCATACACTAGAAAAAATAATCTAACCAGTGTTTGAGCTCACAGACTTAGCTGTAAGATGATACACTTTGTATAGCTTTTCTCCCTCTAATGTGTGTGTGTTGGACTAGTAGTGCGCCTGGGGAGAAAGTAGTCCACTTATAGAGAAATAATCCCACTAAATAAAAAAGCTATGCTTCTTACAGTCTTCACAAAGCAGATACTGCAGTGTGTGGTCATGCCAGTAGAAGCTGAGGTGTTCAAGAGCAAGCTGTCTCAGATGTGAGGAAATGTGTAACACAATATTACTGTATTTGTTTATTATTCAATATTTTGTCCAAAGCACTTTTTTATATCATGAGTGTGTACATATGCAGAAAGGCTGACCTTAGTGAAACTCAAAACATAAACTGTGGTGGTGTTAGTGCCTTACTGTACCTACTATATAAAGCTCTATTCATGTTGGCAACAGTTTATTTCTCAATTTCCATGCAACCACAGTTGGAGCCTGGGTTTGTCAGTAGATTTGTTTATATATGTTGATTCAACTTTTAGCTAATTTTCTCTGAACCCATTTCAAAACGCAGCCTGAGTTTCCTCAGCCTACTTGGTATGCTTTTCGTCCAACACATGCTATATGTACAGAAAAACCATATCATAACTCATCTTGTCTGCTGTTTGCTGAACTTAATCATATTATTTGACGTTTCCTTAGTTGCTGTGTTTTGCTGTGCTCCTATGTCCACTGTCCTCATATGTCTTTAGTCACTTTTGTTTTGAAATGTGCAAAATAAATCAGGTTGACTTATATTGTTTTGATTAGACAATCAACATGGTGCAGGTCCATGCAACCCTCAGCAGAGATTGGCAAATCAATAAGGATAACAGAAGGCTGTGCATCAGAAGTGTATAAAGAAGAGTTGTTTACAAAATTGCTCATGACATTACATTAAACCAGTAATGCACTGAGGCCTTGTGATAGTCCCGATGGCGCTAATCATAAAGCTGATAGTAGCGCAGCCACTTGGCTGAGATAGCCATAGCTTCTGGATTGGTGCTTACTGTCAGCTGTGAGCAGTTGAGCACATAAACACACAGACACACTCGCTGCCTAATCACTCTTACCTCTCCACTCATCTCCTCCCTCTCTCTTCCTCTTCTCTCCTTCCTGTCTGTATCGCTCTCTCATAGAGAGATCTCTGTGTGGTTGAGTTGGACCGAGACTGGAGGGGATAGGAGGACACACTGCTTTGTTTTGTGTTCTCACAACACAGGTGCAGTACATGGAAAAGATCTCTTGATATGATTGTTTGCATACAGGCGCCTAGCAGATGTGTGAGTTTATCACATGGCACGTTCATGGATAATATGGCTGGAAAAGTGGGCTGTGTGTTGAGACATTGAGTGACATTCCAAATACCTGAGTTTAAGTTCAGCATTGGAAACAGTTATGTGTTCTGGGGTCTGAAAGTTGAAGCTTTATCAGTGTTGATTATGTCAGTAAACTGCAGTAAGGTGATGATCCATGCATTGTTGTCAGTAAACTGCTTTGTCAACACTGAAACATGGTGTCTGCAGTAAGTTGATGATCCATGCATTGTTATCAGTAAACTGCTCTGTCAACGCGGAAACATGGTTGACCTGCTTGCTTGGGTGACAGGCTTTAAAGGATTGCGTAGCAAATCCTGTTGGTTTTTAGATTGAGGCTAACAGTTTTTAACTCATGCCATAGGAGCTTTTGGGCCATTTTGACTTACTCAACCTTGAATGTCTTGTAAAAGAAGGTATTATATTCTTCAGTGTTAAGTGCTTAACTGAATGACAAATGTGTATTTGCATACCAATACTTTTGAGAAATGTACATGCTGTCCGTTACAAACAGTAATCCAAACAGTTCTCGTAGCTATACAAAGTTTGCGGACGCAGAAATTAGACGATTTGATATGTCCTATTAGCACCTGATAAAAAAAAGTTTCACTTTTCAGTGAAGCTGTCCGTTTTTAACATAACAGGCAGATTGTGCAGAGTGCCAACTTCCCTTTTGACTCAGGAGACAAAGCTGTCAATACTGGAGTGGGTGTAGCTGTAAAAAAAAAAACAGGTCACATATTGTCATGTTTGACTAACTCGTTTTTCTGGAGTGTATCTCTATTGCTGGTAAAAGGCATGTCTGTTTATACATCCACTAAGACATGATTAAATCAAGGAGCACGGACAATGTGACTTAACCTCAGTAGACAATCCTGTCCTTCAGTTTAGCAGGGATGATTGTCTGAATGTATTTGGAACAATGCAATGCTATTGTCATGGTATTTATTATTATTATTTAGGGAGTAATCCACAACAGCTACTGTAAACTACTGTAGCTGTCATATCAAAATTGCTCTTTAATCCTTTGACTATACAGTAATGCAACCCGCTATAAACTGTGGTTTAGACCTACTCTATCTGTAAAGTGTCCTGAGATAATGTCTGTTATGGTTGGACACTATGAATAAAGTTGGATTGAATTAAATTCATAGCAGTTTTTATATTAACACCCTAAATAAACCCTTAACTACGTATTTAACTTCTTATTTTACACAGGTATGAAAACTGCAAAATACATTTTAATTTGGAATATAGTTGACAAAGCAATGGTGGCTCTGAGAGCTTAATGCATTGCAACTTAAGAAGACACCCAAATAGACAAAATACAAATGAGGGAATCTTAACCAGTTTAACAGCACATACATAGCATTTAGAAAGAAAGAAAAAGACACTGGAAAGTGAGTAAACACACCACATACAGAAATATTCTGCAAAAAAAAACAAAAAAAACAGAAAAGCGCTGCAAAAACAGAGAAGACAGAATATCTTTGGTGGTTGTTATTGATATGTAATTTCATACAAATGCTGCCCATGTTTTCTGTCAAATTGATGAATATGCTTTGTTTTTTTTTTGCATTTGTTTTGTCCACTTGCATGTTATTAAATAAGTTACCATCCATCCATCCATCTTCATCCGCTTATCCGGTATCGGGTCACGGCGGTAGCAGCTCCAGCAGGGAACCCCCAAACTTCCCTTTCCCGAGCAGAGAACAAGTTACAGTTGAGTGAATTGAGCTCTCAGTGTCACTGTACAAATCTCAATTAAAAAGTAGTCCTAAACAAAAGACAAGAAAACAGGAAAGTTTTTCATGTCCGTGTTAAAAACGCAGCTGCAACATTTCATTCTCAACTAAAATGCATGGCTAAAGAAAGCATCAAAACATAATGTCACAGTAAAACATTTGTATGACATTTTTTTTAGCAGTTCCATTCATTAAGCATTCCTCTATCAAGATTTAACCAAGATCATGAGATATCCAGAGAACCTCACACACACAGACACACCCTCTCTACTCATTCTCCTCTCTCTCACTGTCTTTCCCACATGCACACACACACGCGCGCACACACACACACACACACACACACACACATACAGCAGTTGTACAGATTTCGCAATATGGGAGACAATGGACAGGTTGTTACAGTTTGCCTTGTCCGCTCTGTTGGAACAGGACAGTAATCTATAAATCAGCACCTTAACATACACACAGTTTCACAATGGAGCACACATGAAAACCCACATTTCCCTTGCTTACACACACACACTGTCTTTTAAAACACACACACACACACACACACACACACACACACAAAGAGAAAGACAAAGACACTGTTGTCACATTGCTGTTGAACAGAATCAGTCAGTCATAGTCTCTGAATTGTGCTGTCACCCTCTGTCTCAGCAAAACTAATACGGAGGCATTTTATAATCATTTACAATACTAGTGCCACGCTTTGCAGTCATGCATAACTGGAGCAGACACATGCTTTGACTTGAAAATGGGAGAATTGTGACAGAGTTGTATTAATGGCATGCTACTTTAAGTCCATTGCCTGTATTTAAAGGTGCAATATGTAAAACTGACAGCTAGCGTTTACCAGTTTTTTTTGTCGTCACAACTGAAGCCACATGTGCAAAACTCTAACTACAGTCTGCATTACCAGCAGTCACCTGAACTAAACAGTTCAACTCATTCCAAGGAACACAACTCTTCACACGTCTCAAAACAGGCTTAGTGCAGCGAAACACTGTGAACAATCCTCATTGAGACAACACACACACTGTTACTCAGAACACACTGAGGGCCAGATGTACTAACGCTTTTGCGTCCACTTCAGGCGTATTTGTTTGGTAACGTGCGTAAAAGCATGGCGAGGTATGTACAAACTGGCCGCACTGAGGTAAAGGCGCAGACTGCCTGTCGCGGGAACTGAAAATGGCAAATTGCGCCTTTCCGTGTCATGCATATGCATTCACGGGAGGGTCAAGGGGAAAGTGGGAGTTTCCCATAAAGAGATGG
This sequence comes from Zingel zingel, assembly GCA_023566125.1. NCBI lineage: Eukaryota > Metazoa > Chordata > Actinopteri > Perciformes > Percidae > Zingel > Zingel zingel. The sequence goes on along the minus strand of CM042320.1, from coordinate 34,581,611 downwards.
GAGGGGAAGCATAAAGTGTGCATAATTATGTATTCCGTGGTATGTACAAAAACCGCCCGTGAAAGCTGGAAGCGGGTTTCCTCGCATATGCCTCCTGGTGAAATGGCAGCAGTAAACCAAGCAAGACAAAGACATAGGCCAAGGAGATGAGCTGAAAGGATTTTTGCCACAAAGATCACACTTTTTCAGTTGAGTGAACACAAAATCATTAAGCATTACAGATTAAGCAGCCATGCACTATTACAGTTACTGGAGGAAATCAAAGACGACATTGAATCTCAGACTCAGCGTTCACATTCCATTCCAGCAGTTGTTAAAGTCCTCGCTACATTACAAATATTGGCATCAGGATCATTTCAAACAGTCATAGCATCAGCAGTGGGAATATCGCAGTCTGCACTCAGCCGTATCATAGCACAAGTACATAACGCTTTGCTACAGCGCAATTTACGGTATAGTGGGCGGAGAAAGGCACTAACTATCCAATGAAACTGAAGTATCACAGCGTGCGCTTTCTGCGGGTTGGCCATGGCGCTGATAACGCTACATTCACAAATGTACATCTGGCCCTGAGAGTTAAAACACTAGCATCAAACACCAATAAAGAAATTACAAACTTTTAATCTTTACAGTTTTCATAATTTAAGTGACTTCACACTAATCAATGGTTTATTTAAAGAAAAGAGTGAAATTCTGTCATTTTTATTTTATAACATACAAGTTTATTTTATGTAAACAAGAGGGAATGAAAATCAGCAGTTTGCTTCAATAGATATATCATTTTATTTTGTCTGTAGTAGTTTATGTAATGACTGGAAAAAAGTAAAAAACTAAAGGTACGTAATAACAAAGAAACATTGGGTGTCCTGGCTTGCCATGCACCTGCATCATCTATAAATACAATTTATTTAGTGGACGAAACAAGACTGTGGTGTTGCCATTGCCTCCACCTCCATTACTTTCTGAAAAACACTAAGTCCACAGTCACTATAGTAAAGGTAGTGTTTTTCACGTTTTTTATATGTATGTAACCTCAAGGTGTTCTTTATTTCCAAAAAAAGTCTTTCTGAGCGTTCCATATATATATATATATATATATATATATATATATATATATATATATATACACACAGTATGTGTTCACTAACAAGTCTTTCAGTTGAAATTGCAATCAGCAGTGTTTGAAATGCACCAGACTGAATCCACAGTGTTTTACAGGTGGTGGTTAAAGTGGGATAAGTGTGTAGAGTTTTGAAAACTGTTTGGTTCACATGAACTGCTGCTGTGCAGACTGTAGTTAGAGTTTTGCACATGTAGCTCCAGTTGTGCCCACTTTCGTTTAGCACTCGAAAAAAAAACCTGTAACATAGTTACTGCAGTTCAAATTCAAAATACTTAAGAGAGTTGCCTCTCCCGGCCCCTCCTCCCCAGTTCACGAGGGTTGCCAAGTTGAGAACGCAGCATCCAACAGTGTTGCCAGACGCTAGTCTCACATAGTCAGACATTACTCCACAGTGTAGCGGAGTAGCTAACGTTGGATGCTGGCTATGTTGACAGTCACAAAAACTCGTGCTCACACGGAGCTCTGTACCCGACTGACAGCCACACTTTCTTGGCTTAAAAATACGGCAACAACCGCTAAAAACATCACAACCCTGCCGTCCTCTCTACCCAAATGACAGACACACTTTCTCAGCTTAAAATTACTGCAACAACCGTTAAAAACAGCAAACTCACGGTCCTCTCTACCCAACTGATAGAAACACTTCCTTAGCTTAAAATGACTCACCGTTTGTCGGCTACAGCCGCTGAACACGGTTGTTTTGCGAAAAGTTTTTTGCCAAAGTTACATTGTATATTTCCATTATGAGGAAGTTAAACTAGCGATTTCTGTCATAGGTCTGTCACGATGGTTGTAAACAGCCGTGGTCCGCTTGCCTGTTCCTCAGGTAATGTAAGCAGTTATCGCGTGTTAGCATGAGGTGTTACCCCCACTTCACTCGCTGTCTCTGTTGTTTTTACGAGTAACTATCTTGAGTACTCTATATAATTCAATGTGAGTACACAGATGTTGAAATTACTGAAAATGCCTGTCCCTTGTAGCCGTGATAAATTAGCCTGAAGCTTAATGCTTACCTGTTCTGTCTTTTTGGGCTCGAAGCTGTCTTCATCTTTTAAATACATCTCCAATATTTACTTGGGTAAATTTACGTCTCTGGTTATGCAACTCTTAAGAAACGTTTTTTCGGTCGGGTAAAATCTATCTCCGTTGATCCTGTTCGTTTGTTTGCTGCTTCCATGGCTACAGCGTGCTGGGTTTGCGTTTTTACAGGTATATCTGGCAACCCGGCCGGGCTGTCAAAATGGGCAGTTGATAACAACACAAACAGACATTCTGTCACAGAATGGAAATTGTGAAGGAGAAAATACTGGCTTTAGCATAGTTCTCAGAAAAGATAGTATTTCAACTTGCAAAGTTTCCTTAATATCTGATGACATATTGTGGTCATTCTTGGATTTAATACAGTAAATATATTACTTATTGCAACTTTAATACAGATTGTCACTGTCAGCGTCATGATGAGCTGTGGCTGTGAAAGTTAGTGCTAATGTAGATGGGCATTAGTGTGCTGTCTAGAGGGTTTATACTCCCAAGGCATCAACAGATTACATCACTGTCCTTCCCCTTGATTTCGGCATGTTGATGTCTATTTGGCTGTAAGTCAGCATGACAACATAACAGAAGAAAGAGAGCCTTGAAGGAGAGATGTCAGAGAAGAGATGAGTGCCAGGCAAAGAAGGAATGACAGGAGGAAGGATGGGCACAGTGAAAAGCAGGAAAGAGGGATGGCAGGAGATGGAGGGGCAGCCAGAGGAAGCAATGACAGATAAAAAGTCAATCCTGCTTCAAGGAATAATGTATTTAATTGTTCCTGGCTATACTGTACATGTACGCTTTATTCTAGTGGTGGTTTTCAAAGACGTGTGCTTGTATGGGTTAAATACGTATATTAGGGCTGTAACGATATGCGATATGAATCTGAAATTGCGATACATCCACGAACCTATGAGTGAGAAGTCAGAATCGCGACACACCCCTTCCAACTCCCAGAGTTATCCTTCCCGTCCAGATCCAATGCTACCAAATCTTTAAATTACTATTAGTATTAGTCGTTTTGGTGCCTTATCCCCTTTTTGTCGGGTAAATTTAGCTAACTGTAAAGATGGCTAAAAGCGAAGGGGCGGGGGGGTAAAACCAGAAACATTACGAACGGCCGCTGTTCTGACTCAGGTGACTGGGTCTGTTTCCCGACGCTTCAGTAAACTGCCGTTAGCGTCCTTAGCACCAGAGTTAAGTACTGACCGGGTTTGGATTGCTGTAATGAATGTGGCTGGCTGCTAGCTGGCTGGGGGCTGACTATGTATGTGTTCGCGGGGCTCTTGTCAGCTCTCATCCCGACTGAAGCCTTGCAGTGCCGGGAGAGTGAGGCAGACAGACAGGGGTGTGCTAGCTGGCTAAATTACCATTAGATTAGTCATCTATCTATACAGTTAACGTTACTGATGAATTTGTGGGTTAGCCCAGAGTTGTTAACCGTGGTCAAAACAATCATACTAAAAATAACTGAGCGTGTTGAATGATGTTGTAATCTTATGTAGGGCTGCAACAACGAATCGATAAAATTCGATTATTAAAAAAAGTTGGCAACGAATTTTATTCGTTGTATCAATATGCCACTCAGTCGCGGAAATAAAAAAATAAATAAATTGAGTTGAGCGCAGAGCGGAGCAGCGCAGAGCAGTGCAGAGCAGCCCAGCGCGAAAAAAAAGAAAAAAGAGCAGAGCGGGGGGAGGGGGGAGAGACCCGTAACGCTGTTCTGAAACACATGGCGGAGGCAGAGAAATCAGTACGACCTAAGTCATCCAAGGTGTGGGAGCATTTCACACTAAATAAATTGAAAACGTGTTAATTGCAAGATAAGCAAAAGAGACATGGCATGGCACAGGCACACCACGGTGATGATTCAGCACCTAAAATGTAAACATGTTGGAGTCCTTGATGAAGAGGAAGGGAATTTAACAGCAGGGTAAAGTCACTACAGAAGCCTACTTTTGTTCCGTTTTGAAGTGAGGAACGTAACGTCTTTCCAGTAGCTCTTCTGGTGCTGGTGTGGTGTTTACTCGTTATCCAGCTTGACAAGCTAGCGTTAGCTCGTTAATAACCGTAGTAAAGCAGGCAAGACTAAAGACTCGCCTTTTTTGGCCCATTCATTTTTCAATCTATTGTCATGTTCTGTGCTTTGTCCCATATCAGTTATTGTTGACAAATATATTTGTTTGTGTTGTACTTTTTAATTTCATTTTAAAGTTCTTTTATAGCACTTGGGCATCTTAAGCTGTGTTTAAATGTGGTGTACAAATGAGCTTAACTTGCACTTACTACAATGATGGTAATAATTTAATGAATAAGCTTCAAGTAAACGTGTGTGTGTGTGTGTGTGTGTGTGTGTGTGTGTGTGTGTGTGTGTTTTGTCTGTATCTGCTCTTTGAGTTACTTACCTTTACAACAATTAACTCAAACAACAAGTATGTATGTAAGTATGTATTGAGTTGATGAAAATTTATGCTTTTTTGTTTTTTGTTTTTTTATCCGATTCATCGATTAATCGAAAAAATAATCGACAGATTAATCGATTATTAAAATAATCGTTAATGGCAGCCCTAATCTTATGTTACCCACCAAGAATTAGCTAACGCTAAGCATTAGCGTTAGATACTTGTCAACGTCTTTTACTGTCTATGCTTGTCAACCAGCACCTTTATAGTAGGCACCAAAGCACTTTTCCTCTTCGGTCCCCCTACAGGTTGGAAGCGGAATTGTCCATTACTGTTTCCATTACCATTAGTCTCATTCGAACGAGTTAATGAACCACTGAAACGATTTTGGAAACATTATTTTTAGGTACAAAAGATTCTTTGGTGTTGGATCGATCGATATTGAAACAATCAATATCAATCAATAAGGGTCTGTTGTATTACTGTGTGCAAAAAAGTAGTATTACGTTTACTATGTATCTTTTTTTTTTTTTTTTTTATCTTTTGGCTCTGGGCAGGCACGTCATCTAACCAAAATCACTTATGCTTGTTAGATGGTTTCCAACTGGTAACCCAGAAATGTTCTGGGTGGTTTTAATCACCTGCTGCAGAACACTTGTGTCCTGGGTCGCGCACCAACCATGCCAATTTGTTTACATTCAGGATGCTTTCTATTAGCCTGGTCCTACCAGACCCTCGTACATTTCATTTGTACAGAGAGTCTGGCCACTCTCCATTGACAAGTGTTAACTTCCTTGAAGGCGGGTACTCTGTTGAAGTTCAAAACTATTGGATCTGCCCAGAGCCACTCTGGTAGTCTGGCTCCGCCCTCCTACATACTGTCTGGTAGGACCAGGCTAACAAGAGGGGAGACGACAACAACTATCGGCTTAGCATCGCTAGCGTTCGCCTTAGCCAACTCCTTCACCACTAACCGAGTGAGCTGGAAAATCTAACTTTTCCCGAACCCCGTGGGGAGGAGGGCAACAATATTATGGCCACCAACAAAACTCAGCAAAGATTGTTCTTGCTCGGGCTTTAACTTCTGGATTTTTGGTACTACAACTCAAACTAGACCTCACCGTCATCGTTCTCAGCCACTCCCTGTGTTCGCTGATTGGACCGCCCCAGACGGAGTACTGAAGGAAAATTAAAATTGAGCGGAAGTACGTAGGAGGGCTAGCTTTCTATTGCTCCTTTGTAAATGTTAACAAGAACTTGGCATGGAATTCTTTCTTTACTTTCCTTGAGAAATAAAGCCATACAAGCTTTTTTTAACCAGGGTGGAGATGTGAGATGACCACGTCAGGTTCTCTGTGATGTCTGTGAAAAAATCCTCAAAGCTTTGCTAATAACCTAACTTGTTGCATAAAAAATAGTTTTATGTATTTGACAAAATTAAAGAGGCATTTGAAAATCTTTAAACTCTTAGGACCTCTGTTGTAGACCAGTAGAAATGGCAAGAACATCAGTAAAATATCTTGCTTGTTCATTTAAGTAATAACTGAGTCATTGGTATTATCAATAACCATAGTTAAGTTAATAAGTTAATAACCTGGAACCATGCAGAACAGGAGTGGGCACACTGTGCATCACCAGCGTAGCCTTTACATTTGTAATATAAACCATTCTCATGCTTTACAGATGTTTCTTAGGCACTTCACTTTGAAGTGTCAACATTCGTTGCATACTCTACTGTATACAAAAAGACTGTACAGTAAGCTAATAAACCCGATATTCAATGTTTTTCGTTTTCTACAGAACATCAGAACACCTGAGATCTGATGCTTCCCGCCATCACCATGGAAACGGAGGCCAGTCACATGCTGGAGGCGGCACTGGAACAGATGGATGACATCATCGCAGGTAAGAGCTATGAAGTAGCAGGCAAAAGTGGCCCAAATCAGATTTTTTTTGGGGTCAAGTGACCAGGTCAGACTTCTTCAGAAGTAGTGCGAACACTCAAATCTTGCCAAGATCAGATTTTTTCAAATCAGATTCAGACCACTTCCATATGTGGTCCTGAATCAGACCCAGTGTTACGACCTGATGTCTAGGGGTAAACTGGACGCAACATAATGTGTGCCCCCCCCCCCCCCCCCCCCCCTTCCCACTCCCAAACATGGCCAGGACAAAGAATTGCAAAGTAACAGTCTATTTATTTCGGAGATGAGGCCCCAACACAACAAACAAAACAATTCTAAAGACAATCTAAACTTACCTAAACCAAAACAAAATGTAGAGAAAAGACAAAGCTCTAACCTAAACTTCTAATAACAAAACAGGAGAAAAAGGGAACAAACAAAAAGGACTTCTCACTCCTATCAGACTGCTACTAGCAATATAAGACAAAGAAAGATGTATTCACAGATAAAACAAAATGGTTGAGGGATAACAAATCCAAGAACTCAAAACAACTATTTTGTCTGAAGGCTGTTAACACTACTCACAACAACTTGAAACACAAGACACAGGTTTACACAGGCACATGTTGGGAATGGCAGAGTGAAGAGAAGGGCAGAGTTGCTGTCCGATGAGGCTTAAAATGGCTGCTGTCCTCCATGCGACCAATCAGGAGACAGCAATCAGCTCTGCTGGACCAATCAGGAGTGCGCACATGTTATCCATCACCTGTGTACCCTCAGGAGATCAATTGATATTGCAGGGTGAAAGACAAACTACAAAATACAGCTGCTTGATAGTGCAGGGTGAGAGACAAATTACAAAATATGACCCCAGGGTCATAACACCCAGGTTTGATTTTTTTCGATGCGGCTGCGGTGTGAACTTGGTTGTTCACAGCGCAGCCGCATTGAAAAAAATGGTGGATTTGATGCGACTTTTACGTCAATAACCCTCGCTGTGCCCTCTCTCCCCGTGGGGAGGGTAAGGGGACCCCTGCTCCCGGTGCAGCTGTCAACCGGGGCGGACTGTCCTCAGTGCGCCCCAACCGTGTTGCGTCGCCAGGGCCGGGATCGGCTCACGTAAAAGGCATCAGGGGTCTACAGCAATGTCGGCAACCCACCCGACCTCTCCTGAAACACGGACAAAGGAGTCTAACGCGAGTCAGAGGGTCGATAAAACCCTGTGGCGCAATGAAAGTGAGGGCCGGCGCGCGGTGGGATCCCGGCCCCTCGGGGTTGGGCGCATCACCGTCTTGCCGGCACCGTCGGGGAGGTGGAGCGTGTGCAATAGGAACCGAAAGATGGTGAACTATGCCTGGGCAGGGCGAAGCCAGAGGAAACTCTGGTGGAGGCCCGTAGCGGTCCTGACGTGCAAATCGGTCGTCCGGTCGCACAGACCTCTGTAGTGAATTTGCAGCCATAACCCTGCAAAAGGCCAAAATAGCCAATTTGGCTCTCTTTCTCTTCATTCTTCTCCTCCTCTCCTCCTCCTGCTCATTAATGTTACAGCTTCCATTACACAAACATTTTGAAATAAAAGTGAAAATGCTTACTTCCTCCATAACCTCCCTAACTTTAGTGCAACAGCGTGCTGCGTCTGATGTCATTGTTATTGTTCTTTTGCGCATGCTGGTCAGTTCGAAACCGCAAACAGTTCACACTGGAATCTGATATGGGCCACATGTTAAAAGGTAATGTGAACAGCCAAATAAAAAATCGGATCTGAGCAAAAAATCCAAATTAAGCATTAAGACTTGTGGTGTGAACGTAGCTTATGAGGACTTGAAGTACAACGCCTAAAAATAGCGAAAAATGCACTAAAATTGCACAATAAACTCAAAATGGCAGACTTCCTGTTGAGTTTAGGGTACACACCCAAAAGGCTTTTTTATAGGTCTCAACATGTTACATAAGTGTACCAATTTTTGTTGTTCTACGTGGAAGTTAAAGGAGGGGCTTTTACTTTGAATATGGTTAGGTAGCACTATTGAGCCATTTTGTCCCACCCAAGCAAGAAACCAATAACATTTCAAATTTTTCACCAATCCTGATGCATATGCACATTTTAGTGAGTGTTTGGACATGTTAAACCCCTCAAAATGGGATTAATTGCACTTAATAATAATTCTTTCAGTTTCTATAAGGTCCTCCCACCCTTTCGTTGCTTGGGCCCTAACAAATGGTTTTAAATGACTTTGCTTGGATTTAAAAAAAAATACAAAAAGAAGGTAATTTTGGTAGGGGTACCCCAATATAGGACATATTGCACATATACATTCAGAACAAGTAATATCTGATGGTTGTATGTAAAGGAACACCATGGAAAATGAATGTATAGATGTAAATTTTTTGGATGTCCCTTGGGATCACATAAAACCTTGAATGACTACTATTTTAATGAAGTTAACTGGACTATTAGTGTTATAATTCACATTAAACTGAACAGTTCCGTTGATGGTAAAGTGAGACAAGGTGAATGGGACATCGTTGGGAATATTTATGTTGACGTTTTGTCTCGTTTTCTTATCGCTCAGGCGCTGCAGTTGACACACCAGAGGGCTATTTCACAAAACCAAGATAAGGGATTAAGCCGGGATTTCCTTGTTATCCTGGCTCAATTTAGCCTTGACTCAGTTTTACAAAAGCAGAGACACCTAAGTTACCATGGAGATTTATTCTGTACAGCTAGCCTGCTCCTGACAAGGCTAACAGCCAGGATTTATTAATCCTGCTGCCTTTTCTGTTCAGTAGTGCTTTCATCTTAGTGTTATCTGCCTGCATTAAAAAACTAAAACAAACTAGTGTATATTGCTGTTCATTTAAGTACTGCTATTATTTAAATTTGTGACCATTATTTTAATAATTATTCATGTGACATTGTTAAACGCGCATTTATCTGAATTACTTCAGGCTGACTCGACCTAGTTGCTCCTCCTCAGCCTGGCTTGGCCTTCGTGAAACACACCTAGCCAGCCTGCACAGATTAGACTAGGCCAAGTCTCGCTTTATCGGTTATCCTGGATTTATAAAATCTGCTTTTGTGAAACAGCCCCCTGAAAACACAATGTTACAATGTAGGCTAACTATTGTCCCTACGGCTGAAGTTACTGGGTAGCAATCATAGACTGTATATGAAGATGTAGCGATAGGCGCTGACCAGACCTGCTGCCGTTGCCTGGATTGGAGGATAGAATCTTGACGTGTAATGAACTATAAATAGGCCTATCTCTGAGAATTACCCTGCAGTTGTTTTCAACAACAATAACAGACTGATTAAAAGAGAGAGAGAGAGCTCATAGACGAGAGTAAGGTGTGACAGACTTTAGTGTACAACCAGGGTGCGATTTGTCAGGGGGGATGCGTGGGATTTCCCCCTTGCTGGTCTATATGTCCCTGCCTCTGCTGAATTATTTTTATCCCCGGTGGGGACAAAATGTATCCCCCCCTCAAAGTGATCAATGCTACTTCACCAATAGACCATATATTATATACCTAAAATAGAAGTATTTTAAACTAAGTAAAGCGCTGTAACGTGAACCCATAGTGCCAGATCGATAAAATCTGAGCAACAGTTGCTGGCTGCATTTAACCGCTACAGATTTTGAGATTATTTTTCATTGAAGTTCCTAAATGACTGTTTTGGCATGGCTGTTTTGGCACTATATCCATGGTATTGCAGTAAAAGGGGGATTTAATTCTTGCATGTTTTGTTTTGTGGTGCATGATCAAAAAACATCCCCCTCTGCTTTTTTCAGAATCGCACCCTGTGTACAATACAACAACTTAATTTCATCATGAAGCCGATTGTTACTATACAATTAAATATGCAATTATCAGGTTTATCAGTGAAGAGTATGAACTACACTGCAGACTAGATTCTCTACTCACAGAGTGACCGCTAATTCATATGAACGTGTCCAGGGCTGGCTGAAGGCGCATCGGCAGGTCATCACCATTACACGTCTTGTGAATGAAATGACTCTATCGTCACTGTGTTGCATTTTTATTAACTATGACAATCTGGTCATGGGTCACATCTTTCGCCAGCCAAACTAGGCCTGCACGATTCGGGGAAAAATATGAGTCACGATTTTTTAGCTTAGAATTGATATCACGATTCTCTGCCACGATTCTTTTGGCACCTGTAGCACATTGCGCATCACCTGTGCCTGTAAACATAGAGGCTTCAATGTATAAAGAAAATAAAGTACATACTGGCCATTTAAGTACAGTAGGCTACCAAAAATAGTGACATATAACACATTGAACTAGATATGGCCCTGATACAGGCTCTATCTGAGCTCCTTGAACATGTCATTACATAATTAAAACATGTTAATGTTAATGTCAAATGCTTTCAATAAATTAATTGAAGGATAAAAAAAAGTAATTTAAAAATTTAATCGCGATCAGAGGTGAATCGAGATCACAATTTTATAACGATTTATCGCGTGGGCCTAAGCCAAACTTAATCGATATATACGGTATTGTCTGATACTATATGTTGTTTGAAAATATATTGATATAGCCTAAACAGTTGATATACTGCCCAGCCCTACAGCAGGTTAAGAAGTGATAAACTAAACTAGTGTACTTCACCTTTGACACTGCCTCATTTACTGTGTTAATATGTGTGTGTGTTTGTCTGTGTGTGTGTGTGTGTGTGTGTGTGTGTGTGTGTGTGTGTGTGTGTGTGTGTGTGTGTGTGTGTGTGTGTGTGTGTGTGTGTGTGTGTGTGTGTGTGTGTGTGTGTGTGTTTTCTATACATGTGTGTGTGCTTTCATGTGTGTAACTCGGGTCTGTTTGCTGCAGCAAGTTCAGCCTTGTCCAACGAGATGTAACTAACAGTGGAGTAAATGTTTAATGTAGTCCACATTAGGGAAGGTATGTAGGAAAACAAGGATTGATCCGAACAAAGTATCTCTTTAGTCACAGAAGAACGGAGACAGAGACGGGGGACTTTGGGTCATTGTGAATTTCTCAAAATATGGAGGTCTGTGATAATGACCATATATACGAAAAATCACATTTTTGGCTAAGTTTCTTTTATCCCATACAGTATAGCGCAAGTGAACAAAAGAGGGTTTACAGGTACCAGTGTCACATCTGAAGCTCATCAAGTTACTCCTTGTTTGCCCAAATCACGCTGACCTCATTGAGTTCTCTGAGTTTGCTATTCCGCCTCTCAATGACCACAAATAGAAATACATTAAAAATCCCATTAGCGATAACATCAGCCAATCATCAACAAGGAAATTAGAGACATTATCAACAGAATTTAGATATGTTGGTCATATTGCTTTCCATAATGAACAGAGTTTTCTCTCTGGTGTCTTGTGGGAATACTAGTGAAAGCACTCAACTGGTTAATTACTTTAATTTTTGCTATTGATTGATTGAAATAGTGCTACCATCTACTGTTCACAGGCAGCGCAGTGCCTACTAGACTTAGTCCCAATTCTTACTATTAACCCCTCTCCACATTTTAGAGTGATCTTCAGAAAAGAGAGTTGCCAGGGATCATTATAAAAATAACTTTAATATGGAAAAGAACACACATCATGAATTGTGTAAAAGAATCACCAGCAGACAGTGAAATAAAAGTACATATGCAGACCTTGTTCCAGAATAAAATTGCTGAGAATGCTTCTGAGAGTAGTGGGGTGCACTAGTAGTAGTTGCAGATCAGACAGTGTGGAATGGCTAAGGAAATAAAAATTACCATAATGCTGATACAGTGTTCACCACAGTATGTTTCTAAATACAAAAGAATGCAAGGAATTATAAGCAGATGGCACTACTACAGCAGAACATAGTATATAATAGCTGTATCCCAATTCCATACTACTACTTCTAAGCAGGTTTTAAGTATACCCAAATAGTGGAATTTTGAGGCAGATACCAATATTAATATTTTCGATTTTGTGATTAACAATTTTTATTTCTATTTTCTTACCCTATCCGTCAAACCCTAACCCTAACATACAAAACATACAACTCGCAGGAATTTTGTTGTTGATTTATATTTCAGTCAACATTGTAACATGAAAACTATTATGTACAGCATACTGTATATCGATTTTGCCTATTCTGTCTATGTAGCACATAGCCTGGTTATCTATGCCAGTGTGGCAACATAAATCGCTTCAATAATTTTATCAGTAACAGTATCTTATTTCTGCACACTGTTGATTTATTTGTCAGCAAACGTAATGATGGTGTTAGAGCTGTGTGCGGCCATACAGTCATACGTGAACAGGGAGTACAGGAGAAGGTTGCACGCAGCCCTGGGGGACTCCAGAGTTGAATGTCAGGGTGGAGGATGTGGTAGAGGCTATCTGTACAGCCATGTCAGGATCTAAGCTTAGGATCCAATCACAGAGGTTGGCGTTTAATCCTAGGGCCACATCCACACTACTGCGTTTCCAAGCCCCTAAAACTAAGACAAATCTCTGGTTTTATTTTTCGTAGTCACGCTTTGCCAGAACATCCACACGCTGCGGAGCGGAGGAGGGTCTGGCTAGTCCACGTAGCATTCCGGGATGGGAGAAACACATGCTCTGGTTTATTGGCATTTCTTTAAACCAATCACAATTGTCATGGGCGGTGCTAAGCCCCACACGGAGTCGCTGTGAAAAAGTTGTGCGAGAGAAAACTCAGATTTGACGGATTTTCCCTGCAGAGATCTGAGGAGCACTTAACCATAGACCTCCTAAATCCACCGGAGTTTAAAATTCCAACACAAAGAAAGCGGAAGGAACTGGACATCAGTGAAAATACATGCATCCAGCGGAATTTCCTGCGGCACCGGATCAATCCCGGAAGTGGAACGTCAAGGATATAGACTATATTTTTTGCCATTGCTGCTCTTAGTATTTTATGCAGCTAACTAAGCAATTACGGTCCAATGAGTTGACAGCGTGTGAATAATGTTTTGTGCTCTGGCCCACACACACTGCATGGATGTATGGCGAGATGAATGTGTTCATGTTCTGTTTGTTTCTATATTTATATTGTACATGCTCATGTTCACTTCCCCTCAACTAGTCTAAAGTTACGTCTTAATATAATGTGCAGTAAATGCAACAGTGAGTTAGTGCACAATGTCTCACTGTCACTGGTAATACTTCATCTTATGAGACCCTCTCTCCTCTTATTGAACTCAAGGTTTCTTCATATCCTATATCCTTCATATGAGGTCATACCTGTGTAAATAGCTTTAACAACAATAATAATAATAATAATAATAATGTATACTTTATTAATCCCGCAAGGGGAAATTACAATGTTCGTAAATGTAAAGTGTTGCTTTGGACTATTTAAGCGGTACAGTGATAACCCCATGGATTAGATGTGACCTTTTTTTCTTATACTTCCTTTGATTTATAGCTTTCAGTTCTTCAACTCTGAGGCTCTGTTGCTCTCTCGAATAAGACATTCAAGCATATGTTCTTTTCATTATATGCTGTTCATTATCTTTGGACTCCAAATACTCTATGGAGGGACTTTAATGTGTGGCTGTTTTTCAGAGTCACAATTATTTGAGTGCATCCAGATGTGTGTGTGTGTGGGTGCCAGGGAAATGATCCAGGTGACACATGGACATTTTGGAAATATTCAGGAGATGTATGGCTTTAAATAGATTCTGCTTTCTTAGTTTCCAAAGCTCCATTTCCAGCTGAGTGGCTTACTAGATAGTAGGTAATATACCTAACAGATTAGTTTTGTATTGCAGTCACGTTTTAGTTTTGAAAAATGATAAAAAAATAATCTATCTCCTCTCCCCTTCCGCCCTCTGTTCAGGTTCGAAAGCAGCAGCAGTGGAGTTTTCTAACAGCATGTATGACCGGAGTTCTCCCATCAGCGCTGGTCCTCTGCAGGTCGTTCAGCTAGCTGAGGACCTCAAACTTGCCTTGGAGCTCCAACCCAACCGGGAGGAGAGAGAAAGTCTCAGAGCACAATTACCTACAGAAACAGCACATATTCTCATAGACTGGCTACAGAGTGGAACTGTGAGTACATTGTGTGCTAAGCTTCAAATCAATGTTGTCTTATTTGTAGTCTTAAGATGCAATTTGTCTTCTGCATTGTAGTGTTCAAAAATCTAATGTCACACTTAATTTATCTGCATCATCATAATGTGTTTATGTAGTGTTTTGTCCTTTTTGAGCAGTCAAAAAGAATGTAATTCCAGTTTGTGTAACATTATTTCAGCATGATGGATTGTCTGGGCTTTTTTGACGTTGTGGCTTCTGCTCCGATAATTTTTTTCATGCTTTTCAAGCATGAGGAACTGTTTCCTTATTCCTTATGAAACATTGTGTTTTGTTGTTTTCTCTAGTTGCAGATTCTGTTTCCACTCTCAGTGAACCACAGTTCTCTTGAAGAGTTTGCGTGTATTTGTAATCCTGACACACCTAATCTCGTTATCAATGAGGTTTTTAAATGGCAATTTAAAAAAGTTGGCTTACTCATTAAATATGTGGCCTTAGCTGCATGATGTTTTTTTCTTCTTCAGTTTTCTATCATTTCCCCTGAAGCCTAACGAGGCTAATATCACATTTTATAAACATATTATAATTTATTCTGATGCTGTTTAAAACCACTGTTGGAAACCCTGAAGTCATGCATTCAGAAACCTAAAAAATGCATAATGTTACTACAGTGATAAGTATTTTTGTGTAGTACAACTCTGCCTGTATTATTTATGAAATCACATTTGAACACAACACTTAAACTCAGTTGTGAACTTTTATTATAAAAAACAAAAAAGACAATGTAGGTGTGCCTTAACAATTACCCTCCTCATTAGCTTATAAGATAAGATAAGATGTTTGGTGGTCTTTTATAGCCATATAGCATATAGGTAGAGAGCTTTGTATAACCCATTACTGACTAAGAGAAAAAAAGCTTAATAGGCTAGTCCTAAATGTAACTGTTAAGTCCCTAGACACCCACAGAGTTGCCTCTGTTTACTCATTAAGGGGCAGTAATAACTATTCACAGTTAAAAGAAGTTTTTGTTTCAACAAGACTTGCACATGTCCACCCAGGAGGTGTAGCATGAGCAACGCGTTAGTGGAGCTGCAGCTTCAGTGTTTCATCTGTCTATGCGCTAGGCAAAGTATTGATTGTACTGTAGGTCACTGTAGGCATTTTGGCAGTGCTCAGAGTGTAATACACAACAACTGTCGTCACGAATGCACAACAAAAGAAAACAGCCTTACATGTTCAATCAAGTTAAAGTTTTTGGGGCCAAAACATGGCCTGTGTAGACAGTTTGCTGATTAAAATAAGAGTGTCTCTGTTCTGTTGTCGCAATAGTCTCGCATTTCCAGACCTATCTCCACAGCACTGTGGAGTAAGGTCTGGCCCATCTTCACATACACCCCTGGATAGGAGAAAAACACTGTTTGTCTGTGTTTTTTGCATTCCTTTAAACCAATCACAACGATCACTTATCTCCGGTCGCAAAGACGGTGGATCTGTAAAATGGTCTCGGCAAGGAACTTGTGTTGGTGGAACATTTGCAACCCGCAAAAGAAAACGTCACATAAAATATTAAATGAAGTTAACTGTTCACACAATACAGTAACATGAGCTATATAAATTAGCTGGATACATAATTTGCTCTTACCAGTGTATTGCCATGTGTATTTTGTCCAGGAGTGATTCTAGGATCCGACCTGTATGGGGGCTCAGCCCCTAATGAGAATGTGACACAGATACAGTGCCTTGTCTTTCATACCCCAAAAGAACCAAGCAGGCCTGCTATGTTGCACGATCCAATTTTTTTTGAGAGTTTAGCACGGCAACACAAAGAAAGCGGAAGGTGAGGGACATCCGGCGGAACTTCTGGCGGCAGCGGAACAACCCGGTAAATGAACCGTTGTCGATCCAGACTATGCGCGCAATCACAATGCTAACATGCTTGTGCTTAGTAGGTAGGCTGATGAGAAAGTTGTTTGTTTTGCAAATATTTTGTCATATGTCCAATTATTGGACAAATAGAAATGTTGACTTGATGATGGTGCTACTGTAGGGGAACATTTAGAGGCTCACCAAAGTGATTACAATCCATCCTAAGGGGAACATGAATATTTATTCAAAAGTTCATGGAAATTGGGTGCCTAGGTGACTCACCTGGGGGAGGGGGTGCCCATGTGCGGAGCCTCAGTCCTTGACGCAGCATCTTAGGGTTCGAGTCCGACCTGTAGCCATTTGCTGCATGTCTTCCACCTCTCTCCTTCCTTACCTGTCTACAGCTGCCCTGCCTATTGAAGGCTAAAATGCCCAAAAAATGATCTTCAAAAACAAAAACAAAATTCAAGGCAATCCATTCAATAGTTGTTGAGATGTTTCAGTCTGGACCAAAGTGATGGACTGGCAACCAGACTGACATGGCCATTTATAGAGTCACACCAATACCAGGGCTAAAACAATACAGCTTGTAAACATCTCTAGATTGAATATTTCTGTGTCAATGGGTTTACAAAGCTGCTCAATTTAAATGTGTGCCCTTAGAGATTACACAGCTGGGTTAGAAATCCCACTGTATGCTCAGTGTTCATGTCTCAGTTAACAAAAGTTGTGTTCACTCGCACTTTGAACAGGATGGATTGCCTGCTAATGCACAAGTTATATAAGTGTAGTATATCCTTTGTGATGTGTTGGAAGTTGACAGCGTCTGAAAAATGGAGTCAGATGTGCAACATGCTAATCATAAGTACCAGCTGTTTTATGTTGGAAGACTTCTTCCAGCAGGAAATATTTATGTTTATAGTGCACAATGTTTTTTTTTTCTTCTTTCAAGACAATAGAACAGAGAGGCTGGATTCATGTGTACATTAAGCAGTAATTAGAGCAGGAGGCTGGTTTCAGGGAGTGCTGGTTCAGTATCACAAACAAAAATCTGCTTTCATAACTACATTTATCTACACCCCTAAGGTAACATTCTAGGGTCACAGAGATTCAGCTTTATGCTTCTGTTTTTTTTTTTATTTGTTTATTAAAAAGATGTTGGACACCAGGTCTGCATCACTTCACACATTTAATCAAACAAATCAATTAGTAGAGGCACAGTCAGCTGAAGGGTCAGAGGGAGAGGGGAGGAATTTAGCTGCTGTGTTACAGAACAGCTATTCTCTGCTGCAGTAGGCTGGCATGTCTCTGTGAGGATGAACTTGGGGCTTATTTGGTCTTTGTCCCAGTCTTACACCAGCCTCTACATCTGTTTGCATGTTGTTGTTTTTTTACTTCATTTTTTTGAAGAAGAATAGAAATACAACAAATATAGAATAAACAGTTGGTCACCTACGCATTCATACACATATTAAGCCCCTTTTCTCCCGGACAAATGACTCTGCAGTAGTCATCATCACTAGTATTTTCTCAGCTCCAATTGGCAGTAATGGAAACATGGGTGGACGCACACATTTTTGCCCCTTTTTCGGCCTGATGCTATGACCCGCATTGTCCGTTCGTCTCCATAGGCCAAGCGGTTAGCCTCTTCCCATACAACCCATTCACATACACCGATGGTTGCGGAGTAGTCTCGCTTTGCCAGACCTTCCTTCACAGCGCTACGGAGGAGGGTCTGGCTAGTCCACACAGCATTCCGGGATGGGAGAAAAACGTGCTGTGGTTTATTGGCATTTCTGTTAAACCAATCACAATTGTCATGGGCTGCAAAAAGCCTCGGGAAGGAACTTGTTTTGTTGTTTTAGTCATGTAAAAGAAAACTCAGATTGGACAGATCTAGCTACAGTGCCCTGCGAAAGTATTCGGCCCCCATGAACTTTTCGACCTTTTGCCACATTTCAGGCTTCAAACATAAAGATATAAAACTGTAATTTTTTGTGAAGAATCAACAACAAGTGGGACACAATCATGAAGTGGAACGAAATTTATTGGATATTTCAAACTGTTTTAACAGATAAAAAACTGAAAAATTGGGCGTGCAAAATTATTCAGCCCCCTTAAGTTAATACTTTGTAGCGCCACCTTTTGCTGCGATTACAGCTGTAAGTCGCTTGGGGTATGTCTCTATCAGTTCTGCACTTCAAGAGACTGAAATTTTTGCCCATTCCTCCTTGCAAAACAGCTGGAACTCAGTGAGGTTGGATGGAGAGCGTTTGTGAACAGCAGTTTTCAGTTCTTTCCACAGATTCTCGATTGGATTCAGGTCTGGACTTTGACTTGGCCATTCTAACACCTGGATATGTTTATTTGTGAACCATTCCATTGTAGATTTTGCTTTATGTTTTGGATCATTGTCTTGTTGGAAGACAAATCTCCGTCCCAGTCTCAGGTCTTTTGCAGACTCCATCAGGTTTTCTTCCAGAATGGTCCTGTATTTGGCTCCATCCATCTTCCCATCAATTTTAACCATCTTCCCTGTCCCTGCTGAAGAAAAGCAGGCCCAAACCATGATGCTGCCACCACCATGTTTGACAGTGGGGATGGTGTGTTCAGGGTGATGAGCTGTGTTGCTTTTACGCCAAACATAACGTTTTGCATTGTTGCCAAAAAGTTCGATCTTGGTTTCATCTGCCCAGAGCACCTTCTTCCACATGTTTGGTGTGTCTCCCAGGTGGCTTGTGGCAAACTTTAAACAACACTTTTTATGGATATCTTTAAGAAATGGCTTTCTTCTTGCCACAGGGATGGCCGGGTCTTCGTAGATTTGCAGTGGTCTGATACTCCTTCCATTTCAATATTATCGCTTGCACAGTGCTCCTTGGGATGTTTAAAGCTTGGGAAATCTTTTTGTATCCAAATCCGGCTTTAAACTTCTTCACAACAGTATCTCGGACCTGCCTGGTGTGTTCCTTGTTCTTCATGATGCTCTCTGCTCTTTAAACGGACCTCTGAGACTATCACAGAGCAGGTGCATTTATACGGAGACTTGATTACACACAGGTGGATTCTATTTTTCATCATTAGTCATTTAGGTCAACATTGGATCATTCAGAGATCCTCACTGAACTTCTGGAGAGAGTTTGCTGCACTGAAAGTAAAGGGGCTGAATAATTTTGCACGCCCAATTTTTCAGTTTTTTATCTGTTAAAAAAGTTTGAAATATCCAATAAATTTCGTTCCACTTTATGATTGTGTCCCACTTGTTGATTCTTCACAAAAAATTACAGTTTTATATATTTATGTTTGAAGCCTGAAATGTGGCAAAAGGTCGAAAAGTTCAAGGGGGCCGAATACTTTCGCAAGGCACTGTAGCTGTCTTGATTTACCCTGCAGAGATCTGAGGAGCAGTTAACCATAGTCCTCATAAATCGGCCGGAGTTTAAAATTCCTTCGAATTTCCGTCGTCAACGGAACGATCCCAGAAGTGGAACGTCGTGGATATAGACTAGTTGACTGACCCACTACATGACGTGGGCCTCGCTGCTGCTCCTCAGTCAGAAGTGACATAGAGAGGCGACTGTGGCAGCCGCGAGAGAGAAAGACCTCACGCTCGCCAGACAATACCGGCATCTCTCTTCTACAGAAAGTCACTACATTTGTCGCTAGTCGCTTTTTTTTATGAAAAAAAAAGTTGCTAAGGGGGTCTAAAAAGTCTTTCTATCTTTCTTTCTTTTTTCATATAATTCATATTAAATAATTCTTCCTGACATGATGTTATATGGCCGGATTAATCCGTAAGGTGTCCCTCCTAGTGCCAAACCCAAAGATTCTGCAGTTCCCCTCAGCTCTACAGAGCCCCTCAGCGTCTTTCAGCTGATTTTATTTAAAAAAATGACAATTGTGATTGGTTTAAAGAAATGCCTATAAACCAGAGCACATTTTTCTCCCATCCCGGAATGCTGTGTGGACTAAGCCAGACCCTGGTGAAAACTAGCAGGTTGCTAACAAGTTTGCCATCTCAACTTCATAATGATAATACTGTAGGTCAGTATTGTGTTCACAGCTTGTTTCTGTGGCTACTTGTTGTTACACAGTAAACAGAGGGCATTTTTGTGGCACTGTTGGTAACTCAGTTATGGTGTTGCTACAAAGGTTACATGTGAAGGCTCTTATTGTCATCACATTATTGTCATAACATCTTATACAGAAATGTAAACTTGGATTTAGTGATTCTTTACATACATTATACCAAGTAAGAACTGAGCTCAAAACAATACTATAAAAAGACTTGATTCTGACATGTCATCAGTCACCATGTTTTCATTGCTATCCTCATCATTACTATGATATTGTGCCATTTGCAACTACAATTGCAGTGTTTTTCTAGCAAGGGGAGGAGGGAATGAAACAAGCGGAGAGGTTTGGGACGGGTTCCATTACGTTTTCCTCAGAGACACTATTACAACTCGACTATGATCAACTTCCTGCACTGAGCTGCCTCCCTCACACCCTCTGTCTGTCCTGTGTTAACCGTTAACTGTATACCTCATCCCTCACTATGTTACCCCTCTCTCTCTCTCTCTCTCTCTCTCTCTCTCTCTCCCTCCCTTATCCCTTTTCACTGCATACTACCACTCTCCCCTCTCATTGCTACTCTGCATGTTTGGACACCCTCCTTCAACTTTCTGACATGAGTCTGTTTGTAAATTGGGTATGCCAGGTGCTCTTGTAAGAAGATTGCATTGCTCAAGACTGTTAAAAAGTAAAGTCGAACTGAATTTTAAATGTTTTTTTGTTTTTTTGCCATTTTGCAACCTCGTGACTGAATTTGATGTACTATTTTTGCTTTGTATTATTCAGTCAGAAGGTCTTTTTTCTGTTTTTGCAAATGATAAATGCAATGATTTGAATTTTTTTTTTGTTTTCTGCTGAAATCATTGACATACTATACAGCTGCTTTCAGATGTATGAGATTGGTGCTGTTGCTGAGGGCTGTTTTCTGCTAAAAAACAGTGTAGAGTTTTGTCTACAGTGATTGAGACGGTTGAGACTGAAAAGGGGAAGCAGATCTAGGATCCAGTTCAACAGCTTTTTTGAGCTCCTACATTGTTTCAACAGCAGATGTCTTGCATGTTGCACACAGTCACTGGCCTACCCTCCCTCTTTTTGTTTCTTTTTTTTGTTTCTCATCGCGGTGAAATCTCGTGTATCATTAATATTAAACCTCAGAAGGATGATCAATGAGTCGTTTACAGTGTTGTGAATTTAAAGTAATACAATGCATTTTGAAACCGACTTTAAAAAGTGCTTCACAATTTAGGATCAAATTAAACGATTATTAACAGGGAGGTGATGCTCAAATGTAAAAAAAAAAAAAAGAAGAAAAAAAAGAATGATGAAATCCATCTCTAATAAATAATTAATAATTAAGTTTATAAATTTGCCTTTGACATTTAACACAACATTGTGTAGCCTACAACAATAATAATATAATAAGTGATCTTGATGTGCCAATGCACAACCCCATCAAAATTGACAACACCAAAGGCCAAGTGGCCTTGCCCCGAAAATTAGGGAATTCCAGGCCTGGTCGCACTCAACGTTGCCCTTTCTTCCTGTCCAGTGTCTGGGTAGAGTCTCAAGTGGTAGGGAAACAGGACATGATAGAACATAATTTAATCATATATTTCCCTGTGGAGTGCCCTTGTTACGATTTAGTGTGATCTATTGGCATAAATGGAACATAATATTGTGTTTTCATTAGCGTATAATCTCCTGAAACTAAGAATCCTGTTTTTGTTAGCTTAGATTGAGCCCTTCATATCTACATAATAATAATAATAATAATAACTTTTATTTGTATAGCGCCTTTCAAGAAACCTAAGGACACTTTACCGAATTACTGTGGCTAAGCTAAAGGAGGTTGAATGCTGTGGTGAACAGGTGGCGTGTGAGTAGTTTTTCTAAACATGTCCAGGATGTAGCATTTCGGATATCTGCAGGGAGGGTGTTCCAGAGGGATGGGGCTTCAACACTAAAGGCTCTATCTCTGAAGGTACAGAGTCTGGTGTGGGGAATGGAGAGCAGGCCAGCGTCCGAGGACCGCAGGTTTCAGGGTGGGGGTGTATGGATGGAGGAGGTCGGAGAGGTACGGTGGGGCCAGGGCATGGAGGGATTTGTAGGTGAGAAGGAGGATTTTATATGGGATGCGGGACTTGAATGGGAGCCAGTGAAGGTGGATGAGGGTTGGGGTGATGTGCTGCCAGGTCTTGGTGTGGATGAGGACCCTGGTGGCAGAGTTTTGGACATACTGGAACCTGTCTAGGGTTTTGCTAGGGACCCCAGACAGGACTCTATTGCAGTAGTTCAAACGGGAGGTACGTAGGTAGCAGTTCCTCTTCCACGAAGCCTGCAATGTTGCACCTCCAGTTTTCTACAGTAGCCCAGAACGGTAAACCAAACACTGGCTCTAGAGAGGGTCTTTTGTCTTTTTCGATTACCTGAATTCCACTATACACGCTTGGAAAGGGAAGGCTGAGGAAAGGGATGTTCAGTTGGTTGCAATCTGCAACCTCACCGCTAGATGCCACTAAATCCTACATACTGGTCCTTTCCTTTATTCTGGTTTCTACCCAGAGAACGTACATTTACTGTAGTAGATGTCTTTGTATCAGACCACAAAGCTGTTTTTTTTTTGTGTTTTTTTACTGCCGACTCTGCAGCCAAATTCAATTGTTCTAATCCCATTCCAACACTTTAATAACATCCAGATGATGTATTAACTTCATGTACAGCATAGGTTTCAACTTGTGTCTAAATAAATGCGGCAGCTCCTCAAGATCCAAGTCAACTGTATTATTTTACCCATCAACAGTAATCCTTCATTCTGCGAAACGGACACTCTGCTCTGTACAGTATATGCTACATTAGGTATCTGCATATGTGCAGTTGATGCACTTCAGGCATGTACAGTCCATGTGATCATACTTTTTGGTGTGCTCATACTTTTTGGGCGCTGTCCTAAATGACCAGATGATGAAATATACTTAAGAGAAACCCTTGTAGCTCTGCAAATGTGGAATTATTATTCGGGCTCATCCGTGTATAGTACAGTACAAAACACAGCACAAACTCATTTTCTCATTTTCAGTTTCAGTTTTAAGCAGAGATGCACAGACACACACACACACACACACACACACACACACACCTATGCACATAAACTCATGAAGAAAAAAAAAAACACACACACACATATATATATATATATATATATATATATATATATATATATATATATATATATATATATATATATATATATATATATATATATAGTTTTTGTCTAGGTTAATTGTGGTTGTTGTGTGTTGTTGTTGTTAGTGTGTGTGTGTGTGTGTGTGTGTGTGTGTGTGTGTGTGTGTGTGTGTGTGTGCGTAAATGAAACTGTGGAAATGGCTGACATTGTTATGGTGAACGGTCTTGTAAAATATACAGGAAATGGAAACCTGAGTCAATGGGTTTAAACATGAAGATGATTAGACCCAGAAAGATGGACAGATGGGGGGAGAGAGAGAGAGAGGTAAAGAGACATAGAGGACGAGGGAAAGAGAGTCTCACTTGTGCTGAATTTTTTTTTGCAGTGTCCCGTCCGGCACTGTGACTCTAAGTTATTTAAAAGAAAGCACAAGCCAGGGGAGAGATCTGGCATGGTTTGGGTTTGTGCTGACATTGCAGCCTGTTGCTGCTTTGTTTGCGTGTCGGACAACAGATGCTGTTGGTTTAGTGTGTGTGTGTGTGTGTGTGTGTGTGAGAGAGAGAGAGAGAGAGAGAGAGAGAGAGAGAGAGAGAGAGAGAGAGAGAGAGAGAGAGAGAGAGAGAGGGCTGGCAAAAATGGGCCAAGACTCAACAGACACAAACATATGACAGAGAAAGAAGAAAAAACGACAAACCCACCACCCCCATCCTTTCTGGGCTCGCCCATTTGGCTGTCAGACGGACCTCAGCAGGGAAAGACAAGAATAAAAGAAAAGAGAGAGTAGGAGAAAGAGACAAGTGACTGGAGGTAAAGGAGGAGAAGAGAAAAAAAACATGCAACAACTCCAACCAGAACAGATAAAAAGAATGGGGTGTGGAGGAGGCAGGAAGTCTGAGAAAAGAAAGATAAGTGGGAAAGGGGAGAGACCATAAAGTCTGGAGAAAGTAGGGAAAGAGAGAGAGAAAAAAACAGAAAGAAAAGAGAGAAGGTTGAAGGAGGAGGGGGTTGGAGGAGGAGGAGGACAAAACGGGGGAGTTGTCCCACTCAGACAGCAGAGATCGTAAAACGCCCTCCTCCACAGCTGTTAACATCACAGTCACACACACATTCGCACACACTTACACGACATTGCTCACATGCTATAGCAGTCTGCTAACTCAAGAAACCACTCTTACTTTGTCCTGTCTGTGGGCTGTGCTTAGACACACACACACACACACACACACACACACACACACACACACACACACACACACACACACACACACACACACACACACAAACACAGAGGAAACAGGCAGGGCAGCAATGGGCTGGGAGCATGGAGACTCCCATTGACTTCTACAGGCACTTCTCCTGGCTCAAAAAGGTGAGCACTTAGGTTTCATTTGACTTTTTCATCTTTAATTTTTCATTTTGTTTCGTAATTGATGTCCCTGTTCCTTGTAATACATCCCTTATGTTGGATTTATGCCTTGAAAGAGTTTCCAGTATTTTCTTTGGAAAAAAAGAGAAGAGTAATGTTTTTAATACTTCTAAGAGAAAGTATTGTTCCAGCTTTGATGCATTTCTTACTGTGTTATTTCCGAGCAACATACTGATTTTTGATGTAATTTCCCTGTGCTGCATCTTAACTTGTGTTATTGTTCGTGTGTGTGTGGTGTGTGCGTGTGTGTGTGAAGGAATGCCTCACAAGGACTATGTTATCAGATTAGAAGCGTTATCCATCAGCTGACTGTTGTTAACAAAGCAGTGTCTGATACCGCTGGATTCAATCAGAGAGAGATTTTGCCATGTGTTGTTAGGACATGAGGTTTCAGGAACAAGAGTCTTGAGTTTGGCTGGGCTTGGTGTTGTCTTGGAGTCATATAAGCGGATTATTGTAGATATAGATCAGCCCTGCCAAGTCTGTCCTTTTGTCAGATGCCTTTACATTGGCCTTGGAATATTTAGCTCTAAAACCATAAAAATGATGCTGATTTATTTTTCATTTCTATCATCCACATTTGGACCTGTACATTTTGCCTGAGTCATGTCATGCTGCATTCTGGGTACGAATTAACAGGGCTCTGCCTCAAACACTGTATCCAGTTCTTATTATACATACATAAGAATACATATACAAAGAATACATATACATATACATAGTAAAGGAGTGTTAATAAAGTGTTTGGCTGGTGTTCAACTGGATGCTCTGTGTGGTTTATTATTTTCTTATAAAACCGAGTTAGGCAAACCTATAAAGCAGTGCTTCTAAATCCCATGACCCGCTGTCTATTTTTGGACAGCCGGCTTCCACTCGCAGCAATGTTAGAAAATGTGCATTCTCTGTGTGGCTGGGTTAGCTCAGTTGGTAGAGCAGGTGCACACATATAGAGGTCTATACCTTGATGGAGAAGGTCCAGGGTTCAAGTCAGACCTGTGACAATTTCATGCATGTCTTCCCCCTTTCAGAGCTGTCCTATCCATTAAAGGTGGAAATGCCACAAAAGATTATCTTTACAAAACAAAATGTGAATTCTCGCGAGATTTGTGTTGGGTCCTGTGTGTCCCGCAATGCAGTCCTTTAGTTTACTGTTTGTGAATGCAATGGTTTCGTCTTTATTTCCTGTCAAAGTGAGGGCCCAGTTATTGCTGTAACATGCCATGTACCCACCACCACCCACTGCACAGAAACTTCTGTTTATCCTGTGGTTTTACAATGGTTTGGTGCACTCTGTAACAGTAACAGCAGTTTTTATCTGTTGTTATCATTATGTAACATAATTAAGCATGTTTAGAGGATGCTCAACACTATCAAGAAAAATATATTTCAATCTACATGTAGATCTGCCGGTACAGTAAATGAAAAATGATCCTGAGTGCCACCAACTCACCTTCAAATTCAATTCCCACACTTACTGGGATTGTTGATTGTCAAGCTGTGCAGACATACAATTGAATTGGATCAGCTTTTAAATTAGATTTATAGACACAATGGTGTGAATAAAGAGTCTACCTAAGCTAATGTGTTTCACACACTCCAGGACCAACTCAAATGAACACTCAACACTGAATTTAGAAAAGAATAGAATCAAATAGATCTTTATTATCATTGTTTTCAACAACGAAACACAGTTTATTTAACAGCAACAAGGAAATTTAAGAAATAAAAATTCCTTTAAAAGTAGGTGCTAGAGTTCGGCGTGGGACTGTTTTTTTTTTTTGTGTGTATCGGTTCCCTCCTGCACCGCAATAATATACATTATTGAACACACCGGCTTAACATAGTGGCTAAACAGTAGAATTGCAACTCTCGGCCCTTCACGTGATGCCCTTTGGCCCAAAAATACTTTTTCCTATAGACTTACATGGTGAAACAGACATCTGGAAATCAGTGGATACATTTTGTTGAGCATCACTAAATGCAAAATGAATCGTATCATTATCCGATTTTGATCCATTTGGTCCAATACCATTTGGAAAGTCTAGAAGAGCCACACCATTAAATTATTGTATCCCCATTCAAGTTAGTGGAGCGCTTAACCAGAAGAACCTGGCTCGACCAACATTAAAAATGCCCAGTCCTGTGAGATTTGTGTCCCGCTGGACCCACGGGATCCCAATCCCAATCCAGTCCTCTACAGTAGGTGCTGTCCTGGATGCATTCCTAGACACTGTATGTCATTAGGAGTCCCACCCACTCCACTTGCTAGCGCTTCCATTGGAAAACATTTAGAACACTGCACAGCTTTCAAGAGACAAACTCTTTGTTATTCATTGTTATTCATTGTTATTATATAGTGTTGTATACCTTCAACTACTGTCAGTTCTCTTACGTACAACCTTTAATAATTGCTTATTAAATAAAAAATGAGCTACGTGTTTCACCCAAAAGTGATAAACCTAAAACGTATTCTGCCCCCAAATCTTTTTCACTCTCTTGTCTCCTTCCATACCCACACATTTCACCAGGCGATGACCGATAGTAAAAGACTGGCCTGCTTTCCTTTATAAGCCCCTTTAAGTGCTCTGTCATTTCCCTGAAATGGCCCTGCTTCTGCAGTCTGATGCTAATATCTGCGATTACAGTACATTTTAAATACTTCCTGGCTTCTCCCACTGGAGTGACAATAAAGTCATACTATAACAGTACTGCTAAACCTAAATTTTTGCCATACCTTTGGTGACAGATAATCCAAACGGTTTCAGTAAAGCATAAAGTAAGTTTTTTGATCTTACACATTCTTTCCCCTTGTGTCCTTGTCTCTTTGTTTAGTTTAAAGTATGTTAATATGTTTAATGTGTCAGGTTGCCCAGTATACAGTACATCTTCTGAACTCACTGATATTAGCTGCAGACAGATCTGCAAAGATTACATGCTGGTTTTAGACTTTTCTTTCTTTCTGTGTTCTTAGACAGTCAGAGAGACATGTATGGCTTACTCCCAATATGTTTTACATTGTGTAGAGGCTAGCAAGCTAAAGCTGCACCTTCTCATATGCCTTTTATTTTAAATGTAATACAGTATGTTAATGAAAATGCTACCAGGGGGCTAACCATTGCACTCCTTATTTTCGGTTAGCTGTTAGTTCTGTTGGTCTTGTACTTAAAGCTTCTTCTACAGTTATTGTTCTGTAGGTAGCATCAGATAAGAGTTCCAGCTCAAAGCCTTAAATGCAGATGTTTACATTCCCCTCTTCAAAACTAGGTCATCATCAACATAGCAGGAACTGCCACTTACAAGCAATTACATCTACACTGAGCACGTACTTTAAGTTCCAACCTTTTCTGGAGTGTAAAACTATTTTAGGCAGTGTGTTTTGGACATAGTTTAGACAGCTGTATTGATTACTGTAAACAAGTAATGGTTGAGGTGATTGGTAGCTGCCATTTTACACCAGCTTTAATGTTACTAGTTACTAGTATTTCTTAAAATCGCTGTCCCCCATTAGTCTTGCCACCAGTGCTTTTGGCCACTTAGGACACGCAGGAACAACCTGTAAACACAACACTTTCATATTATCACCTTATAAAGTCGGGTGGTTAACTTGTTAGGAAACTTGCACGGAGCAACATTAGCATTCGTTTTGAATTGTATTTATAGGCATCCAATATTCATCTTTTAAGCTCGATTTTGGTCTCCGCCAACCCCTGAGTGAAGTATGTGGCTATTTAGCTACTAAATCCGCCACTGTGTTCACTAGCTAGTTTAACCTTGTCTGTGTACTGCTTGGTGCTAGGCGGGTAGTGCTTAGTGGGTTTATCCGAGTTTTCTTGCTGAAAACAGCTGCTTGCTAAATTTCAGTTATGGTCTTGAGATAAATAATTTAAAAGTGTCAGGATCCTGCTGTGACTGACTGCCTTTGTGCCACTCTTGTGGCCATTTTGTGTATTGCATTTGTGCTTGTTGCTGTTTTCCCTGTGCTCTGTGGTTACCTGTCTGTCATGTGTCTTTGTCGCCGCCCATCCCCTTATATGGTCTGCACTTCCTGTCTTGTTAGTTTCCCTTCGGTTCTGCTCTCACCTGTTCCCAATTGTCTCGTTAGTTTCCCTCCGTTTCTGCTTTCACCTGTTCCTCGTTACTGTCTTGTCCAATCCTCTGTCTTTCTGTTGTTTGGGCTGTGTATTTCTACACCCCTCTGTTCCTTTGTCTCTTGTCGGTTCGTCTCTGTGTTTGTTCCTGTGAGAGTCCTGTTCGTTTGTAGGATTGTAGTTGTAAGTTTGTAGGATTGTAGTTGTAAGTTTGTAAGTTGTACAGTCAAAATAAAGCGTGTTTGTTCTGCACCTCTGCTTGAAAGAGTCTTGCATTTGGGTCCTCCTGCTGAAACCGTGACAAAAGGCAGAGACCGCTTAGATCTTCTTGAGATACATTCTGGTTGTCCTTTGCAAAAGCAAATAATAGGTCAAACATATGTTTTTAGTTTTGTGCCAAAAAGCAATATAGCAAATCCCCTTGGCATCAATCTAGTGTAGCTAGTGAATTTATGTGGCTAGTGAATTTTATTGGTCTCATATCCAATGCCTATAGTTTTTAGAATTATTTTTGGTAAAATGTGTTGCATACTGTATGTAAAAGCTACATATCAGTCCTTCTGTGTAGGGGAAAAGCCCCTATGATACAATTTGATGTCATAGCATTTCAGCTAAAAGGGTGGAACTTTCTGAAAGCTTTAGTGTGTAACTTTTTTATATTAATGAACGTCCGTTACATTCAAGCCAAATGAGTTGCTACAAAGCAACTCCACACAACTCTCTCTGTCTTTCTCAGTATGGCTATGTTCAGAAGATTGTGTCGTCCGGTGACTTTCGCACGCAGAAGCTTGAGTGAAGATAATTACCTCTTCTGAGTCCATGTTTTTTGAATCCTCCGTGTCCTCCTTGGCTACTAGCAACTGCATGAAGGGGTGGGGGCTGTGCGCGATCACAGAAGGCTTGTATCATGTGGACGCTAGGGATACAGCGGTTAACCGATTTCACTCTCAACCGCGCTTTAAAACGTCACGGTTAATTCATCATGAAGGCGCCGCTATACCGAGTGTTAACCTACTGCAAGTTATGTGTAGCAGTGTGTGTAGTTCTTATTAAACCTCCTTGACAAAAAATACATAAACGTTTGCTTTTGCGCGCACACGGCACATCAGACGCCAGTCCGGTCACCGCGTATATTGACTGTCAGAGTCCCCGTCGTGGGATAACTTACTGCTGCAATTGTTTTTACGTTACATCAAGTTAGCAAACACCAGGAAAACACAGACCAGAGCCAGCCCCTGAACTCACAGCAGCTGCAGCTGCAACGGGAATTCAACCAAGTCGGTAAGCTTACTAGCGACTTTATTGTTTGTTAACCTTGTTGTTAAGTGTTTTGTTAGCTTATTAACGTCACCAATTAGTTAACGATAGCCTGTTAATGTTAACAGTAACGTTACAGTTAACAGCTAACAAGTCAGAAGCTGACATTTGCATTTACAGTGAGTGCACTGATGATAATGTTCAATTCAATTCAATTCAATTTTATTTATAGTGTGAAATCATAACAAGAATTATCTCAGGACACTGTACAGATAGAGTAGGTCTAGACCACACTCTGTAATTTCCAAGGACCCAACAATTCCAGTGATTCCCCCAAGAGCATGCATGAATGTGTAAGTGCGACAGTGGCAAGGAAAAACTCCCTTTTAGGAAGAAACCTCGGACAGACCCAGGCTCTTGGTAGGCGGTGTCTGACAATGCCGGTTGGGGGTTTGATGAACAATGGCAATAAAAAGTCACAATTAAGATAATGACTAGAGTAATTGTAATAGTTCATGGTGTCGTAGAGCACATCATGGCGTAACAGGGCGTTGGCCGGACATAGCGAGTCGATGGCGGGCATTGCAGGGTGTAATGGGGCACAGCAGGTCGTAGGGCAGGACCACGCCGACAGCTGCCACCATGATGTAGGTGCCTTCATGATCCAAGATGATGGTGCTGGGGGGACAAAGAACATACGGACTCCGGGGAAGCTCCCCGGAGCTAGGTTAATAACAAGCATTTCTGGAACATGAATACACACAGATGGAAAGAGAGAGGAGAGTGGAGCTATAGCTATAGAGCTCAAGAACTATAACCGCATAGGGAGGCTGTGTTGTGGCTACACACCTTCCCCCGCCGGTCTAGGCTAGCGCTGCGACACCTTACTGCCTAAGTATGCGTAAGCTTTCTATGGGGAGAAGCAGTGACAGGATGGGTGTGCGCCATGACTGAGGCTACACACCCACCCACCCCCCCCACCCCCCCCCCCCCCGGTCTAGGCGCACGCTGCAACTCCTCATACCCTAAATATAGTAAGCTTTCTATGAAGAGAAGCAGAGATATGAAGTAGGTGCGTCATGACTATGGCTATACACCTTCCCCCGCCGGTCCAGGCGAATGCTGCAACTCCTAACTTCCTAACTATAAGCTTTATCGAAGAGGACAGTTTTAAGTTTACTCTTAAAAATGGTGACGGTGTCTGCCTCCCGAACCCAGACTGGGAGCTGGTTCCATAGGAGAGGAGCCTGGTAGCTGAAGGCTCTGGCTCCCATTCTACTGTTAGAGACTCTGGGAACCACAAGTACCTCTGCATTCTGGGAGCGCAGTGCTCTAGTCGGACAATAAGGTACTAAGAGCTCTTCAAGATATGATGGTGCTTGACCATTTAGAGCTTTGTAGGTCAGGAGAAGGATTTTAAATTCAATCCTGGATTTTACAGGAAGCCAATGCAAAGAAGCTAATACAGGAGAAATATGATCTCTTTTCTTAGTTCTTGTCAGAACACGCGCTGCAGCATTCTGGATCAGCTGGAGAGTCTTGAGGGATTTATTTGAGCATCCTGATAGTAGCGAATTACAGTAGTCCAGCCTAGAAGTAACAAATGCGTGGACAAGTTTTTCAGCATCGTTTTGAGACAGGATGTTCCTAATTTTGGCAATATTACGAAGGTGGAAAAAAGCGGTTCTTGAGGTTTGTTTTAAGTGGGCGTTAAAGGATAAATCCTGATCAAAAATAACTCCTAGATTTCTGACAGTAGTGCTGGAAGCCATGACAATGCCGTCCAGAGTAGTTATATCTTCGGATAATGAAGTTCGGGTGTGTTTAGCGCCCAGCACAATAACCTCAGTTTTGTTCGAGTTCAACTTCAGGAAATTTTTGGTCATCCATGATTTTATATCTTTAATGCACACTTGCAGTTTAGCTAACTGACTGATTTCGTCTGGCTTGATTGATAAGTATAATTGGGTGTCATCTGCATAACAGTGAAAGTTAATTGAGTGTTTCCTAATAATATTGCCTAGAGGAAGCATATACAAGGAGAATAGAATTGGTCCAAGCACTGAGCCTTGAGGAACCCCATGGCTAACTTTGGCATACCTGGAGGATTTATCGTTGATATTAACAAATTGAGATCGATCAGAGAAATAGGACTTAAACCAGCTTAGTGCGATTCCTTTAATGCCAACTAAGCGTTCCAGTCTCTGTAAAAGGATTGTATGATCAATAGTGTCAAATGCAGCACTAAGATCTAATAACACAAGTATGGAGACAAGTCCTTTGTCAGCAGCAGTTAGAAAGTCGTTAGTAATTTTCACCAGTGCCGTCTCTGTGCTATGATGCTTTCTAAATCCTGACTGAAAGTCCTCAAATAGACTATTCCTATGTAAAAAGTCACATAACTGATTAGCGACTACCTTCTCAAGGATCTTGGAGAGAAAAGGAAGGTTTGATATAGGTCTATAGTTGGCTAAGACCTCAGGATCGAGGGTAGGTTTTTTCAGAAGAGGTTTTATCACAGCTACTTTAAATGACTGCGGTACATAACCTGTTAATAAAGACATATTGATCATATCTAGTAATGAAGTGTTAACCACGGGTAACGCTTCTTTAAGTAGCCTCGTTGGGATGGGGTCTAAGAGACAGGTAGAAGGCTTTGCTGAAAATACCTTTAGCATTAATTGTTGAAGATCTATAGGAGAAAAGGAGTCAAAGTATATGTCAGGTCTTGTCGTTCTTTCTAGCACTCCTGTATCACAAGGTGAACCGTTAGAAGTTGAGGGCAAAAGGTGATGAATTCCATCCCTAATTGTTATGATTTTATCATTAAAGAAACTCATGAAGTCGTCACTACTAAGAGCTAGGGGAATAGATGGCTCAGTAGAGCTGTGACTACCTGTCAGCCTGGCTACAGTGCTGAAAAGAAACCTTGGGTTGTTCTTATTTTCTTCTATTAATGATGAGTAATAGTCTGATCTGGCATTTCTGAGGGCCCTCCTGTAGGTTTTTAAACTATCTTGCCAATCTAAACGAGATTCTTCCAGTTTGGAGGAACGCCATTTACTTTCAAGTTTCCGTGAGATTTGTTTTAATTTGCGAGTTTGGGCGTTATACCAAGGTGCTAGTTTCCTTTGCTTCATCATCTTCTTTTTGAGAGGAGCAACAGAGTCTAAAGTCGTCCGTAGGCAGGTCGTAGTACTGTCTACAAAATTATCAATTTGGGAAGGACTCAAATTATCATAAAGGTCCTCTGTTATATTAAAGCACGACATTGAGTTAATTGCTGTTGGAATATCTTCCTTAAATTTAGTTATAGCACTGTCAGATAGGCATCTAGCGTAGAAGGTTTTATTAAATTTCATATAGTCTGGTGGTAAGAATTCGAAAGTTATTAAAAAATGGTCTGATAATAAAGAATTCTGTGGAAATACTATTAAATCTTCAATTTTGATGCCATATGCCAGCACAAGGTCGAGGGTGTGGTTAAAACAGTGCGTGGCCTTATGCACACTCTGACTGAAACCAATTGAATCTAGTAGTGAGTTGAAGGCAGTACTAAGGCTATTACTGTCAACGTCCACATGGATATTAAAATCACCTACAATAATTATTTTATCTGATTTTAGCACAATACATGACAAAAACTCTGAGAATTCAGATAAAAATTCAGAATATGGGCCTGGCGCTCGGTAAACAACAACAAATATGATTGGCTGTAATAATTTCCACGTTGGATGTTGAAGATTAAGAACAAGACTTTCAAACGAGTTATAATTTAGTTTAGGTTTAGGATTAATTAACAGATTTGAGTCAAATATGGCTGCAACTCCTCCTCCACGGCCTGAGCCTCTAGGAATTTGAGTATTAATATGACTGGGAGGAGTGGCTTCATTTAGACTAACATGTTCTTCATGGCGCAGCCAGGTTTCAGACAGAATAAATCAATTTTATTATCTGATATCAAATCGTTTACCAGTAATGCTTTAGAAGACAGAGATCTGATATTTAATAGTCCACATTTGATTCTCCTATTCTGTTCTATCGTTGCAGTGGTTGTTTTGATTCCAATTAGGTTGTTAAGTATTGCACCTCGTTGGTGCACAGAGGAGCGAGTAGCGCTGTACCTTTGAGTAATGTTATTACTGACTCTTACTGGAATGATATAGCTGGTCTGTGGGTTAGCAGAGTTATTTGTAAAGGACTGAGAGCTTATGGGAGAGTGTGATTGGGAGGTGCGCCTGTGCGTGTCTTTACTGGGTGTAAACAGTCAATCTAAGGTCTGAGTCTGCACCCAGGTCTGGGTCTGCACCCAGGTCTGGGTCTGCACGGCGTGACGCAAGTTGTCACATAGCACCTGGCTGCCGCGTCTATTGGGATGAATCCCATCCCTGCTGAACATGGAGTCACTTTTCCAAAACAGATTAAAATTGTCAATAAAACCTATCTTGTGCATGCTACATGCATGCTGGAGCCAGGTGTTGAGGATGAGTAGTCTGCTAAAAAGGCCTGCTCCGCGGCCTCGAGATGGAAGTGGGCCCGAAATAAAAACTGACTTCCCAGTGCTTATTAAAGCTTCAATGAGGGTGCCAAAGTCTTTCTTTGTGCGCTCACTCTGTTGATAGGACATGTCGTTATGTCCGCAATGGACCACGATGCGTTTAATAGAGGTCGGGAGTGACGGTATCAGGTCCACAGCTTTGGCCAGGATGTCTGCAACTTTGGCGCCAGGAAAGCAGTGTGTGACCGCATTAAAAAACCGTATATCCCGGGTGGTGGAGTCGCCGATAATTATTGTGGTTGGGGGGAAGAGCGGACGAGGAGTGGGGGGGCGTGAATGGCCGGTGATAGGAACAAAACAGCCAGTATTTGATTCAGATGGACAAGGAAAAGAAGCGGAATATTGCTTACCTTCTTCATTCGGTGTGGGAGATTGTTTTTGAGGAACGTTGTCATTTGGCTGGTTCAGGCAAGGGAGGCCACCGGACCGTCTGACCACCGCATCCCTCAGAAATTGTCGTCGCGAGGCAGCGGTACTCCTCGTTGACGCCTGCAGGTCCGTCGGCTTTGAAGTGGGACGAGCCCGGGTAACCACGTCGGCCGTTACCGGGGGAACATTCGGCTTCGACAGGGCATCGAAG
Organism: Zingel zingel; assembly: GCA_023566125.1. NCBI lineage: Eukaryota > Metazoa > Chordata > Actinopteri > Perciformes > Percidae > Zingel > Zingel zingel. Next base: position 34,546,084 of record CM042320.1, on the reverse strand, counting down.
CGAGTGGAGAGGCTGAGGGCAGGAGGCGATGGAGCCCTACCCAAGGCTCTCTTTCGGCCACAGACTACTTCAGTCCAGGATGCCCTGGTGGTCGGTGTCGAACTAGAAGATGGGTGTGGACAGGCGGATGTGTCCCAAATTACAGTATCCTGGAGTGCCGCCGAGAGAGTTGTGATGCGAAGCGACTGGTTTTGAGCAACGTCCAGGTAGGAGGTCAACAGGGCATCTTTGGTTTTCAAGTCCTCGGAGAGCCGGCGAACTTCTTCCCTGAGGTCATCGATTTCTTTGTTTGCATTTTCAAGCAACGAAGGTGTGGAGGTAGCCATGGGGCTGGTGTTAGCCTGAAGCTAATGTTTAGCTAGCTACTACTCGTAGAACAAGTGCGGTCCTCCACGCACAGGTGCGTAGATGCTGATGCTACAACACCACACCGGATCTAGCTAGACCGGAAAAAAAATGTCCACTGTGTGTCTCTCTGTGTGTGTTCTCAGGTTACTAGCTACACACTACAATGTTACGTTCGTATAAGGCAAAACTCAGCAACAGCTCAAACATGTTACTGACGTCACCACTAAACGGTACTTACTTACTCCTTTTCATCCCCTATGGGACATAAAGCGTGTTTTACAGTAACCGCAGTATACAGATTTCATACATTAGCACTGAAATTAATTAATGCATAATAATCGTGGTTATCGTGAAACCATGATTATTTTTCAGACTATAATCGTACCAACAAAATCTATAATCATTGCATCCCTAGCACCAACAGTGATGTTGTAATTACTTAGAATTCCTCATGGGGTCGACAGAAACTGTGTACTATAGCTTTAAAGCACCTAGGCAGCTACCAGTAGCCTTAAATATTTGTACTCTGGTTTGTTTGGTAGAGCTGTTCTCAGCTTGCTTGAAGTTTTTTAACGTCAAAAGATACTGTATTTGTAACCAATCTTGATAAATGTAGTTCTAATTAAACTGAGGATTTTTGAGCATACTGTATGTGAAGGGACTATTGAGCCTTTCCTCTGCTTGGAAGCTGACAGAGGCAGAAACATTATCTTATCAGGTCCAGGCTTCATAGCTGGATAATAATGTTTTCCTCACTCTCAATTTCCCAGCAGCAGCAGGCTGAGTAGTTAAAGAGTCAGCAACCCTGGACACAGACACTCAAATACAGGATAATCTGACTATTTAGAGAGAAATGGAAACTGTACTGACTACATAATTTAAGCCTTACATCATTTAAATTAGTTTGAGTTGTGGAACACACATTCGGCTATAACCTTAAAAGCTAGGGACTATAAAACTGGCAAAATAGCTTCTGACCAAAAGGAAAGATCTCTTTCACGGTGTGTAAAAACATATTACAAAGCATTTCTATTTCTAGACTAAGCCTGATACATCATTTTCTCCTAATTGCCTGTGTGGCTGCTAAGAAAAATATCTGTATCTCTTTGTTTTGTTAGCCTCAAAATGGTCAGAGATGGGAATGATATGGTCCTGTAAAAAATTATAAATTTTTATAAATAGGAATCAGATAAGTCAGATGATCTTTCCTAACTCTTCATCATGTGTTTTGTTGTTTCTGTATTGCAACAGGATCATCTTCTTGTGGACAGACCAATCCTGTTGATGATGCCTGCATCAATAGCTCAACATGCAATTAATGTGGAGCTTAAGTACTAGTACTGTAGTACTACTACAGTACAGTACTACAGTACTCTCACTCTTATGTTCAGGATTTTCACTTTATCTAACATAGTGTGTGCGATTTATGATCTGACAGAGGTGTCTGGGACAGCACAGCTTTCTACCCTTTAATGCTTTAGTGGAAACAGATCTCTACCAAGTGATGTACAATAACATTTTTAACTAGAAAATGCATTTCCTGCTGAATAGCTAAATTGCTAAAGCTAAAATGGATTAATAGCTTAAATCCATAAGAAGAAGTTGAAGTAGTGAGAATATTTGGAAAAGTGGGAATGGTTTTAATAAGTATGAATTTAATTGACAAGTTGAATAACACCACTAATGTAAAAAAGACGTGGAATAATTAAAGTTTTTTTTAAAAAGCTGATGCTATAGCTAAACTGGATTGCTGGTTAAAAATGTGTAAGAAGAAGGTGAAGTTGTAAGAAATGTGGAAAAGTGATAATTGTTCTAATAATATATCTTTAAAAGTTGAATAATAGCCATATTGTATGAAAGTTGTAGGTGCTACAACAGTGGCACAGCAGTGGCACTGCGTAGGGCAAATCTCTCTCTTTTTTCTCTGTCTATTTTAAAATGAGTCGTGAAGACAACAGCAAAGCACATCTTTACTTTAAATGAAATTAAACAAGGAGAAATGTTCTCCCCTCATCTTAAAATGGTAAAAAATTGATACTAGAGTAACCTGCTTCCTTGTCCAGCTGCTGCAATAAATAGAGGAGGACAAATCAGAATGTAGTTACTGTGGAACCATCATCATAGCTTTATTTCTCTTTCTCGCTTTCTCTCTACTGTACAATGACAATTTCAAGTAGCTACAAAACACGTCTGCTGGTATACAGCTGGACGGGAGTGATGTTTGCCGTTCATTGAATATGACGTGTGCGTTAAGCCACACCCATTTCTAGAACTTAAGGTAATTGTTATGCAGAATAAATCTTCTATTTGTTCAGCCACATTTGTGCATTGCTTCAGACAATGATTGTGCCACGCTGTGTGATACGCTCTATCCAGACATCGAGTGACTGAGTTTCTTTTAAGTTAATTACAACACACCTGTGCACAATAATAAATGAAAAAGACACTTTGCTGTGGTGCCGCAGGTTTGAATCCTTCATCAAGAACAGAGCAGGGGCACATGACCAATAAAGAACTGTGTGTGTGTGTGTGTGTGTGTGTGTGTAAATTTACACTGTCAATTTTACTGTTTTATCCAAACAGTCAAAATAAATCAACCCCGGAGGGGTTCCCTAGCCCCAAGAGTCGGGGCTAGGGAACTGAGGACAGTGGGTCCTAGGGAACTGAGGACAGAGGGGCCTGGGCACCGAGGTGCTGCGGCCAGCTAGGCCTGGGGTCCAGGGCTGCGGACAGCAGCGAAGGTGGAACCCAGGCGGCCGGCGACAAGGGCGAAACCCCTCTGGCGGCCGAGCAGGAGATGGAGAACCTTCACGAGGTCGAGCAGGACGTCGAAGGCAGAGCACCTCTAGAGGCCGAACAGGACGATGAAGGCAGAACCTCTCAGACGGCCGAGCAGGACATCGAGGATTCTGAGGCGGCCATCGGCAAAGGCGAAAGCCCTCTGAAGGCCGGTGGCGAAACCCCTCTGAAGGCTGGCGGCAAAGGCGAAACCCCTCTGAAGGACGGCGGCGAAGGCGAAACCCCTCTGTAGGCCGGTGGCGAAGGCGAAACCCCTCTGGAGGCTGGCGGCGAAGGCGATACCCCTCTGGAGGCCGGCGGCGAAGGTAGAGCCCCTTAGACGGCCAGGCAGGACGTCGAGGACTCTTGGGCGGCAGTTGGCGAAGGCGAAACCCTTCTGGCGGCTGAACAGGGCGGCGAGGGCAGCGCCCCTCTGGATGCCGAGCAGGTCGGCCAAGGCGGAGCCCCCCTGGAGGCCGAACAGACGACGGGTCAGCTGGGCTGGAGCCAAGCGGCGGGTCAGTTGGACTGGAGTCAGGCGACGGGTCAGCTGGACAGGGGCCAGGCGACAGATCAGCTGGGCTGGGGCCAGGCAACAAGTCAGCTGGGCTGGGGCCAGGCGACAGGTCAGCTGGTTGTGTCATGTGGTGCCCCCCCCCCCCCCCCCCCCCCACTTGTTGTGAATGGTTGGTGCCCCTGGGCACTGGCCCAAATGTCCTTATGGATAATCCGGGTCTCTTTGGAAGACTTATTTAAATTATGCCATAGACTATACATTAGATTTAGTATTTTGTTCATTTTTTTTTATGTATTTGTTTTCTGATTTATTAGAAGTTGAGTTTCAGTCTGTATGATAAATGAACTGTTATACATAAAGTGGTAACATGCTATGACATGTTATGTAGACTAAAGGGGAGACACCAACCTTTTATAATTTTAATTGCTAGTTTCCATCTGTTGTCCCCGGGTATATAGCCTACAGTGCACTACAATAATATAGAAATGATAATTCCACATAACACTAATAATGTCTACTTATTTTTTAATTTAAACTGACTTAAACTAATACACTAATAATAGTAGGGATGGTGTTCCACTTTTTTGAATAAGTAAGTGGTGTTTGAGCTAAACCATAAACAATAAAATTAAAGCTCTGTACCCTGGATCTTGTTCTTTCGGTCATGACCCAGCCTTCATGACCATAGGTGAGGGTAGGAACGAAAACTGACCGGTAGATTGAGAGCTTTGCCTTCTGGCTCAGCTCTCTTTTCGTCACAACGGTGCGATAAATTGAATGTAATACCGCACCCGCTGCGCCGATTCTCCGACCAATCTCCCGCTCCATTGTCCCCTCACGCGTGAACAAGACCCCAAGGTACTTGAACTCCTTCACTTGGGGTAAGGACTCATTCCCTACCTGGAGAAGGCACTCCATCGGTTTCCTGCTGAAAACCATGGCCTCCGATTTAGAGGTGCTGATCCTCATCCCAGCCGCTTCACACTCGACTGCGAACCGATCCAGTGAGTGCTGAAGGTCACAGGCCGATGATGCCATCAGGACCACATCCTCTGCAAAAAGCAGCGATGAGATCCCCAGCCCACCGAACTGCAACCCCTCTCCACCCCGACTACGCCTCGATATCCTGTCTATAAATACTACAAACAGGATTGGTGACAAAGCGCAGCCCTGGCGGAGGCCAACTCTCACCTGAAACGAGTCCGACTTACTGCCGAGAACCCGGACACAGCTCTCGCTTTGGTCGTACAGAGATTGGATGGCCCTGAGAAGGGACCCCCTCACCCCATACTCTTGCAGCACCTCCCACAGTATCTCCCGGGGGACCCGGTCATACGCCTTCTCCAGATCCACAAAGCACATGTAGACCGGTTGGGCATACTCCCAGGCTCCCTCCAGGATCCTTGCCAGAGTAAAGAGCCGGTCCTTTGTTCCACGACCAGGACGGAATCCGCATTGTTCCTCTTCAACCTGAGGTTCAACTATCGACCGAACCCTCCTTTCCAGCACCTTGGAGTAGACTTTACCGGGGAGGCTGAGAAGTGTGATACCCCCATAATTGGCACACACCCTCTGGTCCCCCTTTTTAAAAAGGGGAACCACCACCCCGGTCTGCCACTCCTTAGGCACCGTCCCAGACTTCCACGCAATGTTGAAGAGGCGTGTCAACCAAGACAATCCCTCCACACCCAGAGCTTTAAGCATTTCTGGACGGATCTCATCAATCCCTGGGGCTTTGCCACTGTGGAGTTGTTTAACTACCTCAGCAACTTCCACCAGGGAAATTGACGACAATCCCCCATCATCACTCCTTCAGTCGGACGGCTTCCCTAACCACCAGTGTCCACCACGGTGTTCGTAGGTTACCGCCCCTTGAGGCACCTAAGACCCTAAGACCACAGCTCCCCGCCGCAGCTTCAGCAATGGAAACTTTGAACATTGTCCACTCGGGTTCAATGCCCCCAGCCTCCACAGGGATGCACGAAAAGCTGCGCTGGAGATGTGAGTTGAAAGTCTGTCGGACAGGGGCCTCCTCCAGACGTTCTCAATTTACCCGCACTACCCGTTTGGGCTTACCAGGTCTGTCCAGAGTCTTCCCCCACCCCCTGACCCAACTCACCACCAGATAGTGATCGGTTGAAAGCTCCGCCCCTCTCTTCACCCGAGTGTCCAAAACATACGGCCTCAGATCAGATGAAACGATTATAAAATCGATCATTGACCTTCGGCCTAAGGTGCTCTGGTACCAAGTACACTTATGAGCATCCCTATGTTTGAACATGGTGTTTGTTATAAACAATCCATGACTAGCACAGAAGTCCATCAACAAACAACCACTCTGGTTTAGATCAGGGAGGCCGTTCCTCCCAATCACGCCTCTCCATGTGTCTCCATCATTGCTCACGTGCGCGTTGAAGTCCCCCAGCAGAACTATGGAGTCTCCCACTGGAGCCCCATACAGGACTCCACTCAAGGTCTCCTCCGAACTCTTGTTTGGTGCATATGCACAAACAAGAGTCAGAGTTTTCCCCCCCACAACCCGCAGGCGTAGGGAGGCGACCCTCTCGTCCACCGGGGTAAACTCCAATGTAGCAGCGCTCAGCCGGGGGCTTGTGAGTATCCCCACACCTGCCCGGCGCCTCACACCCTGGGCAACCCCGGAGAAGAAAAGAGTCCAACCCCTATCCAGGAGTATGGTTCCAGAACCGAGACTGTGCGTAAGCCCCACCAGATCTAACCAGTAGCGCTTCACCTCCCGCACAAGTTCTGGCTCCTTCCCCCACATAGAGGTGACATTCCTCGTCCCCAGAGCCAGCGTCACCTGCCCGGGTCTGGCCCGTTGAGGCCCCTGACCTTCACTGCCACCCGTGTAGCAGCGCACCCGACCCCAGCGGTTCCTCCCACAGGTGGTGGGCCCATGGGATGGAGAGATGGATGCCACGTAGCTTTTTCGGGCTGTGCCCAGCTGGGCTCCGTGGCAAACCCGGCCACCAGACGCTCGCTGACGAGACCTCCGTCTGGGCCTGGCTCCAGACGGGGGCCCCGGGCTTCCTCCGGGCAGGGTCACTCCATCTCTTCCTCGGTCACTGAAAAAGGGTAACTAATCATTCATTACCCTTCTGAAAAAGAGTAACTACCCTTCTGAAAAAGGGTAACTAATCATTCATTACCCTTCTGAAAAAGAGTAACTACCCTTCTGAAAAAGGATAACTAATCATTCATTACCCTTCTGAAAAAGAGTAACTACCCTTCTAAAAAACAGTAACTACCCTTCTGTAAAAGGTTAACTAATCATTCGTTACCCTTCTGAAAAAGAGTAACTACCCTTCTGAAAAAGGGTAACTAATCATTCGTTACCCTTCTGAAAAACAGTAACTACCCTTCTGAAAAACGGTAACTACCCTTCTGAAAAACAGTAAATACTCATTCGATACTCTTTCACAAACAGTAACTAATCATTGTTTTTTGTAGCTGAACAAATGCAGAAGTTAGAGGCGACCAATGAAAGTTGGAAAATGAAGAATCGTATAACAATACTGTGAAGGCTGCTGAATCATCATTCACATAATAAATGCTTGTATAAGATTCAAGAGGTTTATTGTCACATGCACAGTAAAGACAACTTTCGGGCACCTGGCTAGTTCACCTGGTTGAGCGTGCGCCCCTTGTACTTATGGCAAAACAAGCTACAATGCAAGTTAATCCAGTTGTCCAGCTTGTATTTACCTTCACAAAAGTGCTTGTTTTGCCACTGACAGGCTCAGATTAAGTGTCTGACAACATTATGGAATTGGCTTTCTAAGGAGGTTGACCTTTCTGTGTGTGGGTTTATCCTTATAATGCTACGTTCCAACCAGAGCCCTTTTTCTCCTATCCTGGAATGCTGTTTTGTCTAGCAAGACCCTCCTTTGCAGCGCTGTGGAGGAAGGTCTGGCCATGCGAGACTAAAATAAAGCTAACTCAGTCATTCATGTATGAAGAACACTGGTGCTCAGTTTTTTTACCTCCATGTCTTTATCCAGGTAAACCTGTGTGTTCCAGCCAACAATGAAACCTACCAAGAACGACTGCTCCGCCTAGAAGGAGACAAGGAGTCTCTGGTGCTACAGGTCAGAACTGTGTGTGTGTTTATCCTACTAATGCTATGTTCCATTTACCTTGAAAGTCTGAGGTGGGAACTGTGAATGTCATCATACTCATACGTATGATGACATTCACAGTTCCCACCTCAGACTTTGACCACGTTCTGTAACAAGTCAGAAAACTATTATATTTAACCGGGTGGGGGGGACTCTAGCCAGGTTAGCCATTGTTAGCAATACCATTTTATAACAACGCATTATGTGGTATTTTACAGGTACAAACACTGTACCAAAATGCATTTTTCTGTGTATTTAGTGAGACACAAATGAGACAGAAGTGCTAATAAACAGTGTATTCCTACAGCCTATACTACTGTTGATGCTGGGTGCAGCCATGTTGGATTGTGATGTCGGGGTTGGTGAGGTTCTCTCGAATTTCCAAGTTGGAAATCTGACTTCATGGGGCATTCCAAAATAAAAATTTCCGACTGCCCAGTACAACTGGAACGCACCATTCCAACTGAGAGAGAGACTGCACAATCAATACGTTTCACCAGTGTGTTCTGAGACTGTCCAGTCTAAAATATATACCATGGAAACACAAAAGTCCTTGGTTTGATTTCAGCAGGGAACTTGTGTTGCATGTCATCCCCCTTGCTCTACTGCCAAAACACATCTGTCTGCCTCTGCATTGGATTCAGTGGGACTTCTGTCGTCCTACTTCTGCTACAAAATGAAAACCCCACAATCAAAGAGAATCATAATTGTAATTTTAGTACAGATGTGTTTATTTTAATATTATTATTTGAATTCCTACTATGAGTAAATGAGCCAGGGATTTGTCTGGAGGGATTAATGCCACACTGAAAAAAAAACATCTTAGTTTCTAGTCTGTAATTCTAGTTCTTTAGATATTTCATAACAAACATGCCCAGACAGCTTCAACTGCCTAAGCATGTGTTTACTGACAACTTTTACAGTAACTTTCAACATCAGCGCTACCGTGGTAAGGCAGAAGATTATATAGCTTGTCACTATATGATGTCAACAGGCTCTCGCTGCTCTTAGATCACTTTAATAGCTGGTTCATAGAGCTGTGATCCTTGTACCTTGCTCTTAACTTAAATCACAGTTCTCAAACTGCTCCTCAGGCTCTTTTCACCTGTGTGTATGTGTTTGTTTATGTGAGTGGATATTTTTTTCAAATGTTGAGTTAAAATGCACCTCCTGCCTGGATCACTCCGGTTCATAAAGTTGTCAAAGTCCATATCTCGTTTCCCACCCACCACTCACTCGCACACCTACTTTTTACACATTCTGCATCTTGCACCAGCTGTGATTGGTTTATATACAAGGTGACTTGGGCTTTAAGATTTAACTGGCTGCTGACAGGTTGCCTGCTTCAATGTTCTTTGCTTTACTTTCTTTTCACCTGCCTCTCCTTCAGGACTTTTTATGTGAGGTGTCTTGCTTCAGTGTGTCTGTGTTAGCATATACACACTCTGTGTATAGTATGTAACTTCCCTGTAGCCTAGTAGGGACCTTTCACCTACATTTGTGTGTGTGTGTGTGTGTGTGTGTGTGTGTGTGTGTGTGTGTGTGTGTGTGTGTGTGTGTGTGTGTGTGTGTGTGTGTGTGTGTGTGTGTGTGTGTGTGTGTGTGTGTGTGTGGCTCAGCAGCAGAACACAAGAGGTAAGAGAGTCTTTCTCTTCAACATTAGAAGGTTTTTACAGTCATATCAAAGTCATTGATATGTTAACACTATGTTAGATGTGACTCATTCACATACTTGTTCATTAATTTACTCACTTCTTTGTGGGCCACCTAGTCATTGTTAGTGCAGGCTACCAGATCATTCACACATCTCTGTAACAACACATGTCCTTGCTTTCGTTGTAATCTGGATTTTGATACATGTTGAGCCAGGAACTTTGCACGAGATTCTTTATTGCCAGAGTGTTTTGAGACAGGAGGTAACAGGGGTAACATTCAGAGAAGCTGAAGTGACAGCGGCTGTCAGAGCGATTTCGCATAGTTTAGGAAAACAGGAGAACTGTAGTGTGTGTGTGTGTGTGGTGTTTGGCAGGAGGTGAGCGTGTTCTCAGGGAGGTTATACTAAATGTGCAACGCATTCCTGAGCGACAGACTGCTGAGTAAATGTGTGTTGGAGTTGATGTATGCCAGGATGAATGTGTGTTTGTGTGTGGAGTGAAAGAAGAGAAAGAGACATGGTGATTTGTGTATGAAGTTAAATTTCTATTTGTGTGCACGTTAAATTTGGGTATGTGGTGTTTTTTTAACAAAGAAAATCCTCGCCACTACATTATTGTGTGGTTCGTCAGTTTCTGAATAAATATGTGTATATTCATTTGTTTCCATGTCTCTGAGTTTCCATCTGCGACATCACTATGTGTCTTTTTCTGCATCTGCACAGTTTGGCTCTGTGTCTCAGTATGTGTCCTAATAGAGAATGAATATGTCACCCATTAGGTGAGCATTCTGACCGACCAGGTGGAGGCCCAGGGAGAGAAGATCAGAGACCTACAGAGTTCTCTGGAGGAACACCGGCAGAAACTAGCCTCTACAGAGGAGATGCTGCAACAGGTAATGCGCACACACACACACACGCACACACACACACACACACACACACACACACACACACACACACACACACACACACACACACACACACACACACACACACTGTTTTGACTTAGACAGAAATTGCAATATGTAAAAGTCTTGTTTAATCAAATGTGTGATAGATAATTCACAGGCCTCCAGGTGGCTAATTAGTGTTCCTGATACTCCATTGTGTGTTAGAAGGCATTTTCAGTGTGGCACACTTGTTTCATGTTCATTTTTTTTTAAAGTTGCACTGAGGAGTGTTGCTCACCACACAATGTGTGTATCCTTGAGATCTAACAAACCTTTCATCATAAAGCATTTGTAAAGCCAATTTTTTTTTAACATTTTGAAACAATCTTGCATTGTTTACATCCATGTTAACTTGCTAGCAGTATTTGTCTTGTGCATTGCTGCCTGTCTATCAGTGGAATAATGTGAAACCATTAGCAGGGATATAGCGCATTATATATATCAATATTATATCAACATCAATATATGAAGCTAGATTCCGTCTTAAATATTGAATATGGTAATATGAGACAAGTGTTGTCTTTTCCTGGTTATAAAAGCTGTATTACAGTAAAGCAGTTTTTCCTATTAAACGGCTTAAGTCGCCTACACATGATAGGCAATTTGCTCTTTGCGCACCGGTAAGTAGGCGGCAGAGCAAATCGCGCAGAGAGCAAATCGCGCAGAGAGCAAAGCGCAGCGCAGCTATTCGTCATCAAAGGTGGCAAGGAAGCTTTTTGTATTAATATTTTGTGAAAGCACCAATAGTCAACCCTACAATATCGCCACAATATCAACATTGATGTATTTGGTCAAAAATATCATGATATTTGATTTTTTTTCCATATCGCTCAGCTCTAGCATTTTGGTAGGGCTGGGCGATATATCTATATTATATCGATATCGTGATATGAGACTAGATATTGTCTTAGATTTTGGATATCGTAATATCATGATATGACATAAGTGTTGTCTTTTCCTGGTTTTAAAGGCTGTATTACAGTAAAGTGATGTACTTTTCTGATCTTACCAGACTGTTCTAGCTGTTCTATTATTTGCCTTTTCCCCACTTATGTCCACATTACTGATGATTATTTATCTAAAATCTAAGTGTGAAGATAGTTTGTTAAAGCACCAATTGTCAACCCTAGAATATTGCCGCAATATCGATATCGAGATATTTGGTCAAGAATATCGTGATATCTGATTTTCTCCATATCGCCCAGCCCTACATATTGGCCTTGTGCATTGTGTGCACATGCATGTTCTTGCGTGATTGCACTAAACCTGTGTGTTACAGGTGCAAAGTGTAAGCAGAAAAGTTGACTGTTGAATTACAGAACTAGACAGTACCACAATATTTGGATGACACAGTAGGTTCCTTTAAGCTGAGCAGCTGTAGTGTTTTATTAATCTTTGTACATTATATATTAATACATGTTAACTCACACTGTACACTAGGTGACAGGCCACACTAAACGTTGGTATGGAACTCCCGATTGGTTTTCTCCCTTGACAATTCCAATAAAGTTTAGTCAAACAATACAATTCTGCTATGAATGTAACGTAACAAGAAAAAAGGACAAATATGCAGGTGTAGATGGCTGGAAGATAATATGGCCCGTCTGTTCAGCAGTGAAGCTCATTTTTATGTCACAGAACAGTCTCAGTCAAGACTATAGGTTTAGTCATTCGTGTAAAATAATACTCACCGCAACAAGCTCACTACAGGTTATAACAGTTATTTTTAAAGCATTTATGAGGAATATCGGACCATGCAACTGCTTAAACTGAAAGACAGCTGATCAAAATTTCTGACATACCAAAATCCAACGAACTGTTCAACAGTCTGATCGTTCGTCTTTCAGGTGATAGAGCAAGCGTTGACTAGGGCTGGCTATCGTTCAAAAAATGTTGATACCGATACCTTGACTTCGATACCGGTACCTAAACGATACTTTTTTCAATACCAATATTATAAAACAAAATAAAATTACAACATTACACATTACGGCACAAATCTTTTTATTTACTTTTTCAGCTCCTACTATGTGAGCCCTGTCTCTGTGCGTAATGTAGAGTTTTTCTGCATGCCTCCACGATGTGTAATGTTAGACAGCCAATTACCAGCATTATTAGAGCTTGGCAGAAGCATTCTGCATGCTTATTGGCTTACTGATGCTGATGAGATTCACTCCTTAGTTATTGGAATTGGGTATTGAATGACAAAGCATTTTTAGATACTCAATACTTTAGAGGCAATTCGGTTGGTGCCTAAAAAGTATTTAATGCGGAACCCAGCCCTAGTTGTGACCCACCTTAACCTGCCATTAAATGGTAACTGAACTGGCAGAAATTTGGCCCAATTCAAATTAGCTGGGGACAACCAATTCTGGCCTAAAATCAGGTGTAATCTGCATAGTGTCTTCCCGGCTATAGAAGAGACAAGAGTGTGTTGGCCAATCGGATCAAGTAATGTGACTTTTCTGCCAGTTAATATTTTAACAACTAAACTACATTATTTGCACATATTGAAAACTTCATATATCTTCTCAGATGTTCCTAAATCATACCCTAATTTAATATTAAATTATGACAACAGCTTGACATATTGCTTTTAATTGAAATGTATTAGCCGCCGATCTCAAGTAATGGCATTTTTGCCAGCAGTCAAACACGATAAACATAAAGGAGCAGTTGAATACTAATAGCAGTAAAGTTGTTCTCTATATGAATAAATAAAGGAGTGGCACAGTGTGTCATTCAGAGCATTCCAGCTTGACTGTACTGTTGACCTCCTCTGACTCATTACCTGTTCAGTTATGTGCAGAATTCAACACAAACAACAAGAATAAGTAGATTTTACAGGTCAAAGCTCAACATTATGCTGTTTCTTTAGATGTTACTAGATAGGACAAAGTTTACTTCTAAAGCAAACTGAGTTTAAAGATGACCTTTTCGATAAAGAACTGTGTACTGCTCTGTTACTGCTGTTGTTTCATACTCAGTTTGAAGCACAAATATTGGCTTTGCATAACAGTATAATGAGGCCTAAAATATTCTGTTTTTGGTCCAATGTTATTGTTCCTGAAGTAGAAATGTCTATTCAAAATGACAGGGTACATAGATTTGCTTCAATTAGAGTAAAGAAATAAAGCATTCCATATTACAATACGGCAGCTTGATAAATGAGACTACCTGGAATTAACAAAAATAACATTTGGCCAAAGTTTCCCTGTGAAAACCAAAATAAACTGCTGGTCAAGTCAAGCATGTCTGAAAGGATTTTTTGAAAATGAGCCAGCTTTCTCACCTGCCTGACTGTAAGTGCTGTCATAAAAATAAGAATTTTGAAAATTCAAAAATGTATTGTTTGAAGGTGAGTTTACAGCACAGGTGTATGTCAGAAATGGAATTATGGTGGGGTTATAAGTTGCTACACGGGGATGAAAACCTTGTATCTGCAGAATAAACAATGAATGAGCAATGAAAAAGAGAATTGTTTTTAACATCAGACCAAATTTCCTATAACTTTCTGAGCCTACAGAGGTGTGGTAACCCTTATGTTATCCTTGATTCAAATTTGATCCGTTTTTTATATCAGAAATATGGATTTCTTTCAACCAAATTGCCCAAAAATAACATGGATGAACGTTGTGTGGAACCCATACAACATTCTTCTCAGGTAACATTAATTATTACTTTCATTGAATTTAGAATTTGGGGTGTTTTATTCGATTTTATAGCATTTAAAAAAATAAATTGAAATGGTCTCCGGACTAAACTTTGACATAAACCAGTCTGTGATCCACTCAACATCCTCTGATCTTAACTATTAGTCAAAATAATTAACAATTTCTGCTTTGTTTTAAACTGAAAAAGTAGGTATAATGTCATATAAATTAGGGCCATACATTTTTTTTAAAAGCGTTGAAAAGAGTGACAAAAACGTTTTAAAAAAAGAGTCATAAGAGACCGTTCGGTATTTATGGAATGGACCACCGGAGGAAAATAGGGGAGGGTCATGTCTTTTTATTCTTTGTTGAGGGGAGGGTCACACAACTTTTGTATTCATGAAAACATAAACATTTCAAAGTGGCTTGTTTGGTGTATACTTTTCCATGTAGCTCTCAGTCTCGGCCCCCCATTGCTAGCAGATGGGTCTGACCCAACAAAAATCACAACATGACAGCAACACAAGTTTGGAGTTGCTTTCTTTGAGAATGCAACCCTATAGCTAACTGCGCCACCTGTTGCCAAAATATCGTCACTGACACGGCGCTGGAATATAATGAAGCTGACTACCTCAAAGGTTTCACATTGCATCGAGCTTGCGCAACCACGGAAAATACTGAGCATCCACATGTTCCACACTGCCTGTAGGCTACATTCATTTAAAATTAAACATTGCAGTTGGTGCTAAGAGGAGCGTGTGAGCGCTGATCGCGGTTACGTGTCAGTTAAACTTCTCATCTCCAGTCCTATCTATAGAGCTCCAGCCAGCTCACAGCGGGGTCTGTGAAGGTGGACAGGCCGGGCGGCAAGCCAGCGACCCCGGCAGGCACCCGCCGGCTGTCACGTCAGACTGTGGAGCTTCTGAACTCAATTAGCCATCAATTTTTGTAAAACAGCCCATATTTGAACTCTACATAGTTGATTTCTCGCATTAAAAAGTCACAGAAGTGAATTTATTGATGAAATAGCAGACGAACAATGTATAAAGTTTCCAGTTGTTACCCACAACAGCAATCCATGGTTGTTGTGATTGTTACAGCGCTTTGCACTTTCTGATTGGGCGGGCCAGCTGTCACTATGTTGAATGGTCTCAATGTTTTATTGTTTTATATCATGTGAATACTAGTTTACTACGTAGAGGAGTAACTTAGTATTTGAAGCAATACTGTAATGCAGGAAGTGCATTTAGTTTCCATGCTTATTGTGTTTCCACAACGTTAGTGAGTAAATCTACTGAAATGGCCACCATAACAATAATTTAATAATTTATACTTTTTATTGATCCCCAATGGGGAAATTACAATTTACACTCTGTTGTTATTACACACTACACACAGGCCTGAAATATACACACACACACACACATGCTCAGGTCCTTTTACATGCACTAATGGAGAGACGTCAGAGTGAGTAGGCTGCGACTGCTGAACAGGCGCCCTGAGCGGTTCGGGGGGGTTCGGTGCCTTGCTCAATGGCACCTTGTGTGCCATTGACATTGTGATGTGCATCCCACAAATCTCCATCAACTGCAAGATGCTATCAATGTGGGCCAACATTTCTAAAGAATGCTTCCAGCACCTTGTTGAATCAATGCCACGAAGAATTAAGGCAGTTCTGAAGGCAAAAGGGGGTCAAACACGGTATTAGAAGGGTGTTCCTAATAATCCTTTAGGTGAGTGTATATATATATATATATATATATATATATATATATATTTCAGTAAATATAATAATAATATAACTATTTATGTATCTGCAGTGATTAGGCTATCATAGGGTGTAGCATGTAGTCAGTAGAGTTTCTGTCTTTCAAGCTGTCTAGAGGGTTCATCAGTTGTCCGAATAAAATGTAAAATATCCATCAGGCAGTAACCTGTACAGGCTGTGTGTTCTTAATCTTGTTCTTAAGATCTTCAGGAACTGAGTTTGGGTTGTCTGAGGGCAACTGTATTTTTATCAGTAGTAAGTCAACACCACTCTACACTTTTCCAGCACTACTGGGAGCTGTAGGTCAACCCTACTGTAGACTACTGGTCCCATTTGATTGCCAGTATAAAGTAGTGTTAAACACTGAATATCTGCAAGTTTTTTCCTGCTAAGTTGTTATACTTGACGTCAGTAATGAGGCAAACTCATGAGCTCTGCCAGGCTGGACACCACAAGACTATAGCTTTGTTTATCACAGAATCTGCCCTCTGTTTAGATTCCTCAAAAAGCTCTTTGTCCTGTTCGTTGTCAAGATGGAGGGTAAAAAGGCTACAACCCCAAAATAAATACTGTTTTATCATCTTTATTCTGCTAGCTTTTATAATTTCTTAATTTATGCTCTCTGTACTGAACAAAAACAGTTGCAGGAACAAAAAAGATGCTCTTCCTTTTTTCTAAGTAAGGGTTATGGTTCTCTTCTTCTCTGTTTTCTGTCAGGTGTAATTGAAAAACAGAATTTGTAGCATTACAGTAAAATGTATACATTTTGATTCATAGCTAACAAATGTGTGAATTGTTGCAACCACAAATGTTTTCAGAGTATGCAACATTTCAAACAGTCAATCTCCACCTGCCACTGCTGATCTTATTGCTCTGTGTGTGTGTGTGTGTGTGTGTGTGTGTGTGTGTGTGTGTGTGTGTGTGTGTGTGTGTGTGTGTGTGTGTGTGTGTGTGTGTGTGTGTGTGTGTGTGTGTGTGTGTGTGTGTGTGTGTGTTTGTGTATGTGTTTGTGGATAACGCTGTCCTGTTGATGACTGCTGGTCAAATAGCTAATGTGATACAAGGTGTTTGCTGAGAGACATGAAGGTGGAGTGTGGAGAAAGATAGCATTTTTCTGGACTCTGGGTTTGGGTTGTATTGTGTTGTCTTTTTTGAGTATTTATTATCTCCCAAATCTATTCCTCTTAAATCATTTCCTCAATATATAATTAGAAAGCAAGTTTTGAGGATTTAAAAGGTGACAACATGTCTGTGTCAGGATGTCGAGAGAATTAGAGAGAAGAGGAGGAAGAGAAAGACAGCCATGTAACATTATGCGTCAGTGCTGCAGGGCTGCTACTTGCCGTGGGAACCAAAACTAATCTAATAAGGCCTTAGTCGGCACACACACACACACACACACACACACACACACAGTACACTGTTCTCATGCTAGAGGGGATCCACCCACACATGTAGTCATACTGTGACAACATGTCCTACTGTGCCTTTATGTAGACAGAGAAATAACTATATTGAGTACATTTCTGTTACTCGGTTTACAGTTTTGTTTTCACAACGTATCATTAACAACATACAATGCATGGATTTATGCACGCACACACACATGCACGCACACACAAAGCTTCAGTCAAGGGTCATTATCTTTTTTTATGTATTCATTACTAACAACCCTTTTCAGTTTCCATTCACTTCACTTTTGTATGAGAATTTTTTTTAAAGTCTTTTTACCACAAACATGCAGCCATCAGGATGCCCCAAACCTCAACCATTTTACAGTAAATCAAGAAATGACCAAATTTACAATATCTATGTTTGCCTATTACATACAAAAGCGGTGGCATTGGGACTGAGAAGAACAGGCTGCCACCCTGCTTGCTGTTATTGGCTGGGGGTTATACACGCATGTGGGGCCCAAAGGCTCTTTGCTGATGGCCAAAAACTTCCCACACACAGCAAAATAAGAAGAAAAGAGAAAATAGAAGCGGCCTGTAGCTTCACAGTGACAAGCGGCCTGTAGCTTCACAGTTTCGGTTCAGTCTCACCACTAGAGCAGGGCGATATGGAGAAAATCAAATATATTCTTGACCAAATACATAAATGGTGATATTGCGCGATATTGTAGGGTTGACTTTTGGTGCTTTCACAAAAAATGTACACAATGAGATTTCAGATAAATAATCATCAATAATGTGGATATAATGACTAAGTGGGTAAAGGCAAATAACAAAACAGCTAGAAGAGTCTGGTAAATTCAGAAAAGGACATCACTTTACTGTAATGCAGCCTGTAAAAACATGAAAAGACTACACTTGTGTCATATCACAATATCCAAAATTTAAGATGATATGTAGTCTCATATTGCCCAGCCCTAATCACCACTCTCATCTCACCCACTGTAAACTATCTGCCCAGCACCAAATAGGGGCTTGCTTAAGCTTGAAGGAAGAGGCAAAGTTATGTGACATTTCAAGTTGCTGGGGTAGATTAAGAATGCGGTCACTCTGGGGTGACCTCTAGCTCACCCAGTAAGAGTGTTTGCTCCATGTTGTCCTGCAGCGGCGCAGGGTTCAAGTCCGACCTGCTGCCCTTTGCTGCGTGTCATTCCCCCATCTCTTTCCCCCTTTCATGTCTATCCACTTACAAATAAAGGGAAAAAGCCCTAAAAAAAAGAATGTGGTCACTCTGTACATATTGCCCCTATCAAAATGCGATCCCGACCACCTCCAAATTTTCACTGGCTACTCCGATCCCATTCCTATCCCAGCACGTACACCTGGCATTAACATGCGTGTTTCCTTGTCCAGATAACATATCCAAATACAGATCACCTGTTAATGCCAGGTGTAAATGTGGTATGGGCATCAGCATATCTACATAGCGATCACATTTTGCTTTCTTTCAGTCATTTTCTAAGACTGGGGGTTTTTCAAATTGTGGATTTTCTCATTTCAGTTATTAGGAACTGTAGTCCAGATCTATGCTGTGTAGCTGTGTTATATTTAACACAGTTAAGTTTGGGAGATGAGTGCCACAGAGATCTGTAAATGCTGTAGAGTATGATAATGTGTCACGTGTTGCTTTACATAGTTAAAGGGAAGCAAATGTCAGGCAGCTTGGTTGTGGTGCCATGACCACAGTGTTCTGATAAATTACCTCTAAAGACTGTGGCTTATCCTGCTGTGACACTGGTGTTAGATTGCAAACTGACAGTCAGCTGCCATAAGATGTTCTGTGTGTGTGTGTGTGTCTGTGTGTGTGTGTGTGTGTGTGTGTGGCGCTGCTGAGCTGGAGTGATTATGGGGTTTTAGCTGTCTGTCTGTGGCTGTGGTGTTGACACAATTTGTTTACCATGTGATCTTTCTATTTGGACGGCATGGTATCCCTCTGTGGTCAAAGAGAGTTGTCTCTGATGTGTTCAATGTGGCATCCACATATCCTGTGGAAAGGGGAAAAAGAAAAATATACATGTTAAGGACTTACTGTATTAGTACAAGTAAGTCTAACATAATATTCACATTCAAATACATAGATAAGGTTGAACATCGGCACATTTTTCCTTTCAGGTCAGACCTTAATGAAAGGACAATAATCCACTTTATTTTATCACTTACATGTCATTGTAACATTTTATAAAATAGTTTCTTTTGGTGGAAGGAGCACACATGAGGATTCAGTCTGTGGCTATTTCAAACAAAAGCACCAATGATCATCTTTATCCCATTTATTCCAGTAAAGGTTTGCATAATAAACTGTAGACAGGGTGGTGGAGGGAAACCTGAAATAGAAAGTCAATGAATTTGGTTCTGATCTGTCTCCAAAATCATCTCAAAATTGCACTATTTCTCAATAATAGTGTAATCTGTGTAAAATGACATCCCTATGGATAAGTCAGTCAATTTGTTATCGGCTCACAATTCCCCATTTTCTTAAAATAAGTGACATCAGATCACTCGATCAAATCCCCAAATGCTAGAGAAACAATCTACTGTATTTCAATATGTGGTCACTTTTTTCATGACAGTTTAGTGTAAAACGGTTCAAAGAAATTTATCCTTAATTAACTGGCAATTTTTTTTCTTTGATCTGTCTTAAAGACAAAAAGATATAGGTAGTGTGTTAATGCATCTGTAGTTGAATGGAATCAGTATTTTGTGATATAAAATGAATTGCAACAAGGATCAGACTAGTGGGTAAACTTTTGCAGGATCATTTTGTTTTCAACTTCCTCAGAAATGTTTTTTCTCAACAAGAGTAAGTGTAATAAGATGGATGTCAGAGGCTTAAACAACTACATTTTAGTTTAGAGAAGAGGAAGTGGGATTAGAAGTAGTTTAGATGAGGAAACGAAAGCAACAAACACTCTGAGAGTTGGCAAAAAGATGTGTGTTTTGTGTGCGTCAGAGAAAAAAAACACTTCTTCATGTTCAGCGGCCTCTCACTCTCTCTTTTAGACACACATTGTTTTTCTCTCTCCCATTCCAAAGAAGCACAGAGATGTATTAATAGAGCCCTAGCCCGCGTGTGTGTGTGTGTGTGTGTGTGTGTGTGTGTGTGTGTGTGTGTGTGTGTGTGTGTGTGTGTGTGTGTGTGTGTGTGTGTGTGTGTGTGTGTGTGTGTGTGTGTGTGTGTGTGTGTGTGTATATTTAGCTTTGTGGGGTCTGGGCCCCCGGCCTAGCCTGCTCTGTTAGTGTGGGAAGAACATTTTACAGAATGGAGAAGGATGCTGGCTTCTCACTGCATTGATCTCCGATATCTGTGTGTGTGTATGTGTGTGTTTGACATTTCTATAGGTGTGGTTTGTAAAGGCTGTTCAACTGTTGCTTTCAATGCATCTAACTTACAGTGTTTATGTGTGTTTTTCCCAGGAGCTGATGAGCAGGACCTCTCTGGAGACTCAGAAGCTGGATCTGATGGACGAGGTGTCCTACCTTAAACTAAAGCTGGTCAGCATGGAAGAGCCACACACCAACACAAACCCACAAAATCCCGTGAACACAGAGCAGAACAAAGCCGAGGTATGGAAAGTCAACAAACTGTGTGTTTTACAGAGCAAATGCTGCTCAACTCATTAAACACTAGCAGAGCTGCTGTGTCTTGGATCCAGGGATTAATCATTTAAATGCTGCTTGTATTTAAGTTGCTAGGCAGAGATCCCTGCAGCATTTGCCTGAATGAAAGGTTTAACACATGTAGTGTTGAACAAAATGCAAGTTAACCAAAAATACATTTCAAAAGGTTTCTTCTTTCTGGTTTTCTTAAAACACCTGAATATCATATAACACACATATCGTATATTGTAATATTGGATTTACAAAAAATTTTCATCAATGTGATCAAGCATAAATGTTACAAGTTTCATTTCATATGATTATCGTGGCGGCGTATAAGAGGGGTTAAAGATTATTTTCTGCTGCAGTAGCTGCAGTGCATACCAACAACCATCAGGTGGCACATGTGAGCAGTCAAAAACGTATTTGAAAATGAGTCACAGCACTCTTTTATATTATCTGCTGGGCCTGTACAGTATACGTACACATTACAGGGTCTTAATTTCATAATTTGTGTTATGATCATACCTGTATAAAAGAAGTAGACGGACGTGTCTTCCGCTCTAAAAAAAAAAAAAAAAGGAGTGCCTTAAACCTGCATTCTGTATTCTTATTTTTCCCATCAGTCACTTACACAAATGCATGAGAATATTGGCTCCAGGTTGAAGTTAGCTTTAAATCTTTTTCTCATATGATGCAAATAGTAAATGGACTGCATTTGTAGTTGACACAAATGAATAACACAACACAATACATTCTGGATAATAGTAGAACAATCGAAAACTGATAGAAAGCTAAATTACTGCATATTTTCTTTTACTAGTTGTAAAACATAAAAGAGTACTTCTCCAATCCAGCATTCTTATAACATTGTTAGAATTACAATCGGCAGTTGACCACAGACACTTGGGTAAAGGAATCGCATGTTTTATGCTAGCAGTAGCGGCTTATGTAGCATCAAGCCTCTAGCTTCCAGCAGTGGTGAGGAGTGTCAGAGGACTGAAAACTCAATTCTTGATAACTCCACACCCCTAGATTTTTCTCATTTTCTAAATTGTAGTCTTCCTCTTCAACTGATGCTGACTCAAGTGACATCACTTAGGGCAATGGTTTAGACTTCACACAGCTGTCAAGTTTCACACAGTGATGTCATTCACTTTCTTGCACCAATCACAATTCAGCAACGTTTAAATCAAGTCTGATGAAAGTTGTGGGGTTGTTTGCAGTGGTGGAGGAGGTACTGAATCTCAGTACTTAAAGGAGAACTCCGGGCAATTTTTACGTTAATCTTGATCGCTATACTTTTTTGAGTACTGTCTATAGCAAAAAACACAAGCCAAATTGGTGCTAGCAACATCGAGCTGCCGCAGCTAATGCCCAGAGCTCCCAGTTAGCTAAAATGGCAGTTATGGGGGCATATCATAAAGAGTGCCTTTGTGCCTCTTAACAGACACAAAATGCAACTAAAATGTCTGTGCAACATGAACAGGGCCCTTACATGACAACAAGAAGCGTTTTGAACTCAGACATTGTTTAAATTCACCTACCCTGTTAGCTGCTAGCTGCCGTCTGGGATGAGTGAGTGTGTCCAGCCAGGCTTCGGTAATAATCATCAAGCAGCAGTTCCGTGTGTATTTGTAACATAAATATCCATTTTGTGTGCAATCCATCTGGCGTTGGTGAGTAGGAGTCTTGTCCGTGTCGATCGTTGTGGTTTCCTTAGCCGGGCTAGCAGGTCCGGCCGGCATCCCTGCTTCTGCCTCCTCCCCGCCCTCTTGGCTTCACGCAGCCGACAACAATCCAACGAGCGCCCGCTGGTCTGGTGGATGTCTTCCAGAAGACCGTTCAAGCCTTCGCCGCGAAAATTGGTATTTTATTTCACCCTCAAAAATAGGTAATTGAGCACTGTAGTGGTTATGACCATATTAGTGACTATGTAACTACATGGAAACGGACCAAATTATGTTTGTGCCCTGTACAGTGAAATAGTGTTTTAGACGGCTAGCTGTAGTCTCGCTAAGTCCCGTGGGAATTCAGTTGTAGCAGGAGAAAGGTAAATAGCAGTGTGCATGTTGGAGGAGCGTAGTGTGTGAAGAGTGAAGATCGGAGTTGTTCACAAGGGAAGAAGCTTGGAGTTCGAAAAACAAGTGTTGATATACTGTGGAAAAGATATGGTTCGCGTTTGTGCCTTTCCGAATTGTCAACACTATTTTAAAAAACACTATTTTACTGTACAGGGCACAAACATAATTTGGTCCGTTTCCATGTAGTTACATAGTCACTAATATGGTCATAACCACTACATTGCTCAATTACCTATTTTTGAGGGTGAAATAAAATACCAACTTTCGCGGCAAAGGCTTGAACGGTCTTCTGGAAGACATCCACCAGACCAGCAGGCGCTCGTTGGATTGTTGTCGGCTGCGTGAAGCCAGGAGGGCGGGGAGGAGGCAGAAGCAGGGACGCCGGCCGGACCTGCTAGCCCGGCTAAGGAAACCACAACGATCGACACGGACAAGACTCCTACTCACCAATGCCAGATGGATTGCACACAAAATGGATATTTATGTTACAAATACACACGGAACTGCTGCTTGATGATTATTACCGAAGCCTGGCTGGACACACTCACTCATCCCAGACGGCAGCTAGCAGCTAACAGGGTAGGTGAATTTAAACAATGGCTAAGTTGCTAAACGCATCTTGTTGTCATGTAAGGGCCCTGTTCATGTTGCACAGACATTTTAATTGCATTTTGAGTCTGTTAAGAGGCACAAAGGCACTCTTTATGATATGCCCCCAAAACTGCCGTTTTAGCTAACTGGGAGCTCTGGGCATTAGCTGCGGCAGCTCGATGTTGCTAGCACCAATTCGGCTCGTGTTTTTTGCTATAGACAGTACTCAAAAAAGTATAGCGATCAAAATTAACGTAAAAATTGCCCGGAGTTCTCCTTTAAGTAAAAGCACAAATAACCAGAGACATATTTACTTTAGTAAAAGTAGAAGTACCAAAATGGCAACCCTACTTAAGTAAAAGTAAAAAGTACCTGATTTGAAATGTACTTTAAGTTTTAAAAGTAAAAGTACTGGCATAACGATTTATTCTCTCAATGTCTGTATTCTAATAATAAAATAAACAGTAGGCCTATGGGCTGTGGCATTTTAATGAAGTTAATTTAATTGTGGTTACCATCTGTGGCCCAGTTTACATTCTGACTTATAATTCTGGTTATCTATCAGGGTGGTCTGCATGTAGCTCGACTTTGCATTATTTCCCACAGGACAGTGAATGCTGCACACATTTATCTAGCGAGAACACACTGGCTTGGACAACAAGTATGTGGCTTCACAGCTGAGAAGGACCAGGAGTGTTTTTAAGATAGCTTATTTAATCATGAATATAAAGAAATACTTTAATCAAATTTTCTGAGACTTTAAGAAAATTTACAAATGAAACTGTCACAAAAAAGTAAAATGAATAAATCCAGATAAAGATAATGAGCCTCAATGCTGCGTGTTTTTTTTTTTAAACGAACCATTTTTTGCAGTGTACTACATGAGGCCAACCTCAACACTCTGTCGTTCCCCTAGTCTGGCTATTACCAGACCAAGGTCAATCTTTTAAGATTGAACATTAGTCTAGGGAGTCTGCTTTGTATTTTCTCTGCACAATGATGAGGCATGATCAACGGGCATAGTTCAAATTACTCTGTACGTAATTGGATAGTCCTTCAACCAATCAGACCAACGATCTGGGTGATGTAGCAGCAACAGCAGCATCAATGGTTTGCTGCGCTTTGGTGGCCGGCTTGTTGAATGTAAACAAAAAGCTGCTTGTTTGCTTCTCTATTGTCATCGTGTTAAAACCGCCAATGGCGCGCCAGGTGGATATGCCAGTTTGTGATTGGTTCCCGCAATTTTTTAACGGTAGCAGGATAGATAAACTTACAGGTTTCCAGCCTGAGCTGCAGGGCGAAATCAAATCGCCGGAAGATCGGGCTGGGTTTACGCAGTCTATCGTTCCCCTAATAAAAACACAAATTTGCTCACCAGATGAATTTTGTGACTTTTTGTGTCATAGCTGATGTCTCAGATGCCGAAAACTGCATTATATCCGCTAGAAGCATGTTAGTGTAATGGTGTGATCCCTTTGCAAGATAGTCTCTAGTTCTTACTTATCACATACACAACTAATGGAATGCACAAACACACACACACACACACACATACCACTTTCGTCTAGTTGAGCAGTTTTTGCTTGTCTTCACTAGTTTATTTGATTGGACTTTGTTCATTGTGGCACCCAGCTGCTCCCCACTGGCACCACAAGAAACCGGAGCTGCCCTTGTGTGTGTGTGTGTGTGTGTGTGTGTGTGTGTGTGTGTGTGTGTGTGTGTGTGTGTGTGTGTGTGTGTGTGTGTGTGTGTGTGTGTGTGTGTGTGTGTGTGTGTGTGTGTGTGTGTGTGTGTGTGTGTGTGTGTAGCTATCACAAGGCATCCAGCACCCATAGCCATGCTTGTGATTGAATAAACACGATGAAGCATTTTTGACATGCAGAGGCCCATGTTTTACACACACACACATGAATGGAGCATGACGAGCATCAGCAGGAGTAGACAGAGGATGGAGAGAAAGGAACAGACAGATGGAAAGAGATGAAAAAAAATGACATGATGTACTGTGGAAATATCGGTGTCTGTCCTGCAATGGCGAAACACAAAGGGAACATGCAGGACATTCACAATCCTGTAGGACGTAACTGTCAGTGACGTCTGCCTATTTAAGAAAGTGTGATCTACCACTACTCTGCCGAGCTCGCGTGGAAACAACATCCTGAACTTAAGATCCTTAAAAGTATTAATGTCAGTGATATATCTGATGCAAATCAACACTTGTTGCTGTGATGTTTTCACCCTGTGGTTCCAAGACATTGGTTTGGCCATTATTTATATTGGTTACAAATATATTATTATTATTATTATTATTATTGTATAGGTTCACTGTCTTTGTGGTAGATTGCCATGAGGCCTTTCAAGCATGTGAACACAGCGAATTTGACTGCAGTAGCTGTGACAGAAATGCATAAACGTTGTGTTAATCCATACATCTGTTTATTTCCTGGTTTCTGGTGAAGTCCACACTAGTCGATTGCCGAACTCATACAATCCAATATTCCAAAACTTATTTCCCCCCCAAAAGAACGGTTTGCCGTGGTTATTTCCATAGTAATGACTGTAGCAACAAGCTGTAACCTGACACCACACCACAGCTCAGCCTGCAGAGTGGCCGGCTGGAGTTCAAAAGTTCAACAGCTATCGCATGCGCATAAGGTAACCATAGCAAAAGCAGAGAGAAGCTCACAGAGCTGACAGCTTGGAGTTAGATCAGGAGGAATATGAGAAAATGGTTTGAGTTTGTGTTATATGAGCATGTTCTAGACATAGGAAAAGAGTACTGAACTATTTTATCTATGTACATTTCAGACTATGTTGCGGCATGATTATATATAAAACCACACATTGCACTGTACATACTTTACATTGATTGTGTCTATTGATTTCGATCAATTGATCGATTGATTGTGATATTGTAATTTTCTTTTTGTTGTTGTTGAAGTAAAGACACAAAAGCACAAATGAAATGTGTACTGTTATAAAACCACTGATAACAGACAGATATTAGCAATATATTATAGAACTGTACAATTTACTTATTCTTACAGTTTACTTATTCAACTTTACTTGTAAAATATACATATTCTTACTTTTTCCTAATAGAACTGTGCAATTGCACATCGGATTGGGATGAACTATCCATCTGAGCTGATATTCTACACTGACACAATCGCGTTATTATCCCAAAACTCCGCGTTCGTCTCTCTCTCAGCTTAGCTGACAGTCTGTGAGTAAAAAAAAAAAGTCTGTGAGTCTTCACCGTTGCTATGGTTACCTTATGTGCATGTGCGATAGCTGTTGAACTTTTGAACTCCAGCCGGCCACTCTGCAGTAGGCCTGGCAAACTCGATTCCTTTTAAGGATTCGGGTTATTCTGAGTCACTCACTAAACTGATTTGGGTTGTGCGAGTCACTTGAGTCACTTGAGTTAGTATTATATGCTACATCCAAGGCGAGCTTTTGATTTGGATAAAATGCCATGTTTTCATTTAGAATCTTTTAATTTTATTTGGAAAACGTTATATCCATAAATGTAAATGGTCTGAAAGAAAACTGAATATTCATTTAAAAATGACATGAAATGATATTTTGAAACTTTAATAGGACAAATAAGAAAGCCATCCGGACTCTGAACATTCACAATGACTTACAACCTCTTCAATGTAAATTCCATGTGCCCCTTTTTCATGTACGTATGTTTGCATTTAATGTTTTCAATGTGTATGTGTATCTGTACTTGAATAATAAAGTTTTTTGAAGACAAAAAAAAACATGACTGGTCCGCGAGGTAAGCTTACTGTCTGCTCGCCCTAATTGCATTTTAACATACTACATTTATACACCAAACCTACAGTAGGCCTAGCTAGGCTACGTGCAGAACATTGTATGTTATTTCAGAAGTGAAAGAATGGCTTTTGTTGTTGATTTGCTTTACCCTGAGCTCGAGGAGAGACCTCACTCGCTTTTCTGAATCAGATCCACTCATAACAACGTAGCCGGCTGATTCGTGGGATTGACTGACTCCCACGAGAACTCACGAGTCATCAACAACTCACGAGTCATTGAGGACTCATGAATCACCGACAACTCAGTTCTCGAGTGAATCCCATGGTCTGCGAGCTTCCGGCTCTGAGTCTGCGGGTCGGGACTGTCTCTCTGCTCACTCAGACACTTGAGTTGACTTGTGGAGTTGCTGTTGCCTACAAAATTGTAAGTTATAAAGCTTTTTGCAGCTAAGATGGCTAGGAATAGTAGAAGCTAATGTTGCAAGAGGTTTGTGTGTGGCACTGTTATCATTTTAGATTGAATTGTAGTAGGACTCAACTGAACCGGGTTAATGATACTAGAGACTCACGATTCGTGAGTCAATTTAAAGACTCGGGTTAAAGATCTGAGTGAATCACGACACAAACAGGTCTACTCTGCAGGCTGAGCTGTGGTGTGGTGTCAGGTTACAGCTTGTTGCTACAGTCATTACTATGGAATAACCACGCCAAATCGTACTTTTGGGAAAAAATATGTTTTGGAATATTGGATTGTATGAGTTCGGCAATCGACTAGTGTGGACTTCACCAGAAACCAGAAAATAAACAGAGGTATGGATTAACACAACTTTTATGCATTTCTGTCACAGCTACTGCAGTCAAATTCGCTGTGTTCCTTCAGTAGGAATAACTGCACTTGGGTAGGCACTTGTAATGACATTTCAAACATGTTTAGAGGCTAAAAACAAGTTTAAAACGTGCCCTGTTTAAGCCAGTTGGCTGCTAACTCTAGCAGGAGGATAACACGGTGTAGGCAGCACCAATTGTTTTCATTTTTCTCGCTACTGACAGCACTCCAGATTTACAAACAACAGAGCTACGGGTTGAAATTGACCGGAATTCTCCTTTAACTAGCGCTGGTATTCACAATGGAATTCAACTTGTCACTGGCTCAGTCTGTCATACCCACATGCTTCAAGGAGTCCACCATCATTCCTGTACCCAAGAGAACAAGACCAGTCTGCCTTAATGACTACTGCCCAGTGGCACTCACCTCTGTAATGATGAAATGCTTTAAACAACCGGTCAAAAATGACATGATTGCACTTGAGTAAAAGTGTTCTATCATGTGTGGCCCCCATTACAGTTTGCCTACTGTCCCAACTGATCAACCAAGACCAAAGAGATGATAGTGGACTTTGGGAATACGCAGGAAAGGAACTATGCACCCCTTAATATCAATGGGTCTTCATGGAGAGGGTGGCCAGCTTCAAGTACCTTGGTGTCCACATCACAGAGGGTCTGACCAGGGCACTGCATACTGACTCTGCAACATCACTGCCTGGTATGGAGGACATTTGACCCTAAAGCCACTAGGATCATAAATGAGTACACTACCTAAGACTTGATTGAAGTAGTGATAGGAAGGACACTTTAATACTTGTTTTGTCATGGAAATTTCCTTTACTCTTATTCTCCAGCTGGATCACTGCATCTCTGAGATTGAGGCTCCACCACCTAAATTTCAACATCAGTTCTGCGTCTGTGGTGTACAACAGAGCTGTTTTAACATTGATGCTTAGTTGGTGTAGTAATGAGATACTGTGTCTGATCGTATACACATGCATACACATCCAAATCAGGCATACACATCCAAATCCAACATATCCGATGAACAGCGGTGGTGTTTTGCTTTGGTAATGTTATGATGGCAGCTGACAGCGGGCTACATTTTTGTAAGCAAAAGTGAGGGAGGGGGTGTGTGTGTGTGTGTGTGGGTATGTATTGGTGTGTGTGTGGGGTTTGTAACAGCTGCAAGGCTCCAGGAAGAATGGCAAGCATCCCGTCTAAGCATTCCTGAGGGCCAAACACTTTCATCTCAATTGAAACTACTCCAACATCAAACACAAACTCAAATTTGTCTGATGAACACATTGAATTAAAAATAACAGCTTTTCAGAAACAAATTGATGACCATGCATTTTTGTTTTATGTAACTGGCTGTGAAAAAGTTTCACAAGTAATACACATGATAGAACACTACTGTATGCATTCTTCTGTCTAACTGAACGTCTTTTGTTCCTCTTTGTTTGCCTGTAGTAACTCTCTCTTCCTCTGTCTGGGTATACGTTCCAACAAGTCCTCCAAACCATACAACGATATTGGTTGTTTTTTCTACCCTCTTAAACGTCCCATAGGAGCGTTTCATAAATTAGAGCCTGTCTCAGTTTTAAACATGTCGTTAAAGTTGTGAAACAGTCACAGTTTGGTTAGGTTTAGGCACAAACACTGCTTGGTTAGGTTTAGGCACAAACACTGCTTGGTTAGGTTTAGAAAAAGATTGTGGTTTGGGTCTTCTTCAGGGAGTGGGACTTTAATTTGTAATAAATGTATAATATTTAACTGACATGTGATCTCTTAACCCTAGTGTAGAAACTATAGCCCAACAGGTATTGATATTTGGGAGTTTAAAATAAATTATAAAAATACATTGGCTAATAGATAATTTTTTGGACAAAAACAAAATGCCTACTAATGCCTTACTTTCGTTTACTTGTCGGCCGATATATGCACTGATTTGATTCATCTGCAATAATTAGATAGTTCTTCAGTGGTGTTATATGTTGTAGTGTGTCATTTGTGCTGCTGATGGTTATGTCTCCTCATCCTTAAGTTATTATTATCTTAATTTTTCTTCTGCACTCATTTTCGCAAATGAATGTTTTGTATGTTGTTCAGATTTTTTTGAGTGTTTTTCGAAGTTTTGAGGTTCCTCAGTAGAAGCCAACAGTCTTTGAGATATGGAAACAGGCATTCCCAAATGCTGACGAGATTAACAAATATGTTAATCTACTCTCCTCTCTCCTCTCCTCTCCTCTCCTCTCGCAACTCACTTTCATTCATATCTCTTTTCTTCTCTTTATCTCACCAATTCATCTCTTTCACTGCCCTTCATTTGTGCTCCATCACTCCATCCCTTCCAGTGTGTGGTAAATCTCATCAGTGAGCTTCAGGAGCAGATGTGCAGGTTTCAGGAGGAGATCAGCACTCGTATCCAGGAAAAACGGGCTCTGGAGGAAAGGGAGGCCCAGCAGGGGGAGCCTGGAGGCAACCAAACCCCGGGCCACAGCCCTCAGGTTGGGTTAGCCAGCTCAGACCTAGGCCCGTCTGGCTCTGACGCCCGGATGCACAATGGAGGACAGACTGTACATGTAGGGAGACTTGATGGATGAACTCATCTCCCCGTCCTTTCCCATCATTTCTTCTCTTCTTCTCTTCTCCCTTTTTAACCAGTCCACACACCACCCGGTATTTGGAAATTTCCACAGAATCAAACTAACAACTTCTCTTGTAGTGTGTCTGCAGAGTGTCTGTGTGTGCACTGCAGGATGTTGGGGCCATGCTCTACTCGGGGTCTTGCAAATATGGAGACTTTGATTGGTTTTCCAAATACTTCTTATCATTTTAAGGGGTTATCAAGGTTGTTGAAGCTGAGTCTGTAACAATATGGTAAAATAAGAAACCCTACAATAGCTACAAGTAGTATGACCTACTGTAATTGTTTGCAGGTACAGTAGATGCTAAGGGCATGTTAATTCAGAAACTTGCACCTTTCTCTGCCTATCTCCTTAAGTATTTGAAGCATTTGGAAAAACACATCTCAGTCCTGATCTGAATTTTGTCTTTTTAAATCCTATAAAATTGGGTTTTGGACCAGGCATATTGTTATTATTTCATTAGATGTGGTTTGCTTGCATGACAGTGGTTCCTCCCTCTACTAACAAAGTTGACATCTTTTCCTCCTACACTGACCAGGTGGATGGGTCATGTATAGTAATATGTATTGTACAAGTTTTCCTTTGGACAATGGCAATGATGGCAGCCTGGAACAGCTTTGAGTCTTGTTCTGGGTCTTTGGGTTCATCCTTTTCCTGGTTGTTGATAACTGCACGCTGTGGTATCTGTTTCAGGAGGATCATGTTTCCTTTATTAACCACTGTACCGCTCAGTCCTGGAGACCTTTATAACTGCACTGAATGTGAACCTGATGTTTGAATACCCTCCCAGTTATATGTTGGCATGTGCACAGTTCAATAATGTTGTTGATTTTGACATTTACTGTAGATGTGATTTTTGAAATTTTCAGAATTAATAGTTTTTGGAATTTCAGAATAATTGTACACAAGTAGGCAAACTCACCTGCATGACTGTTTAGACTGCTACATCTGGCTTTGTATAAGTCATATGCAGTAAGCAATGCTGTGTTTTGGTTTTTCTGCAGGATTTGCTACAAGAAATGAAGCACCTGAAGAGCAAAGTGGAGGAGCTGGAGGGAGAGAAGGGCCAGTATGAGAGGAAACTAAGAGCCACCAAGGTACTTGTTAAACCAACACATGGCTGATCACATCTCTGTGATCAGCCAACCTTAACCAGTTTTACATCTATACATATAGGTAATATGTTGTGTATTATACGAGTAAGAAATATATATTTGTACATATTAGTGTGATTCCAGCAGTCTGGATGGAAGAGTGACCAAATTAGTAATGTGCAGTGGACTGTACATAGGTGTTGAAGAAACATGTGAAGTTCAGCTGCAGGGTTAATGTGGAATTACAGTAAGATAAATCGTTATGAAAGCTTACAAAGTAATGTACTGTACTGTACCTATAGCCAGCATTGCTACAGTCATTACAACAACATACATACTGAATACAACTGAAAAGAACACTGGCATTATTTACCTTACAGCAACATAACCCTAACCATTTGGAAATAGGAAAATAATGCAATCAAAATGCTGAAATTAAAAACGTGCTGAAAACCCCTAACAAATAAAAAAAAAAAATGTATATGATACTAGGTTTTGGCTTTCTCTAGATAACTGTAAAACTGGACATGTTGTCAAGAATATCTCACACAAAACCATGGAATTGTCACACCAATTTGTTTTACATGTTGCGTTCTAAAAGTTAAAATAATGGTTTATGAGTTTGAACTAAATTTGGTTTCACATCATGGCTTTATAACGATGGACCAATAAGAGGTTAATAGATTTTGATAGAAAAACATCTGTCTCCTAACACATGGTTTGTTATTGCAAACTGCCTTTGCTTTCTCTGTGCTTACAGTGCTTTCTTCCTCCTCTCGCTCCTTCACTTTCTGTATCTGTATCCTCTGTTTTTCTCTACTAACCCCTCTCTGTGGCTTGCTCGCTTCACTTTTTCCGCTCTTCTCTTTCTCCTTATTTCTAAACCCCCCCCTCCCCCATCATTACCCTCTTCCTGCTTTCTCTAGCTCTCTATCTCTTACTCTCTCCATGTGTGTTACCAGTCGCTCATGACCCAGCTGTCCAGCCTCAAGCTGACTGTGGAGCACACACAGCTGGAGAAGCAGCACTGGGAGGAGCGCTGGCGCAGCACACAGGTGCCTTCTCTTCTTCCTATTCTGCCTCTTGTCTTCTTGCTCGTCACTTCTGTGTTTGTTCCTTTAATTAGTACTATAGAGTCATTCATGTAGGGAGGAATGGGAGTTAAGAGAGACGAGAAAAAATATAGATAGTAAAACATTCTGATTTTGACAAGGTGAGCGTTTGAATGTATAATGTAAATCCATACGATTGCATGCATGTGTATGCATCGGTTGTGTGTGATTATGCATATTACAGATAATTATTGCTCCCTCTATTAAAGTTGCACCAGGCAATTTCTCAGTGTGAAGACCCCAGCAGGCAGTGTGATGTACCCATTGACAGATTGTGTTGAAAGTGGATGGACTTAATCATAATTTGTGTAGGCTTTGTAGACATTATGTGCCATTCAACATGCTAAACTGATGGAAAAAAACAATTATTTAGGAACATATAGGAAACAAACTAATAGCCATACCATAACTCTACAGTCTCTTTGAAATACCATGTGCCTCTGCCCACTTCACCACTCTATCTTACTTCTGTTGTAGGCTTCTTTGGCTTATAGGCTTTTATTGTGAGGCAGCTGGAGGAGGTGTTTAGTCTGTATTTATAGCATACCACTATTGTAAACATGCAAGCTTGTGCACACACCTGTTTTCTGACACCTGTTGTCTCCAGCTGTCATTCTTCAGCAGCTTTGTCCCTATTATGTGTTATGCTTTTATCTTCAACTCAGATTAGGTTGATGAAAAACACACCAAGTCTTCTGTTTTCCCTAACTAGGTGCAAGCAAAATCACAAGCTCAGAAATGTGGCACACATCGCAGTTGTTGTTTGCAGTGTTAACCAGAAGTGAAAGTGCTAAATTCATAGAGGAAATTATTTTCATGCCTTTATTTGAAGAATGATATTAAACAAAAAAAACCTGGGCGTGCACGAACTGGGGACGTTGCTGTTCATGATTGACGCTTTAGCCCCTGGGCCATCAGGGCACCCTGATACAGATGAACGTTTTTATTTTTACATTTTCTATTGTACAGTCAATAATGAAGAGGACGACAGCAAACAAGGGGCGATAGAATGGGGTCAGAATCGAAGAAGGGTCTTTGTGGCACCAAAACCATAAACACATTCTTAATTCATAAGTCATGTGAGCTGGAAGTGATGAGAAGTGAAAAATCTCAGACATTGGTGCAAGTGTGACCAAGCCATTAGCTGTTAGTCACAAGGCAGTTCAGTCAGTCATCTGAGAGTCATCAAAACCCCATTAATAGAGATGGGAACTGATGTTGGACAGCATGGTGCATTTTAGGAATGGCGGTTCTGGTGACACACATAGACTCCTCTTTCTAATAATCAGACTTTTTGTGGCCTGTATATAAATTGCTCTCTTCAGAGCAGTGTCCCTTGTCCAGATGGTGGCTCTCACATGAATGCCATCAAACATCAACCTGTAAATCACATACAGAATTTGAATTCTGCCAGTAGACCTGATAAAATATTGTTGTTTTTAGAGGACAAGTCCAGTTGCCTTAGACTTAAACTCCTTACAACTCCTAGTTATCCAAAGACCTGGAAGACTAACACAGTTCACAAACATGTACTCTTTCCTTCACAGGCAGAAATATCAGCGCTTCAGCAACTCCTGGCCTCTAAAGACACTGAGATCGAATGCCTGCAGACCCAGCTGCTGGCCAGAGGTGGCACAGCCAATGACAACACAGAGAGAGGTACTCACAGCTGACCAATCACTTCAGATCCACATCTCTCAGTGTGGATATGTGCGTGAGAGTCACTTACTGTAACATCTAATCAACATGTCCCTCTCTCCTCTGCTGTGCACTTGACTTGTTTTTGTCTCTCTGCTGACCCCTGCTGTAGAGGAGCTGTATATCAAGCAGCTGATTAACAAATGTAAGGCATGGTGTGCCTTTGTTATGGGTCAAATTTTCAACCAACATGCTCTGCCTATGTAGCCACTTGACAACTTGATTTCTCGTTTTTTTGTCATGATATGTAGCTTCGTAAGAAATATTTAGTCAGAATAGTGTTGTAAAGTGATGCAATGACAACCAAAACATAAAAACAGAAAGTGGCGCCTTTAAACTTTTAGCTTAGTAGCCTCCTAATGAGGTGGTGGAGTGTTTTGATTGAGATTGGACCACAGCCGAGCCTCAGTTTGTGTTGGTCGTTGTAAACATTCTGGCTTTATCAAACCAAAGTGCAGTAAGACTACATCCTTTCAAACCTTCCGGCTGGCATGATACCATGGCCACTTGCCAACAAAATGGCATATTTTTAATCAAATTAGAAGAGTTTTAAAATCCTTCTGAAAGTTCTGAAATCAGAAGAATAGAGAATAGCTCTGCATGCTGCTACATGATATTGAAACTCCAGCTGAGATACCATTACATATCTCATTACATGTATACATACATCTCCCTCTCTCTCTCTCTCTCTCTCTCTCTCTCTCTCTCTCTCTCTCTCTCTCTCTCTCTCTCACACAGGCTGCCATCCTCTGCCACAGACACATACACATACATAAGCCCTATTGTTGCTGCCTTTACCTACAATTTAATACTGCCACATTAACAAACTGCAAACAAACACCTGCTTCATAGGTGT
This sequence comes from Zingel zingel, assembly GCA_023566125.1. NCBI lineage: Eukaryota > Metazoa > Chordata > Actinopteri > Perciformes > Percidae > Zingel > Zingel zingel. Next base: position 34,510,530 of record CM042320.1, on the reverse strand, counting down.
CAGTTTATGCTGTCTCAGTGGCCGTGGTATCAGTGTGTATAAACCTTAATGTACAGTTCCATCTAACATGTCAGATGTTAGCTTGAGTCTCTTTTGGTTTGCCTAAGCCATGTTTCTTGAAGGGGTAATCCAGCAATTTAGTATTTAGCAATTCAAGCCAAGATATGCTGACTTTAAGTCATGGCTCAAGCTCCAAAATCACCACAATGCAAGCAATAGCAATTTTTTTTCTGACAAATGCTGTACCAGTTGTACGTTTGTTTCTGTTCTAAATTTGTAGCCCGAGCTGAGATAACCCTGATGGCATTGCTATGTAATATTTAGGTTTATTCTCGCAGACTTGACAAAACTACTCCAAAGCCAAAGACAACATTATACAACTGTATTAACAGGCTGAGTAGTATTAGTAAATCCACCTTTATTTGTGAGATTGGTGGAATTCCCCTTTACGATAAGTTTTTGTATGTGAAAGGACATTGAATGACATCCCAGATTTGTGTATGCGTTTGTGTGTTTGTATTGTGTTGCTTTCGGAATCCAGAAGAGAACTCTGTTTTATGTTGGTATTGGCATAGAACATACAACACTAGTTATATCACTATGAAAAGCTGCAGTGTGTGTCACAGGTGATGGTGTATGGGCAGTCGCACTGTCAGTGTGTATTTGTTTGGCTTGTTTATTCGCATTAGCATGGCTGTCATGTCTGTCGCCAACATCGCATCAGGCACCCATCAGAGAGCCCTAAATGAACAAGACGTGAGGTTACCGTGAGTCCAAAAAAACATTTCAATACCTTGTTTTTCTTTGTTAGACCATGAATACCAGAGGCTGAAGGTGGGGATGGAGTCTTTGTTAGCTTCAAATGATGAAAAGGTAAATGAAACCTATTTTTTTACACTAATGCTGTGTTTAGTTTATTTAATGTTCAGTTTGAGAATTGTTTTGATGAATTATTTTACTTGATTTACAAAAGCCAAAACATTTGTGTCTTGCTGATAACAGGATCGGCGTATAGAGGAGCTGACAATTCTGCTTGGCCAGTACAGAAAGATGAGGGAAGTCATGGCACTCACACAGGGTAAGAATTACATCCTTTTCTCTCCTCCAATACATGTTTTGGATGAAAGTACAATGTAGGAAACACTCTTCTCTCCTTCATAGTTTTTTTTTATTGGGTGTAATATTTCTGTGTTCAACAACCAGGGAGTAGTGAAGAGGAGCTGAGTGGCAGTTTAAGACTCAGAGCCATCACGCACAAAGCACAATCTGATATTGTCAGGTCAGAGGTAAGATGATGAAGTATATACTTTTTTACAACCTCTAACAATTGAATGCGATTTTAAGCGATACTGGGAATTTCCTCCTCAAAAAATTGACTATTTGCCTAAATATAAGTTAAGAAAAACTGAAAAAAGTAATTGTTTTTGTCTCTGGATAGATGTCATCAAGAGGGTCTTCTCCACTTATGCTACTTGCATCTCCTTACCAGAGAGAATTGGACTCTAGGTATAAACACTCAAAATACACTTGCACACACACATCTCACAACTTACTATTAATCGTACCCCTTTGTGTGCCGTTTGTTGTAGTATCCACAACTCTATGGACACATCACTGGTGTCCACTGGGGATACAAGCTTCTTTAATGGATCATGGTAAGTAGAAGCTTTTTTGTGTTTGTATGACTTCTGTTGAACATGGCAGAGTTTTACATTGTCCAAAAATGAAATGTCGCTTTCACCCAACTTAAAGTGTAGGCAGACATCATATGTGTGCTAATGGAGTTTATATGGTGGCATTCATTCATCATTTCATTTTTTCTAACTCTGAAGTCTGTTTATTTTCCAGGCATCAGCACAGGTTGTTGTCCAGCAGTCTTGAAGAGTTGCAGAGTGGATCCTTACAAAAGGTTTGTTAGTGCATATAAAATCACTTTACTGCTATTGATTGACTTTAATAACACTTTAATTTAACTGATGAATGTGACTGAATCCAACCTGCTCCATCTGCTGCTGCCTCTTACATATCTGATCAACATGCACACTAACTTTGTTCTTTCTAAATAACAATAAACATTCATCTTACTTTAATCTGATTGTTTGATTGCTAACCTGCTAACTTGTTTGTTTGTGTATGTGCGTATGTGTGTCTGTCTGTGTGTGTGTGTGTGTGTGTGTGTGTGTTTTTTTTCTTTCTCTCCTGTATCTGTGTTGGCTATAGGCTGTAGAGATCCAGCCAATTGAAACTGAATCAGACACAAGGGCAGAGGTACTGATCTGCTGCATGACTTCACACAGCCTAACCTTTACCTAACCCTTAGAAATACATACACTGTCCAATTAAACATTACTCTTCATAATATAGCAAGGATAGGGTCCACTTGATTTTGTCTTCAGTGAATTCAAAATAAGATATTTTTTCTGTAAACCCTTGATGTAAATGTACAGCTAAAATCTCACAGTATCTTACTGTTTTAATGTTATGCATGATCATACTGTGAATAGCAATGCATTCTGGGCGAAAATAATAATATTACAGCAATACCTGCAAATGTTACAGATTACAGGTATTTACTGTTAATACCAATGCAGCCAGTATATTACTGTGAATTCAAATAATACAGTAAGACACTGTATGTCTATTTACAGTAAAATAACTTAACATTTAAAAACAGTATGCTTACTCTAAATAATCGAAGCTGCTGCCAGTATATTAATTTCAATTTTATTTATAGTATCAAATCATAACAGGAGTTATCTCGAGACACTTTACAGATAGAGTAGGTCTAGACCACACTCTATAGTTTACAAAGCCCCAACAAGTTATTACTGTAAATTTACGGTAAAAAGTTTTACAGTGTAGCTCTTATTAAAAAGACATTTCTAGATAAAACCTTGTCAAACTTCAAAGCCTTTAGTGAATAAAGGATTAATTGGATCCATCACAGTTATACAATTACAAAATGTGTCAAGGTATTCATGCACATGGGATGCAATGATGTTCTCAGTAACGTTTCTACATATTTACATCATAACCACAGAGGGTGCTTGCTTTTCTTTCTTTATTCACCCATTATTTTGAAGTATCAAATTGTTCACCTGGGGCTGTATTACAGATACTTTCTATCTTAATTCTTAAGTTAAGAGAGGAAGAGTCTAAGATCGGATTTTTCCCTATTTGGTATTACAGAAGCATATCTTAACTAACTTCACGAATCCTATCTTATCTCATGTTAGAAAATCCTAAATACCAAATCCAACTTCGGTTACCAACTTGTACGTCTGTTACCTACAGTAGCAACTGATGCTATACTTTCTCATCTTGCCGAGCTATACAACTTTGTAACCATCGTTTTTCTCATTGAAACATACATTGAAACTAGGGATGCTAATTTTGATGTTTTTTTTCTGTCCGATAGCTAAACCTTCATTAACCGTTAACCAACAAGCATGTAACAAAGTCCCAGTTCACCCGTCCGGGAAGCTCGGACATACTTAAGGCATCCTGCTTCTGTGGATAGCTGCGGACTTGTACCGGTTGCTCAGCCACGATGTTGCCATTAGAACTGCTTGCACGTCCACACGATTGGTACAAGTCTGCAGCAATCTGGGACACGGAACGTAGCCCATGTCTGAGCCTGTCTCCACCACATCCGCCTGCGAGGATGTCAGCCCTGTACCTGCCTGGCATGTTTGTAGGACAGCCGATTTAACCCGCCAGTCCTCATGGATACAGTGGAATTTGTCACAGTGCTCTCTGTTGTGAGCGGCGTTTAGCAGTTGGTCGTGAGAGCCACGAACTTAGCAGAAAAAAAGAGTTAGGAGAGTTTATTTAAGATTATGTGAAGTTAGGATGCTTGTGTAATACACTTTTCCTATCTTAAATTAGGATAGGAACTTATCATCTTTAATGTTTTTTTCCCTATATTTGGTCCTAACCCTAATTACCATGGCTACCAAACAGTTGAGATAGGATCTGCAAGCTAAGACGTTTCTGTAATACTCCCCCCTGGGGTGTATTTTGGGCTTTCTGCTCTCTGACAGAGAGGTCAAATCGGACATTGTGTAGGTTGTAAAAAATTGTATTTATAGCTTAAATTGTTGTCTTCTACATGGAATATGGAAATTATGTACTGAATTTACAACAAACTAATGTGTGTTACACAGAGGTGTTAGTGTCTATGCTGCATTTTATTAAGTAACTCCAGATATAAAGTAGATCACCTTTCTGAATTTTCTTCTATCAGTTTTTGAAATTGATTGTTGCCAGTGAAAAGCAAAAAAGTTCACCCTCTGAGTGCCTATTAATGCAGCACACACATGATACATACTGTGACGCACACACACACACACACACACACACACACACACACACACACACACACACACACACACACACACACACACACACACACACACACACACACACACACACAAAGGGCCAAGACCCACCTGAAGAGGCTGTCAGTAATGCTCAGCATCATTGCTGCCTCCCAGATGTTTCTCTCTGCTGGCCTTTCTCCTCTTATTCCTTTAGAGCCCCGTGACTTTGATGCCTGGTCAGATTCTGGCATCATCAGAAATGTACCCTCCATAGGACACACCGTTATGCAACAGAGCAAATGAGCAAATCAAATCATGACCCTGCTGTTATTTTATGAAAGATATTTAGATGGGACTGACCAGCCTGTATATACAGTAGATGTAGAGGAAATGCTATATACATAGAACTTATATCTAAAATCACTGAGTTTCAATGTATTTTATGAATTGCCATAGAGTATCAGAAGCAGATAACTACCAAATGCAAAAAAAATGTGTCCACTTCATCAAAGTTATCTGCTAAGAAGAACTTTGTACATTTGAATTCAAAGCAAGAATCAGTGAATTCTGAGGCTTCTGTTCTTTCAACAGATATTCTAATTTATTTAAAATGTGGTGCTAGACTAGACTAAGATATAACGCACTGTTTTGTTGTTTATATTCTCCAGAATTCTCACATGGAGCTGAGCAAGTACCAGACTTTGCCGGGGAAACTAAAAAGTAAAAAGAGCGAGCCGATGGCCGAGTTGAATGGCCACAGACAGAGAGATGGAGAGAGTTCATCTCCTGTCCAGCTCTCTCCTGTCCACAGCCACGACCAGGACTACACTCTCAGTGAGTTTCTCTTAATCAACAGGGGACATAAAAATCTCTTTCATTATTTTTCCTGTCACACTTTGGAAAGATAATTTTCAGTATTTTCTACCTTTGAAAGAAAACTGTTTTAATGAAAGGTGTTGACAGTGAAGTCTGTAGATTCCCCAAAGCAAGTGGGACATTGGGCCTCATGCAAGAACCATTAGAAAAAACAAATTTGTTGTTAAGTGCGTACGAGTTATTTAAGAAAATTTGTCGCATTCACTAATTTTCCCTTATGCTGAATTTTTGTTTTGTACTTCCATAGTACAATAATTTTCACGAGTGGTGCAGACCGGTCATACAAGTCACAAGGGACACACTCTTGTCTGACATAATATAAGGAATTATAAGTCCTTGGTCAGAATCATTGTGGACTTTAAATATGATATCAAAATCTATTCAGATAAAATATACAACAAAAAACAGCAACTTATACATTTTAGTAGTTGCTAGAAAAGTTCTGTCAAGCCACGTGCAGATTTTGAAAATCTCTGAATTACTGTGCTACACTACAAGACATAATTTGTCCCTGACTGTTGTCATGTGAGGGGCAGGTTGCAGCCAGTTTTTCACGTGCAAATGTGTACAAATAGCACAGAATGGATAATGGAACACAAGCCACAAGGAATGATGTGGTTGAGAAAATAAACATACATTATTCATAGTGACATAGTTAACTAAACCAACTTAAATAAAACTAAAACCCAATTCTTTGAAATAATTACAGAAAAAACATTTTAGTCTTGATTGTAAAAGCAAACAGATGGCGGGGAGTTGTGGTTTGTGTTGTAATAAACTTGATTTGAACTTGACAGTAAAACTATTGTAATATAACAGGCTGCAACTTTTTATTCTTATGGTATTTTTACTGCATTTACCTAGGTGCTTGGGTTCTAGAAGGCATGGATCTCTCCAGTTGCCTCTCAAAATTTACACTGAATTGTCTGTTTTACAAACATTAGTTTTGCTTTATGTGGATGATGTTGGACGGTGATGGCATGTGGCTATGAGTCGTTCATCAGGATCGGGAAATCAACTTGCCAGTCTCCTGCCGACTCCGTGACTATTACGTCCCTGCCTCTAATATTAGCCGTTGACCACTTTGGGCAAGACATTTTCTACCATCTACCATTCCTTCTTTTTTTCTGTCACAACACAGAGCTTCCCTGATGACACATTGTTGGCAGCTTATTTATATTTTCTAAATGTTAACTATTAAATTAGTTCTGTTTAGGACTTTAAAGTGCTCATATTATGCTTTTTGGCTTTTTCCCTTTCATGTATTGTGTTATATCTGTATCTTTTTTGTGCATGTAGTAGGTTTACAAAGTGAAAAAGTCCAAAGTCCACCCCAAAGGGACTTACCATCTCCAACAGAAAACACTGTTCACAAACTGCTCCAAACAGCTCTATTGTAGTCCAGCCTTTACTTCCGTGACGAACGTGCGTCACTTTGTAACACACGTTATAATGCTCGCCTAGGCTAGCTGCTAGCGTGGCACACCCTCATACTCTGCTTCTGACTAGCTTCTAGTGCTGACCTAGCTACTGTGCATGTGCGACTCCCAACAAAGATGGAACAGAAGTGAGATGCCTCACTCTGTAGCTAAAACAGAGAGCTCAACACACAGGGTGAAAAGAGGAGCTGCAGCAATGTGTAATACAACAAAAATATGGTGTTTTTTGAAAATTAAACCATGTAAACCTATTCTGGTACAACCTCTAAATACAATTATGTACTTGAAAATGAGCATAATATGAGCACTTTAAGCTTCGTTGTGTGAAATTCTTCTTTTTAGTCCTGTGTAACTCTTGGGTTTTTGTGAATGAAAATTGCCCACAAACAAGGCAGAACAGACAGCCTTATACTGTAAAGGAATTGTGGGACATTGATTATGCTAATGATCAGGGCCACACGGAATCTGCAGATGCAGAATTCTGCAGAATTTTCTCTTAATCTTCCGCAAATTTTCCAAATTTAAAATAAAACTCCACTCTAAGCAGAAAAATAGTCTGCTAATTAAGAAGATTTTCCTTCTGGATCACTGCTGAAAATTATAAAACAATCTGCAGATTAAGTTTAGGTCTGCTAATGACCACATCTTCCCAACTGTCACCTGCTAGTATTCATCAAGATGAAACAAGTAATTTCTAACCAATTTGTACAGTTAAGAGAGTTTGGTGTATCTGAGTTGGAACACTCTAGCATACCTCACAGAAAAGGAGACGTTTGAGATAAAGACACAAAAATATTCTTGCACAAGGCCCATTGTTTCTGAAAAGTTGCTGGTTTTGATGAAAAAAAAAATGTCATTTTTCACTGCTGTTAGCACAACAAATGAACTTCAATTCACCTCAGTTGTATACTCATTCTGAGGCAGATAAATGAAAACCACCAAAATAAAATACCACAGGGGTTAAGTGGGAAAATATGTTCTTGAACAGACCTTAACAAAAAACCTAATTCAATAAACTGTAACCGTTGAATAACTCTTCAACTCAAGTAAACGTCAACTAACTTTGCTCCAACTGCTTCCTTCTCTGTGCCCTTTCTCCCTGTCTCCTCCTCCTTTCTGTTTTGCTGTCGGATTGCTCTTTTCTCCGTTTGTCTTATGGCTGCAGTTCGCTGCAGGAGTGCCAGTGCTCCGGCTTTAGGTACTGTATGCTCACACAGAAATTCAAATGTCAGCACTGGAAATACACTTTCGGTAAAAACTAAGTAATTTGGCTAATGTTGTTGCTGTGACTCTGAAGCCATACAAATAAGCTTTTATGACAAATAAAACCCTGTCAATTCTCATAAACGAAACAAGATTGACAGCCGTACCTCAGAGGTGAGCAGAGGCATGGTGAGCCGGGATTATAAGGACTCCTTCATGACTCAGAGAGCTGATAAAGCCTGGCTCTCTCGCATCAGCATTAACTGAAACACACAAACACACACACACACGCACACACACACACACACGCACACACACACACGCACACACACACGCACACACGCACACACACACACACACACACACACACACACACACACACACACACACACACACACACACACACTCTTAAAGCTAATAGGCATATAAGCACACAACCACCCAAGTATCAGCCTACACAAAGCCAGAGCTTGAAGCAGGATGGAGAGGGCAAGGAGTGCAAGCTTTAGGATGTGTGCAGTTCTATATAAGATATTATGGGAGAAAAAAAAAAACACAAAAAAAGGAAAAGAATGTGTGCAATTCAACTAGCTAACAAAGAAAAATGCAACCTGACATCCCCCCTTTGCTCTCACTGCCTCACACAACAAACAAACACACAGGATGTCTTAAGCAGGATGTCACTGAGGAAGAGCAAGTCGAGCAAGTGCAAAGTAAACAGGCAACATGTAATGAGGTGTTAACAGAATTGCGCAAGTTTGTTTCAGCACCACCTTGGTTAAACTCCTCAAGGAGGGAGTTCTCTTTTCAGCCTCTGGTCAGGCTTTTGATAGGGATGTTTCAGGTTAAGAATCAAGAAAGAAAATGGGTGTGGGATGACCTCATTCCTCTTTAGATCATCCTGTCAACCAAGGTGACCTCTCATATATGGCTTGGACACTGATGTACACATATATATTTATTTTGGAGAAAAAGAGGGTGTGGCTAATCCTCGCTTCTGCTTTATTTCTGCTTGCTTTCGTCTCATTTCACTAATCTCCTCTGCCTCAGGATCCCCTGGAAAACATGACCTCTATAATGTTGGTGGGTATTATATCTCAAGCCTTGAACCCATCCACCTTCTGTTACCATCCTGTTAAAATCAGTGATATTGACATGAGATTAGTGAATAATATACCCTGGGTTAAATGTACCTTTTTGTAGTGCAAGTGTATACAGCATAGAAGATAAATCATATTGGCTTCATGGAAACATACATAGCACACATACATAAATACATTACATTCATACTGACAAAAGTCAGCTAATCTTTACTCTGAAAATAAAGAAATTCACAACTCAGTATCCCAGGTTATGTTTGTTATAGATATAGTCTTAGTCATAGCTAAAAAATAGATACAAATGAGAGACAGGGGAAAACTTAAGTAACATCAGCTCACTCCTATGTCACAGGTCAGGGGTCGAGAAGATCTATTTGACCCTACTCCATCACTAAACCTGTCCTGTGTTTAAGTATGATTATGTGTGTCTCTAGATACTGAGGAAGTCTAGGCCGCTGCAATATAAGTAAATGTTGTGTTCCTTGTAGGGATGTCGCAATACCAAAAATGTAGTAGTCGATACCGATACCACCAAAAGTACACGATACTCAATACCAAAGTCGATACCAAGGTGTGTTAAAAAAAAAAAAAAAAACGAACAATAATACTTAAACATTAATTAATTGTGACAGTCTTATGTCACTTTCTTTTTAGTTTCCGTTTTTGTTTTAGTTTCAACTTTCTGTCACAGTTTTTTTGTGTTGTTGTTAGGTCCGGAAGAATTGCATCCCCCGGTACCTACGGTACTGTAGAGAAACGAGTGCTGTCACGTTTTCAGAATTTTGGTAACGACTTGGTACCGAAGTACCGGGTCTCGTGACATCCCTAGTTCCTGGACCGTCTCCTATTAAGGTCGATGGAAAGGGGCCCCCAAACACACCTTAGCCTATTCCTCAGAGAGAGATCTGAACTGAACTTGCAATACAACAAGATTTAGGTGAGCATCTGTGTTTGGGGTGCCTATATTAGGACTACTAATATCTTTGCCTCAAAGTCTCCCGAACTGCTCCTGAGTTTTTTCATAACAATTTATGACACTACGAAGCCGAGATAGGTTAAACAAACATTATTGGTAGCAATTTTTATGTACACACTGCACACTTTGCACTCTTCATTGCACTACTGCCTCAACCTGTCTATATTGTTTCTGTTTGTAGTGTGTATATATTGTTTGTTTTTGTTGTTTGTTTTGTATGAGTAAGCACATTGTGAGCAATGTATAATCCAAAGCAAAATTCCTCGTATGTGTCCTCATACCTGGCAAATTAAGCTGATTCTGATTCTGATAAGGCAACTATTAAAGCTGCATCAATTGATTTAGATGTAAACAAGCTACATTTTTATCTTTTTTCTATATCCATTAGATATGGAGCAACATTTGCATGTTGTATGAGCTATTCTCTAACTGTGTCTGTCTGCTGTTTGGTGCATGGCAGGTAGTGTACTGTGTTTATCAGAGACTCTTAACAGAAATCCAAAACGAATAAAAAGCTCCCTAAAGCTGAGGGAAACTGTCTAGTTGTTTTGTATCCACTATTGTTAATATCAACAATAGTGATGTGCTGTTTTAAAGTACTAGTGCTTTCCAGGAAGCTGTAAACAGGCTACCAATGTAAGAAACAGGACAAATGTGTGCTTTACCTACTTAACCAATTTAATTTTGGATCCCAGATTTCTACTTTGCTGAATCAGAGTGTCAATTCTTCTATGCTTGTGTTTTTGTCTGGCAGGGCATCCAGAGAAGCTAGAGGAGTGTGTTCTGTCAGACCAGTCCCCCCTGTCATCTGGAGTGGACTCTGGACAGCAGTCCCCTGTCTCACCAGAGAACAGGAAGAGTCAAAGAGGCATTAAGAAACTCTGGGGGAAGTAAGTTTTGAAGAAATATATGTGCACATAAATATTTGAGGGGCCATCAGGGAAAGTATTCACAATTATCTCACACACATACAAGTGAAATGCTTTCATATACACTACTGAAAAATTATACGCTCACATACTATACTGAGACCTCACACACATACAAGTGAAATGCACTCACACACTATTGAAAAGCTCTCATATACACTACTGAAACACACCTATTAGCGACTTTGAGTCCTTGAAAAGCACTTTACAAATTCTATTTATTATTATTATATACACTACTGAAATGCTAGGCTTTCACTTTCAATAGTTCGAGAGCATTTCCAGGGATGTCACTAGGATTGAAAGACAGGGGGGGCTTAGCCTCGAGGCTATGCAAAACTTTCCCTTGCAAAATCTTACTTACAAACTCTAAAGTTAGCTTTTAGATACATCCAAGCTGCATGGGGGGGGGGGTTTACTTAGGCCAGACTGTGCTCCTGCTGAGTTCTTCTTTAGGCTAAGACTTAACCGCTATCTATCTGCCCGTGTAAATGTGTGGTAAAGTAATACCATACCTAATTCCTCTCTCTATTAGATAAGTTGCAGGTCAAAATAAAACTATTTAATTACTAGGGATGTAACGATACACTTATTCGTATTGAACCGTTCGGTACGAGGCTTTCGGTTAGGTGCACATTACAAACGGAACGATTCATTGGACTAATCCTATTTCATTTAAAAAAATAGAGCTTCAATGTGCCGCTGCACTCAACAAGGCAGCCCAAATGACTAAACAGGCAACATGCTGTCTGCCCTTCCCACTCCTAAAGAAAAACACACTACTCCAGCCAGGCATGATACGCTGAACTAGCTCGTTGCATTATGGCGGACAAGGATTTAAAGTATGTCTGAATTTAATAACCTGATGGCAAGATGAGTAAAAGTTCTAGTATGTATGTATGTATGTATGCTCATATATAGCCTAGTCTACATTTAGGCAACATCTACATACTTGTTTAATTTATTACAGAAAAGGAATGTAGAAAGTTAAATTGGTTAGAATCAAGCATATATAACAAATATCATGAAATAATTTAGTTTAGGCTATGCCTCGGTGCCTCTCTCTCTCTCCTAAAATATCTTCCAGTATCCATTTGTTCAATTAATTGAAGGATATACTGGTTCAATAGCATTAACAGTGACACTATGATATTTAGGGACTGATATTGTTTTAATACTATAGAGATAGCAGGCTATATTAATGGTAAAGAATAGAGAGCTTTGGATACCTTACTAGGCGAGCTATTTCTTGTATTTCACTCGTTTACACTAGCTAGACTATTCTTTTCTATAGCCAACTAAAATATTCCTTTATCTTTACCTCAAGTAAATGTAGCTGAAGTAAAGCAAGTAAAAGTCATTAACAACAACTTACAATTTCACTCTGTATCACTCACTGTGTGTGCGGTAGCAAGTCCAGACCAAAGATTAGCGACGAGATGAGATAAATCCTGCAGCTACTTGCAACACGTTCAGCGGCGTTCTGAAAGCTGCCAGTTTAAACCAATGAGAAGAGACAAGACGATGGATCATCTTCATAGCCATTGACTCTTTGTATTTCTGTCTAACTTTCGACTTTCCGGCTTTTTTGTAGCTGGATATATTATTTGTTGTTTCTAATTATGAATTTTGATAACGTTAATGATAGTGAGATACTTGCTACAGTTGCATTTTGAGTCATAAATCGGCGAAAACATTTTATTTCTCTGATTTACTGCTTTGTTTTAATGCTGCCTGGTGCTCTCTATCTTCAGTAACTCTCTACCTCGCTCGTCCACACAATTCAGTATAGTATGTGAGCATATCTTTTTTCAGTAGTGTATATAAAAGCCTTTTTAGTAGAAGACAGAGAGGAGTGCAATGTGTGTGAGAGCGTATTACTTGTATGTGTATGAGGTAATTGTGAATAATGTCCCTGATGGCCCCTCATACAAACAATGCAGTAGTTACACATACACAGTATCTTTTTCTGTTTTGCCTAACACAGCTACATTATCTCAGTCTCCCCCCTTTTTTCTATTTTTCCTTCACACACTTATCAGTGTTTCCATTGTACCCAGGATCCGTCGCAGCCAGTCAGGCAGTCCTGCACAGGTTCACTACCCTGAGCTGGTAGAGTTCAAGAGGGGAGGTTTCAGAGCTACAGCTGGAGCAAGATTGGCCTGTTCAGGGACCACACGGTATAAAAACACAATTATACTTACACATACTGTTTGTTTTTTTCATACATATGTGTAAAATATCTTGTGTGCGAGAGGGAGAAACACTGTATTGAAGATAGTTTCAGAGCTTCAGATCTCTATTCAGCTCGTATTTGAGCAGCTACATTGCCTGCATAACCATTAACATTCACACCACAGACTTTCCCTAATATCTTTGTAAATCACAATGAGATAGTAATGGAGTAATGGCAGCCTCTGCTGTTTCCTGGTTTATGATGTTTGGCATAATGGTACATTCATGTGCTGTTACATTTGTACTACCTTCCTACTTGGACATAGCCTTTTGAGTCCAAAAGCAAAGTTTACATGATTCTTTTCACAACGTCCGCTTTCACTGTCTTCCATGTTTGATTTGGTTATATTTTAAGTGCAGGAAAACTGCAGGTATTCAAGGTACACTTTCAACTGTATTAAAAACTAATTCCCCATCTCACTGGAGTTTCACATCTCAGCACAGTGATTTTCATATTTTTCTTGCATGAATTATAAGCTGTAGCTACCTGGATGGTAGGAATAATGGATTGAAAAAATCTACTACACGTGTTCAATGGCCAGCAATAATTTGTTGTATATAAGCAAAAAAATATACAAAGATTCCATTGTGGTCATCTTTGTTATATATCACACACCTTTAAAATTAGCTGGAGTCCAACACTATTAAACTGTATGTGGTTCTAGATCCATTAGTCTCATTTGAAACTTGTTTCTCTGTTCAATGTTAATATTTTGTCTTTTCTTCTCCATGTCAGAGACCTGAAGATGCCTTTTTGTAAGTGGAGCACGGAGCAGGTGTGTGACTGGCTTGAGGAAATTGGTCTTGGTCAGTACAGCATCCTCGCTTGCCAATGGGTCACCAGCGGTGATACTCTACTGTCGGCCACCCAGCAAGACCTAGAGAAGGTACATGCACACACATGCATACACACACACACACACACACATGCACGCACACACACACACACACACACACACACACACACACACACACACACACACACACACACACACACAGATCATCTACTCTATATGGAACATGTTTCATAAAATCGTGCATCTGAGACATCTGTCTGGCTCAGTTGGTTTACCTGACAGAAAATTCCATTGAGCCTGTCAAATATTTTTCAGTTCTACCTGTCTAATCATTGCTGCTGTCTGTCTGTCTATTTGGCATTTAGCAATGCCTGTCTCTGCTTTTCAACCTGGTTGTTAGTTTCGCCTTCAACACTCTCACATTGTCCACCTCAGACCCCCCAAGCCTCTCTGTCTCTCTCATCAGGATCATTTTAATTAGATAATTCACTCTAATGGCGGTATATTCTTTCTTTCTCGGGTAAACATGTAAGGTTATCGGTTAGATTTAAGATTTAGCTGTGACAAGATGAAACAAGATATTTCTCTCACTGTGTCTACAGGAGCTGGCGATGAAGAATCCGCTTCACAGGAAGAAGCTCCTATTAGCCATCAAGACGTTCAGCAGCAAGCAGTCTGAGAAGTCTGCAGAGCTGGATTACATCTGGGTCACTCGTACGCACTGAAAACCACACACTGAAATAAAACACTCACTGACAGAACTTCATTCTGATATTCCCTTACATTAAAACTGTGATATTTTATGTTCCGAAGGTTGGCTTGATGACATTGGACTTCCTCAATACAAAGACCAATTTAATGAAGGAAGAGTGGATGGGCAGATGCTGAAATACCTCACCGTGGTGAGTTGGTAACTAATAATCATTAGGGTTGGGTACCGATTTCGATGCTTCATTTCGGTGACACTTAAATGCCTGAGCTGCACTCTGGTGCTCCGAAACGGACGTTACAGGCAACAGAAGCATCACTGCATGTGACACTTGTTATAAGTTATTGTTATTACATTTTAAATAAATCAATTAAATTCGACCATATGGCCTTTGGAAACAAGCCATTCTTTAATGTCGTTTTGTGCTCTCTTTTTTTTTTTTAAAGTGCCCATATTATGAAAAAAAACACTTTCTGGGATTTGGGGTGTTATTTTGTGTCTCTGGTGCTTCCACACGCATACAAACTTTGATAAAGACCATCCATGCTGTTTTGAGTGAGATACGGTTTCTGAATGTGTCCTGCCTTCAGTCTCCGGGCAAGCTGTTCAAAATCTGCACGGCTTTCTACGTGACTAGCCGAGACGAGGGGGCTAACCGTTAGCATGCTAGCGCTAGCATGCTAGCTCGTTCTCAATGGCAAAACACTGCTACAACACACACAAATTCACCCTAATCTACAAAATAAATTGTATAGAACTACTTACATGTCCCTGTTCTGCAGGTATTCCACACAAAGTTGGAAGTGCGCCCTAGTTTAGAAGAAGTCTTCCGGCTAATCCTGCCTTGTACTGACTGAAGTTGGAGCTAGCTCACGTAATCCTTACCTAGCTACTGCGCATGTGCGACTGACAACAGAAATGTTACAGAAGTTAAGAGGTCTCACTCTGTAGCTAAAACAGAAACCTGACAGCGTGTGAAAGGAGGACCAGCAGCAATGTGCAGTAGAACTAAAATATGGTGTTTTTTGAAAATGAAACCATGTAAACCTACTGTATTCTGGTACAACCTCAAAATACAATTATGAACCTGAAAATGAGCATAATATGGCCACTTTAAGTATCTGTTCAGGCACCGTTTAAGCACCGGCACCAATTTAAAAGTATCGTTTTAGCACTGGTATTGGAAAAACCCTAAACAATACCCAACCCTAATGATCATGGTGATCATGATCATGATGATTGGTCAAATATATTTGGTGGAATAACAGCTTTAAAGTTAAACCAGGGTTCAGGGCATTCTAGATAAGAAATCGGGTTGCCCCGTCCCATTCTTATGAAGCGATATCTCAGGATCCCTTGGAGTGAATTTCTTCAAATTTGGCCCAAACATCCACTTGGACTTAAGGATGAACTGATTAGATTTTGAAAGTCAAAGGGCAAGGTCACTGTAACCTCACAAAAGAATTTTCGATTTCGATAAATTGCGATTATGTGCAGCCCTACTAATTATGACAACATTTCACACTTATGTCTAATAATAAGGATAAAATGATGACATTTTATGAAAAAATGCTTTTCTGGCCATTATTCAATGCATACTCAGCAACACAAGGGGAGATGTTTGGTCAGATACTGAATTGGTGAAACTAATCTTGAAATGGCGGTAATTGTTTAGATCTTTTGTGCTGCCGGGTTGAAAATGTGTGTGAAGCATCCACATTTTGCTAATAAGAAATACACTTAATACCTTTTTAGTAAATTGCTTTAAACTCTTCACTACATATATTATATGAGTCTGGACAGGAATGAATGTAAGCTTCTACTTGACTGTTTGGCGGAAGCATACAACCGCAAGGCAGTGCAGCTTTGTTGTCCTTGTTTTTAGCCGTGTGTCTATTTCTGTGTGTGTACTTTGAGAGCAACAAAAAGCCGGAGTCAAACGTATGTACGTGTTCACACTTACTTGGTCATTAAAGCTGATTCTGAATGCAGAGACTAGATGCTCACTTTCTCTTCCCCTTGTCATAATTGTACTCCTCTCTGTCTTCTCTCCATCTCAGAATGACCTGTTATTTCTTAAAGTGAGCAGCCAGCTGCATCACCTCAGCATCAAGTGCGCCATTCATGTTCTCCATGTCAACAAGTTTAACTCCCACTGCCTCAAACGCAGGCCCGGCAATGAGGTAAGTAGATGTGGTATGTTTGTGTGACCATGTTGTTTAAAAGAAGAGCTGAAGTGTATGCTAGTTTTGGCTTGCTAAGCAGTGTTCAGTTTCTATGCACCACATATATGAGCAAACTAGAAAACTTGAGGTCTGCTCCAAACTTAACTGTAAATGGCTTTAAACGTTTTGTGTCTTTTATTAAATTGGACTATTTATTAATATATTGCACCGTGACTTTTATTCTCCCGTATTCTCCTGGTTTTAATCAATTTTAGCTCTTTTCTTTCCCATGTTTTCTTTTACTTTTTAAAAAAGAAGACGGTATTGGGTCTGAGCAAATCTACTCAGACAGTCTTGTGAGTGAATGTCTCAGCTTTTGTTTACTCTGTTGCTTCCTGTAACCTGGCCATTCTGGTCAGAGAGAATCCTACAGCTTCTTGTGAGCTTCTTCTAACTGGACATGGGAGAATTTCTTCTTCCACAGAAACTCTGTCTTAATGCCGTACGGCACTTTGAATTACTATACAAATAAACTTCACTAAATTCAAATTTTTTTTTTTACATTTCAAAACTTTTCTGAAACACATTTGGATAGTTTGATATGGTTAATATATGTGATTTAAAGTATAATAAAAAACTATCTACAGCACAGTGTGTTCCTGTGTGTGTGTGTGTGTGTGTGTGTGTGTGTGTGTGTGTGTGTGTGTGTGTGTGTGTGTGTGTGTGTGTGTGTGTGTGTGTGTGTGTGTGTGTGTGTGTGTGTGTGTGTGTGTGTGTGTGTGTGTGTGTGTGTGTGTGTGTGTTTCAGAACCACTTCAGTCCCAGTGACGTGGTCCAGTGGTCCAACCACCGAGTCATGGAGTGGCTGAGATCTGTGGATCTGGCAGAGTATGCACCAAACCTGAGGGGCAGCGGAGTGCACGGAGGGCTGGTAGTGAGTACACACAATCCCACAGTTTATGGGACAACAAAAAACAAATTGCTACAGAAAGCATCTTAAATTTGTCTCTCCTCTCATAGATGCTGGAACCTCGGTTTAACTCAGACACGCTTGCCATGCTGCTGAACATCCCTACTCAGAAAACACTGCTGAGACGCCACCTAACCACCAACTTCAACAGCCTGGTGGGAGCACAAGCTCATCAGGAGAAGAAGGAGTACACTGAAGCCGTGGGGTACACCCCACTCAGCATCACAGCTAAAGTCAAGGTAAGATAATACAAGTACAATAATAAAATGATAGTAACTTCATTTGTATTGCACCTTTCGTACAAGGAATGCAGTAAAAAGTGATAACGATAAGGAAAATGACATAAACTGAGCATACACACAGAGATTCTATGTAAAATAAAAACAGGGATAGAATACCATAATTGATGGAAAATAGCATAATAAGATAATAATAGAATACTGCATAACATATAATGGAAGGTAAAACCGTTACAAATATTCATATCAGTGCCCATATTTGTGGCATCAGTATGTGTATGTATGTATGTGTAGATTTGAATTTTTAACATGAAAACTAAGGAAGTATTTCCCCAAGCACCATTAAATGACTTGGAGTGGAAGAGGAAGTACTTGGAGGCAACAATGCTGCATTAAGAGAATACACACCTCTCTTCCTGCGTGTGTGAGAGAAAGCACCTTAATCCGAGGTGAAACCTTGGTGTGTCAGCACAGTTTAAGCTCTGAGCCTTTCAGTGTTTTTAAGTCTGTGAGAGTAGAGTAAACCCCAGAATGCATTGCTCCTCTTCGCAGCTTTAAAACCCAGCTATCAGCTGCAGCCTCAGCTTTACAGTAAGTCCCTCTGTGTTCTGATAAAGAAAAATGGAGGAATAATCCACCCTAAAACACAATGCTGTTGGCCCATTTGTGACCTTGGACACTTAGATCTTAAATTCCTTATGCAACTCTGTGTGTTGCATAAGGAATTTAAATATGTATGTGTATGGTTTTTGTGGACAAATTTAACCTCTGTGTGTGTGTGTGTGTGTGCGTGCGTGCGTGTGTGCGTGCGTGTGTTTTTGTGTGGATTTTCTCCCTGAGGACCAGCCATCTACCAAGTGATATCCTATAGAGCTTTCTGATCAAATCACGGTGGCTTTAGTTAGTTAGAGCAAGCTTAGATACCACGTTTATAATATATAGATACTGTTGCCTGGTATCACGTTTTACTCACATGCAGTGAATGCAAAATTGATTTGGAAATGGATACAAGAAAACACTATACAGATGTGATGTTTAGATGGAACAAAATACCTCCTTTCACCTGCCAATAACGTGTAACTTGTATCAAATCAGCTTGATTTCATGTACTCAACATATTGAAATTTCTCTTTTTTCTCAACATAGCGCAGATTGTCTCTCATATCTCCCTTCATTCAAATTGTAATTATTTATTCCAATCATATCTGACAACTATTAATATCTAATCTGCCTTTGTGCCTGTTTGCTTGTGATTGGTTTCAGTGCACTAGTGCAGTGCCCATTGAAAGCGTGCCTGTTCGGAGCGGTTCGATTGCTTGGCCTGTGGTATTGCAGTTTGCAGTTTTCTCGAGAACCGCTCATCCAATCAACTTCACACTCGACACTGAGCTTCCTTGGGTCCTGAGTAATACACCTGCCATGACATAGTTGCGTCCCCCTAGCTAGCCCCTTGCCAACAGCTAGCTATTTAGAATTTCTGGGAACAAAAGTATTTATTCCAAAAGTTACGTCTCTGATGCTTGAAATGTTAAAATGCCGGCGCATTAAGGTACGTGTCCATATACGCGTTGTTTTCACAGATTGGATCGCCCCGCATCCCAGCATTGCACGCTAGTGGGCTTACTAGTTTCTCTTCAATGACAAGCAAAGAAAACAGCGAGAGGCTCTTCAAACGAAAACCCCACAAGTGTAATACATTCACTTGAGAACAAATATTTGCCCTGTTTTTTTCTGAATGAATGACATAATTATCTTAGAAATTTTTAGATAAGTTTAATTGAAAAAAATCGAATTTTGTATTTTCTGACCTGCCACTCCTGTGCAGCAAAGTTAAAACAGACAGAAAAGTGAAGACCTACTCGAGTCAAGCTACGCCCCTGCTGTTATTCAAAGTTTAGTAATGTGTTGCGTGACCAATATGCACCAAATCTGACACGGAACGTCATTGGGTACAGAGCAATACAGCCCGCAAGTGTAGATCAGATGAACAGTTCCTTTAATCTACCATATTTGTTTTTACCAACATTTCCGGTGGATCCTCCTTCAAATAAAGTTGTTCAAATTATAAATGATAGCCCAAACTCCGAAAAAAATGTTGCAATAAACTAAAGTTATCCTAAGACTTGTGATTTTAATCACACTGTGATTTAATAATTTTGTCGATTAACTGTTTTCAGTCTAGACCGCTGTAATTCAGATTAGTCATAAAATATTAGACAGTCATATCCCTTTTTTTAATTTTCATTGCAGCCGAAGAAGTTGGGCTTCTCTAACTTGACTCACCTCAGGAGGAGGCGGCAGGATGAATCCACAGACTACGTCTGTCCAATCGAGTCATCCTCACCTCAGTCAGGAGGACAGTCTGCAGTGAATGGGGTGCAGGTGCAGCCCTACGCTGGCTTCAGGGGCCTAAGCCCAATCCTGGACAGAGAGCCCGACCGCCCCAGGGACCAGGTGGGGCTCGACGACACTAGAGCTGACCCATCTCCATGACAACAGCTGTGACAACAACATGGCAAAACTGTGTCAACTTGCTTTCTATCAACCAATTTCTACTGCTACCACTCTGCTTACTTTGCTTGCGGCCCATAATACCTCAGCCCTTCCCCTCCCTGCTCCTCTAAACCCCACCCGTCAGCCCGACCCTGTGCCTTACGAGGGAAGAGATTCAGAGACGCCCAGATAAACCTGCCTGACTGTTTAACAGCCACAACTGCTTGTCATGAAGGGTGTACTGAGACGATGAATCTACACACTTGAAGTATTTTGATTTAATTTCCAGTCAGATGCTTTACTAACCCGACCTCCGCCTCAAACCTGTTCCATGATCTAACTCATCATGAGAGAACACAGCATCTCTATGGACTCCAGTTCCTGTGACATCACTTCCTGTAATCCATACAGAATATATGGATATCTCTTGTTGTATAGTATTAAACCATTGCTCTAACATTTGTGCACCCACATAACCCAGCATATTTTATATGTGTGTCATTCATTCATTATTTACATTTACAGTTCTGTCACGTAGTTGAGATGAACTTGTGCAATATTTGCATAATATTATGGAGGGCTTCTATTTAATATTTATGTAATTTCAGAGCAAAATATAAAATAGCATGTTTAGTTTGAACCTGAGGTGGTGATTTTGTATTGTTATTTTCATATTTGCTGTAATAGTATTTTTATAGAAGAAAATCCTGCTCCGCTAAAGGAAGCTTACATGTGGTCATGTAAACGTAAAAATATTTATCAAATCATTTAATAAACAAAATTATACATGTGTAAACTTGATTCCTTCTTTCTACACAAAAGGCAAGAAAGTCATAGTAGAAGTAGACATATAAAGCAGTGGATTTAATTTTGTATTGATTTATTTTGGGAGTACAACATATTAGGGACATGCATTTTCTTCAGGAAGCATACACTATATCCTTTATTTTTCTTATTAAATAAATCCTAACAATAAAGAAAAACAGATGTGGACAGCATGCCTGAGTAACCAACCACTAACCTGCTTTTATCATTATCATCATCATCATCATCATCATCATCATCATCATCATCATCATGTTGGCTGTCATGGCTGTTTATGACACCCACATCCCCCTCGGCGGACCAATCTGAGCCAAGATGGCTGCTGACCATTATATGGTAACCTTGTTAAAGATGACATGGGAAGTGCATGTTAAAGTATAGCTCAGCATGCAGTTGCAGGTATAATCCTCATGCATTACTCCAGTCAATAATGTATAGTACACTTCTGCATAGTTACATAAATGCAAATTTGATTAATTGCTACATAGCAGGGGTCTGTTTTTTAGGCCAAGGACCCCAAGCTGAAAAAGAGACGGAGCAGGGACCCCCTACTACATTTATTGAATAAATGCATTGCAATTGCAATTAATGCATACTAAATTGTTGGCATGTTCATATATTTAAACATCATGTTTTAATGTTGAAATGTGACACAGTGAATCTTTAAGCTTGACTGTATCTGTGGATGGCTACCTTACCTATAGGCCGGTAAGCCTATCATCAATGTTGTGTACATTAAAAAAACATTTATCTTTACTAACAATATGTTGGATTCAAGTTAATATAAATAAATATATAAGTAAATATGGGGGTTAATATTTTCAGACATATTTTCTTTTTAAACCATCGATCAGTAATTTGGTGGCCCCCCCTTCAGCAACTCTGAGGAACTTTACATAGTAAAGTCTAAAAGACTCATCATTGTTTCACTGAAAGTATGTCTGTAATCATTATAATGGGTTCATGATACCCGTGTGTGTGTGTGTGTGTGTGTGTGTGTGTGTGTGTGTGTGTGTGTGTGTGTGTTGCAGATGGCGATCACAGAGGGTACAATGTTGCAAATAGAAGCTCTGTCTGAAAGCATCAACAACCTCACAGTAAGCACCAACACACACAAGCTGCTGCTAATGACTTGTGCAGCTGATTAACACACCAAGTAACTGCTCCTCAGACGTTAGAGTCAGATGGAAAATGCTGGAGTCTATCTGAGGGAGAAACTCATTAAAACAAGTATTACGATGACTTCAAGAGTGAAACCTGCTTGCTGGTACTTGATTACTTGCATATGCCAGTCTTGGTTCTTTTGCTCCTGTTGTGTTTGCTGAATTCATCTAAGTAATTGCACCCTAAGGTCTTTGGATAACAAACATGTAAAACCACTTCTTAATAGCTGCCTAAGGCAACATCTCCAGTGAACCAGTTGAGCCTTTGAGATCTTAGAGGAACAATTATTGTATTACTGCTAAAATATATTCATTTCAAAGTGAAATATATAGTCTAAACCTGTAAAGATTAAAATATTTTGACATTTATTATTTTTTAAACCTTTTTTTAAGAGGTATCACATATGACGTGAATTAAACCTTTCATTTATTATTTCTAAAACAATCACAATGTTTATGCTTCCCTTGGTACTAAAAAGGCCTGTGGCCTAAACTAATCCAGTTGACTGATAATGAAAATATAGATTTGTTTTTTTCACAGCAGACATTTTAAGATGTCAAAGCATGAAAGGCATTAATGTGTAATTAATAACTTTAATAACAGCTGCATTCTGTGTAGGTTTGCCAGTTCCATGGTCCTGTGTTGTGCATGCTGGCGTACTGAAAGGCAGTAAGTGAAAGTAATTAATAAAGTAATAATGGTACATAATACCACAATGTAAGAATACAGTAAAAAGCCTTCATTCAAATTTTTACTTAAATAAATCGCTTAAGATTTTGGGGAATATGCTTAGTTATTTTCTTGCAAAGAGTTAGATAAGAAAATTGTCATCTGTACTGTAAGCATGTAGCTGCTGGAGCCAGCAGTCACTCGGCAGAAAGACTGGAAACAGGTGTAAACGGCTAGCCTGGCAATGTCCTAAGGGGGAAAAATATTTCACCTCCCAGCACCACTAAAGCTCACTAATTACTAATTAACATGTTATATCTAGTTTGTTTAATCTGTACAAAAAACAAAGTATTAAAATGAAAATTAGCTGTTTAGTCATGTGCCGTGAGCAGTAACTCTCTAGAGTCTCTGCTGGAGGCCTGGGAATGGCTGGCAGTTGTTGTCCCCTTTGGAAAGAGCCAGGCTAGCAGCATGTTTATATCTATGTCTTTATGCCAAGTGTGGCTGCAAGTTCCAGCTGCATATTTAGCACACAGATATGAGAGTGGCATTGATCTTCTCGCTTAACTTTTTGATATTAATGAACGTCCGTTACATTCAAGCCATTGCCAAATGAGTTGCTACAAAGCTAATTAAGACTATCAGCTCCACACAACTCTCAGTATTTCACAGTATGGTTATGTTCAGACGATTGTGGCGATTGTGGCGTCCGGTGAAGCTAATTGTAACTACTTAATATAGTTAATGTATAATATCAAGATGATCTTGTGTTTTGTATGGAAAAATCTGAAATCTACAGAGTAACAATAGCTGTCAGAGGATTCTCTCTAAAATATAATGGAGTCTTTAATTGTATTAGTTCCACCTGTCCTTTTCATGCTATGACAAGTCAACAAAATCTGCTGTGAAAATGCTTATTGTTGCTCAACTCTACTGCAAAGCTGGTTGTGCTCTGACTTGGGATACATTCTCCTCATACATCCTGCAAGATGCTATTTGTTATGTGTAACATTTTAGACAAAACTGGTATAATTTCCATAACAAATGAGACCTATGGTGACACAATTGGAAGTATTTCGTAATGGTACTGCCTTCCAAATCAGTTTACTCTTGAAATAATGTGCTGTTTGTTCTGTTTTGTACCATAAAGCCATTTGACATAAGTAAAAAGAGTCTCTGATGGTCTTATTGGTTTGGAATATTGTCACATATACTGAAACTAACTATGTTAACTGATCCCAGCTCAATGGCAAACACCAACTCCCAAGCTCTCTAACCCATTACCACTCCCATGATGCTTTGCTTCCAGTACCTGCTCAGCCGAGACGAGCCGCGGAAGGAGCTGAGGCCCTCTCAGACGGCGCTAGTTTGAAGGACAATGACCCGACACTGTTGGCGCACTATGTCACTCAACTACAGAGACTTGTAGCAAGCAATCTGACACCTGTACTGTATCTCAAGCCCCAGCCTAACACTGCAGCACGGAGCTACTTCTACTAGCCGCTGATACCTCATGTAACACCTACAGTCACCCTGAAGTCACAATGAAGTGGACTTACACAATGTGGAAAGCAATCATCATATGTTGCTTCCAAAAATATATACTTTTTAATTTCCATAATAATTAACTGAACTTTAATCATAAGCCCTGTAGGTGATTTCTTTTATTACTATTTTGTTTCTCTTAAATGCTCATATTAACAACTGTGTACTGTGTATACTGTAATGGTACGCTATAGCCGCATTCCGACCGGAGGGATTTTTACAGTTCCTAGAACATCAAATTCCTAGAGCCCTTTTTTTCTCGTGTTCCGACTGGACCAATTTGGGGATTTTTAAGTCCCTCTGGCCACAGCTCCTGTAACTCCTTCAGCTCCTACTTCAGGGCAGGGTCTTTTCTCTTTTCCCTTTTCAGCATATGAACCTAGGTCAACGAGGGTCGGGTTTCCGGTACAGACAGACCAACAACGGGAAAATTTTAACAATTTTCGCCATCTTATTCATCACTAATTTCACTTCTGACAACGTTTTAGGCGAGAAATTAACTGTTTAGATTTCGAATATAGGCAGTCTTGCGAAAATTGATGCCGAATTGACAATTTGCTTCAAAGTTTTCGGAGTTGAGAAGCTCCATGAAGTGAGGCGACAGCCAGCAGGCGACAGCTAGCTCGTCGCTCGGCCAGTCAAGCTGGAGGTCTCTCAGACCGGTCTCGTAAATAAGAGGCTTTTATTTCGCCGTTGATGGTTTGTTTGTTTAAATATCACAACACATGTCCATCATAAGATTAACGGGAACTTGTGGTTAACTGTCTTTTCGGAGTTAAACTCCACAAGCGTGTCCTGCGGCTGGCCGACTGTCACACACACACACACACACACACACACACACACACACACACACACACACACACACACACACACACAGTCACACACAGTCACACACTCGTCCACAGCGCAGCAGGTAGAGGCGGGGGACAGAGAGAGATACCCGTTTCTCTTTGGGAGACTTGTTTAAATTATGACAAATATGCTATATACATTATATTTAGTATTTAGTTCATACTTTATTTGTTTTCTGATTTTAACACTATAAAGACCGTTGTCGTGCTTGCATCACTCCCTTACCCCTCCTACCAGTCCCTATGGCCACTTTGCCAGTGCGAATGCAACGGTTTTGGGGGAGAGTAGTTAGTAGATCTGTTTAGTGGACTTTTCCTATAATTACGTTCCTGTAACTACTTGGTCGGAAAGCGGCTAATGTCAAAGGGGAGAACAGGGCCACATTAGTCATTTCTTGTTCTGATATGCAAAGTATAATATATTTTTGATGGAGTCTGTGATGTAAGAGTGCCCAAGACTGTAAGCTCTAACATAACAAATGGAGATTTAAAATTCATTCAATCAATGGCAAGGAAACACACACATACACAATGATAATTTTGTTGATCTAAGTTCCTCTGCATGATAATTTTGAGAGACATTACCAGCACAATATGTGGATACAAATTGTTAGATCTTCTCAGAGGAGATGGTGAAAAGGCTGAATAGGACAATAACTTACCTGAGGTAGAGCCATCCTGTACCAATTGTCTCCTTGTCAAATTCTTCCTTGGACATGATGAAAACATGATGAATCATTTTGAAGCTGAAAAGCCAGATACTATTTTCTCAGGAGTTTAGGCTAGAAGGAATCCTTATCAAAGATATATGTATATGCTATGTGTTTATGTTAAAGAATAAATACAAATATTGGCCAATGTGTCATTATTGTATTTTGTAAACTCTCAAACTGGCCACAAAAGAACTTGTGTTGGTTCAACAATGTAAAACGACAGGAATATTTTGTCTGGTATTGGCACAAATTATGGTTCATTTGACAGCGTTTTCTCCTATTGTCCGTATATGCAAGCAGGGTTCAACAATAAGAATTGCCCGATGGCCCAGGGCAAGTAAATATAACAACTAACTTGCGCGTTCGAGGTTAAAAAAAATGCCCCCCTCCCCTTGCCCACATTGGAGAATGCTGGTAGAATAATTTGATTTAAATGTGCCGTTGGCCACTCAAGAAATGAGTTGGCGCTAGTGACACGTGACTAGCGGCTCTCTTGTTAGAAGAAGAAGATGATGGCTGGAAGAAGGAGTTTTCTTGGGTGGTAGTAGAGGATGTTGATGAAAAAAGTTTTCCGCAAAGTCCAAAGCAGATAAAAGTGGATAATTTTTTTAAAGGTCTAAACGTCTTCATGTAGAAAACATGCTGGAGTGCCAGGATAAAAGCAACCAATTTGTATAGGGGCCAGTAAAAATTGACTTTGGGCAAGTAGAATTTTTTTATTAAACCTTAACATTAAACCCTGGCCAGTGATCACTGTATAACTAGCCTTGTCCATTTAGGAAAGAAGTAGAAAACCTACTCTTACAATGTATACATATGACTGCACAAAAAGTACAGTAGGAATTGTTATGTTTGGTCAGCAAAATAAAAGCACTTTGACAGATTGAGCGGTAAACAGCTAATGTTAAGGGTTTTGGAAAGTTACCTCAGGCTAACATAGAGTATATGCGCTAACCTGCTACAGTAAAGTCATTGACATATCCTACAACTGGACTACTTTACAAAAAGATTAAGTCAAAACTGGAATTTCAACAAGAACAGTAAATGTCAGATGTGACCCTTAAGTCTCTCCTAACCATCCAGCCACACTCCCACCCCCATTTATGAATTTGAAGTGAGATTCCCCTCCCATCCTCGGCCAAACTACATATCCTCATTTGCACTTCTTTCTGAAAAGAGAGTGTTAAGCATGTTTACTCATCAAACCCTTCAGGCTTACAGCAGTTAACTGGTAAGATGAGTGTTTTGTTGGCTTACCTAAAATTTGACAAGTTACAAACACCACACCCATGCGAACACTGTTGGCAGGAACTCCCACTCGAAACCTGGGATAGAAAATTCTCTTTATTCCACTAAAAGTTCTGTACATGTCGGGAGACTAAAGACTGAGCTTCACATACAGCACACACTGTGTATCTCAGCAGGAAAGGGGCCAGGAGTGGAGGGCAGGTAGTATACTTGGAACTACAGAAACTTCCAGACCCATCCTGGTGAGTATCTGTAATTATTTGTAAAGCCCTTTTTTTGTAGATATCAGACCATGTTATTCGTGCTGTAGTGCATTGTATAGGTGGACAGAAAAGTGGTATATCATTAATGTGCAACATGGACAAAAAAACATTTATTCCTAGTTAAATGAAAGACTAGACAGTAGCAATGGTTCCATATGGAGGCACAGCATTAGTACAGATAAGGGTTTTCTTATGTACCTCAAGAACACAACTATCAAAATACTAGACTCAACTTTTTACCAACCATATCTTCATTTCAGATTACACTCTATACTCTAATGGTACAAATGTTCTTTCCAGTGTATCAGGGAGACCACCCTCTGATTTCCCGCCCTCCATCATCAGTCCACCATGGGCCAGACCACCAGCAAACCCAATTCTAACCCCTTCCAGAACTCCAATTTATTCTCCTCTTTTAAGCGTGGCTTCACCAGCAGTCCCTCCGACGATCAGAACATGTCCCTTCGACCGAGCATCTTCTCCACACTAAGGAAGCGCCCAGTCTCCAAACCCAACGATTTCATACCTCTATTCAATGATTGCATCTCTGCCGCATCATCCAGAACTCAAGAATACCTCCTCTTCAAAGACCCAGAGGACAAATTCCACCCAAGCCCTGAGGTGCTCACTCAGGTAAGTAACTTTATACTTCCAAAAAACTGAAGACCGCAACCCTTTAGAATTTCAGAAAACTTATTCTAAGTGTTCTTTAAAACATATTGTCGTCCAACAGGTCTTCCTGATGACCTACATCTCTCAGAGCGTCAGCCTCAATTTGACAGACGCCTTCAACTGCACGGCCATGACGCCTGAGCAGCGCATCCTCCTGGGGGCTGATTGGGTCTGGGCCGTGTTGGAGAAGCCCACCAAGAACCCTCAGATCCAGATTGCTGTGCAGGTCCTACACCTGCCTGACAGGGAGGACACAGAGGAGAACGGCATCCCCCCGGAGGCCTTCAGCGAGTCTGTCCAGATTGCCCAGAAGGAGTCCAGCAACAAGACAATGTACGAGAGGATAGTGGACTTCTGTACATCCATCGGCAAGGATTGCTACACCCTCTTCTTGTTCATGGGGAGGAAAAGCGACAAGGAGAATATCTATGGCGTACTCAGCAACAACTTTGAGGCCGCCATCGGGAAGTGTGACAAGATTGACAGAGCTTTTATTGAGAACTTCTTCAAAGGTTCAAGGTATCTCCATACACCTCAAGGAATGATGCAGGCCATTGTCACTAAGAAAGAGGGAGACCCTCTGACTCTCATGATTAAATTCAGCTAAACTAAAAGGAACTCGTAATATATAATGGTTAATAAGATGATACTGTAATACATTTTATGTGGTAGAAATGTGGGAGCTATTGATGTATCTCTTTAAAAAACAACCTCCAGACCTACTAAGATGTTGAGTTTGATAATGTACAAGCCTTTAAGAGACAGTACTGGTTTTCAATCTATCCTACTTGTTGTTGGCACTTCTTACAAGTTACATAGTGTTTAAGTTTACTGGATAACTGGTAACTGGAAAGCTGGGCAGATGCTAATGCAGTGTGAGACACTAACACAATGACATTCTCAAATGATGAAGATATTAATAACATGGAGAGTTTTATGTTTTCTTATCTAATATAATATTGTTTAAATGCTGTTACCATGATACATTAGTATACAGTGGGGTCAAAAAAGGTACACAATTAAAATATTTCTTTTCGTCATGTATCAAACATTTGTGAAATAAATCAAACTTTTTGATGTTTTTGATTATTGGATGAATAAAAAAAAAATTGTAAATCTCTTTTATTGTCACATAGTATATCATTTAAAAAAAATACACATCTCAACATGTATTTCTGTTCTTCTTTTTTTTCTTTTTATAAAGAATTTGCAATGCTAAAAATGTTTTCCATGTGCAAGATCAAAGGTTTCTAAGCGGGCTGTAAAATACGCATTGGAAAGAAATAGCTGGTTAACCTAAAAAGATGTGTCTATCAAGCTAACAATGTTATGAAACAAAAAGTAGCTGCATACAAGATATTACGCCAAACGAACAAAGAGCAGTTTGTCTATACATAATACTAATGCAGCAGAAAACATATAAGAAATGATGCCAGAGTGAAGGTCATGATGTAGGCAGTGCACCCACCTTTTTTTTTTTTACCATAAGTAAATACATTATTGTGGAGACATAAAGTAAAAAATGAGTCTTTTCTAGGATAGACCTCAGAATTAAAATGTTTACCTGTGATGAGCTACACCTCTTCTAAGTGCTCACTGAAAAGTAAAATGCCAGAGGGATTACATTTCTTTCTCCTGATGTTCAACATCCACTGATTCAACGGAGACTGCCCATTTCTCCGACGCTCCATTGTTCCGACCTCTCAACCTCAAAATTACGAATCCCACTATGGCCACGCCAAGACCAGCCCTACGAAGTAGCTCGATTGGTTGGGATTAGACATTTGACCTTGAGTGGTTAAGGTTAGGGTGAGTGGGCTGTAGGACCAAAGGCAATTTTCCAGGTTATTGAGAGGTCGGAACAATGGAGCTTCGGAGAAATGACATGGCATATGATTCAGCCTGGTTTTGTATTATGCCTTCACATTATAGTAGTGTGCTGTAGGTAATCATTTCAACAAACAAAGCACATCTTAAAAGGTGTGTCCCGACTGACATAGCAGCCCCTAACTGCTAAGTGCTAAAACGAAACCCCTTTGGGCAGTGGCTAATTTTGTTCAGGAAAGTTAGGTTGATAAAGGATTTAAATGGTTGTGTTTTAGCCACAGAAATTATTCTGCCATCGCTGTTGTCCCTAACGTTGTAAAGTAATGTTAGTGAGCAACCAGCAGTAAGCTAAACTTAGCTAGCTGTTATCAAGCTAAGCTAAGTTTAGGTCTAGCTATTATTAGCTTGTAATGCCTCAGCATGTGGATGTAGAGAAACACAAAATTTTCTGTGGCTCTACTGTAATACACTGTGTGCTGCCTGTAGGTAATCATTTCAACCAACAAAGCAGCACATAGGGCTGGGCGATATGGAGAAAATCACATATCACGATATTTTTGACCAAATACCTCGATATCGATACCGCAACGATATTGTAGTGTTGACTATTGGTGCTTTCACAAAATATTTACACAATGATATTTTTGATAAATAATGATGAGTAATGTGGATATAATGACTAAGTAATAATAAATAATAGAACAGTTACAACAGTCTGGTAAGTTCAGAAAATTACATAACTTTACTGTAATGTAGCCTTTAAAACCAGGAAAACACTTATGCCATATTACGATATCCAAATCTAAAATCTAAGATGATATCTACTCTCATATCACGATATCAATATAATATCGATATATCGCCCAGCTCTAGCAGCACATTAAACAATATACAAAGGTGTCCCGACTGACATAGCAGCCCCTGAGAGGCTGAACTTGATTAGTGCTAAAACGAACCCCTTTGGGCAGTGGCTTATTTTGTTGAGGAATGTTAGGTTGATTAGGGATTGAAATGGTTGTGTTTTAGCCACAGAAATTATTGTGCCATGGCTGTTGTCCCTAACGTTGTAAATTAATTAACCCTAACCCTAACCCAGTGAGCAACTAGACTATATCCTTGACATTCCACTTCCAGAATTGCGCCGTTGCCAATGGAAATTCAGTCGGATTCTGTTGGCTTGGCTTCCTTTGTGTTGGCATTTTAAACTCTGGTTGATTTATGAGGACTATGGTTAACTGCTCCTCAGATCTCAGCAGTGTAAATCCAGACAGCTAGCTAGACTATCTGTCCAATCTGAGTTTTCTGTTGCACTACTAAAACAACTATTGAACATACACATGTTCCACCAAAAGCATAGACTGTATATAAGAATGGACCAACAGATCCCGTTGCTCTGGACGGAGACCAGTGAAGGCCCTAAGAAGCAGTTTTCCGGTGAGCGCTGAGCGTTACTGCGGAGCCTCTAACTGAGAGAGACGACGTAAATGTGACGTGAGCAACGTGTCTGAAAGTTGTAAGTCTTCTGGTAGCTGTGCCAAGAGGAATCTCAATCATTCCCAATCTTGCAGAGACGGAGAGCGTAGGTATATGTAAGGAGATAACATGGACACGTGCTAATTATTGCTAACTAAAATGCTAGTTAACATTAGTAATTAAACTTAAACAGCTAATGTAAGTCGAAACTGTCTGCGAGCTTCTCCTGTACTATATGGTAATTCCTCTACTATGCGACAGTAAGTCGCGTGGTTATGACACAATCGTTAGCCTATTTTTACAAAAACGTCTGCTACGGAGCCATAACGTGAGGTACAAGGTAATGGAGCCTTTTTATACATTGTCATGTTTCTTTAGAAATAAACAATGGACAAATGGAGTCTTTAAACGCTTCAGATGTAAAGTTATTCGCTGTCAAAGTGACGTCAAAATGAATGGCAGTCAATGGAATGCTAACGTCGGGTGATCGCTTTGTAGCATCAAAATGGCGCCATAGGAGATTCGTGGTCCGAGGGGAAGCTTACCCCCTTGACCAAAAGGCTATTTTTCAGCGGAACTGCGGCGTTTCCCGGTGCCAAGCAGCGCCCATGATTGTGATTGGTTTAGAGAAATGCCAATAAACCAGAGCATGTTTTTCTCCCAACCCGGAATGCTGTTTGGACTTGCCCGACCCTCCTCCGCAGCACGGTGGAGGAAGGTCGGACAAACCGAGACTAGCGAGCAACCAGCAGTAAGCTAAACTTAGGTAGCTGTTAACCCAGGTCTAGCTAGCATTAGCTTATAATGCTTCAGCATGTGGATGTAGATAAACACAAAATGCAAACAAAGGCCCTACTGTAATAATGTAATGTCTGATCTCTAGGTTAAACATATGAACATTATCTGAGGGAACTTACCGATCAAGAACAGGCACTGGGCTTGGTCAAAGTGAATTGCCTGCTGTTACCCAATCACTCAACGAGGAAGTGACGTCCTAACTTAAGACCCGCCTTGATGAAACTGACAGATTCCATTTTCATTTCCATGTTGAGATTAAAAGAGCATGGTGCAATGACTGGAGGCACTGTTTCATCAATTGCAGTGGTTCCTCAAACTTTTTACACCATGCACAACTTAGCACAAAAACTAAGGAAATCTGTGTTTGGTA
Source organism: Zingel zingel (assembly GCA_023566125.1). Lineage (NCBI taxonomy): Eukaryota > Metazoa > Chordata > Actinopteri > Perciformes > Percidae > Zingel > Zingel zingel. The sequence continues at coordinate 34,477,656 of CM042320.1, read as the reverse complement.
GATTATTTCTCTGTGGTAACAATGCTTTTTGGCAATAAATCTTATACCGTTGGAAAGCCTGTTTAGTTCCCTTTCAAATTGTGCCCCATGTCTAAGGAACATGCATTTGTGGGATGAGCAGCAGCAGCGCTAAGTATGTGGGTTGCTGTGACATGGTGAGAGACGGTGGACCCAAATGCAGAGGGAGACGGCAGGCAGGAGATGGTATGAGCTCAATGATTTTTAATAAAACAAAAACAACGGCAGAACAAAGGCTTGGAAAATCCACAGGACGGAACACAGAGAGATACACAAAGGCGGCACGGGGAAACAAAAATGATCTGACACGATTCAAAGGGAACACGGGGGTTAAATACAAGAGGTAATGAACAAATGAGGGACAGGTGGTACAACAGGTGAAACACATTAGGGCGGGGCAGGACAATCAACAAAAGCGGGAAAACAAAGTAAAGCTAGACATGACAGGACAGAAAACAGACTATCAAAATAAAACAGGAAGCAGAACATAAACGAGGAAATAAACAACTAAATACACAGACCACAGTACAGATCAACACAACAGGGAACAGAAAAATCCAGAATAAATATGCAAACACAGGAAACATACAGAAATAACTAAACCAGGCAACATAAATGAACAAAAAAACAAGACAAAATACCAAAACCATAACAGTTGCGCCCATTAAAAATTGGCCAAATCTTCTCTGCCAATGCCAAACAGCTTATTCTGCCATTGACTTGTTTGGTGTTTGGTGGATTGGATGATTGAAGTTTGAAGAAACAAGACATATTGGCAATTTAGCAATTTATTGATTTTCACAAACAGGAGCGTCAGTAGTGTGTGGAAGAACCATACACAGCCACAACAGCCTGGTAACTCCTCCTCATGCTGGTCACCAGCCTGGTCACACACTGCTGTGGGATGGCGTCACAGCACGCCCAAGCTGATCCCACAAGTGTTCAATGGGGTTGAGGTCAGGACTGCCGGCAGGCCATTCCATGCTCTCCACTCCCACATTCTGGAGGTAGTCTCTGATAAACCCCGCCCTGTGGGGGCGAGCGTTGTCATCTTGGAGGATAGAGTTCTGTCCCAGACTGTGGAGATGTGGGATCACCACTGGTTGCAGAATCTCATCTCTATATCTCTCTGCATTGAGATTGCCTCCAATGATGACAAACCTGGTTTTTCCAGTGAGTGAATCAGCTATGCTGATTGCTGCACCGAGTAACACCTTTTGGTGGAGGCAGTGTGGTGGTGTGTGGCGGAATCTCCCTCACTGGAAAAACGAGCCTTGTCATCATTGGAGGCAATCTCAATGCAGAGAGATATAGAGATGAGATTCTGCAACCAGTGGCAGATCTCCACAATCTGGGTTTTATTGTTTTATAAGATTTATTGCCAAAAAGCATTGTTACCACAGAGAAATAATCTACCAAACACAAATTTCCTTACTTTTTGTGCTAAGCTTATTAGGCTCTCTGAGTACCCCCATCAATGACCCACGTTAAAATAGAGTAGCGTAGGCCAAACCTATTCAGCTACGGACAGTTGATGCAGGAGGCAGGTTTATTCCTAAAACCATTATTTATTGTTGACTGTTGTCAGCCACAGCCACGTTGTACTTCCTCCGTCCCCCTCTAACTGAATCCAAATTTGAGGTAATTCGGGTCATATCTCCTTACTGTTTTGCATCGTTTGCCGCTAGCAGGTGCTGTGGAGAAGTCACCGCTGCTGTTTAAGTAGTGACTAGCACTTGTGCTAGTCCACTATAGTTTCAACAGGGCTGCTCAAAATATTCTCCTCATCTGCACTTCTCTTCCTAATAGTTCCTGTGTTTTTTAACCATTCATTTTACCTCCGCTTACTATCTTGCCATCAGAGCTGGTGGTCCTTGTACCACAGTTTGAGAACTAGTGATCTATTGCATTTGAATATGGTCCACTGGAGAGCATGTTAAGTGTTTGAAAATGAAATGTCAAATGCAGTTTTCATTTTCAGATGGTTAGAAATTGCATTTTAATTGTGACCTAAATAATGCTTACATAAATGGAAAATTAGGCTACATTGTTTAAATTGCATTTTCATTTTCAAATTTGAATTAACATTTGTATAATGTCGACTGTACAGCAGTGTACAACTTTGAAAATGAAATGCCCATGTGAATTGAGTATGTGAAAATAAAAATGCAATTAATTTTTCGCACAAAAAACATACAAATGTGGAAAATTATAAAGGTATTGTGGATTTTCATTTTCACGTCATTTTAATTAAAGTGCTCATATTATGCTCCTTTTCAGGTTCATAATTGTATTTAGAGGTTGTACCAGAATAGGTTCAGCTGGTTTAATTTTCAGAAAACACCATATATTTGCTGTACTGCACATTGCTGCAGCTCCTCTTTTCACCCTGTGTGTTGAGCTCTCTGTTTTAGCTACAGAGTGAGGCATCTCACTTCTCATCTTTGTTGGGAGTCGCAAATGCGCAGTACATAGGTAAGCACTGCTAGCTAGTCCGTTGCAGAGTAGGAGGGTGTGCCACGCTAGCAGCTAGGTGAGCATTATAACGTGTGTTACAAAGTGACCACGTTTGTCTCTGAAGTAAAGGCTGGACTACAATAGAGCTGTTTGGAGCAGTTTGTGAACAGTGTTTTCTGTTGGAGATGGTAAGTGCCTTTGGGTGGACTTTGGGCTTTTTCACTTTGTTAACCTATAACATGCACAAACAAGATATATAACCCAATACAGGAAAGGGGAAAAGCAAAAAAGCAAATAGGCTTCCATACAAAATGACATATTCCAGCTGTTTAAAATGTACAAGCGCAAAAAAAAACTAAAAATGTTTGATGTAGTTTACCTTGTGTTCAAGAATACCCTCTAAAGTTCACTATCAGCTTGACCTATCGGTAAACAAAGCTAATAAATAATTAAAAAAACAGAGGTGGACACACTAGCAAGCAAAGCCATGCTGATCCGATAATCACAACACAGGGACATATAAAGACTATACTGAAGGGTAGGTTACTCTCTGACCACTGACAGATGGACATTGCTGGCCTCACATGCTTATACTAGTTACAGCTCACTTTATGCCATTACTTTACAAGGGTTACGTACTGTATTAAACTTAGCAACTAAAATAGAACGAGCTAGCTGGGCTGGTAGTTAGAGGGCTACTGCAAACCTAGATGAAATGGGGAACGCACCCCAGTCACACCCTCACACGGATGTGACTGTAAGCCAAAAGGTGACATCACTACGAGCTATGGCCGGGATCTCGAGCCTGCTGGGCTCTTTATGTACTTAATAGCAAAAACCCAGCTGCCTGACCCATTAAATGACCAGAGCCGTGTGGGCCATGGCTTCCTGTTGTGATGAGGCAAGAATTAATCACCTATGTAGGGTGTATGTCAGGATTCTCACACCCTTTTCCCTAAGAGGGGTTTAGTGCCATTTTCAAACCAGTGAGTTTTGGAATGGGAAGCAGAGAATGGGTGCTGACAGCAGAAACAGGTGTTGTGGCCATTAGAGGCCGACAGCGGCAAAGAGCAGACTGCACAAAGCTGTGGACATCTCGACAACACAGGAGGGTGACTGTGAACTGCCTTCTCTAGGGTGGGCTTGTGTTTTAGTGTGTGATTGCAACCTCGAGATTGGGCGATGAGTGCAACGATCTTTCTCAGGGTGTACAAATAGAACTGAATGTTTATGATCTTTATTAAGGACTTTACAGAAAACTACAATTTATCTAAGATGTATTTATTTTAAGATAATAAAGAATACAAATATCCAATGCAAAGGTATAAAAAAACAGTAATTTTATCCACAGTTTCTTGCATTACTAACCAGAGCTTTACAAAAGATACAAAAAACAACACAACAGTATTAAAAACTAAGAGTAGCATTGTCCTGCAGTTTCAACTTGAAATGGCTGAGGACAGAGTTTTTATTTGAAATTATTCCTAAAACTGCCTTTACTATCCAACATAAAGGCAACCATTATAATTGTAATGTTTAATTTAAAACTGTGAAAATGAAAAAACTTTGTGAGGCTCAGGAACATTCAATTACATGTACTCTTTATATGGCAGGAATGTTTCAGAGAAAAACTAATTAAAGACTAAACATCAGTTGCATCATAGTTCATCTTTCATATTGGTTTCTTTGTGGATTTTACCCTCACATGTACACACGGCAGTGTGGTCGTCCGGCTGAGGTACCAGCTCCATGTCTGCATGCTGTGTTGGCTGTCCTGTCTGCCGCTCTGAGTACATGTGCATCACTCTGTAGTAGTAACAGTACAGTCTGCTGGGCTGCAGCAGCTCTCTGACCACTGTCTGACCTGCTCTGGCAATCTCATGTGCTTCAGCGTCGTTCTCTTTGGCCCATTTGATTTTCTCCAAAAGGTCCGACAGGTTTCTCCTCACGGGAATGTAGTGAGTGCCTGCTTTAAGCTGGCTGTAGAAATATTCATAATATTGTGAGTCCTGCTTCAGGACCAGACTGTTCCCGAGCATCAAGTAAGGAAACCGATACGCTGCCACTGTTCCATCCATGTTCACCTGGTACTTGTACTAAAAGAGGAGAAAGCGTAAAACAATTTTTATTATCAAGTGTTTCTTTGATTGAGTGTATTTATTTAAAGGGTTATTTCGTTTTCCCATGCATTGGTGTCTAAGTGACTAACAAAAATCTTTGAAATTGGTTTAGTATTGAGCGAGAAGCTGAACCTGCCAGCAGCTCTGAAATCACCATTGCCAAACCCACCAGACTCCATATAAATACTTTCAGCGTGTATAGAGCCAGCATATTTCCAATAATGTACTTATCATACTTGTCATTTTTTACCAAACCAGAGTAGTGATTGTTAGAACTGTGGAAAGACGACCCTAGATAGCTTTTTATTTTTGTTTGTCAACTTTGAAGTGTATTTTATAATGATAAAATGACTTTGTATTTAAATGGAGTCTGGTGGGTACATGATTTTTAACAGTTTCGTGTTAACAAAAAGTTCAACCTTTGTAGGGATCCTTTCCATAATGTTGTCAGACACTTAGAACAATAACCTGAATATGTCAGTAATAAAACAAGCACTTTTTGTGGACGTAAATTGAAGATGCGCAATTGGAGCAAAACATCGTAGCTTGTTTCGCCGCTGTCGACTGTCGCGGTCTTGCATAATACTGAACCAATTTCAAAGATTGTTGTTCCCATCAGTCCCTCAGACACAAAAACTTAGGAAAATATGTTCCAGGTTGTAAAAAGTCTAAGTTACCCTAATTGTGTCAAGGTGAGGCTACTTGAAATTACATAAAAAACAGACAAAAGTAATAATAATACAATTACATAAAATGAAGGGCAAAGCACCTGCCTCAATGAGAATAGTTGCATAGTGCAGCTTTAAGTTACAGGATAAAAGTGATTAGAATAAGATATTCATTTATTTATTTATTTTTCCTTACCTTAAAGAAGTCAAAGAATCCAACAAGCGGTGCTTTGCCAACATGTTTCTCCCTGTCTCTGAAGAAGAACCATCCTGTGATGCCTGCATCCAGCAGCTCTGGGTTTTTCTTGGACAGAGAGACCAGGTGAAGACGCTCCTCTCGACTGTCCCGGCCACGGAAAAACGCTTTATCTGTTTTGTTAATCCATGGAGGCCCTGGAGAAAGCGATCCAAATGTTACCCCCAAAAGGCAGAAAATGTGAAGATATGAGGTCCAAAGAGCTCTAATTAATATAATTTAAAAGCATAAATTTTAATAAACAAACAATTAAGACATATAATAGGGAATATTGAACTAACAATAGTGTATAACAGGAGGACTTTAAGGACACATTAAGCCTGACTCATTAGTTCAAATTCAAATAACTTTCCAGTTTTTTCTCACACTATTCTGATTAAAATGCATGTGGTTAGAATCCACATACACAATTGATGACTACAAATGCTGTGAGAGAAACAGAAATGAATGTGTGTACAATAATAAATTGCCGTTCCAGACTTGATTACAAAGCTTCTGAAAGGCCTACAATCTTACAGGAGCACTCTTTTGAACAGGTAAGCTTTCATCTTCCAGGCAAAAAAAAACAATTAAGCCGCCACGGTGATGGTATATCGTTTTGTGCAATATGAAGGATGATTTCATCATTGTGTATTTATTGTAAAAAAAAAAAATTTTAAATGCTCCGAAAAGACACTGCAGTTCCAGTTGGATTACAAAGCTTCTGGAAGGCCTACAAATTGCAAGAGAGACCCCGCCGCAGATCTCAGCTCCCTAATAAAAATAAAAGTGTGTTTGTGTGTGTTTGTGTTACCTGTGTTTCCCTGGACAGACAGCAGGTCATTGGTGACACCTCTCATGGTCTCCAGGGTGGAGTGTGTGACCTCGTAAGTGGGGAGGACAATGTCCCGTGTGTCTGTAGAGCCACACCATGACAAGACTGGAACGGCATCAGTCCTCCTAGTCTCTAATGGCCAGTCGCCAACATTTAAGTAAAACTCCACATCAGGCACCCTAACCTTCATCAGCAAATAAAAAAAAAAAAAAAAAAAAACAGAGATTGAAATCACCAACCACATGATGCGACATGCAGTCTCTTAACAGTTACATTAAGAAATTACTAGAGTTGTTCCTATACCGACACCAGTATCGGAAATGCCTAAAATGCTGGTATCGGGGAGTACGAGAGTCTTTGCTCCAATCCGATACTACTTAATTTAGCCCCAAACAATATCTACTTTAACGTAGTTTCCCCTGGATATAACAGTCGTTTACAAACTTGTAAATTGAGCTGCACTTTAGTATTTTAATTGAATTGCTATGTGTTCTTAGATTTATTTATATTTCTTTTTCTGTTATGACTGACTGTCAAACTAGATGATAAAAGAAAGTTCTATGGCATTCATTCTCTGTATTTGTTCCTGTTTTATAAAGGGTTTAATCTAAGCTAGGCCATACAACAAAGATAGCAATCATATTACATCTACACAGGGCTAGTAGTATACAGTTGATTAAAAAAGAAAATTTCATTTTTTTTAACGCACTGGTATCAGATCTTTACTCCGTATTGCTTGATGCGCAAGTTTATATATCGGAACGGATATCTGGAAGGAGAAAACGGTATCGGAACATCTCTAGAAACTATGTAGTAAATGTGCCAAAACACCATTATGATCCTTTAACACCCCTTGAACTCACACACAACCTTACCTTTCTTGTTAGAGAGAGCAGCATTTCATCCGAGAACATCTTAAAGTCGGTGTATTTTCCCAGAGTGCGGCGGTACAACTTGTTGTTGATGATGGCGTAGTGAATGAGACCTCCTCTGTTGGCGAATCTGGGAGGCGCTTCCTGTCGGAGACGCTGCAGGTCGATTGTTGGAAAAGCTTTAAAGTCTGCCAGAATTTGAGGCTCCTCAGCGGGACACTGCATGATGCTCTGCCAAACGGAAGCATTGGGTTCTGGACAGTCGCAGTATTCATGGTAGACTGGACCTGAGCGTTAAACATTGAGACACATAGGGTTAGACAAAGGAGCCTGAGCAGGTCAAAGCAAGGTGGCATTTGTTCCAGCTCTTCTGCATCACATTATACTGTTGGCACCCTCAGAATTAATGATGCATTTTAATGATCTATATGTATAGTATTAAGGAGTTAGTGTTAAGCTATTGTTATGGAACAGTGATGATGTCTAGCCTTTTTGAGACAGGATGGACTCATGTTGCACAATTTCTCCACATGAAGTGAAGTGAATCGCAAATTGGCCACAATATTATAATATATAATAACAATTGTGTGGTGCATGTCTGTCCGTCCTGGAAGAGGGATCCTTTCTGAGGTTTCTAACTTTTTCCTCCTGTTAAAGAGCTTTTTGGGGGATTGAGGGACAAAGGACAGAGGGTGTTGTGTGCTGTACAGATTAAAAAGCCCTTTTGTGATTATGGACAATACAAATAAAAAATACTTGACATGAACCCATGTCAGTGTTTAAATAATGTATAACACAACACAAACCTTGGATGATGTAAGGTGACTTGGCAACAGCAGCATCTTGGTGGAGGACTTCAACCTCCAGTCCTTTCAGCACAGTGCCATAGAGCCGGTACCTTACCAGAAAAGACCCGTCTCCCCTGTCCAGAGGTGGAGGGACGTGGATACGAATGTGCTCCTGTTTGTCCAGCGGACTTATCTTCACTTTAAATGTGTCTTTACCTAAACAAACGCATATACAGACAAATAAAGTGACAAATGTACTTAATTTCATCTTTCTGCAGGTGTTAATTAATCCATAGCTTCCATAATGTTTGCACAAAGGCACCTGCCTTAACTGCCCTGATACATGGCCATTTGTTGTTAGTTGAACAAAGTCACCTCTCGAAAATACTTTTTCCAGGGTTATGGGACACCGAGGATGATTCAAAAGAGCACTAGAACGGATTTCAAGGCTAAGAAACATTAGTTATGAATATGACTATTAAACTATAGTGTGTTTACTAATCAGTTATCGCCGATAATAACACAAACAAACCAGTGTTGAATGTAGCTAGTCTGCATTTGTTGATTATGTACAAACCATATGTTGTTGCCAAATCAGTTTGGGGTTTAACGTTAGCTAGCTTAGCTAGCCATTTGGCTGCAACCGTTCCAGTGATCCTATGTTTAAAATAATGACACTTTTAGCACATACAATGTTTGTGGTCGGTTTACCTGGAGATAAAGTCAGGTTTTCACCGTTTGAATTGACCGCGTGAATAAAGAAGTAGCGGACTGGTAAAACTGTGTCGGGGCTCAGCCCTGGACCCCAGATGAGACATCTCTCTGAACTGATTCCTTCACAGTCAGAAACCGGAAAGTTTATGCTGATTAATACCACTACAACTATAAACCTACATAATAAACCTTTATCAAAAGGCTTAACTAAGTCAACGCTACGCTTACACACCATATTCTTCCAATTGCTAACTGCTGGACGCCTAAATTTATTAAATATTGACTGTAAAGTTTGGATAAAAACTCCTCTCCTATGCCGACATGTTAGTGAAGAGAAACACGCCCATTTTACGGTGATGCCTTCATGGATGTCGGACAAAATCAGCTGTGAATAGCAACAGCCCTATTTAAGAACGAATGACTGTATTCAGTCTGTGTTATATTATACTTAATAGTATGAATTATATACGTTTTTAATCCTTAACTACTGTTGTAGTCCATTGCTGTAGTTTGTTTGGATATAATTGCATGACCTTTGCTATTTTTGGGTTGTATCTATATTAATTAAATTAAATAGATTTGTTGTAAATCGCTGTGGATGAGTGTCAGCTAAATAAATGTAATGTAATGGTCTGATGGGAGATTTTTGAATAAATAACTTACAATAAATTAAATAATGTGTTTATATTAAAGTAAAGCCTCCAAATCTGTATCTATGCTATTTTAATGTTCATCTTTTGGACTACTACTGCTGTATTTTGCTCATATTCTTTATACTTCATACTGCAAATTTTTGCATTATCTGGTCAATATTTTTGCACATTCCTGCACAAACCTGTACAGCTTCTTTTTTTTAAAAAACAGATATATTGTAGGCTAGATATTTGTTCATATGTTCATATTTGTATTGTAGATTTTTCTATTCTATATTTAGGTTTCCTGACTTTTGCAGTAGGCTACTTGCTTTTTAGTTATCATTTTCTCTTACTATGTTTTTTGTTATCCACACTAAGGAAAAAATCCTTGTATGTGAAAACTTGGCAATAAACCTGATTCTGATTTGGATGTTTCACATTAATAATAATAATAATAGATTTATTTTATATAGCGCTTTACAAAGACTCAAAGTCACTTTACAGGGGAGGTAGATTACAAAAACAGAACAAAACAAAACAATACAAAACAAGATTCAGGCACAGATGAAAAGGGGAGGGGAGCGGGGGGCTATGGATAGGCAGAGGTGAAGAGATGGGTCTTGAGGCGGGACTGGAAGATGGAGAGGGACTCAGAGATGCGGATCTCTTGGGGGAGGGAGTTCCAGAGCCTGGGAGCTGCTCTGGAGAAGGCTCTGTCCCAAAAACTGCGGAGGTTGGACTTTTGGATACAGAGGAGACCAGCTGAGGTGGATCTGAGGGACCGTGAGGGTTGGTACGGGGAGAGGAGGTCAGTGAGGTATGAGGGGGCCAGATGGTGGAGGGCTTTGTAGGTGAGGACCAGGATTTTGTAGGTGATCCGGTGGGAGATAGGAAGCCAGTGGAGTTGTTTTAGGACTGGAGTGATGTGGTGCCAGGATTTGGAGCGGGTGATGAGTCGGGCGGCTGAGTTCTGGACCAGTTGGAGTCGGTTGATGTTGGTAGAGCTGATGCCGAGGAGAAGTGAGTTGCAGTAGTCCAGTAGGGAGGAGATGAAGGCGTGAATGAGTCTTTCAGCAGCGGGGGTGTGAGAGAGGGTCTGATTTTGGCGATGTTGCGGAGGTGAAAGAAGGAGGTTTTAATGACATGACGGATGTGGGGCTCAAGGGAGAGGGTAGAATCAAAGATAACGGCAAGGTTGCGGGCCTGGGGAGATGGGGAGACATTGGTGCCATCGATGGTGAGAGTGAGGTTATTGGTTTTGCTGTGTGTGGATTTGGAGCCTATGAGGAGGAATTCTGTTTTGTCACTGTTGAGTTTGAGGAAGTTGTGTTGCATCCAGGTTTTAATAGCTGACAGATAGGAGTTGATGTGGGAGAGGTGAGGATTGTGGGGGGATTTGGTGCTGAGGTAGATCTGGGTGTCATCGGCATAGCAGTGGAAGTCCAGGTTGAAGTGGCGGAGTATCTGACCAAGAGGGAGGATGTAGATGATGAAGAGGAGGGGGCCGAGTACGGAGCCTTGGGGAACGCCTTGAGTGACTGTGGCTGTGGCAGAGGTGTGGTTATGGAGAGAGACGAAGTGGGATCTGTTGGATAGGTAGGAGTGGAGCCAGCTGAGTGCAGTACCTTCGATACAGAGGTCTTTGAGTCTGGTGAGCAGAATGTTATGGCTCACGGTATCGAAGGCTGAACTCAGGTCGAGGAGGATGAGGATGTTGAGGGAACCGGTGTTAGCAGAGGTGACGAGGTCATTGAGGACTTTGAGGAGAGCAGTTTCTGTGCTGTGGAGGTGGCGGAAACCAGATTGGAGGGGTTCGAATTGGTTATTGGCATGAAGGTGGGTTTATAGTTGTGCGGCGACTATACGTTCCAGGGTTTTAGACAGAAAGGGGAAGTTGGATATTGGGTGGTTGTTGAGGGAGGAGGGATCCAGACCAGCTTTTTTAAGAATTGGGGTGACAGCGGCAGTTTTGAAGGCAGAGGGGACAGTTCCAAGGGACAGTGAGGAGTTGAAGAGGTTAGTGAGATAGGGGCATAGGACGGGGAGGCAGGACTTCAAGAGTGGAGTAGGGAGGGGGTCAAGGGAGCAGGTAGTGGGTTTGGAAGAGCTGATGAGTTTGGAGATTTCAGGAGGAGTGACCGGGTCAAACTGGGAGAAGAGGCAGTGAGGAGGAGGGGTCGGGAGGTCAGGAGAGATGGGAAGAGGAGGGGTCATGGTGGGTGCTGGAGTATCTCCTGGGAGGTCAGATACAGAGGATAGAGATTTGTAAATGATGTTGATTTTGTCAGCAAAAAAGTGAAGGAATGAGTTGCAGAGATCCGGAGTAGAGGTAGGGAGGGTGTTGGTCCGAGACTTGATGAAGTTGTTCATTGTGGAGAAGAGGGTTCTGGGGTTTTGGTAGGGGTCGGTGAGGATGGTGGAGAGGTAGGCAGATTTGGCAGCAATGAGGGTGTCTTTATAGGCAGTGAGATGGAGTTTATAGGCTTCAAAGGCATTAAAGGTAAAAGGCTTGTATCAAGTTCATCTTAGGTACAGTTGTTATATTATACAATAGTTTATCTAGTAAAAACTGTAGAACTGCAATACATCAGTGCTTTGATTGTATGTAACATATCACATTAATTCACATTTTGGCCTAAAAAAGAGATTTATTTTAAGGGCTAAGGGCATTTTCACACATTTTCTTAAATTTCATCTTTTTAAGGTATTTGCATATAACTGATCTCCATGTGTTTCATATCAAAATGTTAAAAACAAACTCAGCTTTCCTTAAAGTTGTGCACACATTTTTTCCAGAGCAATGTGCAAAGAGATAATTTGGCGCTAAAGCTGAAACAATGATGTTTGCTTTTTAAAATTCCTCAAATCTTAACTCATGATGTGTTGTACTAATTGTTTCGGTGCTTTACATGAGTTTACCAAAGTCGTTATGTTCACAAAGAAGTGTAATAATTAAATTAGTAAAAAAAATGTCTGCAATGAAATTTTGTAATACTGCTTTTTGAATACAAGGGTTAAAAGTGACTGTTGATTGTACAAAAGGTAGTCACAGAACAGGAAGGGTTTTATTTAAAGATTTTTCTTTTGGCATTTTAGGCCTTTATTTGTGAGAGAGGACAGCTTAGACATGGAAGGGCAAAGAGAGGGGGAATGACATGCAGCATAGGGCTGCAGGTGGGAATCAAAACTGTAGCCTCTGCATCGAGGACTGAGTCTCTGTATATGGGCTTGCACTCTACCAGGTGAGCTACCCAGGTGCCCACAGATAGGAAGTTTAATGAAATACTGTATATAAAAGAAGACACCTGAGTCCATAGAAATGTTCATAGTGATGATACTGGTTAATTTTTATGCCAATTGTGTACCCACTTTATGGTACAGGTTTGCAGTTGTACTGGGATCACTGCCATCAAAACCACACATGCCTAAATGAAAAGCATGATAGTATTAGGCCATTAGCGGTGTTCATACAGTGATTTTTGGTTTAATGATTGGATGATTACAGGGAATAAAGACATTTTGTAGTCAATCAAAACACTAGTATGCAAAAATGTTTTCTGTTCTGTGTCCCAGCTTATCCAGATTTGGCAGACAGGCTTTCTGGATCATCGGTGGAGGACCACACAGGACAACAAGGACATCAGTAGATGGAGCAGGAAGGTGGTCCTTGATCATGTCATCGGTCACAAACCCGGAGCTGTAGCTCCAATCTTGAGGAAAAGGCAAGAGAGAGAAAGCAAGATCAACCTTCAACTTTAGAGAAATGTTTAACAACTTGCAGCTCAACATCTTTTTTTTTTTTTACCTGACAAAATTCAGAATGAAAACATATTTTCCCTAAAAAAGTTCACTTTTTGACAGTTGTTTGGTCTTCATCCCTCTTCTGTGCTGGCATAATGTGGTTTATAATATGGCTTATTCACCGGACAAGACGAAAAATGTGTACTAAAATGATCTGCTTAGTTTTTGTTTTCTCCACGGGAAGATTTCAGCTGGTCACTGATGCTATTATCAACAAGAAACATGACAATGTTTGTTGAACTTGTGCTTTCATCCACAGATAGTCATCTCTCCCCTCAGGGCAACCAAATAATGACACCGCTAACAAAAAGCAACACCTGTTTTGAATGAATAATGATCAAGGACCGATGTGTTTCTATTCTGTGTGGAACTAATGAAAGACGAGACAGAATATGATTGGCATTCAAGGCCCAAACAACAGAGATTACGTAACAACATTATGCTCATTAATAATTTATGCTTCCTCAAAGAATTATGCAAAGGAAGACATGAGCGTTTGCTAAGCCACTAACACCTTGTTGGAACTATCTTCTTCCTCAGCCTGTGGGGATTTTCTCCAGCTGAGGAACCTTTGTTTGGTTTCCCACTCTGAATATCCAGAAGTGAAATTAAAGGGCCAGGCTTTGAGGCTGATTTATTCAGATTCATATAGCCTGGCACTGCACTAATACATGTACTGTATGTCCTTTATGGCAACGTGATAAAATTAGTCATGGAAATGTTTCCACCAGATCCCACATTATGGGAAGCAAGCATAAGTTAAGTGCCTCACTATGTCATGTTTTGCTCCCTTTTAATATGATATTTCTATTTAATGTCATGTTTTTTGGCAACCTGATAAGTGTAAGTCCAATATTTTATCTCCTTTTAGCCATAGTTTTGTCTCCACCTACCCTTGAGAAACATATAGTCTTGCTCTTTAGCTGCTAAATGCTCCACTATGTTCACCAGCTAGTTGCCAACTTTGTCTGTCTGTCGTTTGGTGCTGGGCAGGTAGTGTGCAGTGGGTTTATTACATTCCTGCTGCTGGAATGAGATCAATGAGAGCAGTGGGACTGAACTAAAACATTAAAGTAGTGGGCCATAAATAGGGTTGGGCATCGTTTAGATTTTAACGATTCTGATTCCAATTCCGATTCTTCCTTTCAATCCCGGTTCTTATCGATTCTCGATTCCGATTCTTTGAGGGGTGGAGTTGGAACGGGTCACATGCCTATTTTCACAAATAGGAGGAACGTTTTATTTTGAGTCAACGGTGGATTGCAGTTTTACAGCTTTTTCAACATAAAATTAAGCCAGACTAGAGCGCTGCTTACTGGGCTCCAATGCTGCAACACAACAAGCGCCTGGTCGCTATGGAAACCAAAACTTGCGCATGTTAAATTGGGAAGCGATGATTGGATTTGAACCCAAATCCTCTAAACGATTCCAAACGACTCCAATAAAAAAACTTTGGAAAAACGATGGAATCGTAATTTTTGAAACGATTCCAAGTAGGAATCGGTTCTCGATGCCCAACCCTAGCCGTAAAATCTAAACAATGAACTGAAATATGGTAAAAGTTCTTCACAACCGAGGAGAACAGGGTGATCATTTTCTGTGCGACCCATCAAATGACCCCTTTCACATTATACATTTTCATTTGATCAGCTAGCCTAAAAATATTGATGAGTGCAGCTTTTAAGCATATGTCTCATGTTAATGTATGCAGTGCTAGTTGCTTTTAAATTAGGACCACATTACACATACCTGTTGCTTCTTTGGTCAGAGGTCATAAGAACAATATCTGTTTAAAGAACAGCACCTGTTCTGGTTGTTAAAATGCTTCAGAGTGCACTTTTAAAACACAGGACAGCTTATATTGTGTAGCCAGCCAGACCGACCACAAGAAATGCTGCCTTACCCATCGGAGGTTTGTCCAGTGTGAACCACAGCTTCACTTTATCAGGGTGGTTCTTCTTTACCTCTTCCAGCTCCTCCCTCAGAAGGATGTCTTTCTCAGTCTGAGAGGGAGTAAGTTAAAGAGATTTTATTTTTGAGTATTTTCCATTTATGAACAGTAATACTTTTTAACAATGAGACAGAAGGAAAGATTTCCCAAAACAATATACCACACACAGCGGACCTGGTTGGCAAATATGAGGGAGCACTTGGTGCTATCAGTGGGGTCTGCTGTGATGCTGCGGATCAACTGCAGCATAGGAGTGATGCCTGTGATGGTAAAAGTCATTGGAATTAGTCTCAGAGGATGCTTTGTGTCTAACTGAGGGTAATATGGGAAGGTATACAAGTACCTTCTAAATTTTCAATAAAATGATATTGTCAACAGTTTGAGGATATCACATTTGCAGCCTGCAAAGGTGATATCCTCAAATTGTCTTGGAAGTTAAATTACATTCCTTAAGCGTCCATGTTCTGTTTACAGAACCACGGGTTTACAAATCTACTCTAACTAAGTTCCCTAGTGTGGATACGTGACATGTTCATTACTGTGCCTTTAACTTAAGTCAATAAAGTGCAGTGAATGAATACTGTCCTGTCAAATACATTCTGACCAATACACCGGGGCGAATGTCCATGAATCAGCCATTACAGTCCAATAAGCTTCTGCCAATTTAGGTGTAAATTCTATATAAAACTATGCCTGAATGTTCCACACACATATACAATCCAGTTTTTCAGCTAATACTGTATGATGCAAATTATTAATATTAGTGAGCATACTTAGGAAATCACTTTATGTCTCCCTCAAAAAGAAGAATATTTCATTCTGCAGAGATTTCAGCCTGCTGAGCCTGTGATGTTCAATGAAATATGTGAATTAATGTACATTAGAATGATTGAGACTTGCTAGAAATCTTAGTGCACCTGTTCCTCCAGCGATCATTCCAACTTCCTTAAACTTCCGAACTTTCGGCTCTGACTTCTTGTCTGGTCGGATGGAAAACTGACCTGACCAGGAGAGAATAAGATTCAACATTAGTAGGCCTATGTGTTTTGCAGCCCAAGTTGCTTGTCTTATATTGTACCACAGTGACATCTGCTGGTGACAGCAGCGTAACAAAATTAAGTGTTTTCATTATTCTTTTATTCTTTATCTTTCTTTCTTTTCTTTATGCACACACACTGTACCATTTCCCTGATACACGAGCAGTCCATTGGGTCCTCGGAAGTCAATGCTATCTCCAATAGCCATGTTGTCCAGGTACTGAGACATCTTCCCTCCCTCTGGGAAGGAGGGGTGGCAGTTCTTGTAGTACACCTTGAGTTACAAAAAAAGGACACAACAAATTTTAACTGTTTTTGGCTCATCATTGCCTCTACGGGGCATTAAAAAAAATAATCACATAGCCTAGTTAGCATAGCCAATAGTTTGTCCTGCTAACAAGACAAGGTCCTGAGTGTGGGTAACTTTTGTTAAAACCATCCGCTTAAACCTCCATTTATTGATTCTTTTGTGAACATTAAGTTGGCTTATTATCAACTCATAAAGGTGTCACTGCTAACATGTTAGCAAACAATTGCTTATTCACACATTGTGCAGATAAGAAGCAACATTCATTTGGAGTCATGTGTTCTAGCCAGTGTAAGTCCATCCATTATTCCCTCTCTTTTTAGCCATGTTTTGATCTCTTTAGCTGCTAAATGCTCCACTATGTTTTTAATTTTACCTTTATTTAGCCAGGTAAGTCGATTGAGAACAAATTCCCATTTGCAACAACGACCTGTCACATTCAAACAGTTACACATTCATACCTGGAAGCTGCCCAGTACAACAAGGGCTTTGCTCACCTCAGTGGTGGTAATGAGGGAGGGACAAGCTTTTTTTCCCTCTCCATCTGAGGGGCTTCAGGAGATGATTTTTGGAGTAGTAAAGATGAAAAAAAAATAAAAAATTAGGGGCCTTAAAAATGTATTACATGAGACAATTTGAGAAGTGCGGAGGACAAAACTTACTGACTTATAGACTTCTGCCTTTTTTGAAGGGGTCACAAGTCAACAAGGTTGTTATTTATTTATTTTTTTAACCTTTATTTATTCAGGGTAGGTTCACTGAGAGGCAGCCTCTCTTTTGCAGGAACACCCTGAGAATTCACACAGTTCAGGATTCACACAGTTCCACATTCATACCTGGAAACTGCCCAGTACAACCACAGTCTGATCTGCTGGCCACTGAGCAGTTCGGGGTTAAGGGCCTTGCTCAAGGGAACCTCAGTGGTGGTAATGAGGGAGGGACAAGCGCTGCTCTTTCACTTTCCCCACCCAGATTTTATCCTGTTGGTCTGGGGATTGAACCGACAACCTCCCATTCAGAAGCTCGCTTCTTTTAACCTTTAGGCCACCAACCCTTAGGTTCACCAGCTAGTCGCTAACTTTAAAACTCTAGCCGGTATTTATCCTATTGTAGCATGACACTTGGTTTTGTCTTGGAATTCCTTAAATAACTTCAATCTTTCAACCCAAATAACCCACACAAAAATCTCTGCAGTTATAGGCCAACCATGACGTCTGTGCCCTATATCAGTAATGTTAAAAACAGCACCTTGACCACAAGGTCGACACATCCCTGGTCCTCATCACTGGATACTGGAGTGTAGGCTCTGACCACCAGACTGCCGTTTACCTTGGCTGACAGGTACACATGCTGACCTGGTGCAGAGGACAGGGGGGAGGACAAGCAGGAAGTGAGGTGGTGGATTTTAGGGAATAAGAGGATGGGAAAAATGAAGCATGAGCAGTGGTGGAAAAAGTATTCCAATCCGTTACTTAAGTTGAAGTATTAATACCACACTGTGAAAATAATCCACTACGAGTAAATGTTCTGCAATCAAAATCTTACTTAGGTAAACGTATGTAAGTATTATCAGCAGAATGTTCTTTAAGATAAGATAAGATAAACGTTACTGTCCCGTAGGAAATTTGTCTGTTATCAACAGACAGTACAGTACATGACAATATATGACAAGAAAACAATGTACTTTAAGACGAGAAAAAAATAAAAATAAAGATCATCCACTAGTTGAGAGGATATTGAACAGGCCCTGATATAGTAAAGTACTGCAGGTGCCCCATACTAAAATAAGTTGCGCATAGTACAGGAATTGCCCAAATAAATAATGCAAATTGCGAATAAAAGAAATTGCACATGGTGAGTAAACATACACAGGTTACATTGGTTAAGGCCAGCAGAGTATTATAGTGATGAGGACTGGACTGGTTGTTTGTTCAGTAGTGCTATCGATGTGGGGACAAATGAAAGCTTAAGGCGGTTGCTTTTGCACCCACTGGTTCATTTTCATTGAAGAGTACAGTATGTGTGAAGGATCTTTCAGGATCCTGTGTGCATGTGTGATTACTTTAGGTATTAAAAGCAAACGTGGGCAATGATGGAGACACATGGAGAGGCGTGATTGGGAGGAACGGCCTCCCTGATCTAAACCAGAGTGGTTGTTTGTTGTTGGACTTCTGTGCTAGTCATGGATTGTCTATAACGAACACCATGTTCGAACATAGGGATGCTCATAAGTGTACCTGGTACCAGAGCACCCTAGGCCAAAGGTCAATGATCGATTTTATAATCGTTTCATCTGATCTGAGGCCGTATGTTTTGGACACTCGGGTGAAGAGAGGGGCGGAGCTGTCAACCGATCACCATCTGGTGGTGAGTTGGGTCAGAGGGTGGGGGAAGACTCTGGACAGACCTGGTAAGCCCAAACGGGTAGTGCGGGTAAATTGGGAACGTCTGGAGGAGGCCCCTGTCCGACAGACTTTCAACTCACACCTCCGGCGGAGCTTTTCGTGCATCCCTGTGGAGGCTGGGGGCATTGAACCCGAGTGGAC
The DNA here is from genome assembly GCA_023566125.1 of Zingel zingel. Lineage (NCBI taxonomy): Eukaryota > Metazoa > Chordata > Actinopteri > Perciformes > Percidae > Zingel > Zingel zingel. The sequence goes on along the minus strand of CM042320.1, from coordinate 34,458,672 downwards.
AATGTTCAAAGTTTCCATTGCTGAAGCTGCGGCGAAGAGCTGTGGTCTTAGGGTCTTGGGTGCCTCAAGGGGCGGTAACCCACGAACACCGTGGTGGACACCGGTGGTCAGGGAAGCCGTCCGACTGAAGAAGGAGTCTTTCCGGGATATGTTATCCCGGAGGGCTCCGGAGGCAGTTGCAAGGTACCGAAGGGCCCGAAGGGCTGCAGCCTCTGCCGTGAAAGAGGCAAAGCAGCGGGTGTGGGAGAAGTTCGGAGAAGACATGGAGAAGGACTTTCGGTCGGCACCAAGGTGCTTCTGGAAAACCGTTCGCCACCTCAGGAGGGGGAAGCGGGGAACCATCCAAGCTGTGTACAGTAAGGATGGGACGCTGTTGACCTCAACTGAGGAGGTAATAGGGCGGTGGAAGGAGCACTTTGAGGAACTCCTAAATCCGACTAATACGCCCTCTATGGTAGAGGCAGAGCTGGAGGATGATGGGGGATTGTCGTCAATTTCCCTGGTGGAAGTTGCTGAGGTGGTTAAACAACTCCACAGTGGCAAAGCTCCAGTGATTGATGAGATCCGTCCGGAAATGCTTAAAGCTCTGGGTGTGGAGGGGTTGTCTTGGTTGACACGCCTCTTCAACATTGCGTGGAAGTCTGGGACGGTGCCTAAGGAGTGGCAGACCGGGGTGGTGGTTCCCCTTTTCAAAAAGGGGGACCAGAGGGTGTGTGCCAATTACAGGGGTATCACACTTCTCAGCCTCCCCGGTAAAGTCTACTCCAAGGTGCTGGAAAGGAGGGCTCGGTCGATAGTCGAACCTCAGGTTGAAGAGGAACAATGCGGATTCCGTCCTGGTCGTGGAACAACGGACCAGCTCTTTACTCTCGCAAGGACCCTGGAGGGAGCCTGGGAGTATGCCCAACCGGTCTACATGTGCTTTGTGGATCTGGAGAAGGCGTATGACCGGGTACCCCGGGAGATACTGTGGGAGGTGCTGGGGGAGTATGGGGTGAGGGGGTCCCTTCTCAGGGCCATCCAATCTCTGTACGACCAAAGCGAGAGCTGTGTCCGGGTTCTCGGCAGTAAGTCGGACTCGTTTCAAGTGAAAGTTGGCCTCCGCCAGGGCTGCGCTTTGTCACCAATTCTGTTCGTAGTATTTATGGACAGGATATCGAGGCGTAGTCGGGGTGGAGGGGGGTTGCAGTTCGGTGGGCTGGGGATCTCATCGCTGCTTTTTGCAGATGATGTGGTCCTGATGGCATCATCGGCCTGTGACCTTCAGCACTCACTGGATCGGTTCGCAGCCGAGTGTGAAGCGGCTGGGATGAGGATCAGCACCTCTAAATCGGAGGCCATGGTTCTCAGCAGGAAACCGATGGAGTGCCTTCTCCAGGTAGGGAATGAGTCCTTACCCCAAGTGAAGGAGTTCAAGTACCTTGGGGTCTTGTTCGCGTGTGAGGGGACAATGGAGCGGGAGATTGGCCGGAGAATCGGCGCAGCGGGTGCGGTATTGCATTCAATTTATCGCACCGTTGTGACGAAAAGAGAGCTGAGCCAGAAGGCAAAGCTCTCAATCTACCGGTCAGTTTTCCTTCCTACCCTCACCTATGGTCATGAAGGCTGGGTCATGACCGAAAGAACAAGATCCAGGGTACAAGCGGCCGAAATGGGTTTCCTCAGGAGGGTGGCTGGCGTCTCCCTTAGAGATAGGGTGAGAAGCTCAGTCATCCGTGAGGAGCTCAGAGTAGAGCCGCTGCTCCTTTGCATTGAAAGGAGCCAGTTGAGGTGGTTCGGGCATCTGGTAAGGATGCCCCCTGGGCGCCTCCCTAGGCAGGTGTTCCAGGCACGTCCAGCTGGGAGGAGGCCTCGGGGAAGACCCAGGACTAGGTGGAGGGATTATATCTCTAACCTGGCCTGGGAACGCCTCGGGATCCCCCAGTCGGAGCTGGTTAATGTGGCTCGGGAAAGGGAAGTTTGGGGCCCCCTGCTGGAGCTGCTACCCCCGCGACCCGATACCGGATAAGCGGACGAAGATGGATGGATTAAAAGCAAAAGTACTCATTCATTGTGCAGTAAAATGTTCGTTCAATGTTTAGCTATTACATCTTTCTGAATTAATATTACTGCTGCGTTCATGTGTTTGTTGCAGTTTACTTATGTTTAAGTTTGGGCTCATTTTGTATACTATATACCTTTATATACTGTTGGGTAGTTTAATCTACAGCAATGCATCATATTTTATGAGATCATCATATGTTTGTAGTGTCCCTGTCCTGTGAGAACCACCTAGCTCTATAAAGTCAACTTTTCATGGTGTCAGAAATTCCGCCGTTTTCAGCTTTGTGACGATGCATTTTCCAGCTGATCTAAGAGACATTTTTTTTTAGCTTAAGAAGGAGGAGAATTTTCTCAACACATAAAGGAACACTTCATTCTTCAGTTAATCGCAAACATTCAACATCAACGCATCTGGAGATACATGGTTTTCACTTGACAGGAAGGGGATGAAAAATGGTAATCTGAAAAGCAACTAAAGCTGTCAGACAAATGTAGTTGAGTTAAAAGTACAGTATTTGCCTCTAACTTGTAGTGGAGTGGAAGTATAAAGTTGCAGAAGATAGAAATACTCAAAAAGTACAAGTACCTCTAATTACTTAATACTTAATACTTAAGTAAATGTACTTAATTATATTCCACCCCTGAGCATGAGAGAAGTATTTGGACTGTGATGGAAATAAGCTGTATGTAATCTCTTTTTAACTACTTCTCTCACCCCCCCAGTGATTGTTTCACGTGTTTATTCTACAATTTTATTGCAATTTGGGACTGTAATAATTCACTAATACACCAGCATATATGCTATATTTAGAAATTGTTTCTTTTTATTGCTCCATATCTCACCTTTTACCCAATTTCACCTAGTATCATTTGATGTGTTGCAGTTCATTCATCTGCATCTGAATCATTTAGCGGTATTACATTACTGAGAGATCTTTTATTGAGACTCTGATCCTGCTGGTCTTGTGTTATCATGTATGGCCATATTTCAAGAATCAAAGATCAAGACGAGTCAACACTCAACACGTCTAAGGCCTGAAGTGCTGGAGCTTCAGAAGAGGTACAAAGAATGCAACTGCTGCTTATATATGAATGTGTAAAAGCTTACTTCTCACCAAGATGCTTTTAAACATCTTAAATCATTGGCAGAAAACCTTTATATTTGTGAAGAATCTTATCTGAGGAGAGAACAGAAGAGAATACAAGAAAAGAGGGCAGTTTCAGTACCGACTGGCAGTCCAAGGATATGAGTTGCAGATGGAAGGCCAAACCGAAATTTCTTTGTGTCATGGCTGATTTCCTGTACAAGGACACACACAGGTTAGAAAAAACAAACAAAGAAATAGTACAATATCCTCACATCTTGCAAAATAAATGTTCTGAGACTTCAATTTGAGACTAGGTTGGTCTTTAATAGATTTACAGTATATTTAACCAAGGGTGTAACTTTGGTTTGAGAAGTGAGGGGGACACAAAACAGGGGGTCTGGGAGCCCTCCACTAGAAAAATGTTTTCGATTTTAATCCCATTTCCTGCATTTCTACATACATTTATATAGACTATGGTGATACACAATTCAGGAAATTATTAAATTGAAAATAATGAAATTATGCCAGAAAGAATAGTAGGCTACTAAACTATGTTTAAGAAAAAGATGTCTTACTTTCTTTATTGCTTAAAATAGGGGTCAATCACTGAGACTTATAAATAAAATAATATCAAACTAACTTGAAAGTGGAGAGAACACAAACAGGATTTGAAGAAGACAACAAACGTGGCCGGTTATGTAGAGGTTTATTCCTCGATGCAGAAGGTCTAAGGTTTGAATCTGACCTGTGATGGTTTTCCTGCATGTCTTCCCCCCTCTCTCTCCACTTTCATATCTCAGCTTTCATATCCAATAAAGGCAAAAATGCCCCCCCAAAAAATTAAAATAAATAAATAAAAGACAACAAACACTAGAAAAAAAACATAGTTTCTCACTTGCCTTACTGTTTCTAGTTTTCAAAGGGACAGAAAGTAGTTACAATGAAAATGTATGACAATGTGGTCTGTGGAACATCCGGATTAACATTTTTTGGAAAGAGATGCTCATTATTTTTTTGTGTCAATGCTGTGAGCTTCACAATCAAACTCAATTCACCTCCACCAGCCAGAAGTCTCTGGTACCTCAAAAGCTTGATTCAAAAATTAAAAATCCAAAACGTTTTGCATGGCTAGATACCACTGGAGGAAAGTAAGAAAATGTGTGTTGGTGAACCAACCCTTGAACTAGATGAACATTAGTGTGTTTTTCGTTAGTTCATGATGGTTATTACACCGGTAACAAACAAAATGAAGGTTGTATGGAATGATAAACATTGTTCTAACAGGTGTATGTGAATATAAAGTTACTGTATAATCAAGTTTGAAAGTGCCTGCAAGGATAAGAAGTACTGATTCTTGGTTAAATGTTTGTGTCTATATGCAGTCTACCTGTTTGTCTATAAGTGGAAGGGAATATTTGACCATGGTATCCTGTAGAGTGACAGGCAGCTTCTTCTGTCCTGCAGAGCCTCCCAGGAGGAAGTACAGCACAGTCACTACCACCACAGAAACAGCGGCCACCACCGGGATTGTCTGCAAGACAAAGATCACATATTGTGGAGACAGACAGTGCACAAAACTAACAGTCATGTTCTAGTTTTGTATTAAAGTTTCCAATCCTTGTTCATTGTAATGTTGTCATATTAATATGGTTTAACAATGAGTTACACTACAGTAGTTATTCAACATAAAATATGGAAATATAAATGTTGAGCAGAAATATATTCAGCAGTTATGCAAGAATGATAGCAACTTTCAAGCACCTAAAAAGATAAAAGGAGTGGAATAATTAAAAAGGTAAATGAAGGAAAAGTTAATTCTCACCAAGTTCAGATCCATAGTTTGAACATGTGCCAGTTTCTTCTCCTCACACAGCCTGACAGACCAGAGTCCACACACAAAGTCTCAATACTCTGTCTGTGTGTGTGAGAGAGAGAGAGAGAGAGAGAGAGAGAGAGAGAGAGAGAGAGAGAGAGAGAGAGAGAGAGAGAGAGAGAGAGAGAGAGAGAGACACACACACACTGGGGGAAAGGTGACACAAGGCCCCAAGCACCAATAGGAAGACAGATCTCACCATGACACATAGTACAGTGGTGGTGCTCAGGCAATGAGGAGCAAAGCCTTAAAATCACACCACTGAGAGAGGGGAGGAGAGACACACAGAGATTACATAAAAAAATAAAATCACTGAAAGAAAATGTTTTATTCTTTACAGAGAATAATTAAAAAGTACTTACATTAAAAAAATGTCAACAGTTCTCTTCAATCTGGCCTTTTTCCTAGGGCCTTAAAGACAGCAATATTTAACCTCTTTTAAAAAAGCCTAACCTGGATTCCTCAGCGATCAACAATTACAGACCATTATCAAACCCGTTTTAGGATATATATATATATATATATATATATATATATATATATATATATATATATATATATATATATATGAATTAGTTTGACTCTCAACTAGTTCTCACTTTACTTATGCAAGTGATAATCAACTTCATGTTCACATATATGTGGTTGAAATTCTGGGCTAAAAGCTAAGGTGTATGAATGTAATAGATGGACAAGGCAATAAATAGTCTACTCGTGGTTTGTTTAGTAAGTAGATACCACAGAAGGGTTTGAGTGTAGTCAGCTGACAACATTTTTGAACATCTATCTAATAAATCAGGAAGCCTCTGTATGTTTGTGTGTGTGTGGTCTGTCTTTGAAATATCTCATGAACCATTCACACTTGGTTTCCTGGGTACCTAATGAATTTTGGTTTGGATTTTGGAGCATTTGGAGCAAATTTGACAGCATTGGATATTGGATATTAAAAAACTGTGAATAAAACTAAACGGCCAAACAATAAAGGTTGAGAAAAAACTGCTGTCACAGCACGCAGCAGACTGTTGACACCAGAGAATGTCTAATAAGGGGAGAACTTCCACTCTCGGGAAACTTCTGGCTTCTGAACTGGTTGCAGTTCCACTGTGGTTCTATATGAGGGCGCTCACGGGCAAGTGCAGAATGAATGGAGGTCTATGGAGCTATAGCCCTCAAAATCCACTTTTCTCAGGATATAATTTTTTGTCTAGTAATTTGAATGTTGCATTCGAAAGGGGAGGCAAAGAAAATACACACTGCTGGGTGTTAGATTTTTTAGGTTAGGCCCTCCCTGTCAATACACGTGCTAGAAAGAGTTTTGGTTTGCTAATGTTTTAAAGACCACGCCGAAATAGTTACACACACACACACACATACATACATACATACATATATATATATATATATATATATATATATATATATATATATATATATATATATATATATATATATATATATATATGTGTGTGTGTGTTTAAATGTTCATTGGGGTCAGGTAGCTGCTATTGGCTGGCTATCAGCTATGTACCTAGCCAATATACGATGGCGGGCGAATCCAGCTACTGAAGATTAGTGAGTGAAAGTGTGGAAAAGGGTGCTCTTTGCTTGCAGTGTAGCTGTGGTCTTGATGTGTTGGACCCAACAGCAGGACTTCACCTCCTGCTGAAGGATCCGGATTACCCAGCCAGCAACATAAAAGAGGCCCTCCTCCTGGATGCAATCACCAACAGTCTACAAAGTAAGAAATACAATGTTACACTGCTGGCAGCCTCTTCAATGACACCATTGCTGAAATGCCTGGGTCACAACAGATGTGAGAACTTAATAGGAGGTCAGTATTACATTATAATCTTCAAATTCTGCTACTAGTCATTGTAAAGATGAATAATGCACATGAAATGTACCTGTAGAAACAGTGTGGCTAAAGACCTGTGTTGCCAAACTAACACACAGTTTTGAAAATAATAAACTGTATGTACACCAGTCATCAAGCTCCTAGAGAGCACATAGTTCTGTTGTATTTCCCCTCTAACACCTCTTCTTTTCTTTATGTCTACAGTTGTACCTTGATGCTGACATCCTTCATCCTCCTCCTCCAACCCCCTACAAACACACCACCCTCATTCTGTAGCTGTAGTTGGTAGTATAGTGTAATGATGATGTAATTGTAGTGTAGTGGTATAGTATATTGTAGAAAAGGTTCATATTGTAGTATTGTAATGTTGATGTAATTGTAATATTGTAGTATAGAAAACTTTCATATTGTTGTCATTATGTTGAGACACCCCCTCCCACTATCCCAACACACACACACACACACACACACACACACACACACACACACACACACTTTAGGTTAGTTGTAGTTAGTTAAATTTTTAGTTACAACCCCCCCCCCCCCACACACACACACACACACACACACACACACACACACACACACACACACATATCAGAGTTGTATTTTTTTTGTATTGTATTTCATTTAAGTTGAGACCACCACTTCATTCCCACCACCCTTATCCTATTGTTAGCTCGCCCCTCCCCCCATGTTTCTGTAACTGTCATGACTAACTGACTAACTGTCACTAACCCCCACCCCCTCCCCCAACCACCTTGTCAGTGATTGGCTGGAGTGATTTGTTGTATTTAGGTGCACAGTGTGACAGGTTGAGAGATGGTGGACCCAAATGCAGAGAGAGATGGCATGAGCTCAAAAGATGTTTAATATAACAAAAACGGTGGAACAGAGGCTGGATAAACCAAGGGACACAGAGGGATACACACAGACACACAACTGACGGAACGGAAATACAAAATGATCTGACACAAGACAACCGGAACACGGGGTTAAATACAAGAGGTAATGAACAAATGAGGGACAGGTGGTACAACAGGTGAAACACATTAGGGCGGGGCAGGACAATCAGACAAACAGAAGGTAAAACTAGACAAGACAAGATCGAAAACAGACTATCAAAGTAAAACAGGAAACTAGGAAAAACAAACAGGAAACATGACATAACCTAAACACAGACACTTGACACAACACAACAGGGAACACAGGAATTAACCAAAAAATGCACAATACACAGAACACGGTCAAGACAGGGGAAACACAATAGACAAGGAGATAACTAAACAGAAATATACAGAATAAATATACAAACACAGGGAACATGCAGAAATAATAATACAGGCAACCGAAATAAAAAAAAACAGGCAACAGAAATGGAACAAAATACCAAAATACCAAAACCATGACAGCACAGCCTGTGCCTCTAGTGTTTGTTTGAAGTTTGCAACCCCTGTGCTGTCTCCCGAGACTGGGCTTTTTACAGTGTATTCAGGGGGCAGGCAGCTAGCGGCTCAAGGAGAGATGCCTACGATTTGAGACAAACCATGCGGGAGCTCATAGTGCATCTTCAAAGGTTCACACAGAAAAAGTTTCTTGTTCTTTTTTCTTATAGGCCCATTTCCACTACCGAACCTGGAACTTGGTGGACGTTTGTGCGCGTTATTTCTTTGATGCCCCCATGTACATTCCAGCATACCAGTGTCTGCATTCATTAATTATTTGTTGATTTTTAGAGGGTCTGGTCAGCATCATATGATTGTGTTCATACTGGGTAGCACCTGTGAGTGTCCTTTCCTGTGTCTCTTCTTCAGTCCTGTCTCCTCCACAATTTCCCTCCCTTGTCCCTGCACCCCTGTATCTCTCATGCTTTTCATATGCTGTTCTATTTGGTGCGGAAATGTCAATAAATTACCCCCCATTGCAATGTTCAACAGCTGATGAAGAGAAATCAATTTTGCTCAGGATTAAGTGATATGGTGTAGACTTCCATCTATGCAAGGTCATTAGGCCACATTATAGGGTAACTCCTAAGAAACCCATTCAGTCTGTAGAGGGTGATTCAGTGAAGTAGTTAATGTAGTTAAAATATTCCATCTCGAGCTGACTGGGCGAAGACAGCAGTGTTCATCAGACTCACTTTGTGTTAATGAAATGTGCTACTAACTAATAGCATTACTGTCGGCAAAATACCCCCGCAATTAAATCCATACCGCAACGTTAACCGTCAAGACACTAAGCCTATTTGGAAATGAACACCTCTGCTTAAGTGTTAAATTCCTTAAGGGGGAACTATGCAGTTTTTTTTAGCTTAATTTACCTTAACTGAACAGCTTCGGAGTCATTGGAATGGTTATATGACTTTTTTTTTGTTGAATGGTGGTCGTCTCGCTCCCCCCTAGCGCCTGCGAGTGGAAAAACCACCCTTGCAACTTTTGGCTGGTGAGCCACTGGCCTCAGCAAAAAAGTTTTTTGGGGTTGGAGAAAGAAGATTCAATTTTGGTTTGATAAAAATAGCTTTTTGCTGCTGAAATAGAGGCAGCGAAGGAGGACAGAAGAGACTGATAGGTAAGCAGATCATATGGGTGTTTAGATTTCTGCCATTTCCTTTCCGCTGCCCATATAGTTGATCTTTCAGCACGCACTGAGTCAGATAACCACGGAGCTGGGGAGGACTTGCGAGCCTGCCATGTAAGAAGAGGGCAGAGAGAGTCAAGAGAGGAGGATAGAGTAGAGAGGAGAGTGTCTGTAGCAGCATTGGGAGGCATGAGTAAGAAAGAGTCAGATGGAGGGAGGCTTGATAAAGTACATGACGCCAGAGAAGGCGAGAGTGAACGAATATTACGGCGGACAGGTAAGTGTCTCTTGAGATATGGTTGTGAGCTTGGGAGAGTGGGAGAGAGTAAGAGATGAAGAAATGGTCTGAGGTATGGAGTGGAGTAACAGTGAGGTTGGTTGTAGAGCAGTTTCTGGTGAATACGAGCTCTAGGTGGTTGCCAGCTTTGTGAGTGGGTGGGGAAGGAGAGAGTGAGAGGGCGAAAGAGAGAAGGTGTAGAAAGGCAGCTGACTTCTCTGTCTGGATGTTGAAGTCACCCAGAAGTATCAACGAAGGGCCAGTTTCAGGGATGTTTGAAAGAAGGACATCCAGCTCCTCCAAAAACTCTCCCAGAGGACCTGGTGGGCGGTAGATAACAATGACTAGTTGTACGGTAACAGCATGAAGTTCAAAAGAGAGTGGAGTGAACTGTGGCAGTGGGTAGAGAGAAAATCTCCACTTGGGGTTAATGAGTAGGCCTTTACCCCCGCCTCTACCAGTAGGTCTGAGTGTGTGGGTGAAAGAGTTGGCAGAAGAGAGAGCAGCAGGGGTGGATGTGTTAGTCGGTGTAATCCAGGTCTCAGTGAGAGCAAGGAAGTTAAGGGATTGCAGGCTGTCAAAGCCAGAGATGAACTCAGTCTTGTGAGTGGCAGACTGGCAGTTCCACAGGCCACCTGCGACAAGGTGATAGGTGTGTGTGGAGCGGGTGGGATAGGTAAAAGAGGTCGGATTGCGGAAATGTTGCGAAGTTTGTAGTATCTCCGACAGGATACATGGACAGGAATGGAGAAGCAGCACATTTCCGGATAAAGACACAGAGCGGTGTAAGTAAGGTATTAGATATCAAGAAGATATCAAGCCCACTTAACTTCCCACTTAGCCTCCCGTGTAGACTCCTTTGTCTTTGTCCTCCGAGTCTTGATCCGATGAGTCTGCCGCTGAAGCTGCTGCTTCACGCAAATGCCAATATTAAATACAAGGAGGTGATTGGTGTTGGCTGCAGGTGAGGAGGCCCCGCCCAGCTAATCAGTCAACAAAGCACCTGCACAGTCGTTAAAACTACACACTTCACCCTTAGCTAGATTGAAACTAAGCAGTTTCAGTCAATTTAAGTAAACCACTAAATTATTGCCAAAAACACAGCAAATCCAGCAAACACACAGCAGAAGTAGAAAAAGCAGAAAGAGCAGCAGAACCCAAGCAAAGCAAGTACTTATCTTAATATCTGAGGAGCATCTCGCTGCAGCCTGCGGGAAGGCGGGACTGTCAGTCATTTTTTTTTTGCCTACGTCACTCCCCATACGCTCAAACGGACCAAGACAGTAGCGAAGGTCTGGTTTCACATTAAGTGATAGAAACTGATGTAGGCTAAACACAAACGACATTTCATGCAACAACAGTGAACTGTAATTGGGCTCGTGTACTTTTTTGTTCATTTGATTTCCGATTTTGAAACGAAAAGAGTGGTTCGAAAATAACGTAAGACTGCTCCGGTGAAAGCCTTGTTTTCATGAACTTCTGGGGCTAGCTGCTAACTAGCTCGGAAGCTAACATCTAATAGCAGGCAGGTTGCTAATTAGCCAATGCTAAAAAGTATGGAAGTACTAGTCCTAGCTCCTATGGTGCCATTTTTATGCTACAAAGCCATCACCTCCCGTTAGCGTTCCATTGACTGCTATTCATTTTGGCGCCACTTTGACAGCGAATAACTTTACATCTGAAGCGTTTAAAGACTATATTTGTCTATTGTTTATTTCTAAAGAAACACGACAATGTATAAAAGGCTCCATTACCTTGTACCTCACGTTATGGCTCCATAGCAGACGTTTTTGTAAAAATAGGCTAACGATTGTGTCATAACCACGCGACTTACTGTCGCATAGTAGAGGAATTGCCGTATAGTACAGGAGAAGCGTGCAGGCAGTTTCGTCTCACATTAGCTGTTTAAGTGTAATTACTAATGTTAACTAGCATTTTAGTTAGCAGTAATTAGCCTGTGCCTATGTTATCTCCTTACATATACATACGCTCTCCGTCTCTGCTAGATTGGGAATGATTGAGATTTCTCTTGGCACAGCTACCAGAAGACTTACAACTTTCAGACACGTTGCTCACGGCACATTTACGTCGTCTCTCTCAGTTGGAGGCTGCGCAGTAACGCTAGCCATTACCGGAAAAGTGCTTCTAATGGCCTTCACTGGTCTCTGTCCAGAGCAGAAGCAGAAGAAATCCCGCTGTCATTTCCCCAGTTGTAATGGACAATCAACCAGTTGATCTAGTGCAGCAGTACAAATATCTTGGGACTGTGATCGACAGTAAACTGTGCTTTGAATCCCAGGTTGATGCTGTGTGTAAAAAAGCACATCAGCGCATGTATTTTCTTTGTAAGCTTTGCAGTTTCAATGTCAACACTGTTTTTATGAAAATGTTTTACTCTTGTTTTATTGAATCAGTTCTTACTTTCACTTTTATCTGCTGGCATGGGTCACTCTCTATTAAACAGAAAAATCGAATGCAAGGTATCGTGAAGGTGTGCAGCAAAATTGCAGGCACACCATTAGATGGCCTACATGACCTGTATAAGGTCAGATCCTTGAAGAAGGCGAGAGCCATCCTGGCTGATTCGAGTCATCCTTTGTGGGGTGAATTCATGCTGCTACCCTCTGGGCGTAGATATAGTCTGCCGCGATGCAGAACAAATAGATTTAAAAGGTCTTTCATCCCGGCTGTTATCCACATTGTTAATACTATCCTGTGAATTCAAATTTAAATTATGTTGTACTGTGGTTGTGGTTATTGTTATTGTTGTTTGGTATATATATTTGTTACTGCTGGCTGCAATCCAAATTGCCCCTCGGGGATAATAAAGTGACCTTGACCTTGAGAACAACGGGATCTGTTGGTCCATTATATATATATATATATATATATATATATATATATATATATATATATATGTCAATGGTTTCCGACCTGCTTTCTTTCAATATTCCTTGGTATTTGTCTTTTGGTGTAGTTTGCTAACATGCTCGTAGACATGTAGTTTAACTGTTGTTAAAGCACGACAGTTGTTAACTGTTAACTGTCGTGCTAGCTAGCTAAGTCAACGGTCAACACCTTTTATAGTGTATTGTGAAAGCTCAGGCTGCGTTAGCTTCAGCTAAACCACAGCAGCAACTTGCACTGCCCCGTTAAAATGCAACTTCAACCCTCGGATATAACGGTAATCATGTAGCGATTTTACTGTCTAGATATCTGTATGTGTATTCAACCTTTTGAAATACTTAAATTAGGTGTGTTACTGTGCAGGTCACTGAGTGAAGCCAAATATCCGAGGAGCAGGAACCCTTTGCAGGTGTTTTGGATTAATTAGCTGATTAGATTGGGACACTTTGAGCCTACAATATTGGACCTTTTCACAATATTCTAATTATCTGAGGGTTTTCATAAACTGTAAGCCATAATCATCAAAATTATAACAAATACAGGCTTGAAATATCTCGCTTTGCATGTAATAAGTCTATATAATATATTAGTTTTACCTTTTATAAAAAGTACACTGGACCAATTACATTAACTACATGAAAACTTCACTGTTGCATGAAATGTCGTTTGTGTTTAGCCTACATCATCAGTTTCTATCTAATGTGAAACATGAAGCTATATCAGCTTTGCAACCAGGCTGTCTTATTATTCAAGTACAGATACATAAACACATTGAAAACATTAAATTCATACATACATACACGAAAAAGGGGCGCATGAAATTTAGTCCAGATGGCTTTCTTATTTGTCAGTCGTTTTAAAGTTTCAAAATATAAGTTTCAAAATTGGTGAATATTCGGTTTTCTTTCAGATCATTTACATTTATGGATATAACATTTTCAAATAAAATAAAAAGATTCAAAATGAAAACATGGCATTTATCCAAATAATTTTCTTCATAGTAAAAAATGCTACCAGGCTGTCTTGGTCCGTTCGAGCGTATGGGGGAGTGACATAAGAAAAGAAAAATGACTGACTTGGATGTGCAGCCTGCCTTCCCGCAGGCTGCAGCGAGATACACTTGTAATATCTATCTGTCTGTAGTAAGTTTCCTCAGAAGTCAAATGCACACTGGCATACTAATTGTTTGTTAAAGATTTCTATATAGACTGTTTAACATTTAACATAGGTGAGTAGTAGATGAGATTATTCTGAGAATATGAAGGTATGTTTATGAATTGTCACATATACTCTATAATTTGTTGTACAGACAAAGCAAAACTGTTGAATTGTTGAATCTCAAATACCCACAAATACTCCTCCAACCTCCACTTATGGGTTAGGTTGCCCACATAAGCAGTTATAATTGTTGACAAATACATTAATAAACACTTATATCTGCTTATAACTATATCGTAGTGTGTTATATATCATTTTATAAATGCTAAACAGTGGGAAAAAATAAAAAAATATATAACATATATAAAAGCATGTTTTTGAAGTGTTTTGAGAGGAGATACCGGTTTTGTTAAACCTAAAATATAAAATATACAATTATGACACATGTATGTTGATATAAGATATATATGATTTCCAACCAGGGGTATATCCATTTGCAGCTGCAAGGGAATAAATATATTGAAAAAAGTGTGAAGTAGCTGAGCTAATGTGGAGAAAAAAAAGAAATTATGATCAAAAGAAAATAGAATTCAATAGAATTCAAATTTAACCGATGCTGAACCATCGATGTATGAATGGAAGTTGTTTTAACTGTAGGTTATGACTGAGCATAAACCAACAGGAAATAAGGACTGTAGATAAAAACTGAAAATAATATATTAGCCTACATTACATTTCACTGACAACTTTATAGCTTGCACACAGAACACTTTATAGCTCGCACACAAACTACTTTTAAGCCCGCACACAGACAACTTTTTGGGAGAAGTAGTGTGTGTGTGAGGTGAAAGTGGTGTATGTCTGAGGTGAAAGTGGTGTATGTGCATGCTTTTTATGTGTGTGTGGAAAACAGTGGTGTATGTTCATGATTTGTATGTGTGTGTGTGTGTGTGTGTGTGTGTGTGTGTGTGTGTGTGTGTGTGTGTGTGTGTGTGTGTGTATGTCGGTGTATGTGTGTGAGGTAAAAGGGGATTGTGTGCATGCATTGTTGATTTATGGCCTAAACTAACCCTCCTACAACACTTTTATTGTTAGAATTAATGTCTGTACAAAGATTTCATGGCAATCCATCCAAAAGTTGTAGAGAATGTTTCAGCCGAGACTAAAGTGGTGAACATACCATCCGAGAGCCAAGCCACTAGCGTGGCTAATAATAGCATGACAAATTGATATTAGGCAAATCTTTGGTATATTTATTGTCACAATAACCAATAAACTATCTGCTACAAAAAGGTGACTGCATAGTACACACATCCTACCAACCCAAGTCAGTTGTAACACCTATGTAATACCATGTGCTGCAAATAAGAGTGTGTGAAAACTAGTTAGCAAATGAGCAGAGAAGTGGAAATAAGTAAAAACTGACAAATAAATGGTTGAAACGTCCAGCTTCTGCCATTTTCAAGTGGTAGTAGAATGAATGCCAACTTCACTGAAACTGCTGAAAGGGATTAAAAAAGAGATTAAGCTCACATGACAATGGACTAATTCATTGTCATTTAAGGGCCAAATCTGAAGCTCTCCTCCAACTTGCATGGGATTTAAAAGTCTGTGTTGCATTCTGGCACCAAATCCGGCTTAGCCTTTACAGAAAACAAACTAACTAAATAAATAAAAAATCTTGACATCATTCTGTAGTAGAATTTTTGTCGAGAGGCATTCTTCTAGATGGTTACTTCCCACTCCTTGAGTACTCTCCGCTGTAGTCTTCATCATCTGAGCCTTTGTCCATATGCAGTCTGGGATCTTTTGAGATCTTATGGTCCACATCACCCTGGTAGGACAGGGCTATGCTGCTGGACCGCTGCACAACTGGGTCTTCGGCATCCAAGTTAACTAAATAACAGAATTATGTAGAATTATGAAAACAATACTGTAAAAAGAGCCAGTTATTACATTAAAATCAGCAAGTCCTTCAAATCATACAATATGAGTCACTTATTCCTACCCTCTAATACGACTCTAATACGAGCATTTCATAAATTAGCACTTGTAGTGGAAATACAATGTTATATCTAAACCAGAGAACCTAACAGTCACAGTTTTAAACACGTCGTTAACGTTGTGAAATGGTTGCAGTTTGGTTAGGTTCAGTTACAAAAAGTACTTGGTTATGTTTAGGCACCAACACTAATTAGTTAAGTTTAGAAAAAGATTGTGGTTTGGGTTCAAATCAGATGCTATTTCAATTCCGGTAACGCATGTGACATATAACAGGACGTAACTCCATTTGTTCCGTAATGTTAAAAAAAAACCTGTACTGTTTATCTTAATTTTTAAACAGGACTCAAACCCTGGTCTCCTGCCTGAATATAATACAAGCCACTTCATCACATCTAATATCAAAAGTTGCTTATCCCTGAACAAGACACTGATCCCTAGCTGCTGCAATGGAGCTGCTTAGTGGTCAGTAGCAGTTGGATGTAGTCACACTACAGCTCAGCTCCCAGCATGAACACATTGCGTATAAATGAGGTGCAAGAGTTTGCTTTTTCTTAGATTGTTCTGCAGAAATTAAAGTTGAAGAAGTGGAATAAATTACGTTTACGATGGCTGCATCCCATTAGGTGTGCCCAGTTTCAGGGTCCTGCTTTGGACATTTTGACTTGTCAAAACAGCAAAAGCACATGTGTAAATGATAACATTAACAATGGCTCCATTCCATTAAGTGTGCCAGTAAACAATGCCAGTGAGTGCAAAAAAACAGAACCCTGGAACTGGCTCACCTAAATGGAATGCCGCCACCATTTGTATTATAATTTGTCAATGTTAGTAAGTAACACGTGTGCTTTAAAGCAACACTATTTAACTTTTCCCGCTTCGGTCCCCCTACAGGTTGTAAGCGGAATTGTCCATTACATTACATTGTCCAAGTTTGCCAGATCGGGTCGCCTCAGATCTGTAGTTCGAATGAACAGGACAATGTAATGTAATGGACAATTCCGCTTCCAACCTGTAGGGGGACCGAAGCGGGAAAAGTTACAGTGTTGCTTTAACTACTGTGAGAAGACAAACAGTCTGCTATGAAAAAAGGTCTACATAGCATGCCTATTTAAGTCCTTGAAGTTGTGCGCCCAGGTAGATCATTTGGTAGAGCGGGCACCCATATATAGAAGTTTACTCCTCGACGCAGCGGGCCAGGGTTCGACTCTGACCTGCGGCTCTTTGCTGCATGTCATTCCCCCCTCTCTCTCCCCTTCCATGTCTTCAGCTGTCCTATCAAATAAAGGCCTAAAATGCCCAAAAAATAATCTTAACAAAAAAGGTACTTGAAGTCATCTCTTCCAGCTGTTCCTGTTTCCAGTTCCTAAGTGCTCCTACCAAAGTGAACAATGACAACCACTCATTATCTATGAAATAAATGTGTTCAATTTATAAAATATTCAACCCTAAAGAGCACTGTTCTCACATAAAACGAGATTATATTTTAAGTGGATTCATGTAACTGTCCTGTTGCAACACCGGTTTCACTTCAATTTCTATAAACTGCCACTAGAGGTTGCCCTGTACCTACAAACATGTATGGCTTTATACTGTATGTCAATCCCACAGTTTTCATTTTATGTAGTTTTCTACTGAAAGATGGAAGGTGTCCTGTGGCATATGAAAATAATGTTTATATCATAAATAACCTAGAAGGCCCATTGTTGCTCTGTGTTAAGGATGGTGGTGATGAGGGTGGATGTTAGGAAAACCAGTGTGTCCTCAACAATCACAACTGACTACCTGTTTTAGTGGAAAAGCAGTCTCACAGAATTAGTTACAATACATCAGAAACCACAAGCATGTACTGTAATTAATGACTACTTTTATCATTGTTGTAAATATGTTACATTACAACCTATGATCAGTGGGGATTTATATTTGCTAATAATATGTTGGATTCATTTTAGGACTTTTTAATTTTTGAAAAAACTTTACAATAATTTGAAGGCCCCCCTGCAGTGACGCTGAGGACCCCATAGTGGTCCCGGGAAACCCTGTTGAAGATCCCTGCTTTAGAACGTTGTGAACTGTACCCTGCTTCGTGTCACTTTCTTTTCCGAGCTTGCCACTGCTTATAGAATCAACTCACAGAGGTCAAGTCTCACAGTGCTATGACCAACATACAATCGTGATCGGATTGTTTCATAACAACCATTATTAAGTATAAAGTATGGTTACCACATACATATTCATAAGGGCAGTGGTTCTCAACCTGTTGGGACCCCTTTAAGGTGTTGCAAGATAAATGTGTGGGGTTGTTAATTTAGATTAGATTAGAATAAAACAACATATAGTTATGTAGACATACCAGTATGTAACTTGTGAAGAGAGATCACAAGTAGACATGTAGCTTCTTTGTAAGGAATCACAGGCCAAATAGTTTGTGAACTACAGTAACTTGAGAAAATTAATCATTTGGCATTGAAAGTAAATAGTTCTAGAGTTGAATATCTTGATATAGAGAAATTAGAGTGAAATCATCCATTGTTTGAAGGAACAACATGCACTTTGTGTCCATAACACTGGGCATGTTACTGTATCATGTGATATTCATCTCCACTTGGTTGATGTCCAGTGTGTGGTGTGTTCACTGGCACTCTGACAGGCTGGTAAAACATAGAATGATTGTGTTTCTCTGGCCTGGGCCCCATTTTTATTATAACCCACAAAATGATTTAATAATTGCTTGAAAAAAAAATTTAATAACATTTTGAGTTAACCTGATTGAAAATGTCATAAAACCCAATAATGTAAGAAGTTGACCAATAATGTAATAAAATGTCCAGACTGATATTGTTGGTAGAAATGTTATTACAATATCAGTCAGTACATTTTATTATTGGTCAAGTTATTAAGATATTGGGTTTTATTAAATTCTCAGATGTTATTACGTTTATTACAAACTGATTACATTATCGAGCGCTGCAACCCTTGTTCTTGTTGTAGTAGATGACAAAATTAATTCAGATAAAACCAAAACCAAATGTTAGCATTGTATATGCTTATTGCATAATATAAAATGTGCTATTATCTTTTCTGACTGCAGCTGTTGAGCAATATCTACTTCCACTGTGGACCTCTACAGCTCCAATGCAGCAGCAGAGTGTATGGTGCCTTGCTTAAAGGTCCTATAATATGCTCATTTTCAGGTTCATACTTGTATTTTGGGTTTCTACTAGAACATTCTTTAATATTCTAAAATACATTATTTTTCTCATACTGTCTTTCTGAATATACAGTATTTATACCTGTATTCAGCCTCTGTCTGAAACGCTCTGTTTTAGCAGTGTTAAAGCTTTAGTGTGTAACTTTTTGATACTAATGAGCATCCGTTAAATTCAAGCCATTGCCAAATGAGTTGCTATCAGCTCCACACAACTCTCTCTGTATTTCTCATTATGTCTGTGTTCAGAAGATCGTGTCGTCCGGCGACTTTCGCGTGCAGAAACTCGATTGAAGATAATGACCTCTTCTGAGGAGTCAATCTTCAGAAAAGACAGTGGAAATGGTGATAGACTTCCGCAGATTCCCTTCCTCTCTTTCACCTTTAACCATCAAGAGCTCTGTTGTGAAGAAGGTGGAGTCATTTAAATTCTTAGGCACTATCATCACAAACAACCTGAAATGGGAGGAAAACAGTTCCTCCATTATTAAGAGGGCTCACAGTGGAATGTTTTTCCTAAGGCAGTTAACCAAACTGAACGTCTCCAGCTCTGTTCGGTCTAGGTTTTACAGAGCCACTGTGGAAAGCCTTCTGCCAACATCCATTTCAGTATGGTTTGCATCAGCATCGACATAGGCAAAGAACAGACTGCAGCGCATTGTGCGCACAGCAAAGAGGCTGACTGGACAGAGGCAGCTGTCAATCAGTGACCTGTATGAGGCCAGAGTCAGGAAGAGGACAGCTAAAATTGCTGCTGATCAGTCCCATCCAGCAAGTGACATTTTTAGGCTGCTTCCCTCAGGAAGAAGGTACAAGGCGATGAGGACAAGGACATCACACCACCTCAATTGATTTTTTCCAAGAGCCATTTCCCTTTTGAATAGCTGATCAGTGCCCCCCCCCCCCCTAACGTTATTATTGTTTTTAAGCATGTCCATGCAGCTATGCGCATATACTGTTTGTCAAGTTCTGTGTTACTGATTGCCATGTCAAATTCCTGTGTGTCTGCTGACGCATTTGGCGAATAAAGTGATTCTGATCATGTTTTTTTAATCCTCCGTGTCTTCCTTGACTATTAGCAACTACGTGGAGGAGGGGTGGGGGATGTGCGCGATCACGGAAGGCTTGTATCATGTGGATGTGCCGCAGCACGGCTGCTTCAACTCGCCAACCTCTTCATTAATAAAAACAAAACAAGAAAGTACTCTCATAGCGATTTATGACCATTTTTGGACTAAAGGAGAACATTTCTCTTTGTTTAATACCAATTAAACAAAAAATTAGTTGCCCTTCCGACTCGACTCGGGCGAGCGAGAGAGAGAGGGAGAGCATGACGGTGCTTTGAATGAGAGAAATAAAACCTTATTTTTTATGGTTTCTCAGCGGTTAACCACAGTGAGACATATTTGTTGTTTTAAGGTGTTTATGAATGACGATGAAACGTGGGGGCACACTGAACTGCAGGTTGCAGAGTGTGGTTATATCCTGTGACCACCAGCAGCCCTCATCCTTTCATGTTGCTTTCATGTTGTCAGCGGACTAATTTGCCTGATATTCACGGGTCCTTAGATTGCGGTGGAAATGCAGACATAACAATGTGCTGAAGGAACATTCTAGACATAGTTCAACATAGTTCTGGGGTATTTAAAATCTTAATCAGAATCGTATGTAAAAATTCGCCTTTATACAGTTAGGTAAAGCTGTGGGTAATTCTGACAAAGCTGGTGGACAGACAAAAAGACTACAAGTACTATAAGGCACAAGGAGCATTTTCTGCTTCACATTTCATCATCGGTATACTGTCATTTGCTTGTAGGGAGCAGGAGAAGAAGGTGAAGAGGAGATTCTTTTTTAAACCTAAAAACACTCTTATACTACCTGTCTAAACATATCGGTATTCAGCCTCTATCTGAAACGCTCTGTTTTTTCTCTTGAAGGCCTCCTCCCGTAAAAGCCCAGTCTGCTCTGATTGGTCAGAAATTCTCTCTGGATTAAGCATTTTGATACTTTCACAGTATTTATATAGCACCTCAACCTACTTTAAAATAAAAAAGTCATGGAAATTTTTTTTTTTTTTTTTTTTTTATAATATGGGAAATGATAATATGATTACTCATTCTCTTTCTTCACTTACATAACATTCTCCTGGCACCCAGGATTCTTGTCAGTGCCCTCTTTCCAAATCCACAAACCAGTCAACACATTTAAAATCCACAAACCAGTCAACACATTTAATCACAAAAGAGGCCAAAGAGAAAGCAAAGATTAAACAAACCACCAACCATATGATGTTACATGTCGCTGGTTAGTTGCCAAAACATCTTGATGATCTCTCAGACCCTCTCTTTGACTCTCCACACCTGTGTCCTGATCATGAAGTTCTGCAATAAAATAATAAAATAGGGAGGCAGTTTATGTAGAAGGGAATTTCTTAATTTCTATACAGATTTTTAGTTTTATCTTAGTATGTTTGAAGTTAGTTTTCAGTCTTGGTTTGGTAGTTTTAGTTTGGATTTCACTTAATGTTGCTTGTAGTTTAAATATGGTTTGATAAGGATTATATTTTTAAGGTGTACTAGTAGTATATACGAAGTCCTGAAAGGTAAGAAAAATAAAATAAAAATGTTGGCCCAAACCTTTTATCTGTTTATCTCCTTCTTACAAGATGTTATCTCCTTACCTTGCACAGCAGCTGGATTCTCGCAATATCACTAGATCATGCAAGAATCTCAGAATCTTATATCACACAAAAATACATCTTGTCAGGCTTCAAGTAATGCATTTGTGTCTAAACTACCAACTCACCAAACCAATTAATGTGAGATGTAAATGGTACAACTTTTTTGCTGCTTGATACAAAAGGAAAACACGGTTCTCATTTTCCATGACTAATGTTACAGGCCGACCCTTCCCCTTTAAGACAGGTGGCCATGTTGGCAATGTGTGTATGTGATGTCGTCTGGCAGGGTTTGTTATGGGAAGTGAGGCTCTCTCCTGTGTGTAGTTCAGTACAGTAAGCGGCAGGTGCTGCAGACACAGTGAAGTGCATGCTTTTCCATAGGTAGTAAAGCTACAGTAGTCATTGTTTTGTGTTTGCCGCAAAGATGAAATAAAGCACCTGATTAAACGTCTCCTGACCATTCTCACCACAGAATTGCCAGACTAAAAGCTGGCTACCAGCCAGGCTAAAGTTAATTGAGTTAGCCTTAAGAAACAAGGGGTCTGTCCCAACTACGGTTCGGAGCCGCGAAGCTGGTAACGGAATTTTCTACAAGAGAAGTCTGGGTCTGATATAACGTGATTTACACCCATTAAAGAGTTCTTGGAAACACAGTTTGTTGCTAGTGCGTGACATGCGGGCTCTGCATTCACAGCGAACCACCAATCACAATCAGTGTTGATCAATTAATCAAACAACCAAAGCAGGCCCCACTAGTCAACCACAACCTGAAAATCAGCGAGAAACAGGAGGGGAGCAATATCAGGGAGCACCCTTATTTTAGTTCAGTCCAGTTCAGTTCAGTCACTTTATTATCCCAAATGGGAAACTTGATATGCAGTCAGGAGTGAAAAATAAAAAGAAACACATTCAAGCAACATACAAATAGAGGCAACAATACAAGCCATAAGTACAAAAAAGGTTTCCTGTATGTAATACACACAACACAATTTATCACCACTATGCGGCAAAAACTGACGAAAAGCAACTCTTAACACAGAAAACACTCAGACACAAGCACATCTGCACACCTGCTGCTGGTCACGACATGAGCCACGCCCATTAGTACACTAGTATTAGGGGAAACCACATGCAAGCATTATTAATATTTGATCAACTTCCAATCAAATCATAATTATTATTTTTTTTTAATTAGTTGAGCTACTCTACAATCTTTTCACATTCCACCTGGCAACAGCATGAGTACCCCCCTGGGGAATCACTGATCTACACACATAGACTGATTTACTTTGTAGATCACACACATTAAACACACATACCATGGACATACCTGTACGGCTGATGAATGTCAGTGTAGCACTGAAGCCCCTATGTGTGATGCTGCTGTCTGACGAGAACTGAAGCACCATGACACTGTGGTAGGACAGGACAGAAGGAGGAATACTGCCACCACACAGCACCACTACACAAAACACAGCAAAATAAACCTGTTGGCACACGTAATGTTAGATTATTTTTATTCATTTCATAATTAATAAAATGTACTTATAATTTTATTTTTTTAAAGACGGAGAGAGAAGACTTACAGAGATACAGACATAAACAAAGGAGGGGGAAAAGAATGAGATTCATCCATCCTACCAATCTCCTCTGTTCCTTCCACATCTCCCAGGACAATGAGGGAATCATACAAGCATCCGTCTGACTCTTCCAGGTAAAAATCAGCAAAGTCTAGCTGAAACACAACACAACGATCAGCCTTCGATTACTGATGAGTTTGTGACAAAATGCTGCATTTGAAAAACTTTCAGTCATTCACTTTGATTCAGTGGAAGTTGTGCATCACCTTAACAACGTGCCCCTGTGGAGCATAGACAACCCAGCGGAGGACACAGTCGTTATTGTACAATTGTGGGTAATTTGGACTATGTACGGCATTGTGATCCTCAACTAGAACAACTGTCCCGCATCCTGATTGCACACATAAACACACGCAGGGGAAACACAGACACGCCAAGCATTGTTACACTTACAGGAGACAGACCAGTTTAACACAAATTACATGCAGAGATGTATGTGTATTGTGTTTCCCACCAGGATTAGAGTGTCCCTGGACAGCTCGATGCCTAATGACAAAGCCACTTCCTGCTCTGTTAATGTCAGAGGAGAAGAGAAGTGTTGCATACTGGGAATTATTCAGGAGCACTGGGCCAGGAAGGAGACTTCCACAGAAGATCCCTGTCAAAAGACAAGAATGTAAAAGAATGACAAAAGCAGATAAAATATGTTGTAGTTCAGTGTAAGCACATTGTTGTTGTTGTCTGTGTGTGCATGTATGTAACATGTTACTGTGTAGTTAGGTGAATGAGTCTTAGCAGTTTTTGCTTTTGCTTTTGTCGTGTAACTTACTTTTAGAATTTGTAAGACTTGTTCTTTGGCAGTCAGTTGGGGGTTTTAAGGAGTAATTTTACATTTTGGTTAAAACTCCTTATTTGCTTTCCACAAATGAGATGTATAGATTGTAAATTAATCTCATGTATCTGCATTATGTTTGGAACTGGAGTCAGAAAAGTAAAGAGTTAGTGGTTTTAGCAATGCTGTAGCCTGACTCAAAGACTGTGTGCAGCTTCTAGAATTCTTGCTGAGTTTCCAAAGTTCGGTATCATTCCTTTGCATAGACCAAAACTAAAACGTGTGCTTACTGTATTTAACTGACTGGAAGGATAAACTGTTGTTTGTCAAGAAATAGCTTAACAAATCCTAAAATCACAAATTGTCATTTTTACATTTTTGTTCATGTACGGCTTACAAAAACAAGATTTAGTGAACTTTAGAGATGTTTGTTGGTGTATTTTTTCACTTTGGACAGAGCACGGCTGGTTATGTCCCCCTGCCTTTAGTCTTTATGCTAAGCTAGGCTAACCATGTCCTGACCCTGGCTCCGTATTTAACGCACAGACATAAGATTGATATTGTTCTCCTCATCTTTCAGAAATAAAACAAATAAGTATAGTTCCGAACATTTTGAACTATTCCTTTAACCTAACTAATTGACACATTTCCAGAGGTCCAGGGTGGCAGTGCTGCCTCTGATAAATGTTTATGCATTAAAAAGGTCAGTATCCATCTTGCTGTGTGTGTCTGAAACTCACCAACAGGCCTATGGGTCCCTACTGAGACAGTGAGTCGATCGTAGCGACACTGAAAGTCATTTTCCAGATCAAAATAATCAAACTCCAAAAGAATACTATAACCTGGAGGAACACTGATGCTCCACACACACAACCTGAAGAGACACAGAGATATAATTTATCCATTGCACTGTATTAATACACATGCTATTTTGATTTATGTATTTTCCTTAAATACATTCATACAATTTTGAGCTAAAAGGCAAATATTTGTATTTTGCAGACTTCTGATTTCAAAAACTGAACATTACATAAGTGAGTGCATTTTGATCTCATTTTGCGCTGATTGTGCTCATTGGAACAGTATCAGTGAAGCCCAAAGCGAATTTATGATATATGGCAGTTAGGTTACAGTTACAACTATATGTTATCAAAGCTCCTTTCTGCTTCTCATGAGTGTCACTCACTGGTTGTTGTCATAGTGATCCCCAGAGAGAGCGGGGTTTCTGAATACCCCCTTACTGGCAGTTACAGGCCCATCTCTCACGCTGCAGAGTTCTGAGAGACACATACACACACAGTACTGCGTCACAGAAGCATTATGAAATATGGAAAATAAGAGTTGCTGTGATGAGAGGAAAAACAACTCACTCGATAAAGTTGTTGCTTTCTGCTGCTCATCAGCTAAAGCAAACACACAAACATAAAAAAAGAGAATATGTTTGAATTTGTATCCAATATTATACCAATACATTAACATCTTCTGGTAGAACTGTGCAGACACCTACAGTATCTCACCTATATATTTATATCATAGACTGTAAAAAATAATGGAAGTAGCATCATTGACATCACCCATTAGTTTGTGGACTGCAGTTTTGAAGCCATAGTTTGCACAAGCCAGAAGTGACCATATTTGGACAAAAGGGCAGAGCTGGGGAGGTTGACATGTCTAAGCCAGTGTTGTGTATGGTTTCATGGCGCTGTGCTAAGCGCTAAAGAGGCAAAGCCGCCAATTTTCAACCCTTCTGGTGTAAGTCATCCAGCAGAGTTTTGCCAGCTGGTAAACGCGGTCCTCTGGGCATTGGTGCACTTGATTTGCATGCATGGCAGTACACAGAGCTAGTTGAAAATCTGCAGACATTCTCTTAAGTTACCAGCTAATGCTAGTGCCAGCTTAGTTGGCAAAACGTTGAACAAAACCAAAATGTTCCAATTGATCCATAAACTGTGATAAGGTGAAAACACACAGTGAGGGGATTAAAGTTTAGGATGAAGAATAAGCAATCCAAAAACAAGTTCACGGCTATTGAAATGTGTCATGGTTGTGATACATTGAATCATGTATAATGCACTGTAGTCATTGTCATAATGCATTATAGTGTAATTATAAGTTACTCTAATTGGTAGGGCATTAACGAATACTGTATCAACTACATATATGCAATCTCGCTAATAAATACGGATGTCCACAGATTACACAAAGTTTATAATTTGTATATGTTTATTGAAGCAATTATGAAGTATTATAATACTTAACCTAATAAATAATTATAAAAGACATATACAAACATTAATATGTTATAATTATACAAGGCTATAAGCAACGTATAACGCATTATAAGAATGTTTTATAATGCATTTTAGACATGACCTGGAAAGTGTCACTGAATTATCACCTGACTCTGCCATTCATCTCAGTTCCATGGAGTTTTTTTAGCTCATTGTTTTGGTGTTACGGTCAATTTCATCAACCATGTTTTCAGTCATAGCAGGAAGCTGTTTTCAGCAAAACATTTCTGATGCCCACCACCATATGACATACATTACATTTTCTCAGGAGTCGTGATGACCAGAACAGAACTAACGATAAAGTGAATATTGGAATTTTGCATTTGTCAGGTGGGCAGAGACATGTAATGATAATGTTGCTCCTTATCTGCTGACTGTGTAAATTAGCAAATGTAATTTGCTATACTTCATAATGTCAATATGTCAATTTTGTGTTTTCAACTTGTTTCTACTGCCCCATAGTGGTCAAAATCAATTAATGCAGGTTTAAAAGGTTAACATTTTTTTAATAATATTAAAATGAAGTACAATGCTTAATTTAGCTTGGTCAGATCAGCTGTCAAATAGAAGTTCAGCAAAGTGTCACTTGTCTACTTGTTGCATGTCAACATCACTTACTTCAACACGTGTCACAATACAGACATTTAACACTTTTTTAAGGGTCATGTGAAAGCCATTTTACACATTATAGTCACTTGATAGTAATTTGAACATTGACTTTTCCTAACAAACGGTGATCATGTGATCCAGTGTTTCATAAACTATATAGACCTCTGATTAATAATGTTTAAAAATAAATAGAAACAGTCAGTGTGATTTATTTTATGATAACCTTATCCCAACCTACCCTCTCTCAGTTTACGCTTTATCCAGGGCAGCAGCAGCCTGACATCAGTAAAAACCCCGGGAGATCCTCTCCTGGAAGGGGCGCGGCTGCTGTTGTTTCCCCAGCTCCGACCACATCCCTTCCCCCAGGAAGTTACACCCAGTGCTACCCAATGACCGCCGCCTGAACCTGCCGGACATACCAGCGGACCCCCTGAGTCCCCCTGGAGGATAAAGGGAGGAGTTAAAACACTGAAAAAAACATTTTTAAAGCTACTAAATAACGGGATTTTTTTAAGTGAATAATTAATTTATATTTCCCAGGTATTAGTAATGCATCACTGCTCTTGAACTAAATTAATGAGTGTAGAATAATGGAAAAAAACAGGCATTTCTTAATCTACCTGGCATGCATCTTTCCCTCCTTTCTCTGGCCCGGCACACAGGACTGTCATGGCTGGCTGAGGTCTAGCTTGTCTCTGGTTTAGAATTGAACTTTTGATAGTCTGGAGGACATATTTACATTTGGCTGGGTCCACAAAGTCTAACTGGACCTCTCTCAGCACCGCAGGAAGACGACCCTCTGGGAAACAGCAGAATAAATACAAGCTCAATTATGCTTTAAAGTGTAATTTATTTATTTTTCAACCTGAAACCTATTTTCCTATGCATTGGTGTCTAAGTAGCCTATATCAACTTTGAATGAAGTGTATTTTACAATGATAAAATTACTATTTATTCAAATGGAGTCTGGTGGTTTGGTGATTAGGGATACTGGGGATGTTTCTTGTTCTTGATCCTTTCCATACACATATTGTCAGACACTTAGAACAATAATCTGAGCATGTCAGTGGTAAAACAAATTGAAGGTGTGCAATTGCCCAATAATGTAACATTGTAGCTTGTCTTGCTTAATACTGGACCAATTTCAAAGAGTCACTTAGACACAGAAACGTAGTAACATTGGGTCCAGTTCGAAAAAACATTGAAGTTACCATTTAATGGTATTGGAAAGAATTAAGAGAACCTACTTTCCTTCATCCTGCCCCATCCAGCCACACTGCATCTGGTTTCAGGTTGAATGCTGTCATCAGGCAGAGGCAGACATATTGGCTGGACTCGGGCTCCTGTTGAAAAAAATCACATAGCAGTGACCTAACAAAACGTGATCGGTGCTACAGCAACTATACAAATTGTCAAAATGGAAACTTGCCCAGGCGAATTTGCTGTTCCAATTCCAGCAGAGCTATGTCATAGATCATAGGCAACGCATGATGGTACCTTTCGTGGACTGAGACAGACTTGATGAGAAAGACCTGCTCCTCTTCATCTTCTATTCTCTGGTCAAACTCTCCAACCACCACTCTCACACCACTGAGAAACTCTCTTGACAGAGGAAAAAAAAGTATTAGATTCATGACAATCAATTTCAATATATATACAATGAACATACATCAGCATGCAGATCAGGAACAAGCATATGTGCTTTAAATTGTCGCACAAAAGAGGTAATGGGGCTACATGAGTAAGTAACAACAGTACTTTGAGAGGGATGCAAAGCAGTGTGCAGCGGTCATAATCCAGCGATCATTCAGGATTGCCCCTCCACAGAAATGAAGGTCCTTGTTCTGCAAGGAAACCTGAGCAAAGATAACACACAAGCTTAGTCTTGCATTGCCAGACCTATCACCACAGCGCTATGGAGTGACACCACACATACATTCTGGGATATGAGAGAAAATAACGCTCTGGGTTGTTTGCATTTCTTTGAACCAATCCCAATCGTCTGAAAAATAGTTTTGGGAAGCAATTTGTTTTGGTAAAACATTTGCAACCCGCAAAAAAAATAAACGGCACACATAATATTAAATGAAGTTAACTGTTCACACAATACAATATTGTGGGCTATTTAAATTAGCTGGATACATGGTTAAACACATTTGCTCTTACCAGTGTATCTCTGTGTGTACTTCGTCCACAGCAATCCCACCAATAGGTCCCAAAACGTCCCAGTTAGAGAGTAAATGCCGTAAACATATTTTTAGTAAATTTTTACAATCATTCCCTGAAATACCTAAGCAGGCTGAGTTGTTGCACAGTCCAAATTGTCTTCTAAACTTGCCATCTTCAGTGTGCAACTTGAAGTTTGTTGTTGTTTCCCAACGCGAACAGAGTTTGAGAATGGCAATACACAGAGAGCGGAAGGTGAGGGACATCCGCAATGTCATCCAATTATCCTGGAAATGTACTTCCTTTGATCCAGACTAACACAAGCTTGATAGAAATTCAACATTTACACAGCTAAAAAAGATACAAGAAAAGTATCTGCATGCAACTAATTTATAATTTGGAGCAACTGTTTTTCTTTCAGTTCAGCAGCAGTGGGTATATTGATATACCCACTATATATTACTATATACTATATATATAAACTATATATTTTACTCCTTAAAACCTCTTTGACATCTGGTTGTTTATCTCCAAAAGCAGAGTGAACCCTCTTTTAAAGTAACCCACTCTTAACTCTGCTGATGTAAAGATCTACAGACCTGTCTCTCTTCTTCCATTTCTTTCTTTCTTCTAACACTTGAACATGCTGTCCTCACTCAACTCTCTGCTTATCTCCAACATGAACCCCATTAGTCTGGTTCCAAGGCAGAACAGACCAACAGAATAATTGACATTGCCATCGAATAAAGCTGCTGGCATGGCTAAAGATGTTGAGGTTATTTTGGTTTAGCTTCTTCTTTTGCCTTTTGCTACATTTGTTCTTGCCATGCTAGTTTTACAAAAATGACTATTTACCAATAACCATAATACAAGTCTAGGTAAACCACAAATTATCAAGAGAAAAATTATCTAAATTTGCATCGTAAACAACAGACTTTTTTTTTTTTATTATTGTCCAGTGTAAACATGTACGAAGATGAGGTGAGATGCCAATACAATAAAATAAAAATAATTGTATCCAAATCACCATTGATGAAATATATTTATCATAGTTTTATATTATTTATATTATCTGTGTAGCCTTAGTGTCAAAATGGAGCAACTAAGTAATAAATTGCAACATTTTCATGCAACTAAATGTGTCTATTTTGAGTACTTCATGTGACTGTTGAGCATTTCATTAAAAACAGTGATGATTGGGTATGTAGATCATCAGCACTTTTCCTAACGCTCTTTTTCTGGTGCATAGAAAATAACCAATGCATTCATGAACAGGTTTGTATGATATTGTACAAAACTTATGCACACCAATTCATATTATTTCCTCTGAAATTAGGCGACTGCTTGCTGATCCCGTGACGACTGGTCTTTACAGTTAAATTTAGCCGAGAAAGATTACTGGGAGCCTGGTACAGGGCACCACGAGGTGAAGGTCCTTCCAGGGGCTGTTGCAGTTGAGTTTAGCCGACAAAAAGTGACCGTCATGCGTCTACGGCATTTAAAGATAGGCACCACAACGTCAAGTTAAGATTAGAAAAAAGATTGTGGTTTAGATTAATACACCACTTCCCTAAAGAAGAAGAAAGTCTTGTGTTTTCCCCGGGACACAAACTCCTGTCCCCTGCTTGAAAGTCCTATGTTTTATGACCTAACCATCTACCCCGGCCTCCTCCACCGTACAAGCATTTTTACAGATGAGCAAAACCACCACAGCAAATGACCACTCAGCTAAATAACAACAAAAAAATGTTCAAGGAAGAAGGGTAGACCACTGACTAGCCATGGATGTGATCCGTATGTGGCCTCGGCCCCACCGACAATCCTCATAGAGTGAACCATCGGGCTCCACACCTGAGGAATCCCACATTTTGAACCTGAAATGCAGGATAAAATTTTCTCAGGCTTCCCACATTAATTCTGTTCAGTGTCGTCTTGACTCTATAAAAGTATCTATTAAAGACAAGTAAGGTCGTATCTGCCTTCCCTTGTTTGGTATCCATTATATCACTCACCTGTCTGAGCAGCATTGATGCCAGTGTTAACCAAAAACCAGAGAGAGAGCAGAGTGGCAATGGTCCTCATCACTAACACACACACATCAAGAATGAGTCCTACTGCAGAAACAAGCTGGTTTATAGACCCGGATGTGTGTGAAGGGAGGCTCTATGACAAGCCAATAAAGTCTTGCAGTGTGTGGTTGGTGCATTCAAACGTTGCAACAAAATAAACTTCAGTAATTTAGTGAGTGAAAACGTTTGCATTCTCAAGGTCAACTGTGTGGTGTATGGAGTTTTGTTACCACGGAAACACAAGCAGCGCAGCTGCTGTAAAAGATTCAAAGAGGAGAAACAGTCATAAAATGGACAATGATCCAGAGGAGGCGGCTGTGGCTTAGGAGGTAGAGCGGTCGCCACTGCAGTCTACATGTCAAAGTGTCCTTGGCAAAGATACTGAACCCCAAATTGCTCCCGCCATCAGGATGTCAATGTGCTTGAATGTTTATCTGATGGGCAGGTGGCATCTCATTTGTCAATCTCGGCCACCAGTGTGTTAATTGGATAAGTAGTGCTTTACATGGTGCACTTTGAGTAGTCGTTAAAGGTGCACTATGAGTTCCTGCATGGTCACTTCTGTTGACGTTCCAAGTAAATATCAAACAAAACAGAGCAAGCTCGCCCCTCCCCCAATGTTTCCGTAACTGTCATGACTAACTGACTAACTGTCACTAACCCCCACCCCCTCCCCCAACCATCTTGTCGGTGATTGGCTGGACTGGTTTGTTGTATTTTGGTGCACAGCCTGTGCCTCTACTGTCTGTTTGACGTTTACGACCACTATTCAGGGGGCAGGCAGCTAGCGGATCAAGGAGAGAGGCCTACAGTTTGAGACAAAAATGAAATTGCACTGAAACCATGCAGGAACTCAACTCCTTTAAGACTAAAGCGCTATAAAAGCGCTATAAAAATGCAGGCCATTTAGCTGTTACTGTTGCATATGTGAACACATGCTGATGTAGATGCATGAAGAAAAAAAGAGGAGAACGTTGACATTGAAAAATTTCTAAAAGTTTGGATTAAACATTGTTTGCCTTATGCATTTGTACGACAGAATACTAGGGCCGTTGTAGGAAAAAATATATATTACAGAGCCAGGAGAGGGGGGAAATATTCTGAGAAAAACTTAAACTTAAATCGTAAAATTACGAGAATAAAACTCTGATACTCTGAGATTAAAGTGGTAAATCTATGATAAAAACCCCACAAAAACTAATATTCTCTGAGATTATAAAGTCATGAATTTACAGAAAAGAATCTGAGAAATTGGGTTTTTTGTCAAGAAACAACACATGGTTTTTACTTTTGCAACACTGGATCAACCTCATCACACCACAGACGCCGCTGCATGCCATGTATTATTATGCCTGCATTGATCATCTGTCCTACTGTGTCCTGCTGTACCACAAATCGCATTTGAATTACCAGTAGATGTCCAATGCGTTGTAGTTACCAACACTGGGTCTGGAATAGGGTGCACAACAAGAGTTTTTGTCCCATTTTCAGGTGTAATGGTATTGTAACTCTTTTTAACCAGTGGGGCAGCCAGTTCAGGTATGCCCTGCCAAGTGTCGGGAGTTTGTACGGATTGAGTTTGGGAAAGTAAATGTAAATAGACTGTATTTATATAGTGCCTATCTTGTCTTAAC
The DNA here is from genome assembly GCA_023566125.1 of Zingel zingel. Classification (NCBI taxonomy): domain Eukaryota; kingdom Metazoa; phylum Chordata; class Actinopteri; order Perciformes; family Percidae; genus Zingel; species Zingel zingel. The sequence goes on along the minus strand of CM042320.1, from coordinate 34,425,824 downwards.
GACTACTCAAAGCGCTTTCACTGACGTGTTGCCCTTTTGATGTATACCCTCCTGTTTTTACCTCTTATGAGTTTCTCATAATGTCAGCAATTGATTTTTACAGGTACAGTACGGTACAGGAACCATTCACCATTCACACACTGATGGCCAAGGCTGCTGCACAAGGTGCCACCTTGTCAGATTAACATTTACACTATTTGGGGTTCAGTGTCTTGCCCAAGGACACTTCGACATGGAACTGCAGGGCCAGGGATTGAACCACCAACCTTCTGATTGGTAGGTGACAGCTCTTACCACCTGAGCCACAGCCACCCCCGCCCTGATTGAAAGGAAAGGAAAGTTAATGTCTGGGAATTGGGACAGAAATTATTTCTAAACTTTAGTTCTGAACCTGAACAATCTCTATCACATAATGTTGCTCATCACAGCCGCGCATATGCTACGTGCTACCTATTATGGTTAAAATGTGGAGCTCCAGGCCACCAGAGGCATGGTTCCTTGAAAGAAAAACACACCACTTTTTCTCTCGTTAATTTACCACTTAAATCTCAGAGAACATACAAGTTTTTTATCCATAAATTTAGGATTTTAATCTCGGAATATAACCCCCCTCCCCCGGATCGGTTATTATTATTTTTCTTACAATGGCCCTAATACGCTGTGGCTTCCTGGACATCTAAGCTTTAGAAAGGTGGGATTTAAAAAAAATTGCAGAGAACAGTTTCATTGTTGACGCTTTTTGTTAGGTTTACAGCAGTTACTGTTTCATTTAAAGAGCTCATTGTGAAAGCCTGACCTTTGAGGCAACGCTTTACAAGATGGGATACAGGAAATGGAGCCCTCAACGCATTCAGATTAGCATGATTCAGACATGTGGCTGAAGCAGTTAAAAAAGTTAAAGAAAAGCTTGAGTTTCAATCCTTGGTTTTCAGTCGCTCACAACTATAGTTTTTATCAGCATGCAACTTTCTTGAAACAAATCTGACCTGATTAAAAAGTCCAGACAGCAGCTGTGGTGGTGATAAAATGTCACTTTTATGTACCCTCTCTACAGATAATGCCTCAGTAAGCGAGCTACATCTACAAATGTCCGAGAAGTGGCAAAATAGATATGAGGTGTAGAGGAGTACACAGAGTTCATTCTGCTCTTTCAAAACCAAAAATAGATAAGCTCCTGCAACTGTGAATCTATTTAGTTGGAGCAAGAGAATGTTGAGGGAGCAGTTATGGATTCTGGTAATTTACCCGTGTGTCTTTAAAAGGAGCAATCTATTATATTCTCACTTACCTGTGTCCTGATGTTTCTGCGCTGCATTGCAGAGGTCACTTGTCGAGTGGGGCTGGAATTGTGGTGCATTTTTTTTCCCTTTCATCTATTCAGATCTGTCAGTGAATATAATACAGTGTACTTCTGGGTTTAATGGTGGCAAGGTTTAAAGGGTCCGTTTACCAAAATCACCAAAACAAAACAGTTCCAATGAAAGTTGTTGAGCATGTCATATCTGTGGATTATTATTATTATGTTGCTGTTCTTTTTAATGTAATTGTTAATGCTTTGGGCACAATAAACACCTTTATTCCCCTTTTGTATTGTGGTGGCAGCAGAAATCTCACAGGTACAGTGCCTTGCGAAAGTATTCGGCCCCCTTGAACTTTTCGACCTTTTGCCACATTTCAGGCTTCAAACATAAAGATACAAAACTGTATTTTTTTGTGAAGAATCAACAACAAGTGGGACACAATCATGAAGTGGAACGAAATTTATTGGATATTTCAAACTGTTTTAACAGATAAAAAACTGAAAAATTGGGCGTGCAAAATTATTCAGCCCCCTTACGTTAATAATTTGTAGCGCCACCTTTTGCTGCGATTACAGCTGTAAGTCGCTTGGGGTATGTCTCTATCAGTTTTGCACTTCAAGAGACTGACATTTTTGCCCATTCCTCCTTGCAAAACAGCTGGAGCTCAGTGAGGTTGGATGGAGAGCGTTTGTGAACAGCAGTTTTCAGTTCTTTCCACAGATTCTCGATTGGATTCAGGTCTGGACTTTGACTTGGCCATTCTAACACCTGGATATGTTTATTTGTGAACCATTCCATTGTAGATTTTGCTTTATGTTTTGGATCATTGTCTTGTTGGAAAACAAATCTCCGTCCAAGTCTCAGGTCTTTTGCAGACTCCATCAGGTTTTCTTCCAGAATGGTCCTGTATTTGGCTCCATCCATCTTCCCATCAATTTTAACCATCTTCCCTGTCCCTGCTGAAGAAAAGCAGGCCCAAACCATGATGCTGCCACCACCATGTTTGACAATGGGGATGGTGTGTTCAAGGTGATGAGCTGTGTTGCTTTTACGCCAAACAATGTTTTGCATTGTTGCCAAAAAGTTTGATTTTGGTTTCATCTGACCAGAGCACCTTCTTCCACATGTTTGGTGTGTCTCCCAGGTGGCTTGTGGCAAACTTTAAACGACACTTTTTATGGATATCTTTAAGAAATGGCTTTCTTCTTGCCACTCTTCCATAAAGGCCAGATTTGTGCAGTATACGACTGATTGTTGTCCTATGGACAGAGTCTCCCACCTCAGCTGTAGATCTCTGCAGTTCATCCAGAGTGATCATGGGCCTCTTGGCTGCATCTCTGATCAGTCTTCTCCTTGTATGAGCTGAAAGTTTAGAGGGACGGCCGGGTCTTCGTAGATTTGCAGTGGTCTGATACTCCTTCCATTTCAATATTATCGCTTGCACAGTGCTCCTTGGGATGTTTAAAGCTTGGGAAATCTTTTTGTATCCAAATCCGGCTTTAAACTTCTCCACAACAGTATCTCGGACATGCCTGGTGTGTTCCTTGTTCTTCATGATGCTCTCTGCTCTTTAAACGGACCTCTGAGACTATCACAGAGCAGGTGCATTTATACGGAGACTTGATTACACACAGGTGGATTCTATTTTTCATCATTAGTCATTTAGGTCAACATTGGATCATTCAGAGATCCTCACTGAGCTTCTGGAGAGAGTTTGCTGCACTGAAAGTAAAGGGGCTGAATAATTTTGCACGCCCAATTTTTCAGTTTTTTATCTGTTAAAACAGTTTGAAATATCCATCAAATTTCGTTCCATTTTATGATTGTGTCCCACTTGTTGTTGATTCTTTAAAAAAAATTACAGTTTTATATCTTTATGTTTGAAGCCTGAAATGTGGCAAAAGGTCAAAAAGTTCAAGGGGGCCGAATACTTTCGCAAGGCACTGTAAATAACACCAGAATTATTTGCATGGCTAGATACCACTAGTACTGTAACTAACACCCGAAACAATGTGCTTTCCTACGATGTGACAAGAGCGAGTGACTGACTAAGTTGTTACATTTTACCAATTTAGAGAGAGATGCAGCGTCGGTTGTAAACCATTTCAAATGGAGGTGCCAGGCTGGGATTGCACATGCAATTTTGGAGGAACCAAATGAAAGCACACGTGTTTCATACACATTTTTTAACGTTTATTTTGTAATGTGTAGGTATGTAGATCTTTTAAAAGGCATGTTTATGTTGAAATAACGTTATGAAATAACGTATTGTTATGTATCTCGTTTGCTATCTTATGGACATATTTAATAATTGATTTGTTTGGCCCCTTGGGGGCAGCACATACACCTGTAAACACAACATTGACAAATTATCACCTTATAAAGTTTAACAAACTTGTTAGCAAACAGTTGCTTGGTTTTACATCTAGCAGAAATGGAGAAACATTTATTTGGACTCAAGTTTCTAACAACCTGATAAATAGAAGTCAAATATTCACTCCACTTGTAGATCAGTTTTGGTCTCTACCAGCTCCTGAGGGAAATACGTGGCTCCTTAGGTTGACGTTTGATTTGGCTAACTGCTACTTTTGATTTCTTTTTGGGGCTGGTCAGGTAGTGTACATTGCTTATCATAGCTTTTTCACTGAAATCAGTTGCCTGCTGCGTCTGGAACAGAGGTTGATGAGAGCGGTATGACTCCACTCCGCAGAGCTGAGTGGAACTGCAGAGTCAGTGATAATTCTCTATGGGTTCGTCACTACGAGCGACTGGGCTGGATTGTTTTTATATGGCACTGGGTGAGTGCCCGGGGGCATCAGCTAATTTGCTGTGCTGTCGGGGCTCCAAATGATTGAACTAATAACTAATAGTAACTAACTAACTAAATAGTAACTAATGTTTTTTCAACCCTATTTTCCTATGTTTTTGTGTCTAAGTGACTGATGGGAACAACAATTGTTGACATTCAACCAGTATTAAGCAAGACTGCTGCAGTCAGCAGCGGCGAAACAAGCTACAATGTAAGTTAATAGGGCAATTGTGCAGCTTGTATTTACCTTCACAAACGTGCTCGTTTTGCCACTGACTCAGTGTCTGTGTCTGACTCATCTGACACAGGCACAGATTAAAAGGGTGGTTCAGAATTTTGGACATAGGACCTCATTCCCAAGTTAGTCAGTGTGTTATTTATCAGTAGAGACCGTTTAACACTTTTCATCCAGTCCTTCCAGTTGCAGAGTTCGCTGGTGCTAGGTTAGCGCAAGTCAACAGTAACTGCTAGCCAGCCTTCACTGATAAATAACACACTGACTAACTTGGGAATGAGGTCCTATGTCCAAAATTCTGAACCACCCCTTTAATATTCTAAGTGTCTGACAACATTATGGAAAGGATTTCTAAGGAGGTCGACCTTTCTGTTGAAGAGTAAGATCTTTTTTTTTTAAACATAAGAACATCGGTGAAGTTGCTTTCGCTAAAGCCACCAGACGCCATGTAAATAAACGTAAACATATTAGAGAGGAGACACACCAGCCCGATAATCGGCCGTCGGACCGTCTGGCGAGGTCAGTGACTCGAGTCTGTTCAGTGTGTCCCGTGCCGTCGGACGTCCGAGGAGCCGTCGGCCTTCATTTGGGCTGAGGCGACATGTTCAGTCGGAGGGGCAGTCGGGACTCACCCGGAAATGACGAGCGGATGAGCCTCTCAAAATCTGACGAAAATCTTTTAAACTAACCTTTGTTGATCGGAAATGAAGACAGATTCAGAAACTGCACGGCCTATTTCTCCCTTAAAATGTTTTCAGAAACACGTTTCTGTGAACTATTTTAGTACAATATGAGATCATATTCTGAACAAGCCGCCATGACAGTATGGCTGTGAATTTCCGGAGAAAAAAGAACCATGTGACGCGTTCGTCCAATCAGCTGTCGGTTTTCATTTTCTGGGAAACAATCGGACTATTAATGGAAACAATACAGAGCAGCGCCACCTGCTGCTATGGAGACGTATTACGTTTTGCGCACGCGCAGAGCGTATGCTCAAGTCGGCGTCTCTTCGGTGTGTTCTGAGGCAGTCGACTGATCAGTCCGACTGCCTTTTCTGCCGACAGTCGGCCTGTCTGGTTGGTGTGTCAGGGCCTTTAAAAGTCATTTTAGCATAGTAAAATACACTTCATTCAAAGTCGACAGAAACAAAACAAACTATAAAAAGCCGTTTTGGGTCGTCGTTCCACTTTTCCAACCATCACAACTCTAGTTTTGTTTGAAATAAACACATTGTTTACCAATTTACATGTGAAAATATGGTGGCTCTACACACGCTAAAAGTGTTTTTTTGTTGTTTTTTTTAAATGGAGTCTGGTTGGTTTGGTGCTGTTTCTGGTTAAACAGAAAGGTTTAAAGAGGTTTTGAAAAGGCATATCTCTGTAGGAATCATTTCCATGTTGTCAGACACTTAAAATAATAATCTAAGCCTTTAAGTGGCAAAAAAAGCACTTTTACCAAACTGACATGGAACATTTGCCCCATAGGGTTACATTGCAGCCGGTCTGTAGCTGCCGGTTACAGCGTTCACGCTTAATACTGGACCAGTTTCAAATATTGTTGTTCCTATCAGTCACTTATACACAAAAAGATAGGAAAATAAGGTCCAGGTTGACAAAAACAGTAGGTACCCTTTAAGATGACTACATTTTTAAATATTTGTGGGGCTGCACCAGGGCAGGACATCCGTGTGCGTTTGTGTTCCTCTTGCTCGTTGTCACTATAAAGGAGTGCAACCTCAGTGTCTCACAAGTTGGAAAAAAAGGCAGAGAGAAACGGACTTAACGCTAAAGTGTGCGACTATTTTATATTAATGAACATCCGTTACATTCAAGCCATTGCGAAATGAGTTGATACAAAGCTAATTAAGCTCTAGCTCAGCTCCAAAAAACTCTTTGGTATTTGTCATTATGGCTATGTTTACAAAATGGTGTAGTCCGGTGACAATCGCGTGCAGCAGCTCCACGGCTGAGAAAGGCCAACAGCAGCGTTCAGCTTTGCAGACAAGGAGGAATGCTGCAACAATTAAAGGCATGGCTGAAAACCTGAAGAAGCGCCCAGAAAATGTTTTAGTCAGTGACTGAACTGCTAAAAAAAAGACCTACATGTTCAGCAGGACAAGAACTTAAAAATAAGTGACTGAGGTACTGACCGCAAGATACCTCTTCTGAAGAGTTCACGTTTTTTATTATTATTCTCTGTCTTTCTTGATTTGACAGGATAACTGTAGTCTCGCATTGCCAGACCTTCCTCCACAGTGCTGCAAAGGAGGATCTGGCCAGTCCACATAGCATTCCGGGATGGGAGAAAAATGTGCTCTGGTTTATTGGCATTTCTTTAAACCAATCACAATCATCATGGGCGGCGGCTCTAAGCTCCACACGGAGCCGCTGCAAAATAGCCTTGGCAAGGAACTTGTTTTGGTGGAACGTGCAACGTTCAAAAGTTGTTTTAGTTTTCCGATATTGGACAGACAGTCTAGCTAGCTGTCTCAATTTAGCATGCAGAGAACTGAGGAGCAGTTAACCAAAGTCCTCATAAATCGACCTGAGTTGAAAATTCCAACACAAAGAAAGCGGAAGGTAACGCACATCAGCAAAAAGACATGCATCCGGCGGAATTTCCTGCGGCACCAGAGCAATCCCGGAAATGGAATTACGTGGCTATAGACTAGGATAAATGCTACTAGCAAATGCGTGGAGGAGGGGTGGGGGTGGTGTGCGAACCAAAGACTTTTTTCATGTGGATGTTAGTGGTGGATCGATCCAAGTATCGATAATATCGATACCAACGTTGGTATTGATCAATGCCAGTGTAATGAGATTGGTACTTTAGTTGAAGTTTCTCTCCAGTATGCACCGCTGCAGTTTCATCAAAGAGGCGACCTGGCTGTCTGTGTAAGTGCTGCTCCTGTCACAGCGCAGACCAGGCATACTTTGCTCTTCCCCCTCCCTCTTGGGATTTGATGTTGTACCGTCACGTGACTCAGCGGTGCCAGGCAAACAGGCAAGCAAGCAACCAGGCCCAGCAGTTGCCAGCAGCGCGCACACACACACACACACACACACACACACACGCACACGCACGCACGCACGCAGGACGGAGACGGAGCAGAAGAATGGCAGAGAGGAAGAGGAGCGCTGCGTGGCTATATTTTCAGGCCAAAAATGAAACAACGGCAAGCTGTATAATTTGTAAAAAGGCTGTAAGATACAATGTTAACACAACAAATTTAGATAACCATATGAAAATTCTGTCCTGGGTTTTAACTTATTCATAATCCAAATGACAAATCACAAAACCACTTACAGGTCATGAAAATTCATTGAGATTTAGCAATTTTGATGATGATCCAAATAAGATTTACTCAAGACTAGCTAGAATAGCTAGTTCAATTCAAAAGACTAAACCTGCAAAACGGTGTCATTGCTGCTATAATGTAGTTAGTAATTTAAAAACAAACAAACTTTACACTGGTCTAAAGAAAATTATGCATGTTACACAGTAAATTATGCATAATGACAGTTTCACTACTTCCATAGTTTATTTTCTATCCATGTACAGTGCCTTGCAAAAGTATTCGGCCCCCTTGAACTTTTCGACCTTTTGCCACATTTCAGGCTTCAAACATAAAGATATAAAACTGTAATTTTTTGTGAAGAATCAACAACAAGTGGGACACAATCATGAAGTGGAACGAAATTTATTGGATATTTCAAACTGTTTTAACAGATAAAAAACTGAAAAATTGGGCGTGCAAAATTATTCAGCCCCCTTAAGTTAATACTTTGTAGCGCCACCTTTTGCTGCGATTACAGCTGTAAGTCGCTTGGGGTATGTCTCTATCAGTTTGCCCATTCCTCCTTGCAAAACAGCTCGAGCTCAGTGAGGTTGGATGGAGAGCGTTTGTGAACAGCAGTTTTCAGTTCTTTCCACAGATTCTCGATTGGATTCAGGTCTGGACTTTGACTTGGCCATTCTAACACCTGGATATGTTTATTTGTGAACCATTCCATTGTAGATTTTGCTTTATGTTTTGGATCATTGTCTTGTTGGAAAACAAATCTCCGTCCAAGTCTCAGGTCTTTTGCAGACTCCATCAGGTTTTCTTCCAGAATGGTCCTGTATTTGGCTCCATCCATCTTCCCATCAATTTTAACCATCTTCCCTGTCCCTGCTGAAGAAAAGCAGGCCCAAACCATGATGCTGCCACCACCATGTTTGACAGTGGGGATGGTGTGTTCAGGGTGATGAGCTGTGTTGCTTTTACGCCAAACATAATGTTTTGCATTGTTGCCAAAAAGTTTGATTTTGGTTTCATCTGACCAGAGCACCTTCTTCCACATGTTTGGTGTGTCTCCCAGGTGGCTTGTGGCAAACTTTAAACGACACTTTTTATGGATATCTTTAAGAAATGGCTTTCTTCTTGCCACTCTTCCATAAAGGCCAGATTTGTGCAGTATACGACTGATTGTTGTCCTATGGACAGAGTCTCCCACCTCAGCTGTAGATCTCTGCAGTTCATCCAGAGAGATCATGGGCCTCTTGGCTGCATCTCTGATCAGTCTTCTCCTTGTATGAGCTGAAAGTTTAGAGGGACGGCCGGGTCTTCGTAGATTTGCAGTGGTCTGATACTCCTTCCATTTCAATATTATCGCTTGCACAGTGCTCCTTGGGATGTTTAAAGCTTGGGAAATCTTTTTGTATCCAAATCCGGCTTTAAACTTCTCCACAACAGTATCTCGGACATGCCTGGTGTGTTCCTTGTTCTTCATGATGCTCTCTGCTCTTTAAACGGACCTCTGAGACTATCACAGAGCAGGTGCATTTATACGGAGACTTGATTACACACAGGTGGATTCTATTTTCCATCATTAGTCATTTAGGTCAACATTGGATCATTCAGAGATCCTCACTGAACTTCTGGAAAGAGTTTGCTGCACTGAAAGTAAAGGGGCTGAATAATTTTGCACGCCCAATTTTTCAGTTTTTTATCTGTTAAAACAGTTTGAAATATCCAATAAATTTCGTTCCACTTAATGATTGTGTCCCACTTGTTGATTCTTCACAAAAAATTACAGTTTTATTTCTTTATGTTTGAAGCCTGAAATGTGGCAAAAGGTCGAAAAGTTCAAGGGGGCCGAATACTTTCGCAAGGCACTGTAGGTCTTTGATTAAGATGTGCTTTTCGTTTACGTTGCTGATAGTACATCTCAGGTGAACTAGGAGGAAACAAAAAGAGGCGATCACCTTCCAAAACTGCGCAGTGAGGGATAGTTCCATATTAACGACCAGGATGTATATGTAAATTCCACTCTGAAACTGCATGGGCGACAAATCACAAAACATTCCAACTTTAGACAATGGTGCTTTATGTACTTACTTTCTTCATCTGCCCAGCAATGTATTGGATTGAATCACTTCAGCTTCCATGGTTATAGATCGAATCACTATTGTGTTGGCAATAAAGTATCAAAATGGTCAGCTACGTATACAAAAATTACCAAAATATTGGGCTGCTTCCTACTACTAAAAAGCCTTCAGCGAGAGCATGTGGGAGTGTGTGTTTTCTGCCTCTGAGTTCCCATTCTAAGCCCAGTAAGCCCCTGTGTATGCAGCAGCCCAGTGGTAAAGGCCCTACTGGGTGTGCAGGGCCAGTTGTGACTCAGAGCTTGGCATGGTTGCTGGGCCGCAGTTGCCATGCGGCTGTTGCCAGGCATTGCAGAAGAGATCATAAAATACTGAGGGCACCTATCACTGTAGGCCTGTTTTCAGCATTTCATGACCCACATATTGAATAGCAACATGAAGAGAGCCCAGCTGTCAACAAATCATTCAGTCATGAGTAACTGCCTATTGTCTTTTTGTTTTTCTGTCCCTGTAAAGCTTCACAAGAGAACTATAAATTGTATTCAGATAGTTCCTCCCTCACACACAAACTCATATCTTAGATCAGTCTCAGAGTATTTGACTCCAGCTTCACTTCAGAATATTAGAGAGTTTTGAAGGCATTTCATGTCTGTGAATTCTTTATGTAAAGCCAGAAGGAGCAAAAGCAATTCATCAGTGCACTACATTGTAAGGTAATTTATTTGAGTTGGAAAGATGGCGAAAAAGTTTGAGACTTACACAGACAATGCTGTGTTAGTTCCCCCACATAAAAAAGCCAAGAGTGAGATAAAAAAAAATCAAACTAAGACAGGGACACATGGACAAAATCAGATGTTTCTTCCTGCTGGTTGACATTAAGGGTTTAGTCTATTACATGGAGTTAGTTCCCCCACGTATCATATTAATGTTTTTGTACTAGCAGAAGTTTGCTCTGTGCGGCAAGGAGGAGTTAATTGATCGAAGTGGTGTTCCAGGATGAGTTGCTTTTTAAAATAAAGACAGGTGGGCTTACTGGTCCTGAGCGTATGGAAGCCTTTTTTGCCAAGTAGAGAAAAAAAAACATGAAAAGGCATAATAAATAAAAATATAATTGGTAGGTAAGGCTTGGCAAGTCTTACTAAGTCAATATTATACTGAAGGCTTCGGTGCATGTGAGATTTGACTTTACAACAAAGTAGAAATCGTGTTCAGGGGGTCTCTATCATTTTTCCTTTTACTTTAGATGTAGTCTCTCTTTGCCAGACCTTCCTCCACAGCGCTGTGGAGGAGGGTCTGGCTAGTCCACACAACATTCCGAGATGGGAGAAAAACATGCTAAGCGCCGGATGGAGCAACAGTGCCTTTGCAAAATAGCGTCAGGAAGGAACTTTCAAAAGTTGTTTTAGTCGTGCAACAGAAAACTCAGATTCGACGGCTGCGTTCCCATGGAAACTGTGTCCCACGAAACATGGCAGTTAGTCGCTTGGAAAATATTGATAGATTAATAAAGTACAATATTTACCTTTGAAATAGTAAGTTGTAGTGGATAAGTATATACAATGTAGTGATGTACAAAGGATAAAGTGGAGAAGAATATAGAAATACTCAAGTAGGCCCAACGACGAGTACCTCAAATTTGTTCTTAAGTACAGTAATTCAGTACTTTAGTAAATGTACTTAGTTTCTTTCCACCACTGTAACTGAGTTGAGAAACATCCTAAAGATAGCTAATACTGGCTACTTTATTTTATTATTTGTTTTGTTAGTTAAAATTACATATCAGGAAGATGGCTTTAAACAGTGAGCAATGCTATTTAAGTTGCGTCCTGTAAGGCAGCGGCTAGTGTGCCGTTACCAGCACTTATTGTCCCAGGCTGCAGGGAAGGAGTATAACACACACACACACACACTCACTATGATCCCATGAATAACCTGATCCTAAAAATAGCTAGCTGTTAGCAAACGGTACCTGGTATCGGCCGTTAACCTAAGGCCAGCAGATATCGGGACTGAAAGAGTGAGATCCGTGCATCCTTAACTTTCACCAGCAGTTTCATCTTACATTGTGGAACATGGACGGTACAACACTATCTGATACCTAATCTTTGTGGCAGGGTTAGGGTTAAAACTTCTCGATTCCCCTTTTCTTGAAAGGACATTTCACAGACTATACCAGTCCCTGTAGGCAAGGTTGCTTTTTAAAGTATGTATTGTAGTGATACATAGTGTTAACTTTCATGATTTTTTTGTTAATGATTAGGTTTCTTTCAGTAATTGTAAAAACATTTGTTTGCAATAATGTAACTGTTGTAAATATTGTGGGACAGCGCAAAACTAAAAGCTGTAGTTGTAAACTTGGGAGAGACGTTTAGCTTCTGAAATAATGAAGTTACACTCCTGCCCCGTGCAAAGATCTGCACAGAGGAGAAGCCGCGGATAGTTTTGCTCAGCTAGGTTTACATTTTAGAGATTGTAATATTTGTCTCCAATGATTTATTTGAACAGACACTGCACTAGTTGAATTATTGCTACTGGTTTTCGTTTGTTAAATTTAGTTTATTTTTCTTCTGAACTTGATCCTACAATTTATTTTCCAAGAGCTGAGATTTGAATGAGTTTATAAAAGAACAAATGCAATGGATAAACAATAAAGTAGAAATCTCTTGTTCTCTAAAATGAAGTTTGATTGCTGCCGTCCTTAACCTCACTTGCAGTAAGAAAAACCTCAAGTGTGAAACAATACCCAGACACAATCTCCAGTGTCAAGTTTGCTTAGCAACCAGCGTCAACTGAGGGCAACGGATCAGACAGCATTTATGTGACACAGTAGTCATGCTACCGGCCCACACACACCATAGCTTATGTGATAAGGATCTACAGCCAACCCCATTCAAAGTTTTAGACTTGAAACCAAACACAAAAATGTGCAGAGGTAAAAAGGTTACCATGTCACTGATAATTGTCCTGGGGAAATAAACGCCTAGAAAATTTAAATTTATCTATAAAAGAAATGAAATAAAAATAAATAAAAAAAAAGAGGACATGTCAATTCATCAGTTTATACACATAAAAAGACAGCTTTTAATCTTAGGGAGCTGTTCAATAGCTTTGATTTTGGTCTGGCTTCCAGGTAGTGTGTGAAGTGTAGGACATCTGTTACGCTACCACGGGAATCCAGTCAGCTCGACAGATTCACACTAATGAATTATTTGTTTTACTGTCTTAGATAGTGACCGTTCTACTCAAACTAGTTGAAAGAAATCAAATGTCATAATCAGGATTAAACCGTTTATTCCTTATTTTTTGGTTTACAAACAAAGGCACCCATTGATTTTTTTTTTTTTTTTTGGAGTTTCACATTGACAATGCCTGTGGCAAAAACTCCTTTTCCTCCTGAAAGAACACAGTAACCTATGCTCATGCTTAAAGCAGAAGCAATGAAAACAGTCACCTCGAGAACCACATGAAAAATGAACATTACACTGTAACAAGTCTTAATGCAATCAACCTCAGAGAGAAAAAAAAAAAAAAATAAAAAAAAAAAAATAACTTATTTTGTATACTAGTACAGCTTAAGCATATGGACCTATTTTGTGTTGGTCATGTAAAATAGGAGCAACAATCTTTGAGCCATGAAAACAAGAAGCCAGAAAAGGAAAAAAAACAAAAAAAACAAAAAAAAAAACCCCACACACTACTTTGATGCAGGTGATCAATACACACACACCATTGAAGCTTAAACATTTGTAATCCAGGACATTCACTACTAGACGTACATGTAGGTGTTCCTATGGCCTAAGACACATGCAAGCACAACCAAAGATGAGCTCAAATGCTGCTTTCAAACTCTGCAGTGTGCTTCGAGAAATAGGTAAAAGACAAGACAATGCACACACGTAAACCTCATGTATGTTAAAGACTTATATGGCAAGGATGATTAATTGCTATGAAACCCAGAGAAATTCATAAAAAAAAAAAGTAGTCTTAGCTCATGTTGCCAATTCTGTAACAAGCAAACATTTCTTGTATAGAAAGACACAAAGACAGAATGATGAAGGCAACAGAATGGTCCAGGAGTTTAACAGCCGCTGGTTGTAAACAGCATGAGCACATGACAAATCCTACATATATTTACAGAAGCAACTAAGATGGTAAATGAACCAGTAACATGACAAACCTATGACCCATAAGTACTAAAAGAGGAAAATACTAAAGTAACAAACCTTTCAAAAAAAGATTGTGGGCTACAGTTGGATCTACCTGAAAAGTAGTGTACTAGCAGACCAATGAATAAAAGTCATAACATGTACATCAACTAAATATGTCAACCAGTACTAAAAGTTTAAATGTGCAAACATAATTGAGAAAAAGAAACCAAAAGGTGACACCATTTCCACTCTCAACTCCACCTGTATCCTCTACTGAGCTATGAGGCTGTTAGCCAAGAGGTTTTTGGCAAAAACAGCCTGAGACCAAATGACTGACATGACGACAAAAAAAAAAAAAAAAGGGAACCTGTAGAAGAAGCTTGATTTGCAAGATCTGCTGATGCAATAAAGAGTTTGTAGGCACTGGATAAAGCCATCACGTTACAATCTACATTGTGCTTGGTCGTAATTAGGGAACTAGCCACTGCAGTTCACTGGGGACATAAAGGAGTGCATTGCTGTTGAGTGTTCAAGCAGGAAGAGTAAAAGACAGCCAATGACAACTCTTGGTGGGGCACAGGTCAGAATGACTCCCCTCAGGCCCTGCAATGACAACTTTCTTTATACCCAGCTGCCAGTGCAACGGTCTAATTGGTTGAAATGGCTTTGGTCTTGGGGGCGGGGTTCGAAGGGCAAGACAGTTTGAACATGATTTCTAGGCTAGCCTGTCCCTGAACAAGACTCAACTGAGTCAGTAGAGAATCATTCTTTAACTGCTGCCAGCTAAATGTGCAAAACCGGCTCAGGTGGGAGGATCCGCTGTAAAACTGCTGTCATATGAAAACCCTAATCTGTGTAGAATACATTTTGTAACAGGCTTTTAAAACATCTCAATAGACCTTAAGTAGCAGAAAATTGACAAGAACCACACAAACATCAAGGGAGGAAAACAAAGTGTTGAGTTATGTTTTCAGGTGAAAAATAACTTACATAGCGGTCGAGTAGCTATTCTTCAATGAAAGATCACATAAGAGGAAGCCTGGACTGACTCAAAACCAGCTAAAGATTTGTGCGGCAGAGCATCAGCCAATACATAGCTTTGTTTTGCAGGCAGGCAATCAGGCAAGCAGGTCGACAAGATGGAGTGCCCTGGAGCTTAAAGAAAGCAGCAGTAAAAAACTGGCACAGGACCAGATTGACTGGAACTAAACATAATAAGGGTGTGGGGTCCTGCTTCTTTAACTAGTCCAAGAGCTGTGAGTCTAAGCATCGTTCATTGTGAGATGAATCCATGCCCTCGTTTTTGTGAAATGCTAGCGATCAGGTTAGATGGATCTGAGATATGCAACATTTAGACTGCTGTGGACTCTCCAGGCTTGTCCAGTAGCTCTGTCTGTGTTCATGGGTTTAACGGTTCCATTAAATCCTTGAGTGTCTGGGGAAACACGGGGCCAGAGACAGACAGCATGGTGACATCTTAAGGGCTTTGAGCTCAGGAACCTCTAAACGTCCACAGCCAGGGTTTCTTCATTTGTTTGCCCCTTTGCCTCGCCACCCGCCACCCTGTCCAAGGCTTATTATCTCATGGTGGAGGAAGCTCTGAAATAGGAGAGGAATTTGAAGCAGAGGCTCACCACAAAGTACCAGATGTTTCTGGCCATCAGGGATCGGGCGATGAAGACACGCCAGATGAACACCACCAGGATGGTGTTGAAGGTATAGCGGATGTTCCTCAGCCTGGGAAAAAACACAATCACGATTAAGTAAATGAAATAAAAATAGACTTAATAAAAAAAGGGCTACAATTTTTTAGTCGCTAGTGTTTATTCTGAACACACAATATGTAATACTCAAGGCCAGTTTTCCTTACACAGACGCATCATTTTTAATTCATGCCCTCTCTAATTCCCCACAAGTTTCTGCATGCTGAATTATTCACATGAGCTTTGTTTAAACTGGGATTACCGCCACTCCAACTGTACTGTCCACTCAGAATGATAATCTGAAGAATAATAATCTGAAGAATAATTACTGGGCACTGTATGTGTGTGCATGCCCACTGCTCCTAATGCTTAGGATGGATTAAATGCAGAGATTGAATTCCATTACATTGTACGTATGTGACAAATATCTTTTGGTTACAGTAGAGATTTATCCACTGTATGGTGACCTAGAGGACTACTCTACAGAGAATGGCAGCAGTCTATAAGAGCTCATCACATACAGCATTTGTTACTGTGTCTGTAGTGCTGGCGGAATTGCTGATTTGATTCCATTCTTACTTGTTGAGGTGTTTGCGTGCAGCAGGCAGGCCCGACAGCTCTTCATTGAGGACGTATTTCTTGGTGCCCATACAGTAGCTTTCCATGTACTCCGCCCAGTGCAGCTGACGCACATCAAAATTAAACACCTACAGAAATAAAACCAAAGCATTTTCAATCAATTTTAAAATGGACATTCTTCAACAATGACATACATTATGTGACATGTAACTTGATATTGATTTGGTGACTTTTATGGCTGGTATCAATAGTTTCAATATATGCATCATCTTATATGTTTTGTCTGTGAAAAGCACTCTATATACATTTTACTTACTAAAAAGATTCAAGTTGAAATTAACTAGTACTTAGTAAATAGAACACTATAAATCAATATTAATCTAAATATACAAACTATTTAAACTTGAAATAAGAAAATGCAGGTCAACAACTGTCTACAGCCACAATATATGCACCAGCTCTCTCTATAGCAATACAAACAATAAGTTATCACAGCGAGGAGCCAGCACTGAGCGCCAGCGGGCTTTGGCCCAATTTGACCCCCAGTGGCGCCTTCCACTATGAGGGGAGAATAAAACATGATCATTGGCTGAGCGATGAAGGCCCAGTGGCACATGGCTTGTTGGATCAGGGAACAGTGAGGTGGAGTTACTGTTGGCAGCCTTTCAGTCAGCACTCTGGGAAATAAAGGTTCTAAATCCCCCAAGCTGCCTGTAGCTTTTTTGATGTGCGAAAGGCACTACATAATTAACCAATTTCAAGAACCATTTTTAAAATGAGAAACTTGAAAACACTATTCTATACTTACCAGTATAGTATTCGATTATTTTGTCATCAGATATGCTTTGGTCCAGAGAACAACTGACAATGTCTCATAGTACCAGAACAAAAGCTCTAATGTGTCAAGAGGACAAAGTAAAAGTCTCCCACTTTCCATCCACCAACATGCTCTCCACAAATGCGGATTCCTTCAGACAGTTATGACAAACATCTCTGTTCACTTCAAATTGACGTCACTGTAAATGAATGACTCACTATTGTAGCCAGCCTACTATGAGACAGCAACCCACCAGAGTGGTAAATCTGTCTGCCATCTCCTCAGTGTATACATGTCTGTTGTGTGGTGGGGTGGACATGGTCAACAAAAAGACAAAGCGTGAACAATGGGAGGAATACCAAATTTCTTCTTTCCATACAACAAGATCACCATTATTTGTGTCCTCCATACCTTCTTATCGTCTGGGCTCATCTGGGCAATCAGCATGCCTACGTTGTCATTGTTCCACACCCAGGAGTGACTGGTGAAATACTCCAGGACCATCATGGCTTTGTGGAGGCGTGTGATTGTCTTCATCATCCTATGAGTGGTGAAAGAAAAAAAAAAAAGAAAAAAAAAAGAAAAGAAAAAAAGAAAGAAAAGAAAACCGCGATCATTTAATGCTGTAAGAGATGTGCATAAATAGTTAAAAAAATATATGTCACTACAGGTTTTGCAATATATGCCATGACTTTCAAATTACAAAGATCTTAGATTAAGCAGATTTTAGTTAAACCCTTCAATCAATGGAATAGATTATCTGGAGATCAACAAAATCAAATTTGAAATGGTTTTCATTGACTATGAAATTTCAGTAGCATGACATGTTAAGCTATGACTTAACATTAAAGGGTGCTCACACTTTTGTACACCAGTTTTAGAATTGTATAATTACAAATGAATTGAAGTGCACACCAAAAATGTTTCACAGAAGAGGTTCAGATATATATTTTTTTATTATATGATTGACTTTACAAAATTGTCACAGCACTGCAATTAGTGAGTGAATTTGTGAATCTTCCCCTGAGGACAGTGACTGATAAAACTCAGTTGAAGACTAACTGGATTTTGCCTGTGTGCAGGCCAGAAGGACAGACATGCACTGTCAAATGGACCTAAGATTTAGAAGGACAGATTCAAAATTCTACCCAAAGTGATTCAAAACGCAACTAAATGAATTTGCTTTGTCCCAGGGACACAGACGTCCCATGTATACAATATTGCCCTCCTGCTCACACAAATGAATCCAGTTAACGTACTTAATTTCTGTGTTAGTTCAGATTTAGGGGACCACATGATCATTCACAACTAGTAACCAGTGTTGTGGTGAGTGCTGGGGTGAGAAATGGTGGTTGGAATGTAAAGACAGCAGTGCCCATTATTAGTGAGGGTTATAGGAGGGTTTCAGAGTCGTCAAACTGCACTTTTTGTAATTTAGTGAAACGTCTAAATAGTTAAAGTCAAATTACATAGTTGAAACAATTTCAATTTGTTATGAATATAAAAAAAAAATTAAAAATGGCCTAACTCCATTGATAGGCCCATTGTATTTAGCAGGTCATTTTAAACATTTACACTAATCGAGGCTGATTGAAATGACTCTGGTTCCTCCTGTGAATGACTCAAAGGAAATTACATGCATGTTGAGCAGCACAGAGAGGCAGAGATAGTTACTTACATTGCAGCTGGTGACATACCCAATCAAATCAATCACACCCCTAGAATGTCAATTAGCTATTAAGCCAAATTGCTTCAGACAGCCAAACACCGTGTGAAATTCAATCGATAAAGATGTATCGTTGGGGAATGGTTGGCATGGCATTGGGTTTAAAGTCTGAAATAACTATAGCTTGTAGTAGAGAGAACACAAATGTGGGTATCAAATAACATGCTTAGGGGTTGTATCATGAACTTTTTTTTTAAATAACCAAACAACCAAATAAGTCCCATGTTGCTTCAGGATTTTCCTTGATTGGGTGAGCAGAGAGTGTGTGGGCAAACAATGGATGTCATGTTAACAGCATGGCTTGTTCACAAAAAGGAAGTCTTTGAATTGAAAAAAATAAATAAAATAAAGTCTTAAAAAGAAGCACACATTCTCAAAAACAGAGCAAAGCTGAAAACATGCTCCAATAGTAGCCAACTCTTGTCATGACACCCTTCACTATCAAAGTCCAGTTGAAGTACAGACACAGCAAACTGTTTCTTCTGCCCAAGACCCTTCCCTGTTCCCACCATCCCACATAACCTGTGGCTAGTGAGAAGAAAGAAGAAAACAAAATAAAACCAAAATAAAACATCGTATGGGGAGGGTGCATTTGTGGGAAAGGTGGAGGCTGACTGGCAGGGGGGGGGAGGGGAAGTGCAGTGGGCAGTTGCAACCTTACCGGGGCTTGGAGCCTGTCAGCCTGAGATAGCCGTCATAGATCAGGGCTGGCAGCGTGTGGCTGACAGTGGTCCAGTACTGATTAGTAAAGGGATTGGAGCGCAGATTGACATTAGGCCTTCTGAAGGCCTGCTCTAAGGGATTGGTCTTGAAGGTCATGTTTATACAGTACTCTGTAGGAGAGAGATACACATATGACAGGACATGGAGGACACAAGAGGATGAGATGGAGGATGTGAGTTTCCTCCTCCAATTGATACTAGGCAAGATGCAGACCCTCTCTAATGGACTGACCACTGCTAGTCATAACAGTAGGACATCGAAAGGGCTGCAGATTAAGTATCTGGCGACAGACCCGGTTTATTTCACTGACAATTCAGCAGCTAGCAGGTTTTTCAATAGGCCAACACTTACGTTGGGTTTCCAAATGAATTTTCAGACCAAGACCGCCTTAGTCCATTTGTCAGCTGGACTGAGATGACCTTAGTGCTGACATTTTGGGAACTCAACTGAGAATACGAACATTGCAGAGAGCGAGATGTAAAGAGTGCAGAACCCATCAGTAATCCCCTGTATGTGAAGGAGAGCAGTTGGGTTATACATTCTTCAACACCAAAACTGCACACAAGCATCATTAACACCTTAGCATAGCAGCTACAACATTAGGCTACTACAAGAAAAGGGACAGGATTAAAAGCAGCAGAGATGTGTGTTTGCATGTGCGAGAGGGGATTTTGGCGTTGAAAACAGCACAAGTGCGGCACGTCCGGCTCGGCGATGATGAGGTTACCTGGGCTCTCGTCCAATCAGCCTGAGGTACAGATCATAGAGGAAGGCCGGAGCCTTGTGGCTCACGGCGATCCAGTACTGATTGATTAGGTGATTGGATGTGAGATTAACATTGGGCCGACGAAAGGCCTGCTCAAGGGGGTTCCTCTTGAACGTGGATATTACATGGTACTCTAAGAAACAGAAGGTTGTTCAACACAAGTCATCAATCAGCAGTTATATGTTTGTTTTTATGCCTGAATGCTGGCAAAATAAATCTTGTCACAACTTTTCATTAACTGAAAATACATCTCATAGGCTGATGTTACCTTAATTTACTGCAGCTAACCCAAATGTTAGTATATTATAATATATTTGTGTACTTCACAAGATAATAACAAAATAAACAGCAATGCAATCGGATGCTAATCCAATACAAAACTACCCATTTAAATCACTGCATGTTAAAATGCCTACTGAGGGCAACTGATGAGTCTGATGTTTCCAGTAAATACTTGAGCGTTACAACGGCATCAATTATTTGGCAAAACAATTTCACCAACATTGTCTAATAGCAGCTATTCATTTATTTTCCTCAGCAGATTGAGCAGAATGGCAACCAAAAAAAAAAACAGTCCTTGTGTTGTGTTTTGTCAGTTTCTGTCTAACCCCTGAAAAAAAAAAAAAAAAAAAATTATTTTTTAATATATATATATATATATATATATATATATATATATATATATATATATATATATATATATATATATATATATATATATATATATATATATATATATATATATATATATATATATATATATATATATATATATATATATATATATATATATATATATACACACACACACACATCTATCCATCCATCTTGGGCCTATCTGTGACTCAATTTCATTCACAGCATCCAAATTCCAACAAGATGAGTTATGGCTGCACCACCGTGCTACAAATTCAATTTGTAGGGCAAATTATTGTAATTACCTCAAAAAAAAAAATAAAAAAAGTTTAATTCCAAACCATAATATTTTAAAACAAACTAGTAGTTCTGTATTACCATTTCTTTATACAAGTTCAGGACTGACTACCAATCATCTGTATGTAGTTTTTAAAAAGGACAAGAAGTGTGATTGGTTAAACGTCTGTGGGAAATGTTCATAAGCACCTTCAATGTGTCCAAACTAAAACAAAAGGGTGGGACTCACTCTAAGAAAACTCCATATTGATCCAGTTACAAACCAGAATTCAAGAGCTCTTGGTTTGGGTGTGGCAGGCAGTGGATCAGATTACAATCATAGTATGTCATTAGACACAATGTGTAAACATACAAGCTGCTATTGTCAGGGGCTTTTACAGAGACTGTGTTCAGGTAACATAATATGCATCTTACCAACTTCCCCCCAGTGAAATGGGTTGATCCCACCGGTTGTGCAGTTGTAAACAAGGATGTTTTTGGACCTGTAATAGAAGGAATAGCCCAGAGAAAATAAACAGAATTTTACTTTCAAAGTACAGTCAACATTTTAATACAACCTGACCAGAAGATGCATGTGAGAAGGCATGATCAAACCTGTTGAGTGCCTGTGATCCAGAGTACCAAGCTGCAGCCAGCGTGGCATTGATGACCACATCCACAGGCACCAGGTCAGCCACCGCATCATTAGATGCTCTCATTGTACGCAAGATCCCCTTACCAGCCTAGAGAAGGTGAAAGAAAGACCTCTATTGCATGGTGTTGCTATATGCCAACAATTACATTCTCAATTTTACTAAAAGGCGGTAATATGAAATCTACATTTTGCCATTTAGTTGTGAAAAGGAGGTCTTGCACTTTGATCTGACAAGCAAGACTAAAGTAAATTTTGCTTTAAACTATAACAGCGCTGTTTACTCACAGGGCACTTATCCACCTGTTTATAGACAAGATGCATGCTGTACTGAGCCAGATTCAATGTGTGGCACAAAGACAGAAAAAGTTTGACACTGCCATTAATTGCTCAATAATCTTGTTTTCCACAATTAATTGGGAGACAGTTTGGGACAACATTTTCCACTGTTCCAAGAACCCAAACCACCAGTATATCCACTTCAACATATGCCATAGGACATATTGGACTCCTCAGAAGAAAAAAAATTGTCTGGTTTAAAATCGGGCTCATAATTACAGTTAATGTGTCGGGCTGGGCTCGGACACAATGTGCACGGGTCGGGCTTGATTTTTTTGGGCACAATCTAAGCTCCAACGTGAATCGTGTTGCGTCATAATATAGACCCAACTAACTGATGAAATAGTTGGCCACCATTTCTGTAATCAATTTTATCGATTAGTTGTTGCAGCAGAAATGAGATTCCCATTTATTCATATGTAAAATGGGAAAAGAAGCCTTTGCTTTCCTGACTTTGCTTTGATAAAAAGCTGTATAATCTGAAAGTTTGTGAACAGTTATGTCCCTATTATCTACCAATTGTGTCAATGGAGCATCTCAAGTAAGTTGTCTGTCATTTAAAGAAGTTCAAGCTCCAGGAGATTACACATCTTAGAATTTGGGCCAATAAGACCACTGCATTTGTACATAAACTTTCCTGATGCAGATTGGTGTCAAATAGATGACAAAAAACAGAACAGACAAGGTCTCATTACTGAATGTAGACCACCAACAACAAGTTTGTCAATACTTACTGCAATGAATATTCCACTAGGTCCATTGTAGTTGTCAATCCAACCCTGAAAGAGCAGTCAGATGAAAAGGAGCATTAAATTAGTACTGAAATGACAGGGTCCATTAATCGACCATTGTTTCCCCTTGTGCATAACTCTTGCCCATCACCTGTGAAGCAAACATAACTTGACAGCTTTTGAATTTTCATCAGACCAGTAACTAATTGAATAAATGTCAAAATTGTTTATCAAAAGTCATTTTGATGATCATAGTTACTCAATTGAAAGGAACTGCTTGCTTTTGTTGAGCAAGCAATTTCTATATGCGTTAACCTGTTACCATCAGTGCATGGGGTCATATTGATGCAACGATGAACCGATTAGTTGTCAACTATTAAATTGATTAATCGTTTGAGTCTTTTTTTTTTTATTTAAAAAAAAAAAAAAAATTCTCTGATTCCAGCTTGTTAAATGTGAATATCTTCTAGTTTCTTCTCTCCTCTGTGACAGTAAACTGAATATCGTTTGAGTTTTGGACAAAACAAGACATTTGAGGATGTTATCTTAGGCTTTGGGAAACACTGATCCACATTTTTCACCATGTTGTGACATTTTTATAGATCAAACAACTAATCGATTAATCGAGAAAATAAACAGACTAATCGACTGAAAATAATGGTTAGTTGCAGCCCTAGATTAAACCCTAAACCCTATATTTTACTTTTTTCCGTTAACAAGGTTAACGATGCCGCAATAAGAGCCATGAAATGGCAGAAGGGTTTTGAATTTCTCAAAATGTACGAAGCGCGGGCGCCTGGTAGAGAGTGCATATATACAGAGGCTTAGACTAGAGGGCTGCATTGGGATTGGTCGCAAATCTCGCGGGAGCGGGCGTTTTTTTTTGCTTTGCAGAGCGGGAGGCTCGGAGAAAAGTCCCGCACACTGACCATTACGCAAGCAATAATTTATTTAGAAAAATACAACGTTTCGGTCACAGACCTTCATCAGGTAAAAAAGGCTATTTAAAAAAAAAAAAAAAAAAAAAAAAAAACTGCGGGATCGGGATGTAGCCTGGAACCCCCCCACACCAGCAGACACCATAGATATACCTATATACTGACTGAGTATATACTGTATAGCCCATCTATGAGCAGACACCAGCGTGTCTGAGCCTCCACCGTCCGCCCGCTCCCTCATCCTCTGCTCCTTCCTCCCCGTCTAACAGCAGCAAGCACCTGCCTTCTTTGCCTGCATCTTCTCCCTATTAACCTATAAAATGACGCGTTTCCTCACGCGGGACAAGACACAAAATCAATGAATCTCTATTATTATTATTATTATTATTATTATTATTATTATTATTATTATTATTATTATAGTTTTGCAGGTGCGGGCGGGAGTGGACATACACACATTGCGGGTGCGGGCGGGAATGGTCAGAAATTCGCCGGGAGCGGGATAAAGAAAACCGTCCCGCGCAGGGCTCTAGCTTAGACCTCGACACAGTGGCCGTGGGTTTTGTTTCTGACCTGCGGCCCTTTGCATGACATTCCCCTTCTCTCTCCCCCCTTTAGGTCTAAACTGTCCTGTCACAAATAAAGGCCTAAAATGCCCCAAAAAGAATCTTTAAAAACAAATTGACGAAGTGCAATTGAATGCACCATTAGTTTAACAAGGTGTCATGAATGCACCATGGAGCCCACATGCTTTTTCTCCGTCGTATGTTTACATAACTAATTTGCAGGGTAGGCAAAATGTTGCCACAACAGTGACTTTAGGGAGGCAGGAGGATTTCTCGGTGGCGGAAGAGATCCTGTTCTTGATTTTAAATGCCAAAATAATAATAATAATAATAATAATAATAATAATAATAATAAAAAAAACATTTCTATTGATTTGATTTAAAATTGAATGAGTCTCTCCGAAAACTGAAATGTAATTGGTGTTGAGATCTTTCCAGCTGTCCCACCAATTAATCTGGGGTGCAATGAAAAATTGAAAAAGCAATGCATACTACTAGCCTAAATCACTCACTGGGAAGGGCTCTTTCCAGCTGGCTCCTACTATGGAGGGCCTGACAATGGCTACGTTGAGGTCTCCAGCCTCCTGCTGCACCATATACTCAGCCAAGGCTTTGGTGTAGGTGTAGGTGTTGGGACGCTTCCCGATCAGCTTGGGTGTCAGAGCAGCCACCAGCTCCTCATCCATCCAGCTGGACAAAGAGAACAAAAATACCATTTTTTTAACCACCAAAAGTAATAGAGAAATTATGTGTCTTCAACCCTGTGAAATTAAGATTAACATTTTACATCCATGCCAACTGCTCTGTGAGGCAGAGCTTAGCACAGCGGTGCTTTGAGCTAAATGCTAACATCAGCATGAATGTTTGTACAAAATGTGTGCAAATCCATTTAGTAGATGTTGATATTCCAGGTGTGAAAACTTTGACTGAACTTGCTGGTGGCACTAGAGGAAAGGTCAGGGAATCACCAAACTCATTAGAATTTATCTTCTACGAACTATGAGCATCTATACAATATTTCTTGGCAATCTATTCAGAAAACAGACCTGGTGTGGTGTGAACATTAATATTTGAAAAACACTACTACACAAATTACGCAAACTGAAATTGTGAGTGGTAGAGCCATAGTCTGTGTGCACTTCAAAGCCTTGTAAGCATGTTAAGAGGAACTTTACTTGGGTCTTGAGGAGCTGCAGCATGTATTAATAGACAAACTGAAACCTTCACCTACCACTTGATAATTTATTCTGCTACGATTAACATTGGTTACTCACCACACTGAGCTATATCTAAAAAAGGGGCTACGCTACTCTTACAATGTAATATATAAATATGTGGATTGCACTTCAACCCAGTCTTGCCATTTTCACGCAGTAGTGCGAGCGTCAAAGCTTGCGTGGCATTTAACAAGTAGTTCTAATCTACACTTAACACGCATATGTCACGTATGCATGTTTGACAGTGAAGTCCACCCAGCCGGGTGCTTGGCCTTCTACTTTGTGAGATTGTGTTGCATTGCTTTTGCGATTTGAAAACGGTTCCATTACATCAGTGTCGGTTTGTATTTGATTAATAGTTTAGCTCTACCAGCTAGTGGTGCATTTGTCCATTTACCTTTAGCAGGATTTAGTAAACTGCAGTGACAAATATTTTTAGTAAACTGAAACCTTCAAGAAAAAAAAAGAAAAAAAAAACTGAACTGCAAAGTTTAACCAAACCACATAGATGGCATGAATTTCCGTCAACTCGTGATATTGAACCACAGACTCTTCTATACATTATACCTTTCCTGTTGACTGTTAATCACTGTCTTGTATGGACTCATTTTCACTTATATTGGCTATATCATTTCATGAATCAATGTTAAGCTGGGTTAACTGTTGGTAAAAAATAATAATAATATTACACAGTTTGCACAAAGTTAAGATGAACAGTTCGGTTTGAACTGCAGCTAAGAGCAAGTAGCAAAAGTAACAGCATCACTATGAATGTTAAATGTTCTACATAGAGAAAACAACTCTGCATCCAGCTAGGTCTGGATTTCCCCTCAAAAAAAAAAAAAAAAAAAAAAAAAAAAAAAGAAGAAAAAAAAGGTACATTTTGTTGAAATCCAACAGTCAAACCCAGAATGTTGGCTCTGCAAACATCTATCCAAGTTCCCTCAAAAGCTGGACGCTACTATGTATACAATCCCTCAGAATCATCCACTAATATCTACTCACTCTGTAGGCTTCTGCTGTTTTACTAATCCAACTCAGCTTCTACAACATAAGTGCTAGTAAGCAGCAGTTTACTCTATAGCCATGGCTAAGCTGGCATGCTCAGTGTATCACTGACAATCTTAAAGCGCCCATATTATGAAAAAAATAAAAAAGATTTGGGGTGTTTTGTGTCTCTGGTGCTTCCACACGCATACAAACTTGGAAAAAAAACCAGCCAAGCTGTTTTGAGTGAGATACGGGTTTCTGAATGTATCCTGCCTTCAGTCTCCGGGTGAGCTGGTCAAAAATCGGCAGGGCCGTCTAAGTCGTCGGCCGAAACATTTGGTGTGTGCGCTACCACTTTACCTAATACCACATCAGCTAACTTTCTCCAACTTCAGTCAGTACAAGGCAGGATTAGCCGGCAGACTTCTTCTAAACGAGGGTGCACTTCCAACTTTGCGTGGAATACCTGCAGACGAGGGACATGTAAGTAGTTCTATACAATTTATTTGGTAGATTAGGGTGAACACGTGTGTGTTGTAGCAGTGTTTTGCCATTGAGAACTAGGTGGCTAACCGCTAGCTAGTAGCTACTGCGCATGTGCGACTCCCAACAAAGATGGGATAGAAGTGTGATGCCTCACTCTGTTGCTAAAACTGACAGCTCAACACACAGGGTGAAAAGAGGAGCTGCAGCAATGTGCAGTACAACAAAATATGGTGTTTTTTGAAAATTAAACCATGTAAACCTATTCTGGTATAACCTCAAAATACAATTATGAACCTGAAAATGAGCATAATATGGGCACTTAAAGACATTCCTATTTGCTTTTCATGCATCTAGCAACTCAAAGAAATTAAGCATCCTCTTAAAAACCAACAATATTCCCATGTTACTGTATAATGCCAAAAAATAACACACACACACACACACACACACACACACACACACACACACACACACACACACACACACACACACACACACACACACACACACACACACACACACACACACACACACACACACACACACACACACACACACACACACACACACACACTGTGCAATAGTCATTCGTTGGAAAAGGTGCTGATCAACTTACTCCAGAGAATCAATGAGTCTGCGGTAGTCTACAGGGGGAGGGTATACAATTTCCTCAATGAGCTCTCGATCACAGTTGGCATAGGCTGTGGAAACATGAAGGAAGACCTCCAGGTGCTTCATCCTGTGGGCGAGTGCCAGCATCTTCTGAGTGGCCAGGACATTCAGCTGCATTGCATCTCTGAGGAGGAAAAGGAAGTTAAAGTTTGACCTATTCAGTGGATGAAATGAACTGACCAAATACAGTGTGAACATTTTTTATTCTTCAGTTATTTGTATTAGCAATGGGGGACTAAAAACAGAATGTTTTGGCGTCCGAGTGAGGTCAAAACCTGCAAGATAAGATGGACACCAATCTAATGTCTTGAGCTAGGATTTGTTTAGCCTAGCATAAAGACTGGAAACTAGGAGAAACTGCTAGCCTGGCTCTGTTCAAAGTGAAAAAACATCTACCGGAAGCTTAAGCTTACCTATTATGATCTTGTTCGTTATACATGTTAACTCATTTATAAAGTTACATTGTGTAACCGTTTAATTATGAACACCCGTAAATTACAGTCTACTGCCCACTAATCATTCATTTGACGGAGTAAAATACAGACCATAACTATTTTCCAATTAACAAGATCAGGAACAAACATTGATAAACATGGTTAACTTAAACAAGGCTCAACGCTCTCTTTTTAAAGTGGTTGCCAGGCTTGGCAAACCAGACATAAGCTTTTGGTTGCCGAAATTGACAATACGGTTGCCATGTTTTAAACTGCCTGTATTTGGAGCAATTAATTTCATATGTAACTATAACCTGACTCCGCCAGATGGATTTGCTCGGCATATCCATCTGGGAACTTTCCGTTGGAGAACTTTTGGGAAGGGGCGAAAATACTGGTTAGCTGATTGGATAAACCATCTGTCTATCACCACCTATGTTGGTGATAGACGGGCCAAATTAACCAGTCAGATCAACGATATATCAAACTCTTGCCGAAACCAGTCGGGAGAAGAGCAAAAACATCTTTTCCTCCAAGAAAAGCCTCCAGTGCTGTTTTTTGCTCTTCTTTCAATGAAGGAATACTTTCTAATTTGGATAAAACTTACGCGATAGCTACGCTCATCTCATCAGTGGAAGCCGGCATGTTGTTTAGACTGAACAGTCGCTTCTCGTTGCGTCACACCTAAACCCGCCTCAAAACCAACGCTGTCTCAAGATGCCAGACTGATCTGTGAGTGGAAAACTGGAGCTTGCGAGATCAGGACGGTCTCACGAGGCTAATGTAACTATACCACACATTTTAATAATGAAACAATGAGAGAATGGTTTGCAATATAATTACCCATCCCTCTCAAATAGTTGTGCAACGGATCACAAAACTCACGGTTCGGATTACGGTTTTGAGTCACGGATTGGATCAACACAAAGGGGGGGGGGGGGGGGGGGGGGATCATTAAAAATGTAATAACTTAATAATTACCAGTAAATTGCTGTTTAACGACAAAAACAGATGAGAAAAGGGTATTTTACAATAACTTGTAATGCACCACGAGGTTTACCAGTTTTAAGTAAACAAAACCTTTATTCATGTCTGTTATTCCGACAACAGCAGTGACCAGAGCTAGTTTGTGTCTTTTAGCACATAGCTTTAGCGGCAGACTGTTGTACGTCCTGCTGTTGTAATCCTCTACAGTGAAATACGGTCACTTTTACATTGTTTAGTTGTCAGCATTTTGACAGTTTAATCCAGTTACTGCTGTAGCTAACAATAGGCTAATGGTACCTGCTGCCAAGTGTAAGTGTTATTAGGGTTCACTAACTTGACATGCAGCGATGCTTCTGTTGCCTCTAACGTCTGCTTTGGGAGCATCCGAGAGCAGTGCAGACATTTAAGTAGCACCATAATGAGTCACCGAAATCCACGTTGCTATTCCGTCCAGTAGATACTGGGCACCGGTGCCACATTAGCACTGGATTTTAACATGTGCCGTTAACGTGAACGGAAAGTTGCGTTGCCTATATCTCTTCACAGCAAGGCAATGAAACTGTTTCCAATTGACTCATCTGGTTGCCAAGGGCAACGGTTACTGTTGAGCCCTGTTAAAGTGCAATTATAGAGAAATAGGCATTGTAGATATTCTCTCTCAAAAAAAAAAAAGATAAAATCAAGAGCAAAAATGTAACAAATTAAACAGACAACTCACTTCAGTGGCTCATTAAAGCGGATGGTGGCGGCACAGTGGAAAACAACGTTAATGTTGTCAGCCAGGATGCTCTGATCCTCTTTACTTAGATCCAGCTCTGGCTGTGTAAGGTCACTGTTCACTGCTATGATCTTCTCTGCAAAGCCTGGTTGTTCGTCTTGCAATCTCTCAAACAACTGAGTGGGGAAAAATGTCCAAGTTAAAGTACATAGTAAACTGTTAGGTACAATTATAATTGCAAAGTTAAAATCATTGTACAATTATTAAGTGTGCAGCAGAATATATTTTCAAAGAAAAATCATTTCCTTACTGCTTTGTGTCAGTGGTGCGTGGCTAATGGGAGAATGCCCTACTTTTCATTTAATCATCCGGCAACAGCTCCTAGCTCTCTACATTCCTCTTAATCTAGAAACGATGATGCAAGCAATGCCAACCTACAGCCTCTCTCTCTCAAGTTTTTGTTACAAGTGTCAGGGTGATTCTAGGCCTTACTGACAGAGTTACAGAGGCTAGAATGGAGGGTTTTTATTTCCATCCAAGTCATACATCTGTAAAATGATTAGAATACACTGCTGTAAACACATCTAGTGATATACAACACAATGCCATAGCCACATGTCTCAGCTTTCTACAGAAAAAAAATCCAGAAGCCATAAGACTCATAAATGGATTTTATATGAATTTATTTTTTCTACATATGTTGGTGCATTTTTCTGATTTCCATTTAAAAAGTGCAAAGAAAAAAAGCCAAGAAAGTACAAAATAAAACACTTCTCAAATACACAAACACACCCACATCAATCATACACATACTTTAAATAACTATACATAAATATATAGAAATAAGTCATAAATTGTACAGGGTGTGAAATGCTTATAGGAGGCCCCGTTTTTGCTTTGACACAGCTCCAACCATTACAGGGTTAAAATTTCAGAGGCAAATGTGGCATCCATCTTCTCGTCTGCTCATTGACTAAAAATGTAGACTGGTCTTATAGCATTTAAGTCTAACTGGTTGGAGCACATGTCGCTCGAGTGCACGTGGGCTCACATCGCGTCAGAGACTTCTTCGGCTTCCCATTGGGATATCACAGGCAAACATGCACCGATTGGCTTATAGCAGGTATCCATTGGAAACGTTAGAAGTCAGAGAAAACAAAAAGTTTATATCTCATGAACGGCTCATCCGATTTTTACGGAATTTTGAGCGTACCATCTCGGCCCACTCCTGAGGCCACGCCTACAGTTGGGTACTGATTCGTCAAAGTGGGTGTGGCCTATGGGACCCAGGTTTGGATTCACCACTACAGTAATGTGAGCAACTTAAAACTTACAGTGTAGATGGACAATGGTTCATGGACCTTACCTACCAAAAATTACACACATGGACCACTAGGTGGCGTTATAATGATGTAAAACTTGCTTTTGCCTATAACTCCCACAGTCTACATCGCAGATTATAAACTCTTGTATCCATCTGAGTCTGACGATATAGCTCTCGCCCATTTGCGCTAAGAAGTTTTTTCGCAATATTGCGCAATACAACCTTTTTCTATCTCCTCCTAGGCCGTGCGAGCTATTGGCACGAAACTTGGTAGGTAGCATCTCCATACGGACCTGACCTAAAGTTATCAAAATAATTTGGCTATGTTACACCATTCACAATTTACAAGCAAACTAATTTTCGTAGCTAGCCACAAAACACGAACGTTAGCATATCTCGGCCAAATCAATAGGTATCGGAGAAACTCTGTACTGTTCTGTACCGTTGTTCAACATCCCACTCGGAGCCTCCCTACCAAATTTGGTAAAAATTGGCCGTTAGGGGGCGCTATAATGAACGTATAGGCCTTTTGGCAAATAAGTCAATCATTTAAATGGAAATAATTTTCAATGGAAATATCTCTGCTGCAGTAAATGCTATCATCACAAAACTTGAGATTATTGTTCGACATGCCACTCTGCGGCTCTCCACCAGATTTGGTGATGATCGACCTTTAGGGGGCGCGATAATTGAGGTAGGAGAGTTTTGGCTTTTTACGCAATGAAGAGGAAATTTGCAATTGCATTTCACTACAGACTTTGTACCTTGCACTTGGTCAAATTTCCTGACTTTTGCCTCGCCGCCATCGTGCTTTGGGTTCTCCTTTTGCGGGCCCCGCTTCCGTGGGGTCTTAGCGTCGTCAGGGGCGACTCGCGCCAGGGGCTACTCGCGCCAGGGGGGACTGGCGCCGGGGAGGCTTGGATCCCGTTCATAACTGCTTGCAGTTCTAGTTTTCTTTAACTTTGTAGCAGTTGCGTAACTGCTATAAATCATCTTATGCTTTGTGTGTGGGCTTAATTGAATCATGAGACTAAGCTTTCAATTGGTGTGTTGCATGGCTGTATATTTTTAAGATTTAATGCTTTTAAAGTTATAAAAATGTTTATGAATGGAGGTTACAGCGACGCCACAGCCACAAACTGTACCGTATACGGTACAGTGACTCTTAAGAGGTTAAAGCGCTTTCCAGGTTAGCGGGGATGCATATCGCTTAAAACCAACATTAAAAACATAGTAATCTTCCCTCAGCGTTTAGTTTTGTTGCTAAACTATGTGTAAAATGAGCGGTGTTGTTGAATCATCTTTTTAGGTAACGGCACGCAGGGTACCGTCTATTTGCTGGATTGTTCCGAGGTAACCAACGTTAGCAGATAAGCCCGTTGACAGAAACCGTAGGCTATTGTTCATAGTTATGCACAATGACAAAGCAAACTTACTTTAAAAAAAAAAAAAAAAAAACTAAAACGCCGTTTTCAGGTAACGTTACTGTTGACGTTCAAACAGTGAGTGCTTGTTTAGCCTGGCTGGACATGTGGCAGACGAGAGAAGAAACGGACTTATCTGGTGACAAAGCAGAAATGCTTCAGTTTGCGAAGGAAAACTTGCCATTGATGTACAAGTGATTGTAATAGGCCTGTGTGTGCCTGTATATTTATATATTATTGCCATTACCTGTTTTCACACAGAAGTTTAGTTTGCTAAATATCACATTTTTTTAGTTGGATGTGAAAAGGAAATACCAGGAGTAATTCATATAGTTCTATTTTATAGCACTCGATTATCCGTTAAAAAAAATGTTCTATTAAATAAAAAGATAGAAAATAAGTTTGTGTGTGCTGTCAAGTAGTTAGAAAAAAATGACACACACACACACACACACACTTTTGAAGTTTATAAATGAAGGTTATTATTACTGTGTGAAAAGGTGACTGCACCCAAAACCTAATAACTGGTTGGGCCACCCTTAGCAGCAGCAGCAACAACAACAACTGCAAGCAAGTTGTGGCACCAATGTGGCTGTAATTCAGCCACATTAGAGGGTTTTCAAGCATGAACTGCCTTTTTAAGGTCATGCCACAGCATCCCAGTAGGATTCAGGTCAGGACTTTGACTAGGCCGCTCCAAAGTCTTCATTTAGTTTTTCTTCAGCCATTCAGAAGTGGACTTGCTGGTGTGTTTTGGATCAATGTCCTGCTCGGAACCCAAGTTCGCTTCAGCTTGAGGTCACAAACAGATGGCCGGACATTCTCCTTCAGGATTTTTTAGTAGACCGCAGAATTCAAGGTTCCATTTATCACAGCAAGTCTTCCAGGTCCTGAAGCAGCAAAACAGCCCCAAACCATCACCACCATATTTTACTGTTGGTATGAGGTTCTTTTTCTGAAATGCAGTGTTACTTTTGCACCACATGTAATGGGACACACACACACCTTCCAAAAAGTTCAACTTTTGCAAACCTTGGGGATCATCGAGATGTTTTCTGGCAAAAATGAGACTAACCTTAAATGTTCTTTTTGCTCCGCAATGGTTTTTGTCTTGGAACTCTGCCATGCAGGCCATTTTTGCAAAGTCTCTTTCCTATGGTGGAGTCATCAACCTGACCTTAACTGAGGCAAGTGTACACAAAACACTGACTTTAGCATCACAAAGGATTCTCTCTCTCTCACTCACTCACTGAAAACGTGTTTCTGAAAACATTTTAAGCGAGAAATAGGCCGTGCAGTTGCTGAATCTGTCTTCATTTCAGATCGACAAAGGTCAGTTTAAAAGATTTTCGCCTACTTCTACTGGATAGTCTCGTCACGTTCAACGGATTCATTTGCATAAAGATGGACATCGGCCAGCTTTTGGATGCGCAGCACTTTTTCCAAATGCAGCGCCGCCTTCCCAGAATGCTTTGCGTGCACGTTGAAGTCACTTGACGACGTCACCTATAGGAATGGAGTGGAACCCGGCGCGACAGAAGTGTCGCACGGTCAAGAAGAAGCCTGTGGTGATGGTGGAAAGAAAGAGAAGCGCTGTGTGGCGTTTATTCACTCCAGCAGATACGGACACCGCCACATGTGTGCAAAAAAAGTAATTTGCCACTGTGGTAACACCAATAATTTGCATAAACACATTAAAGTTCACCCGAGAGAGAACTCAGAGCTTCAAAAAAAGTTGAGGGAGGAGGAGGGAGAACCCCAAAACAGACTCCCAACACAGAGACAGAGGTCTCTGGCAGAGGCTTTTCAAGAAATCAGGAGTATCCAGGTAACCTCCAGCATTAAGCAATGCTGTTCAGTGATCAGAGAGGCAATTTTAGCAGACTGATAGAACTACTATCATAAATTCAGCCAGTTGAAAAAAAATCTTAATCGTTTCACTGGAACTCAAAAATATACACTTATATAAAAGATAAATACCTCAAACCTGAATTATGAATATGGCTGGACAAATATAATAACCCTTTGCGTTAACCGGAAAATTTGTATTCCTATTTAAGCTATATGCAGATTACAGTTAGACTTATTAGCTTAATCATTTTGTTATTTCACCTAGATAATTCACAAAGAGCCATGGAGATCACAAGGAGCATTGCTGAGATGATCGTGAAGGACCTACAACCCCTCTCTGTGGTTGAACATGAGTTTTAAAAAGGTGTAATAAAAACACGACTCCCGCTACAGGATTCCAAGTTGGAAATTTTTCATGGGAGAGAAATACCTTCATTGTATGAAGAGTGTCGCTCAAAAGTAAAAAAAAAAAAAAAATGTCTAGATGCTGCTAACAATGCTGTATTGACCACTTACATGTGGCCATCAAGAGCCACAGAGGCTTATTTAACGGTCACTTGCCATATTATTGATGAAGACTGGCAAATGCAAACATGTGCTAGAAACCAGTAGTTTCTCAGGAAAGCACAGTGCTGACATTTGCTCAGAATTGAAAAAAAAAATCACCAACGAATGGTGCATAACTGCCAAAATTCAGGCTGTAGACACAGATAATGGTGCCAATATGGTTGCTGCTGTACGCAAAGCAGGTTGGGCTCATTATCCGTGTTTTGCACACACACCATCATTTTAGTTGTGAAAGACTCCATTAAGACCCTCCCTGAGCTTCTTGACATACAGAGATGCAGTGCTATTGTAGCTTTTTTTTTTTTTTTTTCCACCACAGCACAAACGCAACACAGAAGCTGAAAGAAATCCAGAAACATAAATTTCCAGAGCACAAACTCATACAATCAGTTGAAACACGCTGGAACTCTGTGTTCTACATGTTTGAGAGACTATGTAAGCAAAAGGAAGCAGTTACCACTGTACTATGCCTTCTTGGAAAGAGCTCACTACTCTTGAGTGAGGAAGACCATGGTTGGTTTCTCCCTTGATGCCTTGAGACCATTTGAAGAAGTAACAAGGGAGATATCATCAGAAACACACAAGTTGTTTCAAAGTTGATCTGCCTGGTTACATTACTTTTGAGAGCAACTGCATCTCATGAGCCCCAAGGCAGCAAGTTAGCTGCTGTGCTGTTAGCTCAGTGCCAGCACCATTTCAGAGGTATTGAAACCTTTATGGTCTCAGTACCAGTACCTACCTGGACACAAGATTTAAAAACTTTGGGTTCCGGGACATGGCAAATGTTGACACTGTAAAGAAAATCCTTGTTGCTGAAATGCAATCAGTGAGCCAGACCTCAGCCCATGCAGAATCAGCTCCTGAACCAAGCACAAGCTCCGCCACCAGCACTGCCTCAGCAATGGCTCCTACAACAACTTCAAAACTACCCTGCAGGAGCTTCTCCATCCCCATCTGCAGCAAAAGGTGGGATATGGACAGAGTCTGACTCACAAATCCAAGCATCGCAGCAGCATCGCACAACTGGCACTGATGCGGTTATGGAAATGCGCCGGTACTCTGAAGAGAAAGCAATTCCACGGGATGCAGACCCACTTCTTTGGTGGAATAAACATGAGCCAACATTTCCCTCCCTGAGCAAGATTGCAAAGAAACAGCTGGGAGTAATTGCAACATCTGTACCAGCAGAAAGGATTTTCTCGAAGGCGGGACAGTTAGTAACTCCGAGACGAAGTGCAATAAAAAGGGAAGAATGTAAACATGTTTCTGTTCCTGAACAAAAATCTTTAAATATGAGCCAAAAGGGCACTTCAAGGGATACTTCCCTAAAAGGTACAAAAAAAAAAAAAAAAAAGGTTACAAATGAGAGCCAATTGTAGTTTACACTTTATTTGCACTACTGACTTTATTTTTCAAAAATATCTGTGTGCAGTGTATTTTTTGTTGTGTTGTTTATATTGTTATATTCATAGATTGTGGTTTTGTTTACTTATTTTGCACAACTGACTATTTTTCACAGATATCTGTGTGTAATGGAAGGTATTTTTGGTTGTGTTGTTGACTTTGTTATATTTATATTTTGTTATATTGTTTTATTATTGTTATACCATTACATTGTTTTATATTGTTCTAGTTAGTAAATAAAAACATTTAGATTTGCCTAAAATCTTTGTCCTGTGTTTTATCATAATCAACTAACTAAAGGCAAAATCACAAAATTATTCAATGATCGTGAAGTTACAAGTAAAAAGTATCGTATCGGCGATACTAGCCCTGTATTTACTTGTTATCGGATCGATACCAAAATTCCTAGTATCGCCCACCCCTAAATAACAGACTTCACCCTCACATAATCCTTTACCTCCTTCAAATACCCATCAGATGGTGGCACCCCATATCTTTAGCTCACTACTCACCTTACAGTTGATCACGTCAGCAATGCGGGCCTGGGGGCTGTGACCAGCTTTCGACCTGACCATCACGTAAACACTTTTGACTCCTGGACAGGACCTCAGCAGCTTCTCCAGCAGCACCTTTAACAATGAGCAAGTAAGAGGTACAAAATCATATTTTCCTCTTTGGAAAGATAAGTTGATGCTAGGTACTGCACACCACTTGTTGCCTCTTTTTGTCCATTGTAGAAGTGAAGAGAAGTAAACTAAACTAAGGTGTGGTATCAAGAATGCTTCTTCCTCCACAAAGTCTGAACAGACTTGAATAAATGAAAAACAATGGCTTCTGTGTGGTAGAATAAGGCTGTAAAAGGATGGCCATACCTACTGCCAGGTGTAAAGACGTCAGCTGTCCACTTAAGTTAGCATAAACTTGTGCATGAATAAAGCAGCAAGAAGTGCAGTATGCAACTTATTTGCCTGTGTCTCCCTATGTTGGAGTGAAAAGAATTAACTTGAAGGATTTCCAGACAGGTTCCCTCTCATCTCACCCGGTAGCCCACATGGTTGGGTTCAGTCATTTCAATGCCATTGGCTACTTGCCTATTCAAAGTACTACTGTACCTTGCCCATGAAGCCTGTTGCTCCAGTGATCAGCACTGTTTTCCCTGCATAGTATTCTGGGATGTTCACCATGATGAGCTCCTCAACACCACTCCACCTGCAGAGAGAAAAAAAAAAAACCCAAAAAACCAAGGGAGGATTACAATTGGGAGACGAACTTCAGTCCCTACAGAAAAACGTGATTATGCGATCGCATAATTCAATGCATAATCAGCCAAAAAGTCTGCACATTTATGCTGGGGACGCATTTTTTCAAATACGCCGCACTTTTGCCGCATAAATTGCCGATTTCCGTGCAAAATATGATCTGATCATACTTGTCAAAAATTTTACATGACAGATTTCATGAAAAGTACGACAAGTAATGACACTTCTAAGCACTAATCAGGATTTATTCTGTGCCAATCTGTTAACAGTTGTGGTCTGTGCTTATTGTCAGGTCACTGATGCCACAAATCGAGAGAAAAAAAAATAAAAGTTTTGTTTCTTTTAACATGCAAAAAATGTTCAACAAGTTTTACGGATACGGTCAAAATTCTTATCAGTTAACTTAATCACTAACATCCCTAACCAGTTGCACATTTTGGAAGTATACAGACAGAAATGTACATTTGTCCCAAAAAGGGCTGCAACTAACGGTGTTTATAAATTAAGTCGACACATATTGCAGATTCATTTGTTGATTGACCAAGTCTTTCTAGTCCCAAATCTCTGGCAAACATTACGGTTGAAAAACAGATCACAATGGGATGTGTTGGCTCTATACACTACTGCATGTGGCCTTATCAGTCAGATTGTTGGTTTAAGCAAAATGACTGGAGCTGATAACGGCCCTTAAGGAGACGACTTATCTAATCATTAACTATGGGATTTTTTTATTTTTATTTTATTTTTTAAAATCAGCCATCGTTTGATTATACAACACTTATCCAAACAATGTCAAACCCAAGTCTGCTATTAAAGTACTAGCACAATGCCACAACTTAATACCGCTTAACACATTCAATATCAACCTTTTAACAACGCAGTTACAGAAAAAAAAAAAAAAAAAAAAAAAAAAAAAAGGTCAACCACATTATTATAGAAACTTCACTATAAACTCATTGTAGCTTGTAAGAACAAACTGCAGTAATTACAAGTGATAAAACATGCCAAATTATATACAATCTAATGGTGTACTCATAGTCCTTTAATCTCCTGAATGACATGCAAAGCAATGTTTTCCGTAGGTTTAAAATACAACAGGAATATTTAACTTCTGTGAGCAGGTGCAGATAAATCATGAACAAGATTAAGTATCTGCAGCAACACTTAAGACTGAAATGATTCTTTATGAACAAATAGTTTCGTTCTGCACAGGCAACTCTACTCATTTCTCTGCATGACAAAGATTGTTCTTGTGAGATAGTGTCAACAGTTGAAAGGATTTTTCGCTGTGCAATCTGAAATTAGACATGGTTACATAGGATTTTTTTGGTATCGATTCCAAAACCATGACAATTCATTACTGCATGCATACTTTACAGCGCCAACCAATGTTAAAGAAGCAATTATATTTGCTTAGGCATCGCAGCTCATGTAGTTACAGTTAAACCAGTTATTCAACTTTGCACACAGACTTGCGAGTACAACACACTACTGCATGTTCACTGTGCTTCTAATCAAAAATTGGAGGTTGGAAGCTAGGGGTTAAGATTTCATTTAGGCCTTCCTTCTTGTGATTTTGAGAACAAATAGCTTGATAAAAGCTCAGATTTCTGACCAACTTGTCAGCTTGTGTGAAGAGCTTAGCCAACAAAAATGTTGAAAGCAACATGCCTCAAGTCATTACCAGTCTGAAAACAAAGTCAAATAAAAAGTTAATACCATCAGTGAACTAGAAAATGAATTTCCTGCAGAAAATGCAAGTGAATACTGAATGGCTAAATTGCTAAAGCTAAACTGGATTAATAGCTTAACTCCGTAAGAAGGTGAAGTAGTGAGAATAGTTGAAAAAGTGCGAATGGTTTATTAGTATGAATTTCATTGAAAAGTTTACCACTAATGTAAAAAAGATGTGGAATTTTTTTGAAAAGCTAAAATTAAAGCTAAACTGGATTGCTGGTTAAAATGTGTAATAAGAATGTGATGTTGGTAATGTGGAAAAGTGATAATTGTTCTAGTTAATATGAATGTCTATAAAAAGTTTAATAATAGTCCTATTGTATGAAAGTTGTAGGTGTTACAACAGTGGCACAGCAGAGGCAAGCGAGCGGCATCTATTCCGTTCACTGAATATGACATAAAGCCCTGCCCATATCTAGAACTTAAGGCAATTGTTATGCAGTGCTCCCGGGTTGACCCAGGTGATCTCTGAATTGTCATACCAGGGATATACCCTTGTTGACTGGCTTGGTTAGAATTTCCAAAAAGGATGGTTGAACCCTGATGAAACCCTGGTCATGACAGGCAGGCCATGTGTGTCACACTGCCAGACCTATCTCCACTAGGGCTGCAACTAACGATTATTTTAAGAATCTATTAATCTGTCGATTATTTTTTTCGATTAATCAATGAATCTGATAAAAAACAAAAGCATTAATTTACATCAACTCAATACATACTTGTTTTAGTTAATAGTTGTGTAAAGGTAAGTAACCCAAAGAGCGAGCACACACACACCTTATTCATTGAATTATTACCATCATTGTAGTAAGTGCAAGTTAAGCTCATTTGTACACCACAAGAACTTTAAAATGACAGACAGACAGACAGACAGACAGACAGACAGACAAATTGGGCCACAAAAGGTGAGTGAAAAATTGGGCCACAAAAGGCGAGTGAATAAAAACGTGCCTTTAGTCTTGCCTGCTTTACTACGGTTATTAACGAGCTAACGCTAGCTTGTCAAGCTGGATAACGAGTAAACACCACACCAGCACCAGAAGAGCTACTGGAAAGACGTTACGTTCCTCACTTCAAAACGGAACAAAAGTAGGCTTCTGTAGTGACTTTACCCTGCTGTTAAATTCCCTTCCTCTTCATCAAGGACTCCAACATGTTTACATTTTAGGTGCTGAATCATCACCGTGGTGTGCCTGTGCCATGCCATGTCGCTTTTGCTTATCTTGCAATTAACACGTTTGATTTATTTAGTGCAAAAGGCTCCCACACCTTGGATGACTTAGGTCGTACTGATTTCTCTGCCTCCGCCATGTGTTTCAGAACGTTACGGGTCTCTCCGGTCTCTCTCCGTATTTCCTCACTCTGCTCTTTTTTTTTTCCCCTCTTTTCTTTCGCGCTGCTCTGCGCGCGACTCAATTTTTATTTATTTTCTTATCTCCGCGACTGAGTGGCGTAATAGCTGCACGAGACAACCACTTGATAATGAAATTCGTCAACAACTTTTTTTAATAATCAAATTTTATCGATTCGTTGTTGCAGCCCTAATCGCCACAATAAAACAGTGTATACAGCTTGCAGTGTGAGCTACGGTTTTAAGTACTGGCTGTATTTATTTAAAAAAAAAGCAGATGCTGCGTAAAACTGAAGGGTTTGCAGTGGTGGTTTAACTGTGGCTTGGAGTTTGTTTTGTTGTGGCATTTTGGTGGAATAAATCTGCTATTGCTTCAGCATAGGGCTGGGCGATATGAACCAATAAATATCTATCTATAAATATATATTTTACTTACTAAGATGTGACATCATGTGATATCTCACATGTGCGATATCACAAGTACTTTTATCAACAGCGTCATCTAAATAAAGAGAGGGTTTCCTTTCCCGTTTGTAAATATACAACTGCAACACATGAGACAGACAGACATGATAAAAAAATATAAAATAAATTAAAGCTGCAAACAGCGTTGGACAGGCCCCCGCTCCTCGGGGTTACTGGCAGACGCCGCTCCTTGCAACCTTGCATTTGCGCGGCACTCAGACACTGCAAATCGTCACCAATGAAAAAGGGAACTCTCTGCTGAGTTCATTGATACCTCACATATGACTCTACCTTAAACGGGTCACCAGTTATGAAAGGGGGCGTGGTTTAAGCATAGGGGCGGGCTAAACCATCACCAATTAATAAGGAACTCTCTACTGAGTTCAATGATACCTCACACAAGACTACATTAAATGGGTCACCAGTTATGAAAGGGGGCGTGGCCGGAGTAAGTGGGCGGGGTTAAAGTATAGGGGGCGGCTCAGTATCACATGTAGACCACACATAAGTTCCATGTAAATCGGATGATGTTTGTCATATAAAAAGGATGATTTCATGTTGCCAGCGGGGGGGCGCTATGACCAAAAGTCAATTTTGGCCTGAAAATGTCCTCAGGCCTGGAGTCTTGTCAATTGTGAGAAATTTTGGCCAAATTGGACACTGAAGTTACAACAACTTCTTCGTTCATCGATAAATGCTCAAAGTGGCCGCCACGCCCACACCATTGGACGAAAAGTTTTGCTTTTAATAACTTTTCATCGTTAAGGTCTTTAGATGACACAGACCGAATCTGAAGTCGATCTGATGACATCTCTAGGAGGAGTTCGTTAAAGTACGACATGCCGAAATGGCCAAAATCGCACTAATTTTGAACTTTCAATTCAAAATGGCGGACTTCCTGTTGGGTTTAGGGTATGGCTCCAATGACGTTTTTTGTACGTCTTGACATGCTTCATATGTGTACCAAGTTTCGTTATTCTACGTTAAAATGTACTGCAGGGACTTTTTTTTTTTTTTTTTTTAACTTTGTGGGGGGTGCTAGCGAGCCATTTTTTGTGCGCCTATTTCCGAAACCCTAAATACAAATTTCCACTAGACCTGAGGCGACTGCCAATTGTGGTGAGTTTTTGAGTATGTTAAACCCCTCAAAAAGGCAATTAATTTGACGGGAAAATAATTCCTCCAGTTTCAATAGGGCCTTCGCCGCTGTCCGTGTTCGGGCCCTAATGACATTGATTGTGTCTGATGACATTGTGTCTTACATGGATTCAAGGTTTTCTAAACAAAACTTATCAAAAGATGGAGCAAATCTGAGTTTTCGCGAGTTAGGGAGCTCAATAAATAACATTCCATTCGTGTTGACCATTAGGGCCCTGACACACCAACTTGATTATCGGCTGTCGGACAGTCTGGCAAGGTCAGTGACTCGAGTCTGTTCGGTGTGTTCCATGCCGTCGTCCGGAGGAGGGGCTGTCGGCCTTTATTTTGGCCTACCCGACATGCTCAGTCGGAGACAGGGCAGTCAGGACTCACCCGGAAATGGCGACTGGATGAGCCTCGCAAAATCTGACGAAAATCTTTTAAACTGACCTTTGTGTGTTTGGTGAACTATTTTAGTACAATATGAGATGGTATTCTGAACAAGACGCCATGACTGAATTTCCGGAGAGAAAAAAAAAACTCATGTGACGCGTTCGTCGTATCAGCTGCCGGTTTTCATTTTCTGGGAAACCATACAGAGACGCGGCGCCTGCTGCTATGCTAAGTTGTAAGGTTTTTGTAAGGGCACTGACATCACTCACTTAAGGCACCCTGCCATTCTCGCGCTAACTTATCCTACTCTCGTAAG
This sequence comes from Zingel zingel, assembly GCA_023566125.1. Classification (NCBI taxonomy): domain Eukaryota; kingdom Metazoa; phylum Chordata; class Actinopteri; order Perciformes; family Percidae; genus Zingel; species Zingel zingel. Next base: position 34,382,777 of record CM042320.1, on the reverse strand, counting down.
GGGGTTGCGGTATACCGCGGGAATTTCTTGCTTTTCAACCGCGGTAAGAAAAAAATAAAATCCATACCATCCCAGCCCTACACTACAGGTCCGCTTTCACCTGCGACCCAATAGCAGCTGGGAGCGGGAGGAAGCGTGGGTTAATATGTGTATTGATACTGCTTGGATGTCGACACAACTGAGTGAGTCGATTGACTTCAAAAAGATCGCCACTTTGCTTGAACCAAAGTTCAAAACACCTGCTCAAGTATGTCTTCTTCAGTCCATTGGCTATTTAGGTTTTTTCCTGGCACACTTCACTTCCATTTACTTACTGTGGCATCTTGTGTAGACTCTTTACATATTTGTGCTCATCATATGTACATTTTATGTGATGGTGTTATTGAATACATATTTCTAAAATTGTATGATGTTTGAGTTAAGTTATTACACAATACTTTTTCTGACCTTTTTGATTCTCACCCCTGACAAATAACCCTTATCACAAAGAAAGACTAAAACTAAGCATTTTCACAAAATAAAAACTAAACTAGCAAACCCGCTTTCAAAACTAATTAAAAACAAAACTGAATTTGAAAACTGTCAAAACAAAATAAAAAATGCAAATTACTCATAGCTAACTGAAGTTAGCTGCATCCAGTTATACTGTTGTGGAAACACTGGTTAAAAAAATAAAAATACAGGTTTTCGGCTCATGCATACCATAATATAGGTACAACTGTGTTGATAAAAATTAAAAACTGAAGACAATGTCAGCTGTGTAGATTGGCATTTCTGCAGTAGAGCCGGTGAATGTTGGGGGCGGGGCAGCGCGGAGAATGTGAGTGAGTGGAGAAAAGCTAACACAGGCACGGCTTTACAGAAGACACACACACACACACACACACACACACACACACACACACACACACACACACACACACACACACACACACACACACACACACACACACACACACACACACACACACACACACACACACACACACACACACACACACACACACACACACACACACACACACACACACACACACACACACACACACACACACACACACACACACACACACACACACACACACACACACACACACACACACACACACACACACACACGTTTATTTCTGTTAATTAGGACTGGGGCTGAAGCATTAAATTGAAATTGTATCGAAATCGCAATATGGACTAGTGCAATATCCAAATCGCAGGGGGTGCAATATTTGTTAATGGCAAAACGTGTGTCAATCTATTCTGAATTAAGTATTGTGGTGCTGCAGAGATGTCCTGGCCTACAAATCGTATCCTACAGACTTGATACAAAAATGATCATTCCCTCCGATATCTTGAATCATATCGCAACATCAGTCAAAATCGCAATTAGATATTTTCCTCATATCGTGCAACCCTAATTAGGACACTCCTGTGCACAATTAATGAAAATGACACATTTGCTGTGGAGTCAAGCACAGAGGGGCTCTGAGGTGGTGGAGACAGAGGAAGAGCTGCCATTGGCGTGGCGCACCGCCACGGACCCAGGGCATGCTGGGAACCGCCTTGCTCTCAGCGGATTGGTTCAGAATCGACAACGTGACGTTTTATATAAACTTTTGTTTTTGAATTGGAGGGATTTTAATTGCCATTTGACTGATTTAAAGGGCTTATTTTGGATAGTAATATCATCTACAGTCTGTTCATAATCACTACAGTAAATCTTAAAAAAAAAAACAACACACTCATACATCACAACAATACATTTAAAAAAGCAATAGCCTACAATGACTGTAGAGGGTGAAAGTAACTTATTTGGGTTGGTGTGAGTCGGTGATTTCAGGTAATTGTTATGAATGCTGTCAGAGCCGATCTACGCATTCTCACATAATGGCCCTCATTTATGAGACGTGCGTACAACCTAAATCAGCAAAGCAAGGCATTTATCAATTTGAACCGGAGTGTAGGCTGCGATAAAATCTCACGACTGGTCTGAACTCGCGTACGCAAGTTTTCGAGTGAGCGTAGACTTGCGGTGCAGCATATAATCCATTTAACAGGATAAGTCATCAGTTGATGACTTATCAGCAATAGTAGATCCGGCTCTTTTAGAGGACCTCTACGTGCCGGTACAACAGTGAACACGTACGTGCACGGGCCACGGTGGAGCGCTCCATCGGATTGATTAAGGGAAGATGGCTATGTCTTGCATCAGTGGGGGCGGACCCTACTATACACGGCAGAAAGTCTGCAACATTGTTTTAGCCTGTGGGGTTCTGCACATCATCGCGCAGGAAAACAGGGTGCCATAAATGTAGCGATGGAGTCAGATGACCAGATGCCCAGAGAGCAGTGTCCAGCACAGCCCCAACTGGGGGTTATACGAAGGAGACAGGATATTATTCCTCGATTTTAAAAAAGGTATAGTGTTTTGTTTGGCAATGATACTCAATACAGGAAACATAACTATGCACATTTTTATTTACTCTTCATATATCAGGTTTGTGTCGTTAATGGCCACAAGTGAACAATTGAAGGGAAAAAAATAAAAAATAAATAAAACACTTTAAATTTTGCTGCCTTGCGGGACAGCATTATCTCCTTTCCTTTCGTAAAGGATGGTCCAGTGTATCCTACGCTAAAGCAAGCAACAAAGGAAGCATTGAAGTACCTTTCCATATCACTTTTTTTCAATTCAAATGGCTCTTATCATGGCAGCCACTTAATTACTTCCGGGTCATTTCACTCAGTTAGGAAGCTTCCTAAGCAAATTTGACTATTCGACCGCAGCCCTAGTCTGCACAATTATGCATACTTTGGGCATACAAATTGCGTGATCAAATCACTTCTTATTGGATGGCAAGGTTCACAGTTATCATAATTGATCCGAATTGAAGGCAAAGCAAGTTTATTTATATAGGGCTAGCCCAATTTCTACAAATGGTATATAAAGTGTAGTGTGTATTTATTAAAACAAATCTATAAACGTGTAAAATAATGAATTACATTTTAAATGGAGGAAAAAAAAACGGTATAACTACTTATTTTGCGCAAACATGTCAGCTCTCAATTGTGCGTAGATTCTGTTCTTACCTAAATAATCCCAAATAAGAAAACATTTGTAAATGGCAGAATCTAAGTGAAAACTGCATAAGTGGGGTTTAAGAACAAATTTGTTCTTAACGTTGGTGAAGGAGGACCATTGCTAGAAAGGGCACAAAATTCAATACATTTTGATGTAAAATGAATGTATGAAGAGTTAAAACTGGATGTCATCGCAAGGTAAGAGAATTTTGCTTCTGCCTCTCTCCACTCGTCAGTTGGGCCCTGCACTGAGTCTGAGCATTCCATCCCGTACACACTGATGTAAGGCATTTTTCCTAAAGCTCAAACAAGGTTTAATATTTTATTTTATTTTTTTTAAGTATTTGTGATTTGAAAGTTGAATACTACCCTGAATGTATAAGAGATGTGGAACGTTTTAAAGTTTGAATGGAGTTTCTCGGTGAATGTACAAATGAGTAAATAGCAATTGAACATGTATGAAAATGTATGAATTTGTTTTAACATTCCTTTCATCCACTTGAATGGGGCAAATTTGCCTGCAAAAAGTTTAATATTTCAGAAATGAAAGTTATGAAAAATCTGTATTGAAGCAGGAAGGTCCTAATTGAGCTTAACATTTTGAATGAATGTTTCTATATTGAAAAATGTGGAGTTAGTGTTTTAAAAAAAAAAAAAAAAAAAAAAAAAAAAAAAAGGCACGGAAGAATAAGAATAAATACATAGACGAACATAGGTTGTGAATGCCTTCAGCAGTCACACCAAGAATAAGATGAAGAATACTAAAGAATCGAACAACAACAACACTACTGTGAATGCTGCTGAATCAGCATTCAAACAATTGTCGTCAAAACAAAGCAGCATATCAAGTAACACTGAAAACATGAATTCCGAGAGACAGAAGACAATAGAATATTGTTGTGCTACACTCTGAGGACACATGCTCAGGCTAATGCTGCAGATTCACAGTTTGCTGCATCACATCCTTTGCCAGGTGGCCAACTCCAGCTGTATGCTTGTCACATGACTACAGCTAAGCTGCACACTGACTGAAGGCAGCTTCTGAATGTACTCAAGGGAAAGTCACAAGAGAAATCTAGTGTCAACATTAAGTATTGAATTAATTAAGATGCAGTTTGACAACATGGCTACAGTATGAGACTTCATTCAAGGTTCCAGACAGTTTGCATTTTAACATTACTTCAAACTCAAACCCGTGGCCTGGCCCATCAGAAAGTACAAGCTGAAAACAGGACCCGTTGGTGGGAAGCAGAACTTTGGCCTAGGAAGCCAACTTTCCCTTACCCTTAGTGGCTTTGCCACTTGTCAGGCCACCATTGTAAATAAGAACCCGTTCTTAATGACTTGGCTCTAAAAAATTAAAAAAAGTGAGAAAAAAAAAAGAAGTAAACTTTAGACCAGATACTACTTGGTACCTGTGCTCTGCTTAATAACACAGGTTGATTGTGTTACAAGTCTGCAACTTGTGCAATACATTCAGTAATTCAATGCAAGTAACCGTGAAACATCTTAGCTGTAGGAAAAAGCACTGGTACCATTATGTGCTTCATTTCACATTTAAAGAGTAGGCACACACACCAAATACAGATTTGTCTTAATGTCTAGGACGTGTATGCATTTGTATCTACTTGTGACTACAAATTTCTGTCTTGGAGGCCTACACAAAATATACAAGGATTTTTTGCGTACACTCAAAATGTCAGACATTCCTTACAGCAGCAGGAACAGTTACAGTAAAAAATTCAAACCGGGTCCACTAGGTACGGTTCAGAGCCATTTATGCATTGTTTGCCTCACAGATTTCGGTCAAAAAAAAAAAAAAAAAAAAAAAAAAGTCTTGGGCAGAAAAAACAAACGCCAAAGATTCTTTTGTACCTTAAAATAAAGTTTCCAAAATCCAGTTTCAGTGGTTCATCAAGTCTTAACAGGGTGAACGGCACTTCTGCATTCACTTTGCAGCCCTCTATCAGCTAAAACCGCACTATGCAAGTTTGCCAGATCGGGTAGCGGATCTGTAGTTCGAATGACAACGGCAATGGACAATTCCACTTCCAACCTGTAGGGGGACCGAAGAGGAAAAGTGCTTTGGTGTTGCTTTAAAGTAATTAGGGGAAAAAGAGCCATGTATTCAAATTGTAGTTTGCACAGATGGATTGCAGCAGTCTCTCGGTCTGCTGTATGGGAGCATATGGATTTAGTGTTACCTGACTGACGAAAAAAAAAGTGGTGGATAAAGCGGGGACTGTGTGCAAGCACCGTGCAAAACATGTGGCTTATGCTAGCAGCAATACATTAATGCGATGGCGCATTTACAGAGGCAATCACGCCAGTGTGTCCACTGACTGTGCTGTTGAGCTTACGCTTCACCTGGTATTAGTAGGGTCTAAAATGTGGCCATTTATTATTAAAACAAAACTGCTTTGTTTGATTAGAAAACGTTTTATGTTCTTAGCCAGAATTGTGTTAAGACTAACAGGTAATTTTTCCAAATAATGAAAAAGCATGTTGAAACTGGCAAGGCCAACAATCAATGTCATGTAATGTGAAAAAACACTGCCAGATAACGTGTAAAGATTTTTCAAAAAGGCATTTACTTATATAAAACAAGACCTAGTTTTAATTTATTCTTGTTTTATCCTCAGCCATTCAACACCTACAGGAAAGATTAAGCAAGCAGATGAAATGTGTCAACTAAAAAGGCAATAATGTCAAGCCATGGGGATCGATGCATGCTCCAGCAACACACATCAAGGTTGATCAGTCTGCAGTAACCTGGGGTCTCATTTATAAAACTGTGCGTAGGATCCTTACTATAAGTGTACATACGCCCAAAAGGGCGTACGCCAAAAAAAAAGTCAGATTTATAAAACCGTGTGTACGCACACCTGTAAGCAATGTTCCCTTTATAAATCAGATTACCTACAAGTGTGCGTACGTCGATCAGCCTCTTATCCCGCCCTGTACACGCCCATTTTTAACCATAAATAGTCAATGCAAAGCACCTCATGAATGCTGATCAGTATATTAATGACCCTGGCAGTTGTTACACCGAATCATGATGACTGGCAGAGAAAAAGCAAAAAACTTCTCAGACGTTCAGGATTTGCTGCAAATTGAATTATAATTTTGGCATGTTCTTGCACAGTGTAGGGAAACTTGATCTATAACTACGTGTATTAATAATACGTCCAAAACGGCAGGGATTTGGCTACGGCACTCGGGGACAGCTTCGATATACCAGACGTATATAATAAGATTTAACAGAACTATACATTATAACCAAACAAGCCTTAGTGATAAAGTTGAAAATTATATATAATATTTATATTAAAAAAAAAAAAAAAAAAAAAAAAAAAAACACACTTAGCTGTCTGACATTTCCCTCTGGAAACAGCCGGTTTGTGCGAGGACCTGTAGCCTATTTGGACTGGGATGGCACGGTTCCAGAGTGTTGCACTCTCTACTGGACCCATTTCATATATCGTACATATATCCAAGAGCTCAGCTTTAGGAAATCTAAATCGGCATATTTGCCAGTCATCGTCATGGTCCCTGAAGTCTCCTTTTCTCATGATTCTTCTATTAGCGTAGTACTCCTTCCTGCAGGGCCAGCAGTGCCATCATGCAGCATTACGCACGGAGGGGTCACCAGTATTTATATGTTTACAACAATTTGTGATTGTTAACACCTTGCCAACACAGCATCAACTAGTGGTATCCCTCACCCCCCCGAGATACAATTTGAAGACGAAAGAAAGTGTAATAGGCAAACACTTTTCTTCATGCAGGTTTTGTCACGAACAGTATTAAAGTTCAGACTGATAGCGAGGACATTAAGGGTAACGATTGCACGAGAGCTTAACTGCCGTTTTTTCAGACTTTGACATTTGATGATATATGCAGAGTATTAAAGACATATTTAGTTATTTACACTGCGTTCTTCAGTTATCTAATGATGGGGTATTTGATGCTATCCTGTATTCCATGGAGTCGGGCCATCTCCTCCTCCTCCTGCACTCCGTAGCGGACAATGTGACGGCGAGACAGTACCGATTAAACATTAAGAACAAATTTTTATTTAAGATTTGAGTTGGCGGTGTTTCTGAAACAATTATCACTCAGTACAAGTGCAAATCTTCATGATAACGTGGATGATATGGATTGAAAAAAATGTGCGTGAGGCATCAATACGTAAAGAATTAACACACACGCACACGCACACTTTATTTTATATCAGAAAATATTGGACGTAGAAATAAGCACTGAAAATGTGTAGAAGAAGAATTAAAAAAATGTAAGACGTTGGAAAAAGCAAAAACAAATTGTGAAAAAAGGCGTCACAAATGTCAGGGGAAAAAAAAGTGTTTTTCAAGGTTGAAACGAAGACAACACATGGGTTAAGCACTGATGGTTAAACAATTATGTGTAATTAGAAACTAGCTCTATCAAGTTCACAATACATTAAACATGTATTGGAAAATAACTGTTAATAGTGAGTATCTTAAACTTGATGCGAGCAACATTTCCCTCACCCCCAAACTGTCCACACATTACTAAAATAAGTTACTTCACACATCTTAATAGTGATGACGTGATGGATTTCAGCAAAGTAAGTGTTATTATACAAGAACAAACATATCAGAGCAAAAACCAGACTACAAACAGGCCTTATGAAGGCAACGAATCCAGTGATTCTCATTACACACAGCAGCCTTACATCATTACCACTCACTGTCCATTTGCACAATGGGCGACGCTATGTTTGCGCTGCGCTTGCCGCTGAGTTCACCGAGACCAGGTTGCACTTTTGAGCACAGTCGCGCTGCTCCCGCACCGGCGCGCTTTGCTCGACGCAGTGAAACACTGGGGCGTCGTTAACGCCTTTGGTCTGAAAAGGCCCTTTAGGGCCTTTGTAGGCCTTTCAGACCAAAAGCGGCGCGGACATCGCTGCGCCGGCTTGTGACGCGCCAAGACGGCGTTTCGCTGCGTCAAGCAAAACGCGGGCGCAGCAGCTGCGTTTAAAGTTCTATCTGGTTGAACTTTGGGCGAAGCGCGCTGTAGATGTGCGCTGACCCAAGCGGCAAGCCCAGCGCAAACAGTGTTTCGTCTGAAAGGCCTAATAAGCTTCATTATATTAAAACCACACCGACTATTTGGGCTTTGAATGCCTTTAACACTATTAACGTTCCCGTTAGCCTGGGAGTACATTAAAAGTTAGGCCGCTTAGGTAACGTTAGCCCTCTTTAAAAGTCCCTCATATGCTGCCGAGCAGTCAACCTGCATCATTTAAGGGCTCAACGTTAAACAGACTGAGATCAGTGGTAGCGTGCGGGAAAAGGAGAACCATTGCGAATTAAGAATTTGTTAAACACAACAGCCCCAGGGTGGCTGGGCGGTCGCATTGGTGACTAACTCTCTGTGGTAACGTTAGTGAGGAGAAAATGCGAGTAACGTAAATACAGTAAATGCCCATAACGTCTAACTTGGTCCCTAACGTTATATCTGCGTATATCTTCGGCCAACACTACAGTAGTGTTAGCCACCCTTCCCTCCTCTTGGTGCATCTCTTCCTACACGATGTCACACGTTGAGCATTTAGAAAACCAATTATGTGCGCCGCAGTTCAATGAATACAGGGAACATACGGCCCGTGGAAGTAATTTGAAAGGTATACGTACCAGAAATGTCGTTGTTTCCCGGTTCTTGAACTTAGGAGTCTGTTGTGTGGCAGTGCAGCAGCTTGTACAGCTTGAGTGGCGACTTAGCAGCAGGAAACCAGCAGCCTGGGCGGATAAATGCACCGCCGTGACGTCACCGGGACAGAGGGTCTCCGGCACAGATAGGGTGAAAAAGATGTCTCACTCCTCCATATTTCACTTCATCTAAATAAAAAATGGCTTCAGGTGAACCTAAAACGCACATTCTGGGTGTCATGTTTCCATCAAATTGTCAAGCGAATTTTAAGCGAACTTTTAAAATGTCGTGAAAAAAAAGAAAATGCGAATTAGAAGCGTTTCCATCAACTGTTTAGAGCGAATAAACCTGACTACGCAAAGCGTAGTGTCGCCTCTGAACAATGTGGTCTGTAGTGGGGTTTCCATCAACGTATTTTTATGCGCATTAGAAAATGTTGATGGAAACGGCAAAATTCGAAAAAAAAACTTGCTCAAATTCGCAATAAAGTTTTTACGCTCGCTTAAGTTTTTTTTTTTGTTGCTTTTTTTGCCTTTTTCGAAAAAGATAATGCGCAAAATGGGAGATGGAAACAGCTTTGCCGAATAAATTGTGACGTAGCAAACATGACTATATAGTCCAGGTATCCATCGGATGGGGGAAGGATCGGGAAATGGGTCCTATCCAGTGCGCCGTACACTTGTGGCACAAGACACAGCGGTGTGCTAACGGTTGTCTTGCTGACAAATGTCTCTGCCACAACCCTGCATTCTGCACAGGTGGCCAACTTGTAAATGCTACCTCTTAGCTTCTAAACTCGTTGATTTTCTAAAGTCTGGGTGGGCATGGAACTCGAATAAGGTGACAAATAATGTATAGCTGTTGGCAGTGTGAGAACTCAACCTTTTTAGTTAAGTTAAAGATCAGAAGTATAAGTAGAAGTAAAGTAAAAGTAGAATGATCCCTGTCCTGGTTAGGCTATATTATTTCATTATTGGATTATTACAAGAATGAGACCGTCCTTTTTCTAAGAGAAAGAGCGACACTGCTATAAAGCAGAAGTGAGTCTGTCAGAGACATGAAGACCTGGTGACCGGAAGAAGCTTCCTGGTAGAGTGAGTCAAACTGACTATTGATGTGACCCATATGGAAAATGATATTAGAAAGATTTTACAAATGTTTTGTAGAAATAACACACTCTTTTTGTTTTTGACAGGTTTCAGGAAATAATTGAGAGGACAGGGATTGATCAGCTGTTCACGGCTGAACTGGTGAGTAAAATATAGAGGATCTTCAGACTTTAGATATTGAAATAATAAATAGTTAAAATTGAGTCCGCTACAGACCTGTTGAGACTAACTAAAGAGTGGTGTTGACAGGCCTGGACAACAGCGAGACTCTTCTGTCTCAGTCAGATGGAAGAAGAGCTCCTGGAAGAGCTACAACAGGAGGAAGTAGAGACACAGGACTTCCTGGTTCAGGACTGTGATGATAAGAAGAAGAAGAAGAAAAAGAAGAAGAAGGGAGTGCGTGCCTATTTCTGTGGTTTTTGGAAGATGATGACATGTTGCTTCCGTGTTTCCACTAAGCAATAAAACGCAGCACTCCCTCTGCAATAATACTGTTAAATCCATCCAATAAAAACTATTCATTTTACTTTTCAACATGAATTCCAAAAACCTCAGTGTACATGAAACATATACAGTTGGTTTGATTCAGGTAGAATTTTTAAAAATAATTTCCTACTACTGGTCAGTCAGCATCTCATTCCCTTGCTTACATACAGTTTATGCAACTAAAAATTCAGCTGACTGTACTGGACAGCATAGGCACCGATACCGTGGGTGCTCCGGAGCTCGAGCAGCCACGGAAATTACTGAGCACCCACGTGTGCCAGACTGCCAGTAGGCTACATTCATTTAAAATGAAACATTGCATTTGTTGCTAAGTGGAGCATCTGTCATAGTGTGATTGGTTATGTCGCTGTCAGTCCCCTGCTGATCGCAGTTACGTGTCAGTTCAAATTTTCATCTCCAATCCTATCTGTATTTGTGAGAAGTGGCGCTGTCCTGAGTTGAAAGATAGCCTTCTTTACGGCTCTATCGAGTTAATAGGCGTGTGTCCATTTCCTAAGGTTCTGAAATGCAAAAAATTTTTGACTACTTTTTTTTTAAAAGGGCGTGCACCCGTGAGCACCCACGGAGGAAAACATAAATCGGCATCTATGCTGGACAGTGGATGTATTTATGTTTCATATTTTTAATTAATTAAAAATTAATTAATTCTGATTTTTTCACAAATTGCACCCTGGTCATTCTTATTCATTTTGAAAGAGCAACAACCAATAGGCAAACTCCAGCACTCAATAGACCAATGGTGTAACTTCATCAATCAGTCAGTCAGGGACAGACTTTCACATTTTGTTTTTTATTTTTTTTATTAACCTTTATTTTACCAGGAAATAATCCCATTATCTCCATAATTACATCAGTGAATACCAAAATAGTTCTTGGTTCTCAGTCAAAACTAAAAATAAGTCATTTATTTGCTTCATGATATATAATACACATTGGTCATAGGGCATAAATAATAGTCCAGTGCTGAAGCAACTTTCTAAGTCTTTTATAAACTGTTGATTAACAGGTGGGCCCTTCTTAGGTGAATGCTCAGAAAATGTGGTAGTATAGCTCCTGGATGGGGTTATGTGAAACTTTCTCACACTCTCTCCATCTCCAGTACTACTCTCCACAAACAGATCCACGTCTGTGTAAGAAAAAAAGAATAAAACAGATTTAGAAAAACAAAACATTTGCAGTAATGCTTTTGCTTACTTCTATTCCCCCATATATAACTAAGATCTGTTGTTATCCCAAGTTGTATGATGTATGTTACAAATGGACACTTTAATTATTACATATCCTCATTTCTGGGGGGGTAATCATTTTAAATGTATACTATGTTTGCTTTCACCCATGAGGTTGGCACTGGAGGTTGTCAGCACAGGGACAGTGGTCACGGGGACCCTCCTGGTTCCAGGCCAGCATGTCCATCAGCAGGTTGGGATGGCTCAGACAGGACTCCCCCTTCTCTGGTTTGGGATTACACACTGGAAACAACAGCTCTGGAGGAAGATAATAATGGAAGTCCAAATCAGTCTTTAATTGTTGCCACTTTATCACTGCTAATATAAATTGCTGTCACACACAAACCAAAAATATAAAGCCCCTCACATACTGAAGTCCAATTTTCACAGACATTAAGACTGGTCTCAGACAAGAGTATTTTTTCCATGGATGTCCCCATTCAGTTTGGTTTTGGTCTTTTTGGACCATGTTTGAAGAGTTTAGACAGATTACAAAAAGCAGTGAGAAAGTAGCAAATGTGGAATTTATTTATATAAAACATCACAGAGTATTACTTTAATCAAAATCAGGCAGGTTCTACTGTATATATGCTATTTGGTCCAAGAGTGATACATAGAAGAGTCAATATGATGAACTGTCACTATAAGTGTGTGCATATGTTCTCACTATTTCCATGTCAATTCTTCAGTTCTGACTGGCTGTAATGGGTAGCAATGTTTCCTCCACCATTTCCATTTGATACTGGATGGCCTTTGTGTTGATTTGACCAGGTGCTGTATAAACTGAGGGAGGCAATACAGTGTGTGTTTGACTTAGGTTCCATTGAAGATAGAGAGAGATGAGAAAATATGAAACCTTAGCAATTTAACAGCCCCTAAAGATTTCGTTTTTGCTGACCTCCAGTGGTTCAACTTCTCACCGTGCTACTCCTCCAATGTATTGGGCTGGAAGCAGAAATCTCATAGACACCTAAAAACCTGGACAAATAAAAGCTTTTTCATGGCTAGATGTCTCTGGTGGTCAGTGAGAATATGGGCGTTTTTTTAAATTTATGGGTCAGTTCACCCAAAGTAACTTTAAAATAATAACAGTAGTAGTAGTAGCAACAAGATGTACCATAACACTTTCAAGAGAAGCAATAGCAGATGCAACTGTGCTGCTGAATATATATATATATATATATATATATATATATATATATATATATATATATATATATATATATATATATATATATATAGTGGATGCAATAGAAAATTAGATTATGGAAAACAGGACAGGGAAAATTAAATCTTACATGAAGGGCATGCAGAGACATATGCTAAGCTAAATCGATTTGAATTTAGCTCAACAGACTTGACTTTTTTTTTTTTTTAAACTTACCCTACAGCAGTGTTTCTCAAACTTTTTCAGACCAAGGATGACTTGCCCCCCCCCCAAAAAAAACTCACAGAGCACCTATCTGCCATCATATCCCTAAAAAAAACAGGCCCCCTACTTCAACAGTATATTACAATTTACAGCCAAATTAAATGACTATTTTATAAAGAGCTTATCATTCATTATCTGTGTTGCTGCTGCTTATATCAGGGAAGCAATATCTTTCTTAAGCCATCCATCCATCTTTTCAGTTGACATTAACCAGAAATTGTATTCCTCTTTATTTCCTTCAAATGTCAAACTGATCATTTCTGACATGAATTGGAGAAACGGTGGGCTTCATTGCTGAAGTCCGACAACACAGAAAAAACAGTTAATTTAAATAATAATGTTTGAATTTACAAATGAGTTCACTTGATATTGAAAACAACAAATCTATGTGCCTCACTATTATACGACGGAGCATTAGGGCCACATCGAGGAAAAAAAATTAAGGAGAAAGATGTTATTTTTTTAACATTTATTTTGCATTTTGAGAATAAAGTCGAAATGTCGAGAATAAAGTCAACATGATGAGAAAAAACTTGATATTTCAAGAATCATGTCAGACTTTTGAGAATAAACCAAACTACTAACTTTACCTATAGTATTCTACAAACTGCATGAACTCTTTCTCTTTTAGCGCATAAACACAGTATGGTGATAAGTATTAGGACTTTGAAGAGATTTGCGTCTCTTCAGAAGGAGAAACCACACAAACTCGGAAGAGGTGGCCGTATTCCTGCAAACTGAAATAGCTCGTAATGGACAGATGCAATAAGGGTATCGATGGTTACACCTACGTGCAATACAGAGAGGATATGTTGTATCACAATACACAATAAGACAATTGATCAACGTGTTTGATCCTGAAGGAGTGGCGCTCCAGCGAGCACGGCACTCCAAGGATGTAACCCATGTCTATGATGATGCCTACATGGCAGCTGGCATGGCAGACAGTCTCTCTAATGTGATTAAGTGATAAAGGAGTTGAATTTATTCTCGTCATTTCAACTTTAATCTCGACATTTTGACATTATTCTCCAAATGGTATAGTTCAACTTTATTCTCGTCATGTTGACTTTATTCTCGACATTTCGACTTTATTCTCGAAAAAGTATTTCAACTTCATTCTCGAAAAAGTATTTCAACTTCATTCTCGAAAAAGTATTTCAACTTTATTCTCGTCATGTTGACTTTATTCCCGACATTTCGACTTTATTCTCGAAATGCAAAATAAATTAAAAAAAATATCTTCCTCCTTATTTTTTTTCCTTTGATGTGGCCCTAATGCTCTGTCGTACTATTAGGCTTTGGAGTTGGTGGCAGGCGGTTTGACAAACACTGTTTAGAATTTTAAATTAAAAACATGATATTTTACCAAATCTACTCATGGACCACCAAGGGTCGCTTACGGACCACTCTTTGAGAAATACTGCCCTACAGCATGTATTTGAGCTCATACTATGCATATGTGAAATATGAGGGGTGTCACTGTTAAAGCTCACCTCGTTGAAAGGCACAGCAGAGGTCTGGCCTGCAGTCACTCTGATCCTGACAGATAGTTCCCTCTGTTCCTTTGGTGACATTGACTGTACACTGCCCCCACACACACATCTGATCTGAGCAACACTCCTCATCCTTAGTACAGGGCTGAGTGGGGACACACATTCAGATAGGCAAACAAGTATGTAAAGCACACATAGTCTAAAGCTGCATACATGGTAATGTATTTTTGTACCATCATCCGTTCTTTCATGGATCATTTTTAGTATTTCCAGTTAAAGGCACTATGGTTTGATTTTTAACATTAAGATATTTTTGCCATTTAATTTATTAAAGGGTAACTTATTATTATTTTTTTCAACCTGGACCCTATTTCCTATTTTTTGAGTCTCAGGGCGCTTTCACACCTATAGTTCGGTGGACTTTGTTTGTTTGAGCCGCACCAGAGTTCAGATGAGCTTTCACACCAGCCCAATCAAACCGGACTATCCGACCAAATGCTCCAGGATTAGTTTTAAACGGACCAAACGAGGTAGGTGTGAAAGCAACCTAAGGGCATTTTCACACCTGTAGTTTGTTTGCTTTGGTCCAAATCAGTTGGTGAGTTTGTAAACTTGGAGCGATTTGCCCTCGGTATGGTTTGGTTTGGTTTCACACCTGGAGAAATCCAAGCGTACCAAAATGCGCCATTACAAATCATGCAAGAACGTCCAGCTCTCTTATTGGTCGGATGTGTCTTGGGGTAGGAGCAAGAAAGTAAATACAGAAGGTCTGTATTCTGGACTAGTGCATATTTCTTGTATCTACATTGTCAAACCAGCTCATTTCATTAAAATGATCAGACATCTCTTTCGCGAGAGACGTTACTACATCTGCTCTGGTCACCGAGACTTCGCTCTGCTCTGCCGGCGTCTGTCTCCAATTTTAGCGGCAGCTGATTTGACCACGGACATACGAGTGACGGACGGCAAGCTTGACCGCAGTCTATTTCTGTAATAGCACTGCAAGCTACTACAGTTTGCTGCTCTGCTGCATCGTAGATTGCTAATCACACCTGACTACAGGAGACATTAGCTCAGACTTACAGAGTATGTATAGTTGGTGTGGTTCGAGTATGGATCACATTCTCGCCGCAAACAAACCGCTCCAGAGTTCGATTGAAAGCGTACCGAGACCACTTCAGGTCTCGGTACACTTGTTTGGTCCGCCGACTTGAGCTGCAAAGAAGCTCTGGCCGCCCTGTCAAGGACGCTTGTCAAAAAGTATGAGGAAGCTTTTTGACGCTTTGGCCGCTCTGACGTGGCAGCATTCTTCGATCATGTTCAACACACGATTGAAGAAAAAACACAAGCAGCCACTGCACGGTCAATACATTGACACTAGAAACCTTTTATAAATTACATAAATTACACAGAATTTGTATTGGTTGTTGGTCACAGCGGTGTCTGTTAGCAGTTAGCTCGCTCGTTAGCCGCTGAACCGCAGCAGCATGCAGGCAGAGCGAGCAGCCGCCAGCTGTTGATCCGTGCAGGACTTCACTGTGAGCGGACTGTTTAGAGACGATGTGACCGGCAGGTAAGGTTAACTGGTCCCAATACGCAAACAACGTCATATCATAAATGATAGGGAACACAGCAACGGCGATTATGAGCTTTTCCTCCATTTTCTCGGAACTAATGTTTTCATAGGAACGAAAGTTTACATCGTATGTTTCTCCGGAATCAGCCAGCGCGAAGGACGTCTATATTCCGATTGGTTGCTGGCGTTTGCCGCTGCTTGCCGCTGAACCGCGTCATAGCTCATTACCATAAAGTTGACCTACTTTCAACTTTCTGATTGACGCTCTGGTCGCTCAAAATGCGACACCGACAGATTTGCCGCTCCTTGAAGCTGAGAGAAGCCAGCTTCCATTGAAAATGAATGACTTCCGGTAACTTTAGAAGCTCAAGTAGGTGGCGGTGTGTACATATAGTTATGAACTGCACCAGCGGGACAAATGAACTCTAGTGCGATTCAACCGAACTAAACCAGGCAGGTGTGAAAGCGCCCTAAGTGGCTGATGAAAATAAAAAAAATTTAAATTGGTCCAGAACGTTTGTCACCTTTGTCACTACAAGTGACACATTAAACATAGCAATTTGATCCATTGTTAAAATAAAATATTGATCAGTCCAGCTTTAACTAAATGACTGACTACAAAAAAACAACACAGACTGAATCCCCACCATATCCGTTGGTATGCATGGGAGGCACCTGGAGTTTTTGATCTCATACAGACAGTATTTCAGGTCACCACAGTCCTCATCCACCATGCATTCCTGGGTTGAGGGATAACAACAGTTACTGTACATAGTCAGTAACAGAGCACAGAATTAAAATGCACACTGACAAAGTGGGTCAAAATGAACCACAATTGTGTTCATTGCAAATAGTCAGCTTCCTTTTGTGTTATGTGTGTCCTTTGTGTGTGTCTTCTTGTTGTACAGAAACAGAAATTACTATTTGAACTTTCTTATTTGAATCATATTTTATTTATTATAGTTAAAACTAAATAATTGAATCTAAAACATGTTCATGTTCATCTGATGACTATAATATGCCACAATACCAAAAAGTATGGAAAGCCTGAAAGGCAAGGTGAAAAAAAATTCAAAAAGTTAATCTCTTATGAGATGTTATGTCTTACATCGAAGATACACTTTTAGGCTAAATTAAGCTGTTTTGAGAGTGAGAAAACCTTGCACAATGAAGCACTTGGTGCACTTGCCTGACAACAAATTAAGCTGCCGCTCTGCAGCTTAATGAGCAGGAATAGGGGGGACAAGTCTTTTCATCCCCCACTTCCAGGTGTTACGGTAATAAAGTGGTATGTCCACAGTAAGCCGGGAGTAAAACACTTTTGGCGGATGCATTAAAGGCTGTGACAATCATTGTTACATTCACGACTTTTGGTTGGGTATTCCGGTTCAACAGGCATAAATATGTAGAACCCACTGTTTTCACGTGTCATGTTATGCATGTCATTGGACTACACGTGACTTTTGTTTGCTGTTTTTTTAAAATACCATGAACAGCGCTGTGTATTGTGTGTATGGTTGGGGCTGTGTGGGAAGGTGCTCTACATGGCACTAAAACAAAGCCTGACAATTAGTCCAGTCATTTTAAGCCAAAATGGGGTCAACCTAGAACAAATTGCAACAAAAGCAAACTCAACTAATTTTGTATCCTCAATATGTCCTGAGTAAGGAAAAAAAGCCCAGAAGAATCCCATTAGATGAAAGTTTCGAAAAAAGACCCAAATGTAGCCTATTCATTCTTTTTCTCACTTGAATAGGGTAAACATTTTAACCTTTAGATATCACCATGAAAATTACTGAGTTGATAATTTACATCAAGACAAACAAAAAATGTATTACAAGTTTTTTGAAATTGTTTGTTAACATGGGCAAACGGTATGTGCTAATTTGCATAAATACCACAACAGATCTGAACATTGGGTATAGCCAGGTGAAAATCTCTTGTTGAATCTTATAATATGCAAGACATCCTACGAAAGTACAAAAGTGCAGAGCGCACCGTAAAATGGCCATTACATCTGCAGGCTATCCAGGACATGCTACCCTATCTGGCAGCATAAGGACACAATCTGTACACCAAATCTGCTAGGGTGTATCTTCAGCAGATGCAAAACCTCCAGACCACACACCCAGGAGTCCAGCAACATTTTGAGGAAAGGTTCCACGTGATCCGTCGGAGCGACCGCCTTTGGGCAGGTCTCTCACCTGACCTGATCATTGAGCAGGTTCTCATGAGGAGTTTAAAAACCAGTGGTGGGCTCACATGCCCACCACTTGGAGAAGTAAACCAGGCAATGGAAGGACTCACAGGGGTCAACTACAACACTGGCGAGCAGAATAAAGACATGACCAAAGCAAGGCAAGCACGTGACTGGAAGGATACACTAATAGTTCTCAGTCATCTACAGGAGCAAAATCCATTCAGCAGTGACCCAAGTCTGAGGAACATTGCCACCGGGGAGCATGCTCTTTCCAACATCAACGTTGATACTGCACGGTCTGTTGGCACTGCAATCCTGAAGTCAATGGATAGACAAACACCTGGTGACTATACTTTCAAGAGAAAGGATCAAGCTATTACTCTTGGCATGATGTCTTCTGTGAGGATTGATGGAAATGAAATTCAAGTTGATCCACAGCTTCTCTTCCAGAGACTGGTGATGTGGCACAGAAATGTGATGAACTCGAGTCAGCCCTCAAGTACGAGCTATGTAGCTATCCTCCATCTCTATTTGATTCCTCCCTTCTACTTCACGAAGCAAAGAAGCCTACCCTCGCTGATGCCATCTGGAAACTGGTTGGGTCAGATGTTCTAGCAGAAAATGTGGTCGATGGCAGCCAGTACATCTTGGGTGATGGAACACTTCTTCAACACATCCCATGGTCCCAGGGATCTACTTACAAAGACATATGCCACCAATACACTGAGTATGTAGGGAAGAAGTATGGCAAGGCCATAGCGGTGTTTGATGGCTATCAAAGTAACAACACGAAGGATGTGACACACCAGAGACGGTCAAAAGGGAGGATTGATGCTACAGTGACATTTACAGCCGACATGACAATGAAGAAGGAAGAGTCCTTGGCAAAACAGGCAGAACAAACAGCAATTCCTTTCTATGCTGAGTGGAGAGCTACAGAAGACAAACTGTGAGACCTACCATGCCTCAGAAGATGCTTATCTGTTGATTGTGCAGAAAGCTGTGCAGTGTGCTACCATCAAGAAAACTGTGCTAATAGGGGATGACACAGATGTCTTAGTCCTTCTCTGCTACCATGCAAGCATGGATTCCCATGATCATTTCCTCAAAGAAGCCTCACATGTGGAACATCAAGGCTACAAAAGAATGGCTCGGCCCAGACATATGTAAGCATATTTTGTTCTTACACGCAGTTCTGGGATGTGACACTACATCTCGCATTCATTGGATCGGGAAGGGAGCATCGCTCAAGAAATTCAAAGAAAGTGACATGTTTCGAGAGCAAGCCAATGGTGATTCTCTACAATGGAAGATCTACAGACACCCTGGACTCCCTCCGATATCATTGGTTCTGTGAGAAGGTGGCATCCAGTTTTACTTACATTCAACCACAGGTCTTACCACCAACATCAGGAGCAGCAAAATACCACAGCCTGTGAGTGTACTTACAAGTACAAGAATGGAAGGGATCAACATCTGGTACATTTCAATTTTACTGAAACTCTGATTTCTGCTAAAGTTCTATGTTTATTGTGTCATTTTGTATCTTGTGTACTTAATTGCTGCTGTGGCAATATCATTATCTCCTGCATGGGGGTTAATAAAGTGTATTTTATCTTACAGATGGACTTTGTCCTATGGAGTGGGGATGGCACAAGTGTGGCGGGGGATTTGTGCCAATTAAGACAACCCTACCTCCTGCTCCTGAGAAGCTCATGAAGGTCAAAAGGTGCAGCTGCCAGTCTGACTGCAGCACCCTGAGATGCAGTTGTAAAAAAAAAACAATATAGAATGTAACCCGGCCTGTGGACACTGCAGTGGAGTGAGCTGCACAAACTCAATGCAGATGGCCTGTGCCGATAATGAAGATGAGATTCTCTAGTGGTGCATTGTGTACGTAATTTGATTGTTTGATCCAGCCACTTTTTATTTTACCTACCTTTTGTCTTCTGCATTCTCCTTACCCTTGTCTCCTGTTCTTCCCTCAGACTCATCCCCCAGAAACCCAGCCCCAAAGCCCATCTCTGCAATAATAATTAATAAAGGCTGATTTAAAGTACTTCTTCCTGCCTCTATGTATTAATGCTCATGGGTAGCCTAAATGGGTTCCATTCAGACCTTAACATTAAGTCTTTTACTGTAAGATGTCAACAAGATTCAACAAGACATTTTCACCTGGCTATACCCAATGTTTAGATCTGTTGTGGTATTTATGCAAATTAGCACATATGTAATTAGATTATGCACCATTTTGTAAAAACAACAAAATAATTTTCATGGTGATATCTAAAGGTTAAAATGTTTACCCTATTTATGTGAGAAAAATAATGACTAGGCGTATGAATAGGCTATATTTGGGTCTTTTTTAAAACTTTCCCCTAATGGGATTATTTTGGGCTATTTTTCCCTTACTCAGGACGTATTGAGGATACTAAATCAGTTGAGTTTGCTTCTGTTGCAGTTTGTTCTACCTTTTTTCATAAAATGACTGGACTAAATGGGGACACAGCGGATTGCAGCTCCAGATAATGTAATTAACATTTTCCACATTAATGATGTACTGTATTACAAACTCCCCTACAGAGCAACTCATCCTCTAATAATCACAATGTAAATTTTTATTGCCTGACCCAATCCGGCACATGTGTGTGTCTTGGTCCTGACTATGTCTGGTGTATTTGGTCTTCTGCATCTGACATCTGAAGTTTACAGAAGGGCTTAATCTCTAAGACAGTTTTTACATATTCTCTCTTCTTTCCTAGGTTGTTGGTAAAACATTTCTTGGTCAAATGTAAATGGCTCAGACTAATGTGAGACTGTTCTTGTGACTGCATTCTATTACGGCTACTCAGGGTAAAGATATTAGTGTTTTCACCTCTTCTATAAGGTGACCTCTACCTGTACTGTAACAGTATGACTGTATAACAACCCTGCATGAGACTTAAGTTAAGAGACTGAGTTGAAAATATGTATGTATGTGATGTTAAATCATATTAGTTTGATTATCTGCAGGAACAACAAATACAGTATGCAACTAAATGGATAACAACATGCACAATACGCTGAATATTCCTTCATTGCAGTTTTTTCCTGTAGCATACATCTTTAGTTAGGCTTTTCTTGGAATGAGATTTAGTTCAACTCTTTTCCAGTGGTCAGAGGAAACAGTGTCTGCCAAAAACAGCACTGGCCTGCCGTGAACTTGCCCCTTTTTTCAGTCTTTCTCTTTGTGTGTGCTGCCTCTGGGAAATCAGCATGGAAACAGAGCCAAGTCCCTGCATGCATTATTGGGGCTGACTGGACTGTGTCAAAGTCAGAGAAAAGATCTAGGGCTCAACAGCAGAAACTGTTTGTTTCTACTCATCTATCATCATTACTCATCTTTAAAATATATGCATACTCACTGTGTAACTGTGTCTCTGATGTTAGGGGAGGGAGTTGTCTGAGATGACATATATATATATATATATATATATATATATATATATATATACATACATAGTAGTTATGTTAAGTTAAATGTTAGAAGTGAATGTTGCTACATGGTAGGTAGGCTGTCACGAGGAGGCCGGAGGAGGCCATTTGCAGTTTGAGGCTACATGTCTTGGAACGACTATGGCGGGGGAAGTAAATGCGTGATCACCATGACCCTTATGTTCTTTGGTTTAGATTACGTCTTTTTTATTTTACTTATAAAACTCTCCTGTGACTTGTTACAGAAGCACAGTGCATTCACCTCAGAAAAAAGATGGAGGCCTTACCTTTATGTCAGTAATTATGTTTTCTATATATTGGAATACTTCATTAACTTAATTTATTCTCGATAATCAAATCATCATAAGCCTCATAAGTAAGAGAACATATTTTTAATAGAATCTAATTTTCTAGTACTTATGAGGTACAGATGGATTCATAAAATTAAATGTTATCTTAATGTGGCTATAGACAAGGGCGTAACTTTGGGTTCAATGTTGGCGGTTAAGATCTCCACTTTTGAGCAAAATTGAAATTTTGTGTGTCAAACGCTTCATTTTCTGGTGATTTTTTTTTATGGTGCGAATGTCTTTATTTATGTAAAGGAAGTTATAATAGGTTTTTGTTGGGGGGTTACACTGGCCAGTTTTGATTATTGGGGGGGTGGGGGTTATAGCCCCCCTTCCCCCCTGTAAATTACACCTACAAATGTTTAAGTGGTAGTGATATTCAGAAAAGTAGTCTTTTCATCTTTAAAATCACAGAAAAAAAACATTTACTGGGTATTTTCTATAAAGTGCTGAGTCAACCAACTTTACTGTGACTTCCTTGAGTGTATTTCAAGTGTGACTCAATGTAGAGGGTTAACTTGCTATACAGTTAGTCATTTTAGAAGTGCAGACCTTATCCTGTCTGGCAGGCAGGCTTACTTGCTTCCCTGGCATTCTTTCCAGCAGCAAGCTCTATTAACATAACCACTTTCTGTACAGCTGCCAGGAAAGCAAAATACCTAAACCACTGCTGTAAAGTGAAATGGCAAAACAGGCGGCAAGCAGTAATAATGACCTCAATCCAAGCCGGCCTCCTGTTGGCTAAAAATGTTTAAAGTATATGTTAGGTCTGTTTGTTGGATGATCTCATTCTTTATAAAAATGGGTTGAGACAATACACCCACAGTTTCAGAAAGTACTCCACCTCTCTGTCTCTTCTTATAGAGATCACAGAGATCATGAATATTTCCAAAACTGAGGGAAAAGTTAAATGTGAACACATTTAAATGAAGTGCTCTGAATAAGTTGACAATTTCATGTTGTCTTATCACTACTAAAAGAGAAACATGTGGTCTCAAACTGGGGCAGTTGGATTTCGTGTTTCTGCCTGAAAACCAAACACATTTCTGGAATCCTGAGTCAGCAGGCTATCAGCTGGACAAGCAGACCTAACACGCTACACTGCTATATGCTCAAAAAGCCCACTCACATGAGTGAGCTCATTTTGTATAGTTCTAATCATGTCAGCATCTGGATGGAATGAAACCAAATCATTAGGAAACTTAGGCTGCTAATGCATTATGTCCATAATTCTCTAATTATTCAAAAGACTCACGTGTTCCACAATGTTGGAAAAGCCAGAAATCTCCATATGGATGTGTGAAAGATGAATCTCTCCTGTTTTATTATTAGTCTCCTATAAATGGCAAAAGGGGTGACATGCTGTATGAGACTTCAAACAGAATAGCAATTATTGTATTTTTGTGTTTACTTAATTTATTCATGTGAAAAGGGAAACATACTCTTATCCCTACAATAACTTAACCCTTGTGTTGTCTTCCTGTTGACCATAAACTTGTCCTACTGGGTCAAAATTCAAAAATAACTTTTTTTGGCGCTTCTCTTTTTTTTAGATGCTTTTGACACGTTTTTAAATGTTTTTGTCAATTCTTTTCAACGTTTTTTAAATTCATGGTCAATAAACCTAATTTAAATGACATTATACCTACTTTTTGAGTTAAAAAAGCAGAAATTATGAATTATTTTGTCTAATAGTTAAGATCAGAGCATGTTGAGTGAATCCCAGACTGGTTTATGTCAAAGTTTAGTCAGGATACTGTATTAAAACCATTTAAATGTTTTTTTTTTTAAATGCTATGAAATTAATAAAACAACCAAAATTCAATGGAAGTAATCATTAATTTTACCTGCGAAGAACATATTGGTTCCATACAATGTACATGCATGCATCCAAGTTAATTTTGGGCAATTTGGTTGTAAGAAGCCCATATTCTGAAATTAAAAAAAACTTTTAAGGACAACACAAGGGTTAAATAACAATCAGTCTATGTGTGACATGGCCTCCAAGAGATGAAAGGGTGTTGCTGAAAGTGACATATCATGTTGTCAAAAGTTAACCCCGTACCTTTTCAGCTTTATCTAGGACCTGAGCCGCTCTGTCTTCATCCTTTACCATCTTTTTTGTCCCATTGTTGTAGTTGGTACGCAGATCCAGTGACGTTAAAGATGATTTAGCACTCTCAGTAGTTATCTGTTGGATTCAATGTTAGGATACAAGTGGAATCCATTCATAAATTAAATATTGAATAAACCACATGGCATTTCCATTATGTCCATACATATATGATATACTGTACATATATTTCCGTGAGGGGGAGTATGAATCCTTAAGGTGGATAACTGTGGAGAGTTTGTTGATGTACAGCATGCACTGATATTAATCTTCATTTCTTGGATGACAAGCACGGAAACTTTCCAGTAGTTCACAAACGATCAAAACCAGACAGTGACTATTGAAGCATCAGCAGACTTATTAGGCCTGTTGAAATCCAATTCCAGGGGGAAAAACAGACTTTACTGCTGCCTTCCAGAAGTCCTAGCTGGTACCAAAATAAAATTGGATGTGTTAAATTCTCAGTCACACATGGGGTTAAGCTTTTTCTGTATGACCTTTTTTATTGAATTGACTGGACAAAATCCATTTTGTAAACTACTATTATGATGAGGACTATTAATAGTATAAGGTCAAGGGCGGCCTCTAGCTCACCTAGTAAGAGCATGCGCCCCGTGTAGACTGAGTCCTTGGCAGCAGCCCAGGTTTGAATCCAACCTGTAGCCCTTTGCTGCATGTCAATCCCTTTCTATCTCTCCCCCTTTCCTGTCTATCCACTGTCACTATCGAATAAAGGGAAAAGCCCCCCAAAAAAATAATAAGGTCAGACATAAAGCAGACATGGAAACTATGTCTAGTGTTGCAACACCTATCTCAGCCTGGTAGTCTAAATTTAAATAGCATGAGGTGACTGACACCGATTGTTTCCACTGCTATAATAAATTAGTCTAGATGTATGAATTACTATATATGATATGGCAAGTTTGTCAGAGCTCTCTGTAACTCTTTCCACTGAAATATAGACTACAACTCTGCCCTTGTATGAATGAATAAAATATGACGCAGACCTGCTCCACAGTCTCCTCCAGTATATGCTGGGTGTCCTCCATCAACTCCTCCAACTCGCGGAACATGTCGTTCAGACTGACCGGGCCCCGCTCCAGGGCGTCCCGCTGGATCACTTTCCCGTTCCGTGCTGTGCTGTCGGTCGGCCACAAGCACAAACTCAAAGATACCAACAGCAGCATGATACCGGACATCTTTCCTTCTCACTCTTTGTCTGCTTGTCTACTGAGCAGCAGAGCAGTGTGACTCATGGAGAAGCACAGCCGCACACAGCTGGATCTGTTTTATTTGGAAAGTCTGAGGAGTGGTGGTGGTGGTGGGCTTATAAACTGGAACGGATCAGATTTAATGATATGGAAAAGGTTCAAATTGCATTCTGTAGAGTATATGTCAAAATCAAATGGCAGTTTATGGTGAGCTTTTAGACTTGTGCACTGTAAGAATTGTTTAACCTTAAAACAGATCAAAAGCTGCCAGATGTGATCTGCAAAGGAATGTTCACCCCACAAACTGAATTCAATCATCATACACGACATACGCACACACAGCAAGCTTATTACATTATATTATTACATTACATAACATTATATTACAGCCTTATTGCAGTTTTATAGCTTTTGCACAACAACAATCCCAATTTATTCTTATGTTATAGGAGGATAAGTAGCCTACAATAAGCTTGTGATGTTGAAGAACCAATATCACAAACTGATAGCAGAAATGTTTTTATTTTATTTTAAAGGTAACTAATATAATAATATACACTTTTTTATATATTGTTTAAAATCGTCTTTACACCATGACAAAAATAAATAACTTATGGACTCTAAAAAAGCAGCTATAGATGCTGTAATCCTGTAAAAACGCCCACCAATCACTGCCTCGTGGTCCGCTTTGAAAGAACCAATGAAATGCCTCCTTGCCCCACTGTGTATACTGTACCCCTCCCTCTGTGTGAGCCTGAGCTCAATGTGTGTTGTTGCCGCGGGAGTTACTGCAAGTCTACTGAAGAATGGAGGAGAAAACTCAGCAAAAGTGCCGCGGTTATTCGCAATACACTCGCCAAGTGTGAAGTAGAACGGTTTGAGTTAATTAATACAACACACACACACACACACACACACAAACACACACATGGGGCATGTTTAATCTCTCTGGGTTTCTTGCCTGTCTAAAACCTGAGAAAGTGATTTGAGAATCACAGTCAGGTAAATTAATCATTACTATGGATCAATATCAATATATGACCGAAGCACTCCATACTATAAGGATGATAAAAGGAGATTGCAAGGGTCAACAGAC
This sequence comes from Zingel zingel, assembly GCA_023566125.1. Taxonomy (NCBI): domain Eukaryota; kingdom Metazoa; phylum Chordata; class Actinopteri; order Perciformes; family Percidae; genus Zingel; species Zingel zingel. The sequence continues at coordinate 34,356,218 of CM042320.1, read as the reverse complement.
CTGGAATTCATATCAATGGATTGCTCTCTAATGAAAAGATTGATGTACGGCTTATTACTGTCTGCTGCCATCTGCTGGCTGTATTGAAGTACTTCGAGCCATCCTGAGTCCCATAAAACATATAAAAGAGGAAATGTATCTTCTCTATCTTCTTCTTTGAGCAGCAGAGCTGACAAGAGCAAAATAGTTTAAAGGCTTACAAGTTGCACTTGCCATTTGTAAACTGCACTGTAATTTCCAATGAGAAGTTGTGTTGACCGTGTTGCACGTGTGTGTTGTGGAGTTTTGTTTATCCATTAATTGGTTCCGTGGCTCTACAAAAATACTCTCCCATTAAAGGCATAGTGGGACAGACCAGACCATACATCAATGGACCAGACAGGTACAATGTCTAGGTAAAAACTAACTAAACGGCCAAACCCCCGCCCCACAGCGAAGTGGAAGCCAATGATGTGGCAGAAATTTTGAGGTGGAATCTGGGGTGCCAATCAGATTGTAGGGGTGGCACTTACCACCCCTGCCATGGCCAAAGCATGCTAATACACCATGGCAAACAGCTGTTTGTTAACAGAGAGCAGCAATTATGAGGGGCCATCAGGGCCATTATTCAAAATTACCTCACACACATACAAGTGAAATTCTCTCACATTCACAACTGAAATGTTATCATATACACTACTGAAAAAGTATAGACTCACATACTATTCTGAAACCTCACACACTGTTGAAAAGCTCTCATATACACTACTAGCCTAGAAATCTAGACGCACCCTAGCGGCAGCAAATTTAATGTCCAGCCAGGGGGGTCTAGGCACTCTCCGTTGGCTTGCGAGCTGGAAAAACCAAACTCTGGCCAGGCCAATCACATCGTGTATAGAGTCGGTGGGTGGACTTATGGCTGCTGCTGGGAACAGTGGTCTTCTGGAAGACTTGGAGTTAAGCTTTTCTTTGAGGAAAGAACAAAGAACAGCACTGAAATCATTCTTAAAAAAGGAAGATGTGTTCGGAGTTTTGCCGACCGGATACGGCAAAAGTTTAATCTATCAACTAGCTTCGCTACCTTCTTCGTTGCTCTGCTTGGTTGTAGTGCTATCCTATTGCGTGCAGAGGGAATTTGAAAGACAACTGTTTATCCCGCTCCTCGGATTGAGCCCCGTCAATGGTGAGTTCCCAGACCCAACATCTTGATGTGGGTCTGGCTTGTCAGGCTAATACACTACTGAAACAAAAACAATTCTAAAATGCTCTCACGCGCAATACTGAAAGCTTTGCGTAAAGCCCCAGCAGAAGCATTTCTGCCTTTAGGGGGCAAATAGAAGAAAATATATATTTAAACAAAGATTAAATGAGGTATTTTGATGGCAAAATTGCCTGAACATGGCAACAGCTAGCTAGCTCAGTGGGTAACAGCCATTTAAATAAAATGGCTAAAAAGGACCTAATTACTGAAATAAACAATATAAAAGTGGCCCACAGCAGCTCGAAAGTAGCTGTTGCAAACACCAGCATGGCCATCATGCACCGTGACTGACCACTGGGGCTTGCAACTGCTATAGGTCCGTCCAGCCCGGCTTCAGGCTGCCGACCACCCTTCTCACGATAGCGGGGAGAAGGGGCCTCAGGTTTGCTAGCTAGCTTTGTATTTAGCTAATTCTTATTTTAGTTTTTAAACTTTTGTATTACAATCTCTATAACAACTTATTTCAATATAATAATAATAATAATAATAATAATAATAATAATAATAATAATAATAATAATAATAATAATAATAATAATTTTGGGGTAATTTACCTCAAATAACAAGCTGGGACAACTGTGTAAAGTACCAACCGGAATCAATTCTTGTCTGTAAGAGCGCCCCATAGACATGGATGAGCCGAAATTCCAGATCTCATCCCTCCAAAGGGAATACGACTAAGACTGCTTTTCACCTATAGACCTTCACCAATTAATGCTAAAGATTTCTTCAGCTAAGCCATCTATCTGTCTCTTAGACATCATCCCAAACTAGGCTACTTAAAGAAGTTTTATCCTTGGTTCACACTTTGTTATTAGATATGATCAATATGTCTTTATTAACAGGTTATGTACCACAGTCATTTAAAGTAGCTGTGATAAAACCTCTTCTGAAAAAAAAAACCTTGATCCAGAGGTCTTAGCCAACTATAGACCTATATCTAATCTCCCCTTTCTCTCCTGAGAAGAAAGTAGCTGGTGAAACTTACAAATGACCTTTTAACTGCTTCAGACAAAGGACTTGTCTCCGTACTTGTCTTACTAGATCTTAGTACTGCATTCAACACTATTGTCCAAAGCACCCTGTTACAGAGACTGGAACATTCAATTGGCATTAAAGGAACCACACTAAGCTGGTTTATGTCCTATTTATCAAATCAATCTCAGTTTGTTAATGTTAACGATGAATCCTCCAGGCACACTAAAGTTAGCCATGGCGTTCCACAAGGCTCAGTGCTTGAACCAATTCTATTCACCTTCCTCTAGGCAATATTATTAGGAAACACCCCATTAACTGTCACTGTTATGCGGATGATATATCAATATCAATAGATTCTGTCAATATATGACTGAAGTGCTCCATTCTATAAGGATGATAAAAGGAGATTGTTAATTAAAGGAGAATTCCGGCCAATTTTTACATTAATCTTGATCGCTATAGCTATGCGTGTTCAGGCCCGTATTAAGACAATGGGGTGCCCCTGGGCACTATATCTCAAGCGCCGTGCTGGCCGTGCTATGTGCTTGGAAATCACGGAGAAGGGTTGGGCGCAACCAAGTCTCACCCAGAGGTGGGGGGGTTTGTGTGAAAAATATTTTTCTTTGCTTTCCAATTACATTGAATCAAGAAAGCCAATCACTTATAATTTTTTATAACAGTTAATATTTGACATTCATCATTATGATACATTTTTTTGGGGGGGTTAAACTGGCCACTTTTGATTATTGTTATAACCCCCACCCCACCCCCATCCCCTAAATGATACATTTGTGCGTACCTGTGGACCAACTCAACTCTGACAGATTGGTGAGGGGAGTGATAGTGGTCATGTAATATTGATTTATTTATAATGTATTATTATTATTGTGAAATTAGTGTTCATAAACCAGTAATGTATGGTCTTTCAACAATTTCAAGTGAATAATATAACCATTTACGGAAAATTTTGTTAAAGCTTGCGTCATGTGGTGCCCCCCCACTGGTTGTGAATGGTTGTTGCCCCTGGGCACTGGCCCAAGTGCCCTTATGGATAATCCGGGCCTGTGCGTGTTATGGTTTCAGTATTTTGCCTTGTATTTTGTTCTATTTCTGTTACCAGTATTATTAGTTTCGGTATGTTCCCTGTTTTTGTTGGTTATTCTGAATTGTGTATGTTTTGGTTATCCTTGTGTTTTGTTCTCCCTTGTGTTGTCTAGCGTTAGTCAAGTTTCTGTGTTTAGGTTATGTCATGTTTCCTGTCTGTTTTTCCGGTTTCCTGTTTTATTTAGTTTTCTGTCTTGTCATGTCTACTTTTACTTTGTTTTCCCGCCTTTGTTGATTGTCCTGCCCCGCCATGATGTGTTTCACCTGTTGTACCACCTGTCCCTCATTTGTTCATTACCTCTAGTATTTTACCCCTGTGTTCCCTTTGTCTCGTGTCAGATCGTTTTGTATCCCTGTGCTGTCAGTTTGTATCCCGTTGTGTCCTGTCCCTGTAAGTTTACTCCTGTTGTTTCCTGCCCATGTTGCCGTCAGCCTGTGTTTTTTCTGTTGCTTTTGTTTTTTTCCTCTGAGTTTCTTCAAGCTTTTTTCCAGTCTCTGTACTGCCGTTTTCTGTTACATTAAAACCCGAAGCTCACACCATCTCCTGCCTGCCAGTCTCTCTCTGAAATTGGGTCCTCAATCTCTCACTACCCATAACAGAACAATCTGACCAAACATGGACCCAGCGGAGAAGCTTCTCTTTATGAAGAAGGTTTTGGAGTTCGGCTGGACTGTGCAGTGTCTGCGTTGCTCTGAGCCTGACCAACACCCTCCTCTCCTGGAGAAGCTCACCATCCAGCAGCAGTGGTTGTTGGAGAGACCGTGGGTAAGTCACTTCGTTCCCCAGTTGGAGGTTTTTAAGTACTGGCTAAATCACTTTTTTCAAGCCACCTCCAGTGACTCACCCACCAGCCTGCCTCCTCCCCAGTCGGCAAACACCGTGGCCGTCGGGGCATGTTTAGTCGAACCCATCCTCTCCCCTTCCGGCTTCCCCAGAACCCACCGGCACCCACAGAGGTCGAAGACGGGGGAAAGGATGTCATGACTCCCGTTGTCGTGACTCCCGTCGCCATGCCCCGCTCTTCACCCCAGAGTCCTGCTCCATAGCATCCCCGAGCTGACGTGCAACCCTTCTGTTCCTGGGCTGGCGTGCAGCTCTCCTGACCCTGGGCTGACATGCAGCTCTCCTGACCCTGAGCTGGCGTGCAGCTCTCCTGACCCTGGGCTGGCGTGCAGCTCTCCTGACCCCGGGCCGACGTGCAGCTCCCCGACCCCTGGCTAACGTGCAGCTCCCCTGACCCCGGGCTGGCGTGCAGCTCTCCTGATCCTGGGCTGGCGTGCAGCTCTCCTAACCCCGGGCTAGCTAGCAGTCTTCCTGAGCCCCGGCTAGCTAGTAACCTCCCTGAGCCCCGGCTAGCTAGCAGCTTCCCTAATCCCCCGTAAGCGAGCAGCCTCTCTGTGTCCCGGCTAGCTAGCAGCTTTCCAGAGTCCTGGCTGGCTAGCAGCCTCCCAGATTCCCTGCTAGCCAGCGACCCCCCTGAATCCAGGGTAGCTAGCAGCCTCTCTAAGCCCCGGCTAGCTAGCAGTCTCTCTGTGTCCAGGCTGGCTAGCAGCTTCTCTGAACCCCAGCTAGCTAGTAACCTCCCTGAGCCCCAGCTAGTTAGCGGTCCCCCTGAATCCAGGTTAGCTAGCAGCCACCCTAGTGTCCCCGAGCAGCTCTCTAGTGTCCCCGAGGTCCCTGATGACCCCAGGCTCCCTAGGGACCCCAAGCTCCCTAGTGTCCCCAAGTTTTCTAGCGTTTCTGAGTACTCTAGCGTCCCTGAGCTTTCTAGCGTTCCTGAGTACTCTAGCGCCTCAGAGTTTTCTAGCGCCTCAGAGTTTTCTAGCGCCTCAGAGTTTTCTAGCACCTCAGAGTTTTCTAGTGCTTCCGAGTTTCCTAGCGCTTCCGAGTTTTCTAGCGTTCCCGAGTTTTCTAGCGTTCCCGAGTTTTCTAGCGTTCCCGAAATTCCTAGCGTTCCCGAGTTTCCTAGCGTTCCCAGGTTGTCCTGTGTCCCAGATCCCCGGCTGGGTAGCAGCCTTCCAGATCCCCGGCTGGCTAGCAGCCTTCCAGATCCCCGGCTGACGTCCAGCCTCCCAGAGTCTGCGCTGACGGATCTTCCCGAGCCTGCGCTGACGGACCTCCCAGAGTTTGCGCTGACGGACCTCCCAGAGTCTGCGCTGACGGACCTCCCAGAGTCTGCGCTGAAGGACCTTCCAGAGTCTGCGCTGATGAATCTTCCAGAGTCTGTGCTGATAGATCTCCAAAAGACTATGCTGACCGGTCTCCGTGAGCCTGCACTGACAAATCTCCCAGAGACTACACCGGTCAGCACCTCAGAGACCACCCCTGTGACTTTGCCGATCTTCGGCTCCCCTGAGACTTTGCCGGTCTCTGGCGACCCTGAGGCCGCCTCCGAGACCGCCCCTGAGACTTTGCCGGTCTCCGACGCCCCTGAGACCACCCTTGAGACCCCCCCAGAGACTTTGCCTGTGTCATTCAAACCGACTCCTGCCCCTCGTGTCTTGCCGGCACCACAGTCAACCTCTGCCCCCGTTGCCTGGCTCCAGCCCAGCTGACCCGTCGCCTGGTCCTGGCCTTGCTGACCCCTCGCCTGCACAGCCTCCCAAGGAGCTCCGCCTTGGCCAACCTGCTCTCGACGCTGCCCTCGACGCCCAGTTCGGCCGCCCGAAGGAACTCGCCAGCAGCGATGGCCGCCTAAGAACCCTCGACGTCTAGGCTGGCCGCCTCAGAACCCTCGACATCCAGTACGGCCACCTGAGGAGTTTTGCCTTGGCCGACCTGCTGTCCCCTGTTGCCGAGGTCTCTCTGTCCCCTGTTGCCGAGGTCTCGCTGTCCCCTGTTGCCGGGGTCTCTCTGTTGCCGAGCCCTCTCTGTTCCCCGAGTGACCCCTCTCTGTTCCCCGAGTGACCCCTCTCTGTTCCCCGAGTGGCCCCTCTCTGTTTCCCCGAGAGGCCCCTCTCTGTTTCCCCGAGCGGCCCCTCTCTGTTTCCCCGAGCGGCCCCTCTCTGTTCCCTGTCCCGAGGCTATATTTGAACCTATCCATAACCGTTTTTTTTGCTATTTGCCTCATTATTTAATATACAAAAATATAAATAATGTCAGACAGCGAATAAGTAATTATTTAAAAAATAAAAAAATAACTGGAGGACATAGCCACACCACCGCCACTCCGTGGATTGTTATCGGGATGATTATCACAGAAGCCTGGCTGAATACACTCACCGGACGGCAGCTAGCAGCTAACGGCTATCAGCTAGCAGGGCAAGTTAGCTACCGGCAGGATCGAGACAGGGACCAGGGTGGGTGAATTTAAACAATGTCTGAGTTGAAAATGCATCTTGTTGTCATGTTACACAGACATTTTAATTGCATTTTATGTCTGTTATCAGGCTCCTCTCCTGTGGAACCAGCTCCCAGTCTGAGTTCGGGAGGAAGACACCATCCCCACAATTAAGAGTAAACCTAAAACTCTTCTCTTTCCTTTCTTTCCATTCTACTTTTGGAGACTTTGGGAACCACAAGTAACTTTGCATTCTGGAAGCGCAGTGCTCTAGTGGGGCAATAGGGTACTATGAGCTCTTCAAGATATGATGGTGCCTGACCATGAAGAGCTTTATAGGTCAGGAGAAGGATTTTATATTCAATCCTGGTTGTTACAGGAAGCCAATGCAGAGAAGCTTATACAGGAGAAATATAATCTCTTTTCATAGTTCTTCTGGAACTAAGAAATTCTGGATCAACTGGAGAGTCTTATGGGACTTGTTTGAACAACCGGATAGTAAGGCATTACAATACCGTCAGATGACGGTTCTTTCAGGGGCCAAAAAGTATGCATCATGCGGTGACAACAGTTAAGTTTAGGCACCAAAGAGTTTAGGAAAAAGGTCGTTGCAAACATGTTTCATTGCTGAAAGTATTTTGTTTTCGCCGGAAAGTGAACTCCGCTCCCCGGCTTGAGAGCGCTGTGTTTTATGTTGACACCACATTGTGCTATTTCATTTTGAGATATTTTTTATTTAAAGTTCATACATATAACCAATCCTTTTGTGATTCTGTCTTGTCCTTAATCAGTGAGGTACAATAATCTGATCTACCCGTTAACAAATTGTGATGGATTAAATATATCGTCAGAAAATGAGCCATTAAAGAAAGTAAGAAATTAGCCGCGCTCAGAAACCAGAATCAAATAAATATGATTTCCAGAATTTGTATATCCAGAATTTCAGTAAAGAAGAACTTTACCAACTACACTTTCACTTTAATTAAATAGTATATGCAATCTCAGCAATAAAAAATTATGTCCACAGTGTCCCTGATAAAGTGACAGTTACTCACAGTTTTATTATCACTCCTGGTTAGTACTCCGCTGCTTTACAACCTTGCACTGCAGTGTCTCAAGTCAAACAGAACAACTCTGACTTGTTAACCCACACCGCCCCCTGCTATATATCTGATGTACTACTTCATTACTACATGTTCAAACCACAGATGAACTAATATTTGACAAATGTGCAACGCTTCGATTTGTTGTTTTGATGGTCGAATATTCGAATAGTCAATTATTCTAGGAAACCCTGACTGTATATGGTATGTGCCTTGGCCACCAGGATCTCATATTTTCCAGTATGAACTTGGAGTCTAAAATGTAAAAACTACGATGACAAAGGTCCATCACTCCATATTTGGTCACAGACCACCCCCTCAGACATATACAGTACATATGGTTTGATCCAGCTGGCCTTAATCCCTTTCATTCCCACTCACAAAGTGACACCAGTTGGTTTGGTTGGTGAGTTTGGTTTGATCTGTGGTCAGTAGATCAGGAGTAGAAAGCAATTGATGTCCACAAACACACACACACACACACACACACACACATGCAGGGGATTGGGAAGATCCTTAATCCCAGTGCGGTATAAAGCTGATGACAGAGGATTTCATCGGACATAATCGGTCAGCCAGTCAACCAGGCAGTCAGCCTTAGAAGCATAAGAAACACTTCACAATTAAAATAATAAATAGCCTGTAGTTATCCGCACAACATATTCCATTTCATAAAGCAAGAGTAACAAATAAGCAATGCTTAATACGTTTAGTCTGACTCATTTTCAGTTATTTGTATCCATAAAGAAAATTTTACTATATGAATTTATGTTGGCAGACTAACCTGGTCCAGGGCAGTCTCACTGTCAGGCTGAGTTGCTGCTTAACCAGTTCCTGTAATACTGACCTGACAAGCGATGATTTTACCACTAACAATGTATTTGACTTTATTAACCACTATCAGTTAAAACAAAGTTAAGTTTATAGACAATCAACTTAAACAGATAAGAAATTATAAGAAACAAAAAGAAATGAAAATAAATTAAATACATTTAATTTAGCAGAGAGTGTGTATGAAGTTTATTCACTTTAAACAAAAGACAACTGGGACAAAGTATGGAAAACTGAAGGCTATTCTCATTTTTAATCTCATCCGATCAGTCCAACACACACATAGCTGTCAAAACTGGCCAAAAATGAAGTTCTAATGTTGAATGATTGGAATAACTATTTTTGCACATTATGTCCATAAGATGGCAAACTTACAACAAGATATACATAACTACTTGTAACTATGGTGTAACATCGGCTCGGTTCTGGGTAGCCTACTATATTGGGTCATTTAGGGTGCAGATATCATGTCTTTATATCTGAAGTGGCTTTAAAAGGGAGTGATGTTAATGCAATGGATGAAAAGGAGAATATGTGTAAGCGTGTGAATTGGGCACACCTCCCAGCGAAAGATTGTTCCCGCGAGCATGGATCCCATTCTCTGGAGAGAAAAACTGTATGGCCAAGGGAATCTTGCGATTGTCATTATTAGAGGCATTATTTTGTACAGAGAATGGGATTCTCAGCACTTTTTTATTTGTTGATCACATGTACTGCCTTTGGAGAAAGGACATCTGTAACCACTGCCTCAGCTTTTGTCCTCCCAGGACATCTTCTTGGCGATGTTGGAGGCACTCCGTGTTCAGAGAGTCAGCTTCATTGCAAACTGAACTGTTGTGCTTCACGGTATGATAAACATGCATCAGTCACCTGTACAAAAAGAAAAGTGTATAAACTTCCTGTATAGAGATAGTATGGATATGAGCTATTTGAACTTGTAGGATGTGTGTGTATAGTATTTATTGTTATTATAGCTCTAAAGTACGGTGGCCGACAGGGGCAAACACACTGCAACATCATGAAACACACGCAAAAAGACAAAACACAAGCAAATTAAGAAAACATCTTCATTAATTTTACAACACATGCGCAGCATTTAGCAAACGAGCTGCAAATACACACAACACAACCAATTGAAGAGAGCGAGAGAGAGAGTGAGATTTTTTTTATTTAAAAAAAAAATCTGTCAAAAAAAGACGTTTCTTCCTTTACCAGAACATCATGGTTTTTTCAAATGCATAAAAAAAACAAAAAATAAATAAAAATACATGTATTAAATATATAATCTCATAGAAACACAGAGTGAAAAATGAGCTCTTCCTCCTGCACTGAACACACAGCCGTGGTGAAACACCACTGGTCTAAAAACTGCTGCATGTCCTTCATCAGAGAGTGGAACCTGAAGTCCACTCTCACTCTGGCTTTTACCAGAGACACGTACAGTTTTGTCAGCTCTTGTCCAGACACATTTTCTATTTAGTTTTTTCTACTTTTATAAATTGACATTTTGGCCTGACCTACAATAAAATTCAACAATTGCCACTTCTTTGCATTTTGTTTTCTGTAGCCAGCACCAAAAATAAAAGCAGTCTCTGTAAAAACCTCACAAATGTACCAATGTACGGAAAAGGGTATCCTGAAACGAGGATTTCTGTCCCATTAAAATAGTCCCGCAGAATCTCTGTTTCTTCACCGTCCAGTCTTTTAATCCACTCGTACAGAATGTTTCTGGTGTGGCGGGCCGTCCTCAAGCCCAGCAGAGAGGCCACTGCTTCTGTGTTCTGGAAACCAGGACCCGTAGCCTCCACGATCCCACTCAGCTTTGTCACTCCAGCTCTCGTTAGCCTCTCAGTGAGTCCGAGTCTGCTGCCATCTTGAAGATCCAGTCGGGCCCCCCACACCAGAGGCTCCTCCATGAGTCAGAACAGAGATGCTACAGGTTCTAGTCTGGTCCATTTAAAGAGTTCCCATGCTTTAAACAGTCCTTGATAAAAAGGAGGCAAGTTACACAAAGAGATAAAACCACAGTCCACTAAAAACAAAGAAGCATCGAGACTCAGACCTGCAACCCCTCTTAAAATGGTGCTGGCTACTGGCCTCCAGACGACATCATCATTTTCATATAAAAAGCTCTGTATAAACCGTAGCCTAAAAGCAGGTGTCCGGCTCTCCAAGTCAACCAAACCCTGCCCTCCCTCCTCCTTTGGCAGGTATAAAACACATTGAGGAACCCAGTGTAACATGTCCCAAAAAAACTTTAAAATCATTGACTGTATTGTTTTTAAAAGACCAGCAGGGGGCTCCATACATTTTAATTTGTGCCAGAGGCTGGATGCTACCAAATTATTGATAAGCACCCTGCCTCTGTAGGACATCAGCCACCTCCATTTACCTAACTTCCCCTCCACTTTTTCAACTACTCCTTCCCAGTTCATGGCTGCGGTTCTTTGATCCCCCAGGTACTTTACCCCCCCCCACCTCCCTCCCTCCCTCCCTCTTCCAGGTCAACCCACCAGGAAGCTGATCTCCCCACTGCCAGGACTTCACTCTTGGCCCAGTTTACTTTGGCAGCTGAGATTCTCTGAAACGTCTTAACAATACGTCCTAAACTATCAACATCTTGTTGTTTTTTTTGTAAAAACTATGATGTCGTCTGCATAGTCCGATACAGTAAACCGTGTATTAAAACCAGGTAAAAACAGGCCGTTGATACAAGAGCGGACATTGTGCAACATGAGTTCAATAGACAAAGCATATAACATACCTGACATCGAGCAGCCCTGTCTTATCCCCCTTGTTACCTTGAAAGGTTTACACAAACCACCATTAATCTTCAGCACACTCTCAATGTTCTCATACATTACCTTTTATCTTGGCGATGAAACCAGGGCTGAGGCCTAACCTCTCCAGCACTTTCCACAGGTAACGGTGCTCAACTCCGTCAAACGCCATTTCCTGGTCCAATGAAACCAGACCAGTGTCTAATCAACCAGTCCAATGAACCAGAGACGGTCAAAATATCCCGAATTAATGACACATTGTCAACAATGGACCTGCCGGACACACAGTATGTTTCGGTCTTGTGGATGACCCGGTCCAACACCTGCTTCAACCTAGAGGCCAGGACTTTGGACAGCAGCTTATAGTCCGAACACAGCAGAGAGACCGGCCACCAGTTCTTTATGTCCATTAAGTTACCTTTCTTAGGGAGGAGAGTTAACACTGCCCTACTGCAACTCTGAGGAAGTGAGCAGACATCAAAACTTTCCGTAAAAACATCTAGAATGTCTGTTCTCATTTCCTCCCAGAAAGTTTTGTAGAACTCCGGCAGGAGACCATCGATTCCAGGGGCCTTTCCCCCCTGCATGCTCTGTAGTGCTCTGAATACCGCCTCCTCAGTCAAGGGCCCCTCTAGCTCCTTATTATCGTCCCCAGAAACTGTGTGCAGGTCTCTGCAGAACACGTTGAAAGCGTCGTCGTCTTCTGTGTACTCCGTACTGTACAGGTCGGAGTAGAAGTCCACGGCTCTCTTTCTTATTTGTGAAGCTGTGGTTAGTTGCTGTCCTCCTGCCGATCGCAGAGCGTGGATCATTCTGCTCTGTCCATTCTTCTTCTCCAGACTGAAAAAGTCTTAGCAAAAAGGAGTGCAACTCCTCCGCTGATGCTGCTAAAATGACTTAAAACCACCTCCCCATCCCATTCCCTCCTCCAGTCTGTCCCATTTAAAGTGTCACTGTGCGTTTCTTGCAACATTGCTATATTTACTCCTTTTTAAGCTTTAAAAACTCAAAAAGGCAAGCCCTCTTCCTCGCATCTCTACCACCATTTATATTCAGAGTGGACATTTTAAAATTACTCATAAGGTCAGATGTGAGGAGAGCCACACAAAAATAAAACGACGCAAAAATGAAGACCGACAGAAGACAAACTGTCATACATTTCCCCATTATCTTCATCATTTAAAAGCTCAAGTTTGATCCTCACAACCAGTTTCTTTTGATCTGAAAAATTCCGGTAGTGTGAAGCCTCCCTCACCTCTAAGATTCATCTGAGCTCTTATTGAGATCAATAACACACTTTTGTTCTCAAAACAGTCTTCAAGTTTTACATTTTTGTTGTTTTTTGTTTTCTGAAGGAACTTTTTTATTTGTTGTAGGCATAGACATATAAGAATGGACCAACAGATCCCGTGTCCAGTGAAGGCCATTAGAAGCACTTTTCCGGTGAGCGCCAAGCGTTACTGCGCAGCCTCCAACTGAGAGAGACAACGTAAATGTGACGTGAGCAACCTGTCTGAAAGTTGTAAGTCTTCTGGTAGCTGTGCCAAGAGAAATCTAAAATCATTCCTAATTCCTATGGCTAATTATTGCTAACTAAAATGCTAGTTAACATTAGTAATTAAACTTAAACAGCTAATGTAAGTCGAAACTGTCTGCGAGCTTCTCCTGTACTATACGGTAATTCCTCTACTATGCGACAGTAAGTCCCGTGGTTATGACACAATCGTTAACCTATTTTTACAAAAACGTCTACTACGGAGCCATAACGTGAGGTAGAAGGTAACGGAGCCTTTTATACATTGTCGTGTTTCTTTAGAAATAAACAATGGACAAATAGAGTCTTTAAACACTTCAGATGTAAAGTTATTCACTGTCAAAGTGACGTCAAAATAAATGGCAGTCAATGGAATGCTAACGGAGGGTGAGTGCTTGTTAGCATCAAAATGGCGCCATAGGAGGTTTGGGTTGTGAGGAGACGCTCACCCCTTTGGTCCCACCTCACCACAACCTAAACATTTCATCCCTGATGAAGTCGCAGAAATCACGCATTCATAATCATCTACCTTGACATGGAAGCGGAGGTTTAGCTCCTCATTCCGATGGTTCAGTATCATATACAGCTGTCTGAGGTGAGACACAACGTGTTTCAACAACGGAGATTTACATCCAGACAGGATCTTTTTAACGGGAGAAACTATTTTCCCGTGTCTGGACAACTCTCTGCTGAGAAACCCTTTAGAGATAAAAGGTGGGACGTTTGACAGGACTAACTTTGTAGCTAGTTGTGTGAGCGGCAGCACCTGTACAAACATTTCATTCACGGTGATGCCAGCCTCGATGACTTTGTTCACTTTGTCCTCCCGGTCCAGGAACATGACCACGGCGCCGTTCATCCGAGTGGCCGACTTAATACTACCGTGCCCGACCTTTTCCCCCCACAGCTAACCCAATGTCCTCCGCGCTACACGGAAAACCAGGACAGATTTTCACTCCATGTTTTCTAGTGAGCGTGGAGAACCCCTCTCCATTCACCATGGCGGCTGCACACGCCGGCAGGAGAGAAAACCACCCAAATAACCCAAACTAACCACAAAAAAGTACTACAAATTAAAGATAAAGTGACCTACACCATTAAACTAAAATGAAATTATCAAAAAAACAAAAATGAAAAGTAAGAAAAACCTACAAGCTGCAGCTCACACACTCAACTCAGAGAGAGAGAGAGAGAGAGAGAGAGCCGGGGCACGTTCAACCTCAGAACAGTGTGCCCTGTGACCTCGCTGAGGGTGCTACAACAGAAACCAACTGGCAGCTTCACGACATTAGGCACCCCAACAGCCCACACTTTATCCCCAGCCAAATCATTCCCCAAAATCATATGAACACCCTCAACAGGCAACTGAGGCCGGATACCGACTGACACCTCCCCTTGGACAAGACCACAACTAAGAGTTACTAAGTGTAAAGGAACAGAGAATGGAACCATTCCCATACCAAGAGAGATCACACAACAGGCAGTGTCAGATCTGGAAGAAAACGGCAGCACAGACTTGAGAATAAAAGAATCCAATGCACCGGTATCTCTTAAGATCTTAATAGGAACCTGCACACCACCTCCCACCAACGAGACAAACCCATTTGAGATGAAGGCTGAAAAATCAGCCTGAGAGGTCACAGATGTAATGCCTGAAACAGCCATGACAACAGGCTTCACCTGACCGGAAAACTTTCCTCTCCGCAGTGGACAATCCTCCCTCCGGTGCCCCTTTTCCTGACAGTATCGACAAGTGTCAGAACCAACTGGAACGCCCCGCCCACCATAACCAGACCTATTGGGCGGTGCGTCACTTGTTGCACTGACTTTTTCTTACCATGATAACGGTCAAACTCATGGCGACCGTCTACATTACTTCGAAAAACACTTTTGTGGGTCAACACATATTCATCCGCCAAAATAGCCGCTTCCCTGGGTGTCCGTACTTTACACTCATTAATAAACGTAGCAACACTCTCAGGAACTGAGTCTTTTAGCTGCTCCAAGATAAGCAGATCACAAAGAGCCTCAAAAGTGATGACGCTGTTCACCAGCGCTGAAACAGTGATATCAAGTCACGAACAAATTCCATGTAAGTTTGATCATCAAGCTTACCTCTAGAACGGAACTGCCTGCGATAAGCCTCAGGGACAAGTTCATAGACTTTCAACACCACAGACTTTACGGTCTCCTAGTCCCTACAATCGGCCACACTCAAAGATGAGTAGGCCATTTGCACCTTACCAGTCAGAACTGCAACAACACAGTTCTGTCTGCATCTGGCCAATCCCTAGCATCTGCGATACGCTCAAACAGAGAAAAAAACATGTCCGGATCCAACTCACTGAACTTATGAAGCAGGCGAAGATCATTAACCAAGTCAAACTGAGTACTCCTGCCCCCAACTTCGTGAGTACCAGTGCCTAACACGTCTGATAGCTTACCATCCTTCACCAACTGTAGCTGATACTGTTGCACCTCCAACCTTGTACGCTCAGTTGTGTGCTTCATGGTCTGAAGCTGTATCTCCTTGTCAAATCTCAACGTCTCTAACTCCACCTGCTGCATAAGTTGCAACTCCTGCTGCTGAAGTTGCAACTCCAACAACTCCTTTTGCTGTTCAAACGTTAATGTCCCTATGCCAGGAACCAGACTCACCACTGGACTAACTAATGGCTGTCTGCAGAAAACCCCAAACTCAAACAAACCCTCCTTTAAACAAATTTTAACACTCTCCTTCAGCTTCTTATCCACAATGTCAACTTCAAAGTGCTCTGCAATCTTCAACAACTGTTCTTTTGTGCATTTCTCCAACACAGACTCTGAAGGATCTTGAACAAAATTATCGGTGAGAGAAGTCATTCTCACCAGCTAAACAAAACCTGACTGGGACAAATAGGGAAAAAACTACTCTGGAGTAACACCAAAACAGGAGCCTAACCCCTACATAACTAACTACAATCATTTAAGCTAGCTAACTAACTCACCCCTAGTCTTCGTGCAGTTAATGGTGGGGGGTACTTATGCACTCTAAACCAGTGGTGTGAAAAAAGCAACCAGAAAACCGGCGACCCTCTCACAACCACGGAGATGCTCCCGAGCTAATAGCTCTACCCACCTTCGACGCCACCTAAAGCGACACCACGAGTACTATAGGAGTACTCGCCGCCAAGCCTAACAGGGGAAGAGGTACTCCTGCACAAAACACTCAAAACACTGCAGATTAGTCCCACCTTGAAGCCCCAATCAGATATACTCCAAGATATCAATACATAGCTCCTACAAACTACCATTAACAAAAGTGGACTGGCACTTAACAACCTGGATTTCCCCTCAAAACAACTGACACAAAGTTACTCTAAGCCAACTCACAATTTAGGCTAAATTACACTTAACCTAATTTACTCCCAACACTTGAAGACGAGCCCCCACTTGTCACAAACCGGCTCAATGCATGCGACAAAGAGGGGAGACCAAACTGTTAAAAATGCCAATAAAGTGTTTATTGTAAAATAAACAAACTACCATTAACAAAAGAATCAAAACAGGTGTGGAATCAATGTTATCAGTAGTGTATGCGGTGTGTGTGTGTGAGTGAGAGATGTGTGGACAAATGACAGCTGCTACAAAGGAGATAAACTAAACCCAAACCAGGCGATGTGGAGCCTAGGAGAAGGAGAACGCAGAGAGAGAACAATCAGACATGACTTGTATAAATAGCCTTGGTTGAGGCCTACCCAGGTGTCCACCAATTAACTAATGACCCCTCCCATACTGCCAGCTCAGCCAGGAAAGCCAGAGAAGCCAACAGCAGGCAGAAATGGGAGGGGTCGTAATAGGGACACACATTCACTTACGGTTTGATAAAGTACTTATTGGCCTTCAAGTTTTTATTGCACTTAAAATAACGAGCGTAGCTGTCCTCAACTCAACTCATTATCTAATTACCATCTCATCTCCGGTTTCTCCTGCTTCTACTGTGTGTGTGTGTGTGTGTGTGTGTGTGTGTGTGTGTGTGTGTGTGTGTGTGTGTGTGTGTGTGTGTGTGTGTGTGTGTGTGTGTGTGTGTGTGTGTGTGTGTGTGTGTGTGTGTGTGTGTGTGTGTGTGTGTGTTTCACTCATGGGGAGAACTGAGCAGCAGCCCCGCCCGCTGCAGAGAGCAGACAGGATTGAAACAAACAGCAGCAGATTTTAGTGACTTTAGAGGGATAATTGTAACAGTGTACTTTGATGTCAAAATGCATACAGGTTGGCAGAATTTGTTTGGTAAAGTTGAGGTGTTCGAGTCACACATGTCTCGACGCCAACTTGTCAAATACTGGCGCTTTGTCAGTGGTGGAAGTCGCGGTAAGCTCCGGTTATTGGTCAAAATTGCGAGGTAGCACAGAATGAACATAGATTGCTTGAATTGTTGAGATCGCAAATTCCACGAATGTCTGACTAACGTCAGCTGGCCATACATACATACATATACATATATATATATATATATATATATATATATATATATATATATATATATATATATATATATATATATGGCTGTAAATGTTAGCTTGCAATCACAGTCTGTAAAAAGAAGCCGTCCACAGCTGAACGCGTTTCGTACTTTCAATGAGTAAAATAGGTCACAAGTGCTAAATAACCGCTATTCTTTCGCTCTCTGAAGAGAAGTTACAATGAGGCAGGCAGGATCATTCTGTGGACACAACTGCTTTCAGGCATGCGCTTTAGTAAAGCGTGCTTGCGACTTATAAAGTGCTTTATAAAATATAGCTATCTATAAATTGCAGGAACATCTGTCTGTCTGTCTGTGTTTGTGTGTGTGTGTGTGTGTGTGTGTGTGTGTGTGTGTGTGTGTGTGTGTGTGTTTGTTATGCGCATATCTCTAGAATCGTTAGTCCGATTGGATTTCAAACTTGACAGGTGTCTTGCTACAGGCACGAGTAAGTGCGCTGCCAAGTTTGACGTTGTTTGGATTAGAAATGCAAAATATATCGTTACTGCCTTTGACTCTTTTCCTGCTTCCAACATTAGCTACATGATTGCTGGATATACCAAACTTACTTTTCTTCACTTTCCTGGAGCACGGGCAGATAGCTGATATGATCATCACGACTGCTGTGTGGAATAAGGTTGGCGAAAAAAAGGCGCTACGCTTTTCCATGTCTATTTGTGTCTCCTTCAGTAGATGTTCAAGTCTATCTTGTGGATATTATATCTTGAATGTTGAATGTGTCCACCCAGGGTACCTTTAGGTTTATACATTAATTAAAGCAGGATGCATGATTTACGAAATTCATGTTTTTGTGCTGATCGGATACCTTTTTCTTTTTACAGTGTGGTTTTAGTGTCCCGTAAGCTGCGCACATCATCAGCTCTGGTGGCTTAGGTTACATGTGAAGTGTGGTTGTTTAGACCAGACAGACAGTTCTTGCCCCCCTAGGTGGAAAACCATGCTGACAGGTGGACTGAGGTGTCTGCGTTCAGTCACAACATAAAGGGCGTCCAGCGCAAGCAGTTCGAACAGGCCCAGCAGTAAGTCTGTCCTTCCAACCTAGCTCACCGCCCCAGCCCCTTAGTCAGCCTGCTCTGGTGAATAGTTGGTTGATTGTTTAATTGTATGTCACCGGATAATAAGTTCAGGATCAGAAGTATACTGGGAGCATGCCACTTGGCTTTTTCTTCAAGTGTTTTTTGTTTGTTTGGTGTGTCGCAGGAATATACATTTTGCCTTGTGATCAAATAAATTACAAGGTATCCATGTTCGAGGAAATTCAATCTCAGCTTTTCATTTAAAGAAGCAAAGTAGCCATCTGTTTTGATTTTTCTTTACTGCATTGTCTGCATTGAAGCACTGTCCAAGAGGCAAGGCAAGTTTATTTATAAAAAATAATGTGGGGTGGGTAAGCACTTTTTATTTTACTATATCTCTTTACATAAATATTGTTTTCATAAAAAAATATTCTACTTAAAATCTATAATTTTGTTATTTTACTAACCCAACTAATTACTCATCTGGGGTGGGGCTTTCCAATACGTTGCACGTAAGGGGGGAAAAAAAAAAGTAGCTTCCAGCCTTCCACTTAAGGAGAGTTGATACAATGGTGTTGGTATTGGTTGCTAAAAAGGGTACTACTTCACCTAGAGTCAAGCCTGAAATTATTCATACTCCTGGCAAATTCTGACTTAAAGTTACTTTTATTCAACCAGCAAGTCTTTTTTTTTAACCGGAAATTACACAGGCTTTTCCCAAAAGATAATAAGACGATGTACAAGAGGCATCATTGTGGAAAAAAATATTACTCATCTTTTATTTACATTTGAACAAAAAGTGGCATGTTCAAAATTATTCATACCCTTTGCAAACTGTCACAGTCTTTGGGAAAATCCAAAGTTCTATACCATTCCAAATAGTCTATGCTGTTGTAAAGCATCCTAATTACCCCGAATCACTGGGAACAGCTGTTTTAATCAAGTCAACAGGAGAAAAACAGAAACTCTCTGCTGTTGGTTTGTGGACAGTCATGGCTAAGACAAAGGAGCTCAGTGAGGACCTGCGGCTGCGCATTGTGGCTGCTCATAAGTCAGGAAAGGGCTATAAGACCATATCTAAATGTTTTGAAGTTTCAGTGGCTACAGTGCAAAGTAGTATTAAAAAATACAAGATATTCCGCACTGTGAAAAATCTCAGAGGACGTGGTCGGAAGCCAAAAGTGACACCTGTGCTGGCCAGGAGGATAGTGAGAGAGGTAAAAAAGAATCCAAGGATCACCATTAAGGCCATCCTGAAGAATCTGGACTCTGCTGGTGGCAACATCTCAAGGCAGACAGTCCAACGGATACTACACACCGCTGGGTTCCATGGACGCAGACCAAGGAGGACACCACTTCTCCAGATAAGGCACACAAAAGCCCGCTTGGCCATGGCAAATGCTCATCTGGACAAAGAAGAAGACTTCTGGTCTTCTGTTTTATGGTCAGATGAAACAAAAATTTTATAGTTTGGCCACAATGATGTAGCCTTCATTTTGCGTACAAAAGGAGAAGCCGTCAACCCTAAGAACACCATCCCCACTGTCAAACATGGTGGTAGGAACCTAATGTTTTGGGGGTGTTTTTCAGCCGGTGGACCAGGGAACATAATCACAGTAAACGGCACCTTGAAAAAGGAGCAATACATCAAGATTCTCAACAACAACATCAGGCAGTCAGCAGAGAAACTTGGCCTTGGGCACCAGTGGACATTTCAGCACGACAACGACCCAAAACACACGGCAAAAGTGGTGAAGGAATGGTTAGCAGACAAAAACATTAACGTTTTGCAGTGGCCCAGCCAGAGTTCTGACTTAAATCCAATTGAGAATCTGTGGAGGGAGCTAAAGATCAGGGTGATGGCAAGGAGACCCTCCAACCTGAAAGAGTTGGAGCTCATCGCTAAAGATGAAGGGGCAAAATTACCAGTGGAGACATGCAAAAAGTTGGTCAGCAATTATAGGAAGCGTTTGATTGCTGTAATAGCCAATAAAGGCTTTTCTATTTATTATTGAGAAGGGTATGAATAATTTTGAACATGCCACTTTTTGTTCAAATGTAAATAAAAGATGAGTAATATTTTTTTTTCCATAGTGATGCCTCTTGTACATCGTCTTATTATCTTTTGGGAGAAGCCTGTGTCATTTCCGGTCAAAAAAAAGACTTGCTGGTTGAATAAAAGTAACTTTAAGTCAGAATTTGCCAGGGGTATGAATAATTTCGGGCTTGATTGTATGTGGCAATTTTTTGGATTTAGACCTGATGAGAGTGGATAGCCAAGGGACACGACTGAAGTTGTGTGCAAGATCTGCTCATTGTGTGATGCGCCCAAAAGATGGGCAGACGACCAATCTTCATGACCACTTGCGTGTGCGCCATCCAGCAGAATATGCCACCTTGCCTGCACGTGCTGGGCCTAGCAAAAAAGCTAGCCAGGGTCAGCAGACGATAACTGGGGCTTTTGCAAAAAGCACTAAATATAAAACCGACAGTGAGAGATGGAGGCAGTTGACAGATTGCTTCCTGCTTCCATCGTTCAAGGCCATGCTGCATACCTTTGATAAACAATACGAGCTGCCAGGTCAGAAATATTTCTCCAAGACTGCTATCCCAAACCTTTTCAACGAGGTCAGAAGTAACATCACGAAAGAGCTGGGTGATGTAGAATATTTGGCCCTGACAACGGATATGTGGTCCAGCTGTAATATGATGCCCTACATGTCAGTGATAGTGCATTATGTGAATAAAGAGTGGACACTGCAGTCCAAATGCTTACAAACTAGCTTCATGGCCGAAAGCCATACAGCTGATATTATTTAATGTTATCTGCTGAATGTGCCTTTACTGACAGGACTGTGCAACACGATGGGGCTCAGAACAGCAAATGGTGGAGAGAATGCTGGAGCAGGAGCAAGCCATCATACGTATGTTTGCCCAAGACACAAGCCGCTGCCCACTCCCCCAGCTGACATGGCAAGACATAAGTGTTCTGGAATCTGTGAACAACGCGCTGAAGCCAGTAGCGGACTTTACAGACATTCTATCTGGAGAAAACTACGTAACGGTGTCCTCACTGCTGCCCATGTTGGCCCATTTAGAAGGTGTGCTGGAGGAGTTAGATGATGATTCCAAACTGACAGCCGACCTGAAGCGTGTCATCCTGGAGCAGATGGAGGGCAGCTATGGTGATGACACCATCCAGAGGAGGATGCGTAAAGCAACACTGCTTGACCCCAGATACCGAGGGGACCATATGAAACCTCCCGAACTTCATTCCACAAAGAGACGATGAAGAGATTGTGACAGAGATTGCTCTGTCGCTGCCAAGTCCAACACCAGGTCCCTCGCATGCTGGAGAAGAGGGAGAGGAACCACATGCTGGCACCGCCACCGTGCCTAAGAAAAAAAAAAAGGTCTTTGGGCAGCCTTCTTGGGAAGAGAGCAGCCACAGCAGCCACGCTCACTGATGAGCAAAAGGTCAAGTCAGAAATGACCATGTACCTGCAGGAAATGGCCATTGATGGGGAAGAGGACCCACTGACTTGGTGGAAAACGAACGAAAAAAAGGTTTCCGTTCATTGCATTAGCACGGAAATATCTGTGCATATGATATGTGCTACCATTACTCCATCAGAGCGGGTCTTCAGCACAGCAGCTAGTGTAGTTACTCTATTCCGCAGCTTATTAAAACCAGAGAAAGTGAATATGTTTGTATTTCTGACCAGAAACATCGAAATTTAAACATGGTCTATGGTGAAAGATATTAGACTTCTTTACGGACTTTTTGAAATCCGTTACGGAGCTATTCAATTTAGATTTGATTGATTTTTAAACGTTCATTTGTGTAGCATATGACCACTTTACAATATTTCAATGACAGAATTTATTTCGTAGCCTATGCTTTGCACAACAAAAGTTAATTGTGCTGCTAATTATAAGTGAAATGGAAATCCTGAGTTTCGGTCTGAGTGTTGTTCCCGTTTTCTTGTTCTTGATTTGTTGCTCTTCTGTGTTTTAATAAACGTGTTATCAGAATCAACTTCATTCTTTCATTTGATTTGACATTATGGCCAAGGCAAAATGTCTTTAAAAGTATTAACCAGACAAAAGTTATTTGACATTCGCTGAAGTCTGGGCTTATCTTAAATTGTAGGAACAATAGGCTGCTAATAATTCATTAATAAGGGCTGTTTTCTTGTAGAAAATTTAATATTTTATGTTAAATGTACAGTGTAAGCCAATTACATAAGACAGCTCAAATCAGACCAAGGCTTAGAGTGCATTTGACGTCTGAGGAAACTTACTACTAGACAGCTAGATATTAAGATAAGTACTTACTTTATTTGGGTTCTGCTGCTTTTTCTACTTCTGCTGTGTGCGTTTGCTGGATTTGCTGTGTTTTTTGGAAAGAATTGAATGGTTTTACTTACGTCCACACGTACCAAAACGATCTTTTTTTCCCCGTCTTACCTGGAACCGTGTCAAAAAAAATGTGCGTCCAAAACGGATCCATTTGTAAAAAACTCAACACGCTACTTCATATTCCAGGCCTATAGGTGGCGCTGTTTCTGCTACAGAAATTCACCAAAAACGGAGAAGAAGAGCATATAACTACCCAGTGTCAGAGGGGTATGCAGCAACAATTTTGGCACCCTCTCCCCCCCAGTGCCGGACATCATCATGTATGGGCATTAAATAATAAAGTTTTATTTTAAAGTATGTCAGTGATGTTAACGGTTGCACGGTTGCCTTTAGCAACCAAATTGTGACAATTGGCAACCTAATCATCACACCTGGTTGATGTGATTTTAGTGGTGAGTGGCTTTCCATCTCTGTCTGCCCTATTTCTTCCACCAAAAAGGACACAGTGAATAGGTTGGTCAACAGAACTTCAAACCATACTGGACATTTAGTTGTGTGTGGTCTAATAAGAAATCCTACCTGATGTCATCACTGGTCTCATCTCTACGTGATGTCATCACTGGTCTCATCTCTACGTGATGCCATCGCCGACCTCATGTCTGTCTCATTCACTCCTTGCCTGTGTTCTTCTCCACTAAGACATATTGCCAAACA
The DNA here is from genome assembly GCA_023566125.1 of Zingel zingel. Classification (NCBI taxonomy): domain Eukaryota; kingdom Metazoa; phylum Chordata; class Actinopteri; order Perciformes; family Percidae; genus Zingel; species Zingel zingel. The sequence goes on along the minus strand of CM042320.1, from coordinate 34,332,756 downwards.
AACATTATGTAATAGATTTTTCGTTAGTTTTTCCATATTAATAATATTAAGAAATTAATCTGTTGGGATCAAGTGGCTCCCCCTACACTTCCACCTAATGTTGGACCTACCTATTGCCTTCCCCTGTCTTTCCTGATCCACCATCCTCACACCTGAATGAAATGAGCTCACTGTTAAATATAGCAGCCTAAATTCAATTATTAAATCAGCCTAGTGATGGCATCAGATAAGACAACTAGTATGCAGTAAGGTTGTGCTGCTGTTGAAATTACATTCACATTTTGTATTTTAAATATTTATATATTTTTTTCATATGTATTTATTTTTCTTCTTGTTATTTATTGGGCATGCTACCTTATATTTACCAGTTGTTATTTGACCTTAAGAAAATTGAGATACGTCATGCATGGGATTGGTACCATAGGGTTTGACCAAAATCTAAATGTAGCTATCAGCAACATTGGTTTGCATCAAGTTAGCAAACACGAGCCAGTCTGTTAACATGGATATTTGCAAGCCTCCAAGTTTGGTAGCAAATCTATGCATGATTCCATGGTAAACCAGAGTTATAGCATTAGTTATGTTTTCCAGATTATTGTCATTTATTGTACATGCTAACTTATATTTATCAGTTTTCAGCTCAGCAACCTTGGTTTTGCATATTGTAAACTAGCCGTAAACCCCCATTTGGCTTCTACGTTCCTAGTGTTAGCAAACGCTAGCTAGTCTGTTAACATGAATATTTGCAAGTCTCCAAGCACAGACGTCACACTTTAAATCCTACCTGTTGCCTCTCACCTTCCACTTATTTAACTGCTGTCGCATCCCTTGACATGTAATCTCCTTTACCCTCTTTCTTTTTCTATGTTTAGCCCCAACAGCTGTTTTGCTTTGTGCTTTTTCCATACATGGCAACTTACTACTCGTACGCTCGTACCTGCTCACTCAGCACTCACCCGCCCCTCCCCCTCTCTCTTCTATGTCAACATTCTATGATGGAATCTTATGAGACAGGGCTCCTAATCTAGCCTGTTAGTCCTCTAAAATGTTATATAATAACATTGCAAAAATGCAGAAATGATTTAGGGACTGTTTGTTATTTATATAAAACGCCACCAGAATAGTTTTGGGAGCTTTAGTAAAATTAGACTGGACCTCCCTTGGCCAGGAAACATTTATCTATGACCCTCCCCATCAATTTATTGATGCCTTCTGTACTGGTTAGCACTTGGCAAAGATATACAAATGACTTTTATTTTTACAGCCACAACTTATATGATTTAACCTCTGCCTTCTCATCTTATATATCACACTCCTCTGTTATGGTGTGGTGGCCATTTCAGTAGATTTACTCACTAACATTGTTGTGATAACACAATAAGCATGGAAATGAAATGCACACTTCATGCATTACTTCGAATACTAAGTTACTCCTCTAATTAACTAGTATTCACCTGAAATAAAACAATAAAACATTGAGAGCATTCAGCAAAGCACACTGGGTAATTAATTCAACACACAAACTGGTTGCTATGGACTCGTCACTTGGCTTCCTCAGTCGTATATTTTAGCTATATACAGTGAGGAAAATAAGTATTTGAACACCCTGCTATTTTGCAGGTTCTCCCACTTGGAAATCATGGAGGGGTCTGAAATTGTCATCGTAGGTGCATGTCCACTGTGAGAGACATAATCTAAAAACAAAAATCCAGAAATCACAATGTATGATTTTTTTAACTATTTATTTGTATGATACAGCTGCAAATAAGTATTTGAACACCTGAGAAAATCAATGTTAATATTTGGTACAGTAGCCTTTGTTTGCAATTACAGAGGTCAAACGTTTCCTGTAGTTTTTCACCAGGTTTGCACACACTGCAGGAGGGAGTTTGGCCCACTCCTCCACACAGATCTTCTCTAGATCAGTCAGGTTTCTGGGCTGTCGCTGAGAAACACGGAGTTTGAGCTCCCTCCAAAGATTCTCTATTGGGTTTAGGTCTGGAGACTGGCTAGGCCACGCCAGAACCTTGATATGCTTCTTACAGAGCCACTCCTTGGTTATCCTGGCTGTGTGCTTCGGGTCATTGTCATGTTGGAAGACCCAGCCTCGACCCATCTTCAATGCTCTAACTGAGGGAAGGAGGTTGTTCCCCAAAATCTCGCAATACATGGCCCCGGTCATCCTCTCCTTAATACAGTGCAGTCGCCCTGTCCCATGTGCAGAAAAACACCCCCAAAGCATGATGCTACCACCCCCATGCTTCACAGTAGGGATGGTGTTCTTGGGATGGTACTCATCATTCTTCTTCCTCCGAACACGGTTAGTGGAATTATGACCAAAAAGTTCTATTTTGGTCTCATCTGACCACATGACTTTCTCCCATGACTCCTCTGGATCATCCAAATGGTCATTGGCAAACTTAAGACGGGCCTTGACATGTGCTGGTTTAAGCAGGGGAACCTTCCGTGCCATGCATGATTTCAAACCATGACGTCTTAGTGTATTACCAACAGTAACCTTGGAAACGGTGGTCCCAGCTCTTTTCAGGTCATTGACCAGCTCCTCCCGAGTAGTCCTGGGCTGATTTCTCACCTTTCTTAGGATCATTGAGACCCCACGAGGTGAGATCTTGCATGGAGCCCCAGTCCGAGGGAGATTGACAGTCATGTTTAGCTTCTTCCATTTTCTAATGATTGCTCCAACAGTGGACCTTTTTTCACCAAGCTGCTTGGCAATTTCCCCGTAGCCCTTTCCAGCCTTGTGGAGGTGTACAATTTTGTCTCTCTTTGGTCTTGGCCATGTTAGTAGTTGGATTCTTACTGATTGTATGGGGTGGACATGTGTCTTTATGCAGCTAACGACCTCAAACAGGTGCATCTAATTTAGGATAATAAATGGAGTGGAGGTGGACATTTTAAAGGCAGACTAACAGGTCTTTGAGGGTCAGATTTCTAGCTGATAGACAGGTGTTGAAATACTTATTTGCAGCTGTATCATACAAATAAATAGTTAAAAAATCATACATTGTGATTTCTGGATTTTTGTTTTTAGATTATGTCTCTCACAGTGGACATGCACCTACGATGACAATTTCAGACCCCTCCATGATTTCCAAGTGTGAGAACTTGCAAAATAGCAGGATGTTCAAATACTTATTTTCCTCACTGTAGGTAAAGATGCCGAAACTGAACATTATCCAAAACATTTATGTTTATTTTTAAAGCATATTTTAAATTACATTGTAACAATTTAACAATTCGCCCTTATGAAATCCAAATGCGGCACGGCTGTCTTGGAACGCAACAGACAGACAGTGGCATAATGCCCTGACACTTAAATTCAACTAAAATGTAAGAGTGAACAATCAGTGTTGGACCTACAGTCTGTTGAGATGCCTCTCCAAACGCAGAAACCAAGCGCAGTCACACCATAAAACGTTAAGACACGTTAAGAAAAAAAGATCCATATTTTGCCGTAATCCAATGACACGAAAAAAAGTAATCCACAGCGATCAGTAGATCCACAAAAAGGTAAATGACGGTGTATCCAGCAAGGCCTATACGCGCGTCACATTCACCAGCCAGCTCAAAACAGGTGAACGAGGTGAACTTCGCCGTTTAAACAAAGTGAAATTAACGTATAAAAGTCCAAATCTACACAAAACCCACAATCAATTAGTAAGCTGACATCACATTTATATACATGGCATTTAGGAAATATATTGCAATGTTGGCATGGCAAGATGTCCAGACATAGTACAACAGTAAGTTTTTTTTTTGTGTCCTGCTGCTCCCATCGTCAGCCAGGTAATATTTGTTTTACTAAAGCAGTATATAAAATCAGATGTATTACCTACCACCATTTAGTTGTTTTGTGTTATTTAAGATATTTATAAAATGTCTGGTCATGCCAAACATGTAATTACAATGTAATTACCCGTTTCAGCCACAAGGGGAGCAGTGCTCCCTCTGCCTCCCAGCAAACTCATGGATCAGACCCATCTGGTAGCGGGGGCCGAGACTGAGAGCTACATGGAAAAATATGCACCAAACAAGCCACTTTGAAATTTTGCTGTTTCATGAATAAAAAATGTTGGGTGACCCTCCTCTCAACAAAGAATAAAAAGACTTGACCCTCCCCTATTTTCTTCCGGTGGTCTATTCCATAAATACCGAACGGTCCCTTTTTTTTAACCATCGCTTTGGCGCCCCCCATGGTGCTGCGCCCCTATGCGCCACATATAGTGCATACCCACTTTTTGCGCCACTGCATAACATGACTAGACTTTAATAACTTTCACTCATTTTGCTCATTTTATAAAGGCCACCGCAAGAAAACATGTCTTTGTTTACATTGTATAATGTGCTGTTGGATTGCTTTTTATTTTGCAATTCTGTCTGCCATCGGACACGATTGCAGCGCGCTAGCTAGCAGAACTAACGTTAACTCTGCTAGCTAACATCGGCAGTAAAACAAACATCAATGATCCAATATCTTTTTGATAATCTACACATTTTTCTTGCGGTAGCCTTTCTACAATAAGTTTCAAGGAGTTGATAAGCAGACAGATTAGCTAGCTAGTTGATAAGTTGTCTACTTCCACTTTATAAACAGCTAACCATAACATCTAACGTTAACGTTACGTCCCTGCTGGAGCAGTCAGCTACTTTAGCGATGTTTAACGTTAGCTACATAATGTTAGCAATATATCTTGTGTAGAATCCAGGACCAGCAGAGCAGAGGGAAGTGTCAGGGAGCAGAGACAAAGTATTTAGATGAAGTGAGCTGGTACGGTTAGCTTGACTTCTGTCATGTCAGTGGCTGTGCACTAGCTAGGTCAAAGGCTATCAGGTCGAGGGGTGTGGCGATGACATCATCGATACGCACGTATGCAGCTTCGCCGTCCAAACAAAAATTCAAAAGGGAGCTGTTTTCGAATTTTTTCACCCTGGGACCAGGTTTCAAAAAAATGCGTTTTCAGGCAGTGTGTTTACAGGATTGCAAAACGTGTGCGTTTGCATCAAAAAGCAACTGCGTGTGGATGGCCCCTTAGTGTGAAGTGTGGAGTTGGGGAGTGCAGCTTAACGTCTGTCCAGGTGTTTTGTTGACTGATTAGCTAGGGTGGGGCCTCCTCACCTGCAGCCAACACCAATCACCTCCTCGTATTTAATATTCAGTCTCTTCTTTCCTCCTTTGCTGCCTCTATTTCTGCAACAAAAAGCTCTTTGTATCAGACCAAAATTGAATCCTCTTTCTCCAACCCCCAAACACTTTTTTTCCATCTTCTCTAACCTCCTAGATTCCCCCAGTCCACCTCCTCCCTTCTCACCTTCTTCAGTCTATTGCTCCTGACCTTCTTCCTTTCCTCACCCATCTCATCAATGTCTCCTTGTCAACTGGCTGTTTCCCCGGCGCCCTCAAAGAGGCAAGCGTGACCCCACTACTCAAAAAAACAACACTTGACTCGTCTGAAGTAAATAACTACAGCCCCGTCTCCGTTCTTCCATTTCTATCTAAAACTCTTGAGCATGCCATTTATAATCAACTCTCTTCCTATCTCCACCAGAACAACCTTCTTGATCCCCACCAGTCTGGCTTCAAGGCTGCCCACTCAACAGAAACTGCCCTCCTTGCTGTCACTGAGCAGCTTCACATCGCTAGAACAACCTCTCTCTCTTCCATCATCATCCTTCTGGACCTTTCTGCTGCCTTTGACACACAGTGAACCACCAGATCCTAATTTCAACACTCCAGGATCTGGGTGTCTCAGGCTCTGCTCTCTCTTTGCCCACATCTTACCTGACAAATCGAACCTACCGGGTAACTTGGAGAGGATCTACCTCAGAACCGTGCCCACTCAAAACTGGGGTTCCTCAGGGATCAGTCCTGGGTCCCCTCCTCTTCTCTCTGTACACCAACTCTCTCGGGTCTGTCATCCACTCGCACGGCTTCTCTTATCACAGCGACGCAGATCACACCCAACTAATTCTCTCCTTTACGGCGTCTGAAACTCAAGTAGCAGCACGTATCTCGGCCTGTCTGACTGATATCTCTTCTTGAATGTCCACACACCATCTGAAACTCAACCTTGACAAGACTGAGCTCCTTTTCCTTCCAGCGAAAGGCTCTCCTAACGAGGACCTGACTATAACAATTGACAACTCTGTGGTAGTCCCCACCCAGACTGCTAGAAACCTGGGTGTGACAATTGACGACCAACTCTCCTTCACTGCCAACATTGCTGCAACTACCCGATCGTGTAGATACATGCTGCATAACATCAGAAGAATACGTCCCCTTCTAACCAGAAGGTGGCTCAGGTTCTGGTTCAGGCTCTAGTCATCTCGCGTCTAGACTACTGCAACTCCCTTCTGATTGGCCTGCCTGCATGTGCCATCCGGCCCCTGCAGCTCATTCAGAACGCAGCAGCTCGACTTGTCTTCAACCTCCCCAAGTTCTCTCACACTACATCGCTTCTCCGCTCTCTTCACTGGTTACCAATTGCCGCCCGCATCCGCTTCAAGACACTAGTACTTGCATACAGGGCCACGAACGGCTCAGCCCCGGCATACAACCATGACATGGTCAAACCCTACACCCCAACCCGCCCACTCTGCTCTGCATCAGCCAACCTGCTTGCTTGTTGAAAGCACTTAATTGGAAGTCGCTCTGGATAAAAGCGTCAGCTAAATGACATGTAATGTAATGACAAGAGGCTAACAATGTCAAGATCAATATTTGTGTAGCCTGACACAGTAGTTTCATAGACTAACACGTCATGTCTCTGACATAGACTACAGTCAATATTATTATTATTATTATTATTATTATTATTATTATTATTATATTTAAAATAGCATGTATATGCATTAGTTATATTCTCACTTTAATTTACAGAGCAATCCCTCCAAAGTTTTTAGGTTAACTATAGAAGAGACTAGGATTAGTGTGTCTGACAGGGTGGGGGGCGTGGCATCACAATGGTGGCTCTCCATCGTGATGTCCGTCAGCCATCACCCGATGGACGATGATATAACACATCATAGTCCTACAACCCTATGATGTACTTTGCATTGCATTTACATTTACAATAAGGCTGAAACTAAGAATTATTTTCATCCATGTAATCTGTCAATTATTTATTCAATAATTGTTTGGTATTTAAAATGACAGCAAATAGTGGTCCAGAAGTCCATCAAAATTTCCTGAATCAAAGTAGATGTCGAAAGCCCAACAATATTTAATAAACGATGATATAAAACAGAGAAAAGCAGCAAATAATAAAATGTAAGATAAATTACTTAAACAGTTCAGTGAGTATTCCAATATCTTCATTCATTTTCAATAAATGTTCAATTGATCAAGATTTTACAGTATTTTTTGTATGTTTGTAGAAAAAAGGGATCTAATTTAATTACGATTTATGGTATTTGGAAAAAAAACATATTTGCTAAAAATGCAATAACAATGCAATAACAAATAAACATCGGAAAAAAAGCAAACATGCAGACAGAGACATTCTGCATCTGTGTAAAGGTGCAGGACTTTTCCATCATTGTAGAGAAAGCATCTCATCAAGCATTTCCAAGTCAACACATCTGTCACTCCCCTGCTTCACTTCCTCATCTATCCATCCCTCCCTCCCTGCCTTCTTCCATCCATCCCCCTCCCACCAGCCACCCATATGTCTCTTTAATTCCACGCCCACCCCCGTCCCCATCCCCACCCCCACCAGTCTGCCAAATGGCATGATCTTGCAGTACTGCAGTACAGAAGTGGACTGTACCATTGTGCATTTGGTGGGTGGATGGCAGCAGGGAGCAGTGCTGCAGAGAGAGGGAGGGAGGGAGGGAGGGAGGGGAGAGAGAGAGAGAGAGAGAGAGAGAGAGAGAGAGAGAGAGAGAGAGAGAGAGAGAGAGAGAGAGAGAGAGGCTGGCACTATCCTTTCCTGCCCTAATCCGTCAGCTGTCTCTTGTGTTGATGCTGGTTACAGATACAGTAAGGAAACTTCAGACTAGAATTTTAAGGCTACGAATGAATTTTAAGATAGATTTGTTGTGAAGCCTGGACACCATCGATTGGATGTGAACTTCAGTTTGATCTGTTCTGGTAAGAGAAGTGATTTTCAATGCAGTTTAAGTTTTTTGTGTTTTTGACTTGGTTTGAAATCAGATATTCAAAATGATGATGGTGTTCTTTTGTTCTATGGCCCAAATAAGTGTGATTCTCAGGCTGAGTGGAGTAGATAATCAACTGTTATTACAGTATATTAGCAGATCAGAACATTTGCTCCAATAGTAGACCAGCAGATTGTACTGTATGAAATACAGAGAAAACACACTATAAAGAGAACAAACATTGTCAGGACAGTCAGTTGAAAGTCCTTAACAATTTGGGACATACATCTATTAATAACAAGCAGGAAACCTGAAAGCTCCTATTCAGCAGGGATAGCTTGCCAACAGCATTATGTAATCAATGCACACACAGACATCTCACATTACATTTTTTTTTCTTGCAATAGGTATACTCCATTTAATAGCATGAACATTTTTACAAAGGCTTAAGGACCTTTGCTATGTCACTGGTGACTTATTTGCTGGAAATAATGGTAAACATTTAGCAGAAGAACAAGCTGGGCTTTAGTCTCTGGGTCCTTACTGTCTGCTTGTATAGTAATAAACAGGGGCGGCAGGCCAATAGAGGGTGCTAGGGCACCGCTCTCCTTTAGCCACAAATAAAATCATTAATAATAAAAAATTATTATTATGGAATAAATTATAGAAATTTTAAATATTTGTGTGTTTGGAATAATGTAATGCACCCAGTACAAGTCCTCCAAACCATACAACCACATTGGTCGTTTATTCCTACCCTAATACAACCTAGGAGCATTTCATAAATGAGCCCCCTTTCGTTGGCAGAAAATATGACGCACAGGAGCGTTTTCCATCCTCATACCTAAACGTAACGGTTGCTAGGTTAGGTTTAGGCAACAAAACTACTTAGTTAAGTTTAGAAGAAGATAATTATTTGGGTTTATATCTGTACATTTGTTACATTACTTCACTTTCGGTTATGTGACGCAGAACAACACACCAGAATAACCACGAGTTCTTTCTCGAAACCATTTTGGAGAGCCACCGTCTCTGCGTCCGGAGCTTAGCCCAAGAGGATTGTGTTTGATTTATAGAATAGGATTTTTTAATGGATTGCCATGAACTTTAACTTTCATGTTAACTTTCAAGTTCCTCTAGTGCCATCATAAGGTCAACATTTGAATTAGTCCAATACTTCAGTTTACATCAGCATGTTATTATTGTCATTGTACGCGTGTTGGCATTCTGAAATTAGCATTTAGCTACACAACTGTGCAGAGCTGCGAGCATGGCTGCAGAGTCAATTCAATGGGGCTTTATTGGCATGGCAGTTTCAATAACAATGTTGCCAAAGCATCAAAATACAACTGTCCAAATATTCGGACAGAACACAATAAACAGTAATATGAACATTAACAAAACATTAACATTTATTTATATTAATTATATATACACTATATAAAAGAAGACTCATGGTAGACTTTTAGTCTTATTTGACCTAGTCTATCAGTAGAAAAATGTTCGATGTTATTGCCATCCAAAACCAAAATTACCCACTCAGACATCTGCCACTGCTACAGTTAAACTTTTGGCAGAAAAAACTACCTGGTTAGGGTTAGGCATATATTAGGCTAGGATAGGGTTAAAACCTCACATGGTCAAAGTTAAAAGAAACCAGTGTTAAGTGGAGTAAACAAACTTTCAAAAATCACACACCTTGTTGACCGATAGTTAGGTCAGTAATCCATCACAATAAACAGCATGTCTGCATTTATTTTAAGTTATATTATGTAACACACCCACTTCAGTGCCTCATGTGCGCAATGCAGCCAACTCAATTAATTATTGCATCAAGACAGGAAATAAATACCTCAGGATAGCTCTGATCTCCCTCTCCCACTACTGCAGTGTTGTGCCTGCTCACTGGTCGATGTATGTTGCATGAGTTGTGGTACGATGCTGCTGCTTTGTTTGTTTCAAATACATTTCAGACCAACAAACATTGTGATGGGGTCTGTAACCTACATAAAACATAAACTGCATAAATGCTGAAACGCTTTGTAATCAATTTCAGCATTTTAATTTTGGCAAGTAAACTAAATGGTAAATATAATCACAAGTGACAGTGCAAATTATTATATTATCACATTTTGTCTAATGAAAGAACGACAATAAGTTATCCTCAGCATTTATATTTGTCTCTCCATCTCTCCCGTGCACAGTGCGTTTTTCAGTTCAACAGACAACACACAACTTTCCATCTGATTGCACACATCCACACCAACCTAAAAAATAATTTAATTTAGAAATGTAAGTGTTATGTTCAAATGAGTCACATAAATAAAAAAACATTTCTGATATTATTATAGCGTATAGCGGGACACAGCTTTTAAAGTTATTTCTCGTCATTCATTTCTGATATTTTACACATATAAGGATAAATACTGTGGGCCTACATACAGTACCTTTGTGTACGTTTTTTTTTAAGTGCATGTGAGTGAATATTGAACTGCAAATGAGTTACCGGTATGTCTCATTCATTGACTCGATGCACTGTACTGCCATTATGCAAATACGTCATTTCGGCTGCGGAAAGTACCAAAGTTAATTGGCGCTTCTCCTGTTGCATGGATGTATTATAAGAACTGGATACATCATTCGAGCAGTTGCTCAGTGGCACACAAAGCCATCATGGAGCCCAAAAAAAAAGCACTACTATTGCATTGTGCGGCCCATAGAGCAGGCGCTCCACTAACTTTAATGGGGATTAAATGATTTAATTGTACGGCTCTTCTAGACTTTCCAAATGTTATTGGACTGAATGGATTAAAATCTGATAGTGAAACAATTCATTTTACAGGGGTTGGGACACTCAAAAAAATGTATTCACTAATTGATGATCAGTAAGTCTATGGGAAAAAAGTATTTTTGGGCCAGAGGGCATCAAATGACGGCCCGGGAGTAAAGTTTAGCCGCTATATTCAATTTGCTTCAAAGCATGGCACACTTCCTGGGGGCCTCTCCTGGTGACTGAAGGAGGGTGTTTTTGTGAAAAACCCCAAAAAACAATCTTTTTGGTTTTCTAAACGTTTTTCTGTCATTATGACCATATAAGAATTTGCAGAATAGGTATTTAGGAAAAGTCAGGGCAGGAGGGAATCGGAGATATGGGGTTCTAGTGTTAAGTTATTGGTTGGCTGATGCCTTTATTTTGTAAAACTTGTGACAAACATAACCAGTTACACCTTAGGGTCCTTACAATTTAGGGTCGAGATTGGCACTCCACATTGCGTTTGTATTTAAAGAATACGTCCTTTGAAGTGTTAACAGCGTGTGTGAGAGATTACTACCTCAAAGAAGTCTCTGCAAACTGAATTTCATAATGTAGTGAAATAAATAGGAACATGTAAAATGGAAGATTTGCGGTAAACATGGAAAAACAATGACATGGTCCTTTAAATCCAGCTGGTAGCTCATATTTGATGATGCTGCTGTACCAGAGTGCAGCTTACTTCTGCTTTGATTTGATACAGTAGACTGCACTCTACTTAAAGAGTGTGTGTGTGTGTGTGTGTGTGTGAGTGTGAGAGCAACTAGGTGTGGGGGTGGTCTCTTCCTGCTGTAGATAGGAAGGTGTTGCATTATTAATTTTGTCTGAATGACTGTGCTGACTGTAGCTGTCTCTCCAGCTTCCTCTGCTCACAGCCATCACTTTTTCTTTCTACTCACACAGTTTATCACGTCATCAAAATCAATAAGTTGAAAAGGTTGTCATGAAAACAGACTTCCTGTCGAAAAAAATAAAGGTGTAGCTTCTTGGTTAAAGTATAATAAGCATCTCCACTACCTAGCAGAGAAGTGTTCACTGTTTGGTTCTCTTAGTTCACAGGCAGTGGAGTGTTGTCTAGAGTCATGAATAGTGCGTATGTTTCCTGACTCTGGAATGTTTGGACTGACCTTGAGCAGTGGATTTTGACTGGTGGAACCAGCTGTACTTTATCAACCCCATCTCATAGGAATTATAAAAAACTAATTTGCAACCAGTGGTGGAGGAAGTACTGAATCTCAGTACTTAAGTAAAAGTACAAATAACCAGAGATATATTTACTTTAGTGAAAGTAGAAGTACAACAATGAAAACCCTACTTAAGTAAAAGTAAAAAGTACCTGATTTTAAATGTACTTTAAGTATTTAAAGTAAAAGTACTTGCATAACGATTTATTCTCTTAATGTCTATATTCTAATAATAAAAAGAAAAACGGTATGGGCTGTGGCATTTTAATGAAGTTAGTTTTAGGTTAATGTAATTGTGCTTACCATCTGTGGCCCAGTTTACATTCTGACTTACAATTCTGGTTATCTATCAGGATGATCTGCATGAAGCTCGACTTTGCATTATTTCCCACGGGACAGTGAATGCTGCACACATTTATTTAGCAAGAACACACCGGCTTGGACAACAAGTACGTGGCTTCACAGCTGAGGAGGACTGGGAGTGTTTTTAAGATAAATATACGGGTTGTATATTAACCTTATGCACTATTGATTGTACTTAAGTAAAGTACAGATACGTGAAAAATTTACTTAAGTACAGTAACCTTAAATGTTACATTCCATCACTATTTGCAACACCGATTACGTTTTAAGGAAATGTAATAATGTATCTAGATTCTCATTATTACATCCCAGAAGAAAACAGGTGTTGACGGAGCGGTGGCATGTGGCCAAGATCATGGGCACAACAAGCTGACGTGAGAGCGTTAAAAAGTTTTCTGCTCTGTGAAATGGAATTACTTTATTTATGCGTTTATGAAAAATTAGGTCCGGTTGGAAGTTTTTGGTGATGCTGTGTTCGACAGGGGAACGATAGTCTTGGCTGACATGTTATGTAGATTAGTCTGAATTAACATTTTCAGGACAATTGCCTGACATCCATCCAGCGCTTGGCTAACACACCATATGTCCCTCACCTTCCACTTTCTGTGTGTTGCCATTCTCAAATCCCTTTGTTTTCGGAAAGCTTCGAGCTACACGCTGAAAATGGCAAGTTTTCACAAATTTCAAATTTATTATTGTAGATCTGCAAAAAATATGTTTGCGGCATTTCATTTTTAACTGAAGCGTTTTGGGACTGACTGGGGGGGGGGGGGGGGGGGATTGTTATGGACGAAGTACATATGGCAATACACTGGTAAGAGCAAATTACATTTAATTATGTATCCAGCTAATTTAAGTAGCTCACGTTACTGTATTGTGTTATGAACAGTTAATTTAATATTGTATGTGGCGTTTTCTTTTGCAGTGTGCAAATGGTTCACCAAAACAAGTTCTTTCCCAAGACCATTTTGCAAAGCCATCGTTGCTGCGTCCACTGCGTATGGAACTTAGCGCCGCCCAAGACGATTGTGATTGGTTTAAAGAAATGCAAACAACACATAGTGTTTTTTCTCCTATCCTGGAATGTAAGTGTAGTGTAGCCAGACCTTACTCCACAGAACTTTGGAGATAGATCTGGCAATGCACGACTAAGTAGAGATGAACTCCGCTGGATATGGATCAAGGAATTCAGGCGCATCCTGTGCGGGAAGTGGGCATCTTGGGCATTGAGACGGAGGCAGCGGAGAAGTTTTCGGCTTCAGTTGCTGGGAATAGGGTTTGGGCTGGTTGAAACCAATGGTGGAAACGTGTTCGACCTGGTATTGTCCGAAAAGATCATCTTCCGATGGGGGCCATGAGATAAAGTCTGTACTCAAGATAAGGAGAGTAAATGGAAAATATTGCTCGGAAGATTGAAGCAGTGCGCCTTTGCCATTGAGGCAATGTTGCATTGTCTTGGTTCTGCTGCTGAATGCGAAAGTGAAATGAGTGGAGAGGGTTATTTATAGGAATGAGGGAAGAGGAGCGGTTAAGGTGTGGCCCTACTCCCAAAATTCTGCTAGGTTGCCTCAGATATTTGAAATATGTTAACAATGTTTAAATAAACAATTCTCGATTTTCTACCTCCTCAGCTTCTCGCTCCTCCAGCTTGTGACCCTGAAATTGATCTCAGCGCACCATCTTGAAGAATGTCTCAATTCTTAAAACCAGGGCTGTAGTACTTGAGTCTGGACTCGAGACGTTTTTCTGTTGTCTTTTCGTTGGTTTTTGGACTGTGACTTGTCTCGACCATCGGACTCGACCATTGGACTAGACAAATATTCTAGTTGGTCTCGACCGAGTCCAGCATTATATGCTTTTGTTCTATAGTAACTTCCTCCTTCAAAACAAAACCGTTGATGAAGCGTGCTCGTTCAGAAAACAGGGTATTAGTTTAATTCTAAATCCTTTTAGAACAGGCATCGAGATTGGTCACCTTATATACACCTGGCTGCATCATATACAGTAGGTTACCTCAGTCATCAGGTATCAATCATTTTCATTTTGGCCACAGACAATGTCATTGAGCAAATTGTACTATGAATTCTTTAGGACAAGTAATAACTTCAAGAATGGGAACATTTCCATTTTAAATCTTAAGTAAATAATATGGCCTAGTTTTTTATCCTATAGTGTGTTACTCTGTACTTGTTTTTGATTATTACAAATATTAAAGCAAAATTATCATCAAGGGGTGAAGTACCCTGTTGACCATGACCAAGGGTTAAAGTGGGCCAGAATGAGCCAGAACGCCGTTCCGGCACCTTTGATTAACTGGTTAATTAATCTAATTCACTTTCATACAGCAGTGTTTCCCGTTCCTGTAAAAAAAAGCCAAATATCCATTCTGGTGTTTCCTCTATTCACTCTCTGCAGCGCAACGTCGTGAGTACATGCAAACGGCAACTGTCTGTGGTGACTTCGCATGTCTGTAATAAAAGCAGGACAGTCGCAGACTTTCTGGTAAAGTCCGTTAAACAGATGAAGTCACGTTGTCGGTAGCCTACCAGGTCACAAACAGGCTGAAAACTCCACTCCTGGCTGTTTTGGAAGGACATAACGAGAATAACAGGTGAATTAGAAGTGAGGTTTTTTTTCCCCACAAACAAACAAGGCACATTAACAAATTCACTTCGAAAATAGAGCTTTTGCCATTACAAATTCAAACTAAATTCAAAATGTGATAAGACAAAAATAAATAAAATTGGCTATCTCAAAATACCTGAAGCGTGTGTCTTAAGTAAATAAATTGATTTAAGGGCTTTCTTGTCAGTTTCAATGACTTAGCTAATTTTTTACAATTTTGTGTGGTGTTGTAAAAAGTCACCTCTTTTCACAGATGAAAGAAAAATAACTTAGAAAATATGAGCCTGAAGAAAACCCTACCGCTTTCCTCTCAGACCTTTTTAAAAGCACAACCAAGGAAGCCTGAGGAAAGTTGTTCTTCATTATCGTGTTTTCATGTACTCTGTAAATGAGGATGACATTCAGATGGTAAAGAAAAGGCTTAAATTAAACTTGCTGAAACCTGCAGACACCCTGCTGACTCTACAATCACATTAATTATGTACTTTATTAGGAGAGACAGTCAATACAGGCTGATGAAGTTGGATCCGCTATGTGCCAGAGATGGACTGATGGGGTACAGACTGACTCGTTCTGTCCAGATTTTAATTTCCTGCTGGCCAGCTATCAGTAACAAAACAACCTACAGCTGGACCTTTTCTCATGCCCATTCAGATGTCAATAAAATAATGTATCACTGCTGAGTCATAACAGACTCTTTTTTCATTTTTCCTCTCTATTCTCTCATTCTCATCTATTTCTTGGAAGTCACATTTGTGGCTTGCACTCATTTATACAGGACAGGCACAATAGACGAAAGATTGCTGAAAAAAGAACTTGTCACAAAAACAAAGAAGCTACTTGTTTGAGACAGTTGAGCTACAGTTTGCTTACAGATCGAAGCAAGGGGTAGAAGATGCTATGGTCACTCTGCTTAACCTTGAGGGCACCAAAACATGCTAGAATTTTATTTGTAGATTTGTTATCTTTAAAAGGAGAATTCCGGCCAATTTTTACCTGAATCTTGATCGCTAGATGTCACTGAGTACTGTCGATAGGAGTTGTTGAAGCTAATGGCCAGAGCTCCAAGTTAGCTACAATGCCAGTTGTGGGTGTATGTTCTAAAGAGTGCCTTTGTGCCTCTTAACAGACACAAAATGCAATTAAAATTTCTGTGCAACATGAACAGGGCCCTTTCATGACAACAAGATGCTTTTTTAACTCAGACATTGTGAAGAAACCGTTTAAATTCAAAGTTTGTACTGTCACCTACCTCTTTTTCCATTGGTCGCTTCACCGAAAGCCAAGAAGAGTCAATCACGGAGGTCATACCTTTGCGACAAGCAGCGCCTGTTTTGCCTTTTGAAGTTAAATGTGGAGAAAACCCTTGTGACCATCTTCTACAAATTATATAGTGAGTATATTTTCTGCTGGTAGGGAAATCTGAGCGTAAGGGCCAAAAACTGTCGAAAAGAAGATTAGTAGCAAAATCCTCAGTGTTCAACAAAACAACCTCAATGACCAATACAATAGACGAATGATTCAAAAAGTAAAATCCATCCTGTCAGTGTCCACCCCCTTCACTCCAAGTTTCAGCTACTCCCCCACTCATGAACTCAGTTCTGGCCAGGGCTGAAGGTGGTGATGGTATGCATGATGTTATTATTATATATTACTCAGTGCACCACCTTATGTGGATCTCTTTCTTTTGTTGTGCTTGCTTATACATGTCTTGCATGTATACCTTGCTGCACCATAAACGGCCCCTCTGGGACAATATCAATAAAGTTGAAGTTGAACAACTCACTGTAGCTGTTGTTTTTCCCGGTCGCCGTCCATCTCGCAAGTCAAAAATAGTCAAAGGAGGAGAGTCAAGATGGAAAGCTCCTAAAGCTTAGTTCCATATAAATGCACGGATAATTTATTGTTTCTGTTTTTGTTTCAATTAATTGTTTATTGATAACAATATTGACCTTGTAGTTGAAAAAGGAGCCTCATATAAGAATGACATTTCCTCCTATGGAGTCTTTTCATTCACATTCGGAGATTGACTATTTTTGACTGAGAAATTGGCGGATAGCATAAACAACAACTGCTAACGTGAGTTGCTCAAAACCTATGTTTTTAGTAAACTCTGTGTACACAAACAATGTTCTCAATGCTTTCGTTAAGGTGTAGAGACCCTTGTGATACTTGGAGCAAAGTCTCATGTTGTGTCGAGCCTTCTTAGTGTTTTAAAATAGTGATTTTGATGCTATCATAGAAGTGCCCCTAGCACTCTCATTCAAAAGGCCATTTGGCCGAAAAACGAGAATACGGTAAATCTTAAAAGTGGCATTTCCGTCCTAATTATGCTTTCAAACAAAAGTTTGACTTGGGTATATTCACAGAAAGACCCTAGGTTGCATTTTGGCGTGAGTTACGCTTTAAGAATTAAATGAATTAGGGGTCTATTTTAACCAAACCAGAGTGGTGGATGTGGACAGCTTTGGTTTTCATATGTATTTTTGTAGCGATTTCAGGAACGTTTCATGTTAAACAAAAAGGGTCTTAGTCTTTGACAAAAAGTTTGACCTCTGTAGGGATACTTTACATAATTTTGTCAAACGCTTAGAAAAATAACCTGACCAGTGGCAGTCAGTGGCAAAACAAGCACTTTTAGTGGATGTTAATTGAAAGTGGGCAATTGCCCATAACTTTACATTGCAGCTTAATTTGCCACTGCCAACTGTAGTGGTCTTGCTCAATACAGGACCAGTTTCAAAGATTGTTGTTCCCATTAGCCACTTAGACACAAAACGTAGGAAAATAGGGTCCAGGTTGAAAAAAAAACAAAGTTACCCTTTAACCTACAATAATTAGGCTTAACCAAGGTGTTCTCATTTAGGCCTACTTACCTTACTCCAGGACTCCATAGTCGCTGACTAAGATTTTAAGCCATGTTCATGAAAGCTATGTAAATGTTCTAGTTTAACTAGTACACATTAAGGCCTACTCCTGGCATTATCTGAGTCCTGCCAAGATTTACCTATCTGAGTTGTATCTTATGTATAAAAGTACATATCTTGCTGTGAAAGTAACCTGCAGTAGTATCAGAGCAGAGTTAACCAGTACAACAGAGGGGAGTTACAAAGCAACCGTTGAATAAAGAAGTGGGGCATAAACGGAATTGTGTAGTAGTAGTGGAGCAATATATCCAGTGGCCGTCACCCCAACCATTAATGGTGTACTGCTGTTAAACTAACGGAGTAATGGTCTGTCTTCATCAAGAGCCTCAGTGGCAGAAGAAACCACAAAACTAGACAGGACAGACAGGGCACTTATTGATGTATCACAGTTTTATAATAGTGCAAGATTAAATAAGGGACTATGATGGTGTGGTCCTGCAATTATGGCCAGCTATCAAACAACAGCAATGTATCACAGAGGCTAAAGTAATCCTTTTTTTTTTTTTAAATATTTCTTAGGTTGGAGCCAGTCCAATTTTTCATAGAGCGTACAATGATGTGTCATAAATGGATACCTTAAAGCAAATCTACATATGTAATTAAATAAAAGATCTAAAGCATTAAGAGAAGTAACACTTGATATGTGATAAACAATATCAGCATAATCAATCAGTGGTAATAAAAGTTGCTGTGCAATGCGCTTTCTTGTATCAAATGTAAAGCAATCAATTGAACGGTACAACTGACACAAACATTGTTTGACTTTCTTAACTGTAGCTTCAATATGAGCATTAAATGATAACTCAGTATCTAACCACAGACCCAGGTACTTAAATGCATTTACATTTACAAGAGATCTTCCATCAATCATACAGGTTTGTAATTCATTCGTAGTAACTTTAGATGGTCTCAGTTTAAACAACATACAGTAGTGCACGTTTTTTTCTCATTAAGTAAAAGATTGTGCTCTCTGGGCCAGTTCTGTACAATAATAAAATCCGATTGTAATGCATTCCGTACCTGGTCCTTCTGGTTATACGATGTATATAGAACTGTATCATCAGCATAAAGATGAACATTACAGGATAAACAAATACTGGGCATATCATTAATATAAACAGAAAAGAGAAGTGGCCCCAGTACAGAGCCTTGGGGCACACCTTTACCAATAATTAAACTAGTGGAACGTGTATTTTGTAATGCAACATATTGATGCCTACCATGTAAATAGGCATTAAACCATAATAACGATCTTTGACTTATGCCAATCGAATACAATTTATCAAGGAGTAAATAATGATCAATTGTATCAAATGCTTTCGAAAAATCAATAAAAATGGATCCAGTATTTTTTCCTTCATCAAATGCTGTATATACATAATTTGTAAAGTTGAGAAGAGCTGTGGTAGTAGAGTGATTAGGTCGGAATCCAGACTGTGCTGTTGATAAAATATCATGTTCTTCAATAAATTCACTTAATTGCATGAAAATTAATTTCTCAAATATTTTTTGGACTGTACATATAATAGAAATCTATAGTTATTCAATTCATCTGGTTTGCCACCTTTAAATACAGGTAACACCCTAGCCATCTTCCAAATAGGTGGAAGTGAGTTTGTATTTATAGATAAATTATATAATTTTGCCAGGGGGAACATTAGATTCCATTCCATCAGGTCCAGCGCCAGTACTCAACTTCAATTTTGCTATAGTTTGGTAAACATCCATAGGTGAAATCAGTTTAAAAGAAAAAAGATTTTGGGGCAGGGGATTTTTGAAAGCTGCATGTGAATATGGGGTCTTATTAACTTGAGACACTGCAACAAAATATTCCTCAAAAGTTTGTGTAATTATTGTGGGGTTCTGTATAATTTCATTAATGATATTCAGTTGATTAATTCACCCTATTTTGTTACGGTTAAGTAAAGTGTTAAGTTTATTCCAGAATTGTCTTGGATTCTTATACTCTCTATTTAATTCAATTCAATTTTATTTATAGTGTCAAATCATAACAAGAATTATCTCAGGACACTGTACAGATAGAGTGTAGGTCTAGACCACACTCTGTAATTTTCAAGGACCCAACAATTCCAGTGATTCCCCAAGAGCATGCATGAATGTGTAAGTGCGACACTGGCAAGGAAAAACTCCCTTTTAGGAAGAAACCTCGGACAGACCCAGGCTCTTGGTAGGCGGTGTCTGACGATGCCGGTTGGGGGTTTGATGAACAATGGCAATAAAAAAGTCACAATTAAGATAATGACTAGAGTAATTGCAATAGTTCATGGTGTCGTAGAGCACATCATGGCGTAACAGGGCGTTGGCCGGACATAGCAAGTCGACGCCGGGCATTGCAGGGTGTAATGGGGCACAGCAGGTCGTAGGGCAGGACCACGGCGACAGCTGCCACCATGATGTAGGTGCCATCATGATCCAAGATGATGGTGCTGGGGGGACAAAGAACATACGGACTCCGGGGAAGCTCCCCGGAACTAGGTTAATAACAAGCATTTCTGGAACATGAGTACACACAGATGGAAAGAGAGAGGAGCTTAGTGTGTCAAAGGAGGTGCCCCGGTAGTCAAGAACTATAACCGCATAGGGAGGCTGTGTTCGACGATTGTGACTACACACCTTCCCCCGCCGGTCTAGGCTAACGCTGCGACACCTTACTGCCTAAGTATGCGTAAGCTTTCTATGGGGAGAAGCAGTGATAGGATGGGGGTGCGCCATGACTGAGGCTACACACCCACCCCCGCCGGTCTAGGCGCACGCTGCAACTCCTCATACCCTAAATATAGTAAGCTTTCTATGAAGAGAAGCAGAGATATGGAGGAGGTGCGTCATGACTATGGCTACACACCTTCCCCCGCCGGTCCAGGCGAATGCTGCAACTCCTAACTTCCTAACTATAAGCTTTATCGAAGAGGAGAGTTTTAAGTTTACTCTTAAAAGTGGTGACGGTGTCTGCCTCCCGAATCCAGACTGGGAGCTAGTTCCACAGGAGAGGAGCCTGATAGCTGAAGGCTCTGACTCCCATTCTACTGTTAGAGACTCTGGGAACCACAAGTAACTCTGCATTCTGGGAGCGTAGTGCTCTAGTGGGACAATAAGGTACTAAGAGCTCTCCAAGATATGAAGGTGCTTGACCATTTAGAGCTTTGTAGGTCAGGAGAAGGATTTTAAATTCAATCCTGGATTTTACAGGAAGCCAATGCAGAGAAGCTAATACAGGAGAAATATGATCTCTTTTCTTAGTTCTTGTCAGAACACGCGCTGCAGCATTCTGGATCAGCTGGAGAGTCTTAAGAGTTTTATTTGAGCATCCTGATAATAGGGAATTACAGTAGTCCAGCCTGGAAGTAACAAATGCATGGACTAGTTTTTCAGCATCGTTTTGAGACAGGATGTTCCTAATGTTGGCAATATTACGAAGGTGGAAAAAAGCTGTTCTTGAGGTTTGTTTTAAGTGGGCGTTAAACGATAAATCCTGATAAAAAATAACTCCTAGATTTCTGACAGTATTGCTGGAGGCCATGACTATATTTAAGCTATTTTTATAGTATTCTGACTTTGCATTCCTTGTTTTAGTTTTACTACTATTACGTAATTGTCTATATATTTCCAAATCACTCTGCTTTCTAGTAAGACGGAATTTGGCCCAAGCCACATCTCTTCGCTTAAACAGAGAAATCAATTCTGAGTTAATCCAGGGAACGCTAGTCCCTTTTACTCTGACTGTTTTAAGTGGAGCATGCTTATTGATCACATTCATAACCTCACTGTAAAAAAAATCCCATGCATCATTAACAGTAGGTATAAGCGAGGGGCGCTCCCAGTTAATATTGCCCATGTCATCATTAAAAAGGTTTACATCAAAATATTTACACTGTCTGAATGTTATATCTTTAGGGTGTGCTTTAGACATTTTAATTTTCCACACACAGTATATTACAGAATGATCGCTTAAACAATCTGACATGACTCCGGAGGATAATATCCTTTCAGGGTTGGTTACAAGTATCCAATCTATTAATGTTGATGATTGTAAATTTACTCTAGTAGGTGTATTAATCAGTTGTGATAAATTCACACTACTAATTACATTTCTGTCTCCTGCTGAAGATCGATCAAGCCAATTGCTGTTAAAATCACCTAGAATTATACATTCGTTATTCTTTTCTAAGGAGCTTAGGGTTGCCAATATAGTCTTCATAGAGCCAGAAGGGGCTGAAGGCAGCCTATATATATATTTCCAATTGTAAGCGATTTATTTACATGAAATATTATATTAACAAAAACACATTCAAAATGAATTGGGCCAATTTTAGGGGTAGAATGCTGAGAACACAAATTGGAACTCATATAAGTGACCACTCCACCACCTCTTGACCCTCTATCAACCCTGTATAACAGGTAACCATCCATTTCAACATCATTTTTAGATATGCCACTATGTAGCCATGTTTCAGAGACTGTAATAATATCAGGTTTATTATGACTTTCCCAGGCTCTTAGAAGATCTATTTTAGACATAATGCTTCTAATATTTAAATGAATTATGTTAAGGCCTTAATAGTCATTGAAAGCCATCATTATTATAGAGACTTCAACAACAATAGGGTTAAGTGGTGAAGCAAGTGGGGAGCACACTGTACATTTAAAGACATACATGACACAAAAACAAAGAAAAAACATAAAAAGGTAAGCATGTATGTACTGTAAAATTTCAATTTAGTGATGGTATAGATCCAGACTACTTTCACAAATATATTGATTCATTAATGAACTAATCCATATATATTTACAGCAAATGTGACAGACGAACAAAAAAAACTAAAAAAAAACTAAATACAAATCAAGTTTACGTCACTCATTTACGGCAGCCAGAACTATGTGCTGCAAACAAAACAAGTGTGTGATCATAAACATATACGCCCATATTCTTATCGATGGGGAAAATCAAAATCAAAATCAAAACAGGAGACGCATAACGTTACTCCTTAATAACCAAAAAAAAAGAAAAAAAAAAGAAAAAAAAGTTAACTCAGAATCAATCAGGTGATCATCCAAATATTCACTACTGACATTGACTTATGAAGAAGTTCAAATGTCATCGAAGTATTTCTCCGCATCCTCGGCACTACGAAAGAGTTTTGATTTACCGTCCACATCGACCTTCAAAGTGCATGGATACATGAGGGAGTACTTACGGCCCGCTCCACGTAGTTTCTTTTTTTTTAGAATCAAACTGTCTGCGTTGTTAACCAGGTCAGCGCTGAAGTCGGGATAGATATGAATCTGCGATCCCTTGTATAGGAGCCCCTTTTTCTCCCTGGCCAAGCGCAGTATCTTAGACTTGTCCATGTAGTGCAGGAACTTGGCGTTGATCGGTCAAGGTTTGTTTGATTTATTTGAATTATAAGACGGAGAACGATGAGCTCTTTCAATCATCGGAGTAATGGGGAAATTGTCACTGCCAAGTAGGCCAAGTATCAGCTGGTTCAGAAACCCACTCACGTCAGCTCCTTCGCTCTTCTCAGGAACATTAATGAAACGGAGATTGTTTATATGGCTCCTGTTTTCAGCTTCATGCACCTTCTCTTTTAGGTAAGCATTCTCCTCCTCCAATGTGTGCACTCTTGTTGTGAAGTTATCTACATTGTCCTAATTACTACTCACTCGCTGCTCAAGCTCAGATATTTGGTCTCCAAGCGATGATAAAGCACTATGAATAATGTTGAGACTTATCTGCAGTGGTTCGATTTTAGAGTCGATATGAGCAGTCATTTCAGTCTTGCTCTGTTGGATGGCCTCCCAAATTGTTTGTAAGGACATCTCAGCCATCTTGAAATTTGGGTTCAGTCAGTCTATCCTTTAAGGCTGTTCAGGATATATTAGACAACAATTAGAGCTTCAGATGTACATACAGTTGTTAAGTGAATTGTTCTTTGTCGATTTAGGATTTCATTAAGTCATATAATCAAAAAAAAAAATAGTAGTCAGCGATCCTTCAGAGGCCAACTAGGCAGTTGCGGCCATGTTGAATCTAAAGTCCTATTCACATGGGACTAGCATTGCTTGGGGACCTCTAGTCATTTGTTATAATTGCGTAGGTGTTCTGTGATCTTCATGTGAGTCTGCTATGTTTGTAATTTGTCAAGTAAAAATTCCAGCACAAATTACCTAACGTATTTCGGCAAACACAGAGGTTGTGTGATAATATTAGTCCTGCATTGTCGGCTGCATTGTCCATTATAAATTGATATAAATTTTGACAGAGCCTTGACATCATATCCAGGGGATGTCAGTAAATCAGAGTAAAATACAGACTTTGCTTATCCCATGCGAATGCGCTATGCAAAACACAGATGTGGTCCCTGGTAATACTAGTCCTGTCTGAATAGGGCTTAATACTACACTTCACTGTTTGTAGTATTGTGGTGCTCACATCATAAATCTCAACAGAAGTGAGCATGATCTTGCACATTTGTGGCCAAATATGGAAACATTTTGTTACCTACCTTCTATGGCTGTGTCCCAATTTGTTACCTAGGTAAATATATCACGTCAACAGTCCTGCAATGATGTTGATAATGATATATAAGTATAACTATATGAAGTATAAATATTGGAAGCTGTGTAGAAAATTATGTGATAATGACCTGGAAAAAAAGCCAAGCAACTTTGCCTCTTTCTTTGTTAAAAAGCATGTCAGTGTTTTTTCACTGTTAAGTCTGCCTAGCGATGACTGTCCACTCATTAAAAGGCGTGCGTTTTTGTTTTAAATGGCAAAACACGCACCAAAAGCATTATAGGGTCATTTCTAGGTTAGTCTTGCATTAAGAGACCTATCTCCACAGCACTGCAGAGAAAGATTTGGCAGTCCCTCCAGGATTTCGCGGCCTTTTTTTGAGATTGTACCGGCCCAAATGCCTGATTTTGCGGGAGCATTTGTAAAAAATTGCGATAAAAGTTGCGATGTCTTTTGTTTGTTTGTTGCAATGAAGTTGCGGGAGACAGTGAAAGTTGCAAAAAAGTTGCGATTTTTTTTGTATAGTTCTTTAAAAATAAAAAGGAAACTTGGTTTGGGGAGAATAAAACTACTCTGTGCTGAGATTTCCTAGTAACCTTACCAAAAAAGCTCAGGATGCTGCAAATGTTGGTATAATATGAAAATGGCTGGTGGATTTAAGACAAAAAATAATAATTTATTGAATGAATCAAATTTGATCATATGTGTCAGTGGCTTGTTGATCTTTACATTGTTAGTTAATTTCCTAACCTGGCCTGGGACACACATTCATACGGTTTGATAAAGTAGCTACTTATTTGACTTTAACTTATCATTGCACTTAGAATAATGAGCGCAGCTGTCCTAAATTTAGGTCATCGTGTCATTTCATCTTCTTTTTTTTTCCTGCATCCACCGTGTATGTTGTTTGTGTGTGTGTGTCTGTGCAAGCGTCAGTCACGGGGGGAAGGTAGTTGCTACACATTAGTAGGGATGCACCGAATCTAGGATTCGGGTTTGGATTCGGACGAATATTGGGCTTTTTGACCTTACATTTTTTCCACCGAACCCTACGCTTGCAACGTAATGACGCCACCGTTGATTACGGGAAGGTTTTTACCTAGGTGGACTGTTGGTTCAATGCAGTAGGCTGTGAGAAAATGAAAATGGAACTTGTGAGATGAAAAAGTGTTGTTTGGCAGTACTTTCAGTCAAAAGAAGGCGATTCAAGTTGAGCTACATGTTCAATTTGCAATGCCGATTTGTCTCGTGGTGGCAAGGACCCTAAACAATACACAACATTGTCGCTGTTAAAACATTTGCGTATGAAACATCTGAAAGAATACGAGTTGTGCATAAAATAATCCACAGACAGCAGCCAAAATGAAGCAACTTCAGGTATGGCAAAGGAAGGACAGTCACAGCTAAAAACTTGTGTTAACCAGACAGTTTTCTCTGAGTCTCCCTACAGTGGGATCGGAGCGACTTTCTAATTTCACCAACCCAACATGCCTTCATCCTATACAGGTGGTGCTTTCCTTCGATGTGAAAAGAGTGTGTGAATTCAACAGTAAGTTGTTACATTTAACTATATTAGAGGCTGTGGACGTTGTTTACTTCATTAATGTGTTTATTACTGTGTTAATGGACTGAGGATGGGAGTAGGATTCGGTATTCCGCCGAACCCCAAAAATCTGGATTCGGTGCATCCCTAAACATTACTGATGGTACAGAGTAGTCGACCTGAGAGCTCCCATCATGAAACACCACATGGTCAAAAGTGCTTTTTTAACACATGCTTTGTTATGTGATGTTAACAGGTGCCAGCCCTGCAGTGTCGTCAACCCAATGCACTGATCAGTTATTCTGAGCTCCATGGAAGAGGTTTAGGGACAAGGCGATTATTTTATACAATAAAACAAAAAGAAATCTTTATCTGTAGTAAAATAACTAATAATGCCACACTTAATGTAAAAATTGCAATGCAACTACTCTAGGCCAATGATGTCGATGCTTGCACTTCACCATTATTCTACAACGTGATGCGGGTCCCATGGCTTATGGTTCGTTGTTGGTGTATGATGGGGTGGCACTGGGCTGGCATATGGAGTCGAAAGTCCAGAGCTATTTATCATTCCTAGTTCGTCCTCATACAGACCGAGAGCATGTGCCTTGCAGGGAAGAGCTGACTTTTGGGTGTAACTTGGCAGTGACACTGACTGGCTTCCTGGAGTAGAAAGCATCCATATGGTGGATACGACACAGTCACCTCTAAGACAACATGAGCAGGAAGGAAAACTGAGGGCCCAATTTTCGTGTCAGCAAAGGGCGATGAAACACTGTGTCTCACCGGCGGTTTGGTTTAACAGTCAGGTTATTTTCCTAGACGGTTGAGTGTGTGGCATTGCCAGTCCAGGGGTGCACTGCAATTTTGGTGCGAAGAATGAATGTGTCTCACATTGTCTCCTACCCACCTGCTCAGAACAGGTTGACAGTTCAGCGCACTTGTGTTCAACAATATTTTGGTCATTATTTACCTCTTTGGTGAAGACCCACCACATAAACTAGCTGACATGTGATCACATATAAATCCTTGTGTTGACTTCGGGTCACATTGACCCATTTCAATTTTTTGTTTTATATCAGAAAATATGGGACGTAGAAATAAGCGCTGAAAATGTGTAGAAGAAAAATTAAAAAATGTAAAACATTGGAAAAGCAAAAAAAAAACTGTGAAAAAAAGGCCTCAAAAACATCGGAAAAAAAGTGTTTTTTTCAAGGTTGAAGGGAAGACAACACAAGGGTAAAAAAGGTATTCCAATTATGGCATCAATGCGAGTCAGGCAGAATAATGATTGGTGAGAAATTCTTAACAGCTCTATAATCCACTCCTTTCCTCTGGAGACTCTCGTTACAGCCATCTGAAAGCAGAAGGTATCATAATTGCATCTGCAGTCTTTTGGAGTGATGTTGCGCACAGCATACCCGCTCGTTCATTTTTGTACAAGATTGATTCTGACTGTTGCAAAATTACGTATTACTACCAGGGTGGAAAAAGAACAGATCAGTATCATGTTAAAAGATGTTTATCACATTGTACCAAGACATTTTCATGTTATAGCAAGATTTTGTTTAACGTTTCTCCAACATACAAACTTTGTCACCAACGGACGCCGCTCAAATGCTTCTGGGTGCAATTGGATAGACCTTCAACATCGGTTATCGTCATCGTATAAAGCGGTTGTGATTGGTGCCTGGCGCTTGGCCAGACGGACTTGCAGAGCAAATCTCAGATTTGTCGGAAGTTGGTCAGGCTTTTCCCAGGCTACGTTATAATGTGACACTGTTAATTTTGAAATCCTAATAATATAAAATAATTAGTGTTTATCAGGATCCTGTTTATGTAGCAAGGTGATATCTTTTTTTTGCATATAAAACACATCTAACTGAATTAAACTTAAATTAAAATTAAACTACAGTAAACCAATTTAAATTAAACCAATTTAAGATGAAAAACCTATTGACTATTGTGACATGGTGAGAGATGGAGGACCCAAACGCAGAGAGATACGGCAGGCAGGAGATGGTGAGAGCTCAATGAGACTTTAATAAAACAAAAACAACGGCAGAACAGAGGCTTGGAAAACCCACAGCACAGACCGCAGAGAGATACACACAGGCAGCACGAGTACACAAAATAATCTGACAAGAGACAAAGGGAACATGGGGATTAAATACATGAGGTAACGAGCAAACCAGGAACAGGTGAGACAACAGGTGAAACACATCAGGGTGGGGCAGGACAATCAGACAAGGCGGGAAAACAGAAAGTAAAACTAGACAAGACAAGATCGAAGACAGAACAGAACCGGAATGTAAAATACAAACAAGAATACACAGCTAAAACGGAATAAACAGAAACACAATGAGCAGGGGAATAAGGAACAGAACTATAAACAACAGGGATATACAAAACCAGAGAACAATATACAAAACAAGAAACCTACAAAACAGGGGCATAAATATACAGAATAAAATATAACAACAACCGGGAACATACACAAATGAATGATACAGTCAACAGAAATGAACAAACAGGTAACAGAAATGTCCCAAACCATAACAACTATTCTGCCTATGGCTTAATCTCCCCTGCTGCTTTCCATCCGCACGCTATTAAAACACTAATATATACATATATAATAAATTGTTTTAAAAAATATAACTTGTTTCCTAACATTTCCATTACAACCAATCATTTTGTGATTGTGGGGAAAGTGACACCTTGGTTTCTCTTGTGGATGAGCATATGCAATTCACAGCAACAGTCTGCCATCAAAGTCAAGTTGAAATTAATGCAGAATATGTGTGGTGGACATATAAGTGACAAACAGTGTTCACTTATTAAAATCTGCTATATTGCAAGTGTCTATGTGTATGCAACAAGTTGCAATGAAGACACATTTATCTTAATTAACCCAAGTTTTTCTGTTTTTTTTTAGAAGTGAAAATTGAAGACAAGATCTGACAGGACTCTGGAGTACCCACCAGGACCACCACAAAAGAACCTGAGACAGACACATTACTACATATATTTGCTTTTATCTAGCAAATCTTGACTGTATAAGCTGCACTGCATAGCAAATTGGGCGAATTTGTTAGATGTTAACATCATTGTTCACTATTAACTTTAAAAGCCAATGATAGGTACACAGTCTCTGTAACTAAGGACTTTGACACTAGTTGGTTAGCATAATCTGCACTTTTTATGCTAATTAATTAATCATGCTGAACTAAAAGATAAAACGTGCGTGTTTATCTCAATCACTTATTTCTGAAGTTTAACAGCAGTCTAGCCAAACAAAACCCTTCTACTTGCTGTAAAATTAGCTTTTAGCCTAGCAGGCCTAGTAAGCCAAATGGCTGACCCATGGCAAAACACCACATACCACCAAGGAGGAGGTGACAGCTATGGGAGTTATGGAGAAGGTGGTGGCCATGATGGATATGGTTATCAAGCAGACTATCCTCTCCAAGAAGAGGATGCAGCAAGTGACGTGACCGAAGGACATGATGAAGAGGATCAAATGTACGAAGGAGAATATCAAGGAATACCACATCCTGACGAGGTGAAGGCTGCACAGAGAGCCACACGGTGAGACACAGCATGTTTGTTGCTTTTATTCTTGTGTAAATGTACCAGAAAATGTGCAACAGTATAGCTGCTGATATACTGATTCTAACCAGGGTTTGAATATAGTGTGTTCACTCTGGAAAAGTAAAAGTATTTCACAGTGCATTTGACAAAGGAAATAAAAAGTCCTACTCACAGCTGCAAACAGTATATTGAAAATGGTGCTCAGGCAGCTCTAAAAAAAGAAAAGAAAACCAAAACTAAGTATTAAATCTTTTGGAAAACATTTAGTTTTTCGCTTTGTGACATCCTAAAGTCTGGATATCCTATATTGTTTCTTTTGTCATTAAATCCCATCAAACCAGGGTGGCTTCTAGCTCACCCAGTAAGGCTGAGTACTTTGCAGCGGCACAGGTTCGAATCTGACCTGTGCCCTTTGCTGCGTTTCATCCCCCATCTCTCTCCCCCTTTCCAGTCTATCCACTGTCACTCTATAATAAAGGGAAAAGCCCCCCCCCCCAAAAAAAAAATCATAGTAGTAGTAAGAGTGACAATAGTAGCTGCTATGGGTAAGTCAAAAACACTGTACAGTCTCTTTTCAGATGTATTAAACTAGAATGTGTGTTATGTAGGCTATATCACGGTTGATTGTGGTCGTTTTGTAGTGTTATTAAAATGATAATTTTATGAATGGTTTTTGTCTCGCAGTGTTATGCTAAATTCTTGTCAAAAGGTTTGCAAGCTAATGTTAGTATACTTTCCGGGGGGGGGGGGAATATTCACTTCATGCTTACCGCCTTACCACCCACGATCAGCCTTGCAGCAGCTGCTTCAACCACCTCTGCCTGCTGCCTCTCTCTCTCTCTCCTCGTCCGCTCTTCAATCTGTATGCGCTCTCCATCCATATACTCTGTCTCAAATGAATACGGTCGGCCATCAAATTAATGACCTCATCCACATTGTCGAAATCATTTGAATATTGAGCCATGGAATTGAAAACCTTTTAGATAACACAAACCTTTTCATAACTTATTCCGTACTCCAAAATAACAAACTCCCAGAACGTTGATTTCTGTTAATTACTGGGAAAAAATGTGTAGTTTAATTACAGTTACCTATGAAATGTTCATGATTACATAGAGGGTTACATCTGAATATTTTCTATAAAAAGCTAGGCTATATGTTGAATAATGATATGATAATATGCATGTTTTTCATGTGCACAGTCTTCTTTTGTCATTTCCAACCACAGTCGTTTAATAAAGTTTGATGCTATTCTACTATACAGCTAATGTTCTTCATGCTTGAATAAGGACATTGGTTTGTTTACTAGAAACTGGTAGCCTTGTGGTGCATTCAAAGTTATTTTAAAATACCCTTTTTCCATCTGGTGGTTGTTTATGTAGTTTAGCAGCAATTTACTGGTGAATTAAGTTATTGTTATAAATAATTATTACATTCATAATAAATAATTTAATTTTGACCATATGGCCTTAGCAATAAACAATTCGTTCTTTAATGTTGCTGACTGTCGTTTTGTGCTCTTCTTTTTTCTTATTTAAAAGTACCGGTTCAGGCTGAGTTTAGGAACCGGCACTGTTATAACAGTATTGCTTTAGCAGGGGTATTGGAAAAAAAACAAACGATACCCAACCCAAGTTAACACTGCCAACACTTTTTTACATTTTAAAAAGGGTAACTTGTAATTGGTAACCTATTCATAGGAACCACCTTACGTAAAAGGGCTTTGTAGACGTTTTTTGTGTCCGGTCACAGCTATGAGATCTATGTCAGCAACCACAACTACTAGAGGAGACATACGTGAAACACACTAGTACAATATACCTGACATATGCTGTGCTGTTGGCTGTATTAATAGTTGTAAAAGAAACCCTGGACTTAGGGTTTACACCTTTCGTGCAGAAAAATAAAGTTACGCCAAAGATATTTTTCTTAAAACAACATTGATTTCGTGTCCTGTTGGCTCAGATGGTAGAGCAGGCGCACACAGGGATGTAGTGGAGGCTAAACGCACGTAAACGCCGTTTACGCACCTCCCAAAATTCAGAAATAGCGTTTACCCACCTCCAAAGTGCGTTTATCCACCTCCTAATAGCCTATAGCTCCTAAGCCATTTTAAATTAAGCTTATGTCGTTTTAGTTTCATATTGTTCATTATTATTTTCATAGGTTGTTAAACCTATCAGGTCCCAGCCAAAGTCTATCATAATGCGCTGCATTACTTTCAGTGTTGACCAATCTCTTGCGGTGTTTTGTGTTTTAAGCCCCCAACGTTGCCTTCCAGGCCTGGAAGGCACTAGGATTAGGCAATGGTTAGGTGCCGTAAAGTCAATGGTCGCAGCGCTGCCTTGAAGTCGACGATGGGGGCTTAAAACACCATCGAGCATCTCTTGCGTAGCCAGCAGGAAGCAGCAGACTGCATCAAGATTTGTCAGTCACTAGCCCAAACTAGCCTACATGTCTCATGTAATGATGAATGAATTGTAAAATCCGGCAATTTTTTAAGCGCCGTCAAGACAGCAGCCCTCCTCCTGATGCCTGAAGCAAACGGCCTCGGCTACAAGCCCAAAGTGAGTGAGCTCGGAAAACAGTACTAAACTTAATGTTTTTGAGGTTAATTTGGTTCACAGTAGATTCATGCCACTGACTCAACAAGTCACCTCTACCTTTTCCCATTAGCCCATGTTACAAGTAAAATTCAGGATATATTGTCAGATAAATAACTTGATGTAATTTCATGCATTCTCTGGCATTTATGCCACTGAAAGTTCGTGACAACAAGCTCCCTTTGCTAGTCAGCTAGTTGATGTTATCGCTCTAGCCGTTCGCGGTTTTGCGAGTACGGTAAACGTTTCTATGGTTACAGCGAGTTGGACCAATCAGAGACGTCGCTGTTAAGTTTAGGATTGTGGGTAGTGTAGTTTTTCTCCATAAGATTGCGGATAAAAACATGTTTTTCTTATAACAAGGTTGATTTCATACAGACTTCTAGCTTCTACAAGAGCAGAAACCTTTGTTTCACAACCATGTAGCTCGGGGTCAGTCTATCTTGGATGGTTTAGACATTATGGCTGATAATCTGTCTAAATCCTTATGGAGAAAAATCAATGGGATTTTTACTTCTGGAACCAGCTGTGGGCAGGACAAGTGAAGTCTTTGGAGAAATAACTGGGCTAGTTTACTGTGACTACCATTTGAAATGATTGACGGGGGAGTCCCCCCTCCCCCTTGACCTTCTCAAAATGGTACTGCACTCGCACAGAGACAGTATTAAGTCAATTAACTTTAAGGTGTAGATAGGCTATAGCATTCAGACTGGATACCTAAACATTGAATGCATACTAAATAATTCATTTTAATGGTTTGTCTGAAAGGGTTAAATCTATAGGCCTTATAATGTGACCGACTACTTGACAGGATGTGGTGTGCTATAAGCTGTCTTTTCTCCATTTTAACTTCATTTTACAGACAGAGGTGAGACAGACTTACTATAGGGTAAGAAAGCGTCTGTTAATGTCGGCAGCCATTACGCTTGTGGAAACTACAGTGCAACTTATATTGTTTTTCTTCTATTAATTACAGAAACTGAGTTTTCTTTAAATTAAAATATGTGGCACCGGATTCATCCTTCTGTCGTCAATCTGCACCTGCTACATTAGCAATTGGAAAAAACTGTAATCGACAACTATTTTGATAATCGATTAGTCGGTTTGAGTCATTTTTTAAGACAAAAGTAAAAAATTAAACTTTCAGTAAACTGAATATCTTTGAGTTGTGGACAAAACAAGACATTTGAGGACGTCATCTTGGGCTTTTGGGAAACACTGATCAACATTTTCTGACATTTTATAGAACAAACAACTAATCGATTAATCGAGAAAATATTCAACAGATTAATCGACTATGAAAATAATCCCAAATCCCTAAACCCTAATCATTATGTACAAGTGCATTGCATTGGAAGCCCTGGATATAAGCCTCCCTCTCTATCTCTCTTAAAGGTTTTTGTTCTCTCTGTTTTGTCATTTAGTAAACTTTATAGATTTCAACCATATTATTCCTTCTTGAGTCCCTTTTAAAAATAACTTAGATTAATGTATGAATTGAATAGTGATTGTGTGACCTATGATGAGGGAACAACCAGTGATACCCTTGGTAGTACCATCAAATGATAGCCTATAGCGATGTCATCAGGATACACATACACCAGTAGGCAGTGGCCCACCTTACCGGGTGACCGCGTCGTGGTCCACCTTATCACAGAATTTATAGTTTACCCACCTCTTTTTTTACCACTACACCTCTGGGCGCACATATATAGAAATGTATGCCTCGACGCAGAAGGCCCAGGGGTTTGAGTCCAACCTGGACGATTTTCCTGCATGTCTTCCCCCTATCTCTCCCCTTTCATACCTGGCTGTCCTTTCCATTAAAGGCTGAAATGCCCCAAAAAAATCTTTAAAAAACAACAACATTGATTTCATACGGACTTGTGGCTTCTACAGGAACAGAAAACAAAACGGCATACACAATTTTATTTTGAAATACAGGACAGTTATGTATTTTAAGGGACCAGTGACAACCCTACCTGGACAACAATTTTATTCCATCACGAACTTCAAGCAACAGAGACTATTTCTGGTCCCTGTTTAGTCACTTGCTCGTCGTTCCTAGTCATTTCCCAAACTGAATAAATACCACATATATAAACACAAAAGTGCTTTGCTAGCTAAATCATTTTGTAACTACCATATCTGCAAAAAATAGATGGACTTAGCTACTTTACGTCTGCGAACTTCAAACAACAGAGACAATTTCCTGTCCCTGTTTAATGTTTGTCAATTGAGCTAACTTTAGCTTAACTTTAACTGAATAAATACCACAGATAAACACAAACTGCTTTGCTAGCTCAATCTTGTTATAACTAAGATGCTTAAAAAAACAAACATGTTTCTATCGATGGATTTAGCTCCTGTAGGCTACATCTGCGAAATTGCCATGTAGCAGCAATTTTTAGCATAGCGCTGAGTCACTGGCACAGCTTATGTGATCCAAACATTTCCAATAGAGTGATATAACAAATATATTCCTTTAACCCAATGAATCACTTTATATAAATACTGCGGAAAGCTTCTGTGTCTTCCACTGTGGTTCCTGATTTATTTTTAATAAATACAAATGTTTCAAAACGTTTTTGATTCAACTCTGTAATGTTAACCAGCTGTTAGCCCTTTAACTAACAACTTGCTAGCTACTAGCATGATCAACCTAGACTCTACCACTAGCATCCTGCAATGGCGTATTGATAGGCATCTGTACTCTTGAAAGCCTTCAGGCTATCTCCGCTGTATGGGGATTGCTATTGCTCAATAGTGGACTGATTTCAAAGATTTCTGTTCATTTCAGTCTAGTAGACACCAATGCATGGGGAAATTACCCTTTAAAGTTAATCGTTCAAGAAAACACTCATTTATCAATGCAATACATAATTTTAAAAACAAAAACAAAAATGGTAGTTTGGTGATACAAGGACTGGTAGAGTGGGAGTGAAATTTCCCACGTGACTGCGACTCAGCCTGTCAAGTTGCCCGTGGCTGGTTTTTACAATGTATAGAAATAAAATGATCCATAATCCATTTTATTTCTATGTTACGAACTGACAGAGTTTTACACGGAGGCCTAACAAGCGCCAACGAGCTAGAAAATGACTGAAGAGAGGGAGCGCCTGGAACAAAGCTGTGAATCGTATAAATAAAACGGCAAATGATTTAATCCCGGGCTCCAGCTGTGGCTTTTTGGAGATGGGTGGGAGACAGGCAGGAGTTGCGTTAAGGGTTTGCATCTTGGTGTGAACCTGTTTTTCTCCGGACTGCATGTGCACATGCACATTGACACATCGAGGCTGGCTGGGACCTGGATGGCACCTGATTTGTATTCAGGCACTTTGATTCCACTCTTCTTCAAGGCCTCACACAAGTCCCAGTACCGCTTTTTTTCCAATTAGGTACAACTTTGTGATGTTTGCTACCTTGTCAACTAATTTCCCATTCTCATATTTGTACTCTTCAACTATTGCTGTTAAACTGTCCCATTAATGCCTTGACCTTTTTACTTAGATCTCAGGGTCACAAACTGGCACTTCTGCATTGATTCCAATCTCTCCTGAGGCAGCAGCTTTGACATACTCTGCTTCCGTTCCTCATACTGAAGAGGAAAGCTGGAACCGGACCTAGTACCTATAGTAATAATGTTTTACTAATTATACGTGCTCCTTGCACAGAACTATTTGTCATTGACAATCAGATTAATTCCGACACCTATAGCTTTTGGATGGGTATAAAACAGCTTGCCATCACAATGCGTAATGACGCACAATGGCTGATTTTGCACTGTTGGAAGATTTGGCAAATGGAAGGATTCAGGTACCGAATCTTCAGACAGCAAGAAGACTTGCTGGCAAACGAGGACGCCGGTTCCGACTTCCTTGAGCTGTCCTGTTGGATCTCTGTGCTGTTTTGGGCCCAGCGTTACAGAAGGAGCACACAGAGAAACCACACTGTGCCAGTCTCACTTGAAGAGGGCTCAGCTACGGTGTCCCGTGGCAAAATACCATCACGATGTAGCGCTAGGCACATTTTTGCATTAATTTAAATATCTGACCATTTCTTTTTAATTTGGGCCACGGTCCCACCTTCATGAGGCTGTGGCATTAACTGTGTCTGCAACATATTGTCACTCTAAAGCTATTTTGGCATTAGTAATGCCCACACTGTGCCCTCCAAACATTTCTTCCCCTTTTCCACCTCTCCAAAGACAACTTCAACTTCACATTAATTGAAAGTCCTTTGTTTTTCTTTTCCTCTCTGTTCATCAATCGGGGGCGTTTCACTGGCTATTTATAGGCAACTATGGCCATGACTTGAAGCCTCCAAAGCTGCACCACATTTAGAATTGATTGTGATTTACAAAGGGAAACCAGCTTAGGACGTACATTCGCACACAGTTTTATAAATAGAAATATTTTACAGACTTAGATCAGAACAATATCTTTCATTTTCTCTGCTGTCCATTTTTCTTTTTTAATACACAATTACATACATTAATACATTAATACATTTTGGAAAAAGTAAGTTGTACAGTGCAGTGTTTACATAAAAAAAGGTTGGTAAGACTGGGGAGGACTTTAAAGAAACTTGAAAATAGTATTAAAAATGATAAATAACAAAAGGAGGTTTTCAAAAGACAGTCACTTTTTCATGGTCCTTCGTAAATTAAAACATTACTCATTTATTGGAAATTTTAACAAAGTCTGGCCGTAAGGGCATTACATATTTTACCCACTTAGTCCAAAATTGAATGCAAACATTTTTCTGAAGACTTAGAGAGAAGTTTATCCTATCCATAACATATATGTAATTTACTATATCTATCCACTCCTGTATTGTGGGGGCTTCAGGAAGCATCCAACATCTAGTGAGTACATTTTTTCCAGCAGTAGACCAAACTTATACTTATCAGACCTTCTCGCGTGGAAATCAACATTTCCTAAAAAATGTTTAGAGAACTTTGGTCCATTAAGGTCTCGTGACTCCCAAAATATATGCCAATTGTTGGCCTCCAACATTTTGTGTCTCCCCCATCAATATGTACGTTCTTCTTCAGTGTGATAAAAAAAATCGAATGAGACATTTCCAAACAAACTTCCACCATATATGGGAGTTGGTACATTTCCACTGAAATGTACATACATTAAGCCAGACTTTGTGTTATATAGGTAGATTACCCTCTTTTTTGTTGTCTGTAGAGTGGGATTTTTTGTCAGAAGGCCATTATAGAGTTTGGATATAAGGCCCTTATTTAAATCTTTCTGGTAGGCACCAATAAATATCTTTAGTATGGGATCGCTAAAGTCTGTTCCATTTTTAATATTACTACAGTGCCCGTTGAAAATGTGTTTGGAACGGGCCGATATTTTTGGCCTGTGGTATTGTTACTTCAGAAGGACCCCAAACCACTTAATATGAAACTCCACTGTATAGCCTACTACTGACTTACTGATTTACCTGACAAAGAACGTTGCAGATTCAGAATATAATCACAAAATATCACATTGAAAATGTGGAGTTATCAGACATTAGTGTCATGGACTCATGGCAGTGCGCTACCCACCTGGGCCGTTATGAGAGCTAATCAGCACCTGCGTTAATCAATCACCAGAACTGGACTGTTTGTGTGTGTGTTTAGAGAGAGAGAGAGAGAGAGAGAGAGAGAGAGAGAGAGAGAGAGAGAGAGAGAGAGAGAAAGAAAGACGATGTTGTCTCGTATGATCGTTAACGAATTTAACACTTCAGCAGAGGTGTTAATTTCCATTCAGGTCCCGGCGTGAGGTGTGCTAACGGGGCTTGCAGCAGGTGAATTGGTCGTGCTATTAACGTGATCGCTACACAATTTCTTAGTAAAACCAAAATAAATAAACTGCCTTGTTTTCTTTTTGCCATGGCTATATGATGCTAACTGCAGAATGGATTTCAAGGACTTTGCGTGCTGATTAATGGCCTCCAACGTTTATATTTTTTCTACGAGTCTTTGAGTTAACATGTACTAAACATAAGTTGAATTTGCACCGCAGCGCCGCCACGCCTTGATGTTCATGACAAGAATAGCATGTATAGTTATCTTTATTGAAGTGAATTAGGTTTAAATCACTATCATGCATGAATGAATGAATGAATGAATGATCTTTTTGCAATTTTACACATAATAATCCACAATGATCACATTACAAAAAACTGAAATTGCATGTCAAAATGACACACTGTCAATATTTTTAGAGACCCACCTAAATTTCACAAATCACGTTTTCAGAGGAGCCCATGTCTTATTAAGGGTAACTGAGCTCCCCCTAGCTTCCCTGTTGTTCGCACCCTGGTTAACGGTGAAGTAGAGGATTTGATTTGCGGGGTATTTTGGCGACGGTAATGTTATTAGTGTTGTAAGTTAGCAGTAGACTTAATTAACCCGACACAGGGTGAGTCTGATGAAAAATATGTGTGCTGTGTCTGCGAGGTTCAGGCATTTTCTGGCATTGCACAGCACTGTGAAGGAATAATCTCCGAGATTACGCTATGTTCTGCCTCTGTTTAGAAGTGAATGTACTCTATAGCTCACAGCAACTTAATACTATATAGTGTCTGGCTTTTGTTTGATATTTAGTGTTAGCAAATGGCTTTTATTGAGCCAACCTTATTCCACACAACAGCCACGATGTTCCTTTCAGCTATCCGCTCGTGGTCCCGGAAAGTGAAGAAAAGGCGGTAACACAGCGTTCTGCATGTGGCGTCTGCGTGTGACTTGCAAGTTACCTTCCCCCCAAACACGGACACATATACATACATGCATACATACATACATACAGATCCGTCTCGCTTTATTAGATAGATGCTCGTAATGGTTACGTATTTGCAATGCAGGTATCTATAAAAATCTGATTTTTCAAGGCCATATTCTTTAGTTGTACCTTTACTGTAAGAGAGTAAAATGTTATTGCTTTTGAGATCCTAGATTTAAATCCATAATCAATTTTGTTAGAATGGAAACCAGGGTCATAGGATCACCAATGAATTATTTGCTGTCCAGTTTATACTCCTCTTTCAACATATTCCAATTTTTTTTGTTGGACTTTAATCCATGGGTTTTGCATCTCATCATTAAGTC
Source organism: Zingel zingel (assembly GCA_023566125.1). Lineage (NCBI taxonomy): Eukaryota > Metazoa > Chordata > Actinopteri > Perciformes > Percidae > Zingel > Zingel zingel. Next base: position 34,293,344 of record CM042320.1, on the reverse strand, counting down.
TTCCCAACCTTGTGTGGGTCAGTACTTCGTGGATTGGAGGATCATTCATAATAGAGAGTTCAACATCTTTCCACCTAGCTTGAAATGTTGGGTTTGTAAAAATTTAGATGTGACCGTGACCGTTGACTGGTCTGGCCCAAAATGGCCAGATACTATCCGACTCCAATTTGTGGTCACTACACCATGTAAGTGTTCGTTAAATGGTAGACCAGCATCAAATCAAGACACAAGATTTGTTTAGATAAGTTATAGCAAAGCTTTAGTGAATGATATTGCAAATAAATAAATATGCATATGGATGCAGTTCTCCTTCAAGACCGTCTCCTTCGCCCTAACAACAGACAGAGTCTCCTCGGGAACTGGTGCCTGCTACTCAAAACCTCACACTTTTATGCATCTTCGCCAGTCCTCCTTGCCCATCCCTGGTCCTGCTGTTATCTTCTTGGACACTGTCCAGTCCTCTCGGTTCCTCACGCAATGTCGCGCCATGCATGAAATACACCCCGACTCCCTCCACTCTCAGGCCAAAACAGACAGTTTGTTAATATTTTGGGATACTTTAGGGTTTTAGTTATGTTTCTCAAATGTACACACTGCTTCAAATGTTTTACAACGTTAAGACTATTTGAGACGTGTATTTTCTTTATTTTCTGCAGACCCAGGAGCGGGTGAGAGTCGAGGTCACCTCATGATCTGTATCTGACCTTTCACTTATTGCAACATACATCTTACACACTGCTCCATTGTTTGTCTGTTCCTCTCGGCCTGAGAGTTATCTTATTAACCTTAATCAATTTCCCAGTGTTCGGTACTCCCTTCAATTTTATCTGACCAGATGTGGTTTTCTCACAGACAGTCAGGAAGAACAGACAACAGTGGCCATTGGCCAGTTATGATTTTAAAGCCTCTACATATAATTGACAAAATATATCCTACAGGTTACATATATTAATTAAAGATCTAATCTGGGCTGCATATAAATTATCTTTAAAATTGGTTAATGCCATTCCTCCTTCTTGCTTCAAGAGTATAGGGTTTTTAATTTAACCCTAGGCTTCTTTCTTTGCTAAATAAACCTGGAAATTATCTTATTCAATTCAGAGAGTTGTTTAGGGGGAATCTCTACAGGAATTGCTTGGAATAAAGAGAGATACTTTGGAAATATTCATCTTTTCAGAGTCAATTCTTTGATTGGGGCCAAGGAAAGAGATGGAATTCCATCTTTGTATGTCATCTTTAATTTTTGTTAAAAGAGGGCCATAATTCATCTCTGCCAGCATAGAGATCTTTTTTGGCAAGTATATTCCTAAATATTTCATAAAGGTTTGATCCCAATTGAGATGAAATATTATTTAACTTGTATCCTGCATATCTACCAAATGTTTCTAGAAGGTTCATTAATTGAGAAAATGAGTCAAGGGGTTCACCTAAATAGATAAGAATATCATCTGCATATAATCCCAGTTTATGATCCTGTCCATTTATGTGAATGCCCTTAATGCTTTCAGTCTGCCATACCCACTGTGCGAGAGGCTCTATATATAGTGCAAAGAGTAACGGTAAGATTGGGCATCCCTGTCTCGAGTAGCTCTAATATAATATTTTCTGTGATGTACCCATCAGAGACATTTTTTTTGTATAGTGTACGGATGCTCCTAACAGAGTCGTAATTTATACCAAATCTTTCGAGGACTTTATATAGAAAAAGCCAGCTCACTGAATTAAATGCCTTCTCAGCGTCCAGACTAATTAAGAAGGCTTCAAGTTTGTTTTGTTCAATATGGTTTAGTATGTGCTATGATCTTCTGATGTGGTCATGTTTGCCTTTGTGGGATAAATCCAGTCTGGTCGCTATGTATAAGCCGGGGAATAATCTTTTGGCAAGGATAACTGTATAAAATTTATATTCAACATTTAAGACCAAAATTGGTCTAAATGAGCCTTTCTAAACATTCTAATTTATCTTTTCCGTCCTTGGGGATGACAGAGATCACTGCTTTGCTCCATGACGGAGGCATTTTGGTACCCTGAAAAGGTAAATTGCAGATCCGGAGAAGGCTTGGCATTAGCTCAAGTCGAAACGCCTTGTACCTCTTGGGTGGAAAGCCATCCGGGCCGGGCATCTTATTTGTTTTGAGCCTGGAAATGGCGCTGTTTAAATCTGTTTCAGTCATTGTAGCTGTTAATATTTGTTTTTGTTCCTCTGATAGAACAGGTAAATTAAGAGAATTAAGGAACTCTCCAATTTTTTGTTCACCTGCTGAACAAGGTTATGTATATAGGAACTTGTAGTACTTCTTAAGTGGTTTTTGTATTTTCTCTCTATTATACTGTATTGTTTTTGAGTTTGGTGCCTTTTTTACATATTGTGTTGTCTGCTTGTAGTTTTTGTAGCTTCCTTGCCAAAAGTTTAGTTGATTTTGAGCCAGACTCGTTATATTTCTGTTTAGTAAATATTGTCTTTTTTTCAATTTCCTGTGAATACGTTATTTAATTTCAGATTTTCTTTATTGTTCTTGTCTTCTTATCAGATTTGTTTTTGTTTTTCCCTTTTAAGTTGTGTCTCAAGATCTTTTAAATCTTTAAGATTTATTAATCGTAATTGTTTTTCTTTCTTGTCATTAGCACAAAATGATATTACTTTACCCCTAATAACGGCTTTCAGAGCATCCCACACCATAGTTGAATCAACCTCCCCCCGTATTATTTTCCTTTTTTTCATACATTTTTATTTCTTTTGTAATTTGAGTCTTGAATTGTTGGTTGTTCAGGATACTTGTATTCAGCCTCCATAATGTTTTTCCTGTAATATCCCTAATATATATAGTACAGGCAAGGGGTGCATAGTCAGATAAATCAATACAACCAATTTAACAGCTACGCATCCTGTTGCGATCTCTCTTTAGCACAAAAAAGTAATCTTTCCTCGAGTAAACATTATGATCATTATATATTATATAATCACGACCTGATGGGTAAAAATCTCTCCAGAGGTCCAATATGCCCAATTCTGACATCCATACGCGACTTTTGACGCAAATCCGCTGCAAAGTTTTATAAATGACGACCCTGAGGGTTATTTCTCAAAACCTAGATAGCGGATTAAGATGGGATTTCCCAGTTATCCTGGATGATTTAAGACTCGGTTTCACAAAAGCAGAAGCACCTAAGTTTCCATGGGGATTTATTCTGTGCAGCTAGCTTGCTCCTGAGCAGGCTAACAGCCAGGATTTATTAATCCTGGAGCCTTTTCTGTTCACTCAGCAGTGCTATTACCCTATTGTTATCATCCTGCAATAAAATACAACAGGTACATATTGCTGTTCAGTTAAATACTGTCATTATTTTAACATTGTGACCATTAATTTAAAAATTATTCATGCGACAGTCGTTGGTGCTGTTATATTGCCGTATGAAGACTGCTGCTTATATTGTTATAAGTTTGATGAATACATTATGGCAGTTTTTGAGATGATTAGAGAAGGCAGATTACGTTTCAAATGTGTTTTAAATGAAGTCAGTGATAAAGGGCAGTATATAAATAGCTTTACTACATGTGTGTTTCTATAGTGGTTCTAACAAAGTCAGAGACCAATAGATCTTTTTAGGTGATTTATTTATTTTTCTATTCTTTAACAATAAAGGATCGTGTATATTACTCTTCCATGTGCATTTTGTCATTCTTAGCACACAATTTGTGTTTTCTCCTGTAAACTGGGACTATAACAAATAGCCCATGTATTACTAAGGGTTTATCTAATGCCTGCAAAAAGAAAAATACATTGTATAGAAAACTTATTAAGTATCGCACCCCAGATGCGGAAAATAAATATAAAAAGTAAAGAAATAAATTAACTAATATTATGAGGATATGCAAGAAAGAATATTATAATACAATATTAGATGATAATACAAATAACATGAAAGGTCTATGGAATATTCTAAATAGTATCATTAGAAATGGAACTAACAATGGGAAGGAAAGTTACCCAGAATTTTATGTTGAAAATGACAAGAAAATAGAAAATATAGAAGATGTGGTTAGTGGTTTTAACAATTTTTTTGTATATGTGGGACCACATAAAAAATCCAGAAATAACAGAAGGGGTAAATGCTGATCTGTGGAATTGTAATCCGACCTCTATTTTCCTTAGAACAGTGGAAAGAAATGAAATAATAAACACTGTAAAAAATTGTAAAAGCAAATGTTCCACGGATTGGTATAATATTGATATGATTATAATAAAACAAGTTGTTGAAGAAATTGCTGAACCACTAACTCATATTTGTAACTTGTCTTTTCAATCTGGTAAATTTCCAAACAAAATGAAAATAGCAAAAGTAATACCAGTATATAAAACTGGAGATAGACACCTTTACACAAATTACAGGCCTATTTCTATACTCCCCCAGTTCTCCAAAATCCTTGAAAAGCTTTTTACAGAAAGACTTGAAAATTTTAACGAAACGTCCAAGCTTCTAGTTGACAGTCAATATGGATTCCGGACAGATAGATCAACAACTTTGGCACTAATGGAATTAGTTGAGGAAATCACAAATTGTTTAGATAAAAAGAAACATGTACTGGGATTTTTTTATAGATCTAAAGAAAGCATTTGACACCATAAATCATGACATTTTATTACATAAATTAGAGAAATATGGTATCAGAGGGGTTGGATTGGAATGGGTGAGTAGCTACTTAAGAAACAGGCAACAATTTGTAGAAATTGGGGAACATAAATCAACATACATGAACATAACATGTGGGGTACCACAGGGGTCGGTCTTAGGACCAAAGCTTTTCATAATTTACATTAATGATATATGCAGAGTATCGGATATACTAAAATGTATTCTATTTGCGGATGATACAAATATTTTCTGTTCTGGTGATAATTACAGCAGCTTTTGGAGATGATCACACCTAAATCGTCAAATTAAAACAGTGGTTTGATGTAAATAAACTGTCATTAAATATAAGGAAAACAAAGATAATGTTATTTGGAAAACATAAAACTAACTGTCAAGTAGAATTAAAAATCGATAGCATAAGTATTGAAAGAGTATATGAAAATACATTCCTTGGTGTGATTTTAGATCACAACATCTGCGGGAAACCTCACATAAAAAACTAGCAAAGACCATAGCAATAATAAATAAATCAAGACATATTTTAGACAATAAATCATTACATACTCTGTATAATACACTCATACAGCCATATCTAAGTTACTGTGTGGAAATCTGGGGAAATACATACAAAACCAACCTACAGCCGTTATGCACATTGCAAAAGAGAGTAATCAGAATCATGAATAATGTTGGATACCTGGAGCACACAAGTCTTTTATTCTTCAAGTCACACATTCTGAAATTCATTGATGTGGTTAAATTTAAGACGGCACAAATCATGTTCAAAGCAAGAAATAATTTAATTCCAGGAAATTTACAAAAAAATGTTTATGTAAAGACAGGGTGGGTATAACCTGAGAGAACAAATAAACTTTAAAAAACTCAAAATAAGAACAACTTTAAACAGTATGTGCATCACGATGGTGGGGTGAGTTTGTGGAATGGGCTAGACCAGGTGCTTAAACATTGTACAAACATAAAGTTTAAAAAGTTATATAAAAACACTTTATTAAAAGGATATAACGAGGAAGAGAGATGATTGTGAAGGGGGTTTAGTGTACGGATTGTTAGGATGATGGATTTATGGAAATGGGTTGTTGACTTACTTAAAATTTAATTAAATAAATGAAAGGATTTGGTACGTGGAAAATTAGAGATGTATTGTTGTGTATATTGGTTATCCTGTTGTAAAAAATATATGATATATAAAGAAATGAGTTAAAGTCAATGAGGGGTAGGGAACTTTACAAGCTTCGGCTTCATCCAGCTCCTTTTCGGACACATTTTTTAAATCAGAAATGATAATAGTATTTTTAATATTACTTGTAAACACTGTATGGATATTGTTCTTTTTCCTTTGCTACACACTTTTTTATTTTATATGTGTATGTATGTGTATGTGTGTGTGTGTGTGTGTGTATATATATATATATATATATATATATATGTGTGTGTGTGTATGTGTGTATATATATATATATATATATATATATATATATATATATGTGTGTGTATTGTATGTATGTGTATATATAGATACATGCTGTATGTGTATATGTATTTTTAATTTTGTTCGAAATAAAATAAATGAAATGAAATCATTTGAGAGGATTATTATACAATTATAAAAACCTCTCCTAACTGTACAGTCCTCTGGACCAGTAATACTGTACAGTACATTCATGAAACAAGAGGGAGAGGACGCCTCAATAGTTTTTGACCTTATATTTTTTGCTAGGGGGAAATAACTGATGAATACTCTGGTACAGTCATGTTTACAGTGTGCATTGAGTTTATCACGTGATTATCTTCATCTAGATTTTGGAGTCACACTTTTCAGCGTCTTTCTTTTCTATGTCCATATATACGAGGAAGCAAAGCATATTTGAGAAGAAGCAAACTTGCTATAATAAAACAGCGAGAAATTGAGTGGCAGACAATAGCGAATGGACTGAATGATCAACCCAGTCTCACGGCAGTTCGTGAAATGGTCATGTCATATGATTTATGTACACAAACACGTTTATCTTGTTTTTTTTGTGATGGTCAGCACATTTTTTAAACTGTAATGTATTTCAATGGGAAGCATCTTTCGTGATCACAGCATGATTCTCAATGAGAAGATGACGTAGCATTAAGAGCGACTACGGTAGCCTGAAAATCTGCATAGGAAGGTTGGTTGGGGTGGTGGATGGGTCAAACAACACAGGACTTTCACCTAGGAGACCGGGGATCGTGTCCCGCGTGTCATGTTTCCTAAACACAACAGTCCCGTTCTTCTTTTACTAAACCCAACCGTCGCTTTCTTCTTTTACTAAACCCAACCGTCCCGTTCTTCTTTTACTGAACCCAACCGTCCCGTTCTTCTTTTACTAAACCCAACTGTCCCGTTCTTTTTCTACTAAACCCAACCATGCCGTTTTTGTCCCGTGTCCCGTTATGGTTTTCCTAAACCCAACCGTCCCGTTCTTCTTTTTGTAAATCCAACCCGTCCTGCTGTACACAGCTATGCAATTGTTGGTATTATAAAAAACGTGCTCACCATTACGGAAAGAAAACGTGCTGACCATCACAAAAAACCCCTGAGATAAACGTGTTTGTGTACACAAATCAAATTAAATTACGTGCCCATTTCACGAACTGTTGGAATGATAGTCTAAAAATATACATTTACGAACCACTGCTCTTAACTGAAACCATTCTGCTCACTTTTAATGCAAAATATACAACCGTTAATGTGTGCAAATTATTAGTAGCCTAACTCCTTGAATGTTATAATTATGACGGTAACAGTTCAGAGTCATGGTCACATGTCTATTTTTTTTGACTACTTACACATTTAGTCGGTCTGCGATTGTTTTCAAATATGAACAGCACTGCATTCCCAAATTTCAAAAAGATCTTCATGTTTAAGGGTTTGAAGTCCCTTTATCTGACAACACCAGAAAAAAACATATTTCAATTAAAGATACTCAGGACAGTGTAAAAGGAATCAAAGATTGTTTTCAGTGTTGCCATCTTTATGACTTATTATTCTTGTTTTTTTTTGTGTCCCAGGGCTAAAGCTCGAACAGCCGGCAGTGCAGTCTCTGAACTAGAAGAGTTATCTGAACAATACGAAGACATCATGGAGGACTGTGGCCACGGGAAGTTCCAGTGGACGCTCTTTGTGGTGCTGGGCCTGGCTCTGATGGCTGATGGAGTCGAATGTTTTGTGGTAGCGTTTGTTCTACCATCTGCAGAAAAGGATCTGTGTCTCTCCAATGCAGAGAAAGGAATGTTAGGTAAGGGCTTTAATGATTTACTGTTGCTTACAATGTGGTTTCTGTGTGAGAAGACACTTAGGTTTGTGCTGTAAAGAAGGATTTGTGTTTGCCCACTAGTGAAGTAGTGATGCATTCCTTTTCTCTAATAGGGCAATAGGAAAATAAGTACAAAGCTGCCTCTATATTCTTCTAAGGGTATGTGCTATGCTGCGTTCTTCGGTAGTATGTAGTAAGCGGTTTCAAATACAGCCTAGCTTACCATTGATCGAAGAAACAAAGGCAAAGTTGAAATGATTGCAATTAAGTTCAAAGTAAGAAACAGAGCAGTAGAGTGGTGAGTATGGCATGTGTAGAAAAAGTTCCATTCCTGTTACCTAAATGTTTTTTACTCAACCTTTATCAGCAATTTGCTTTAATTTTTTGTGCTGGCTATTATTTAAGACTTGGTCATTATTGAAGTTACAGCTCTACTTGAGAGTTTATGGCAGCGCTCTGATTTTGTTGCTCTTTTGTATATTTGTTGTAGGAAATACTCAAGACCTTTTTATAAATCTTTTTTTCATACCCTTCATTGCACTAAATTTTTTTTACATGGGGTGGCAAAGGGTCTTGGCAGGGTGTCATGGGAAAACGGTACATGGGAATCCCCAAATGGATTCAACAAAACAAACAAACAAAAATACTTTAAAACAATATATTGTCGAGCAAATCAGGTATGTCAGCGTGTCGGAGGAATACAGCATCTCCTGCAGCGGGGAGTCAGTCAAAGCCAGAGGGACTGTCACCGCAGCGTTGGCTAACGTTAGCTTCTTGTCTCATCTAGGGTCTGATCAATGCTATTTTCCAATAAACTGTAGCTGTCATATTTCAAGGGACCTGGGCGAGTGTGGATTTAATGTCGTGGCTTTCAAGATTGAGTGACAAGTAGTACTTGGCTTGTCCTGTTTATTTGGTTGCCATGACTTCGCGAGTGATGATGTCCTGTCACTGTTCCAGTTGTTCACCCTAAGGGGAGAGAGAGCGGATGACAGTTTGCTTGAGTTCAGAAGAGCACACAGCTCTGCAGAGTCGTGTAGTTACGACATGTGTTGTGATATTTAAACAAACGAACTGTCAATGGTGAAATCAAAGCGTCTTATTTACGAGACCTCCATCAAAATGTCAATTCGGCATAAATTTTCGCAAGACTGCCTATATTCGAAATCTAATCAGTTAATTTCTCGCCTAAAACGTTGTCAGAAGTGAAATTAGTGATGAATAAGATGGCGAAAATTGTTAAAATTGTCCCGTTGTTGGTCTGTCTGTACCGGAAACCCGACCCTCGTTGACCTAGGTTCATATGCTGAAAAGGGAAATGAGAAAAGACCCTGCCCTGAAGTAGGAGCTGAAGGAGTTACAGGAACTGTGGCCAGAGGGACTTAAAAATCCCCAAATTGGTCCAGTCGGAACACGAGAAAAAAAGGTTTCTAGGAATTTTATGTTCTTGGAACTGCAAAAATCCCTCCGGTCGGAAAGCGTCTGTTAACGTTAGTGCCTAGATGTAATAATTCCGTTTCAGTCTTTTTGTGTATTGAACGTTCAAAAGAGATAAATGAAGTTAGGCTTACTGCCAAGATGTATGTCTTTGTCCGCTTCAGCACTGAGCTGAAGACAGCAACAAGAGCCACACAGGTAGGCTACTGAGTCGCTGTCCTCAGTGCCGAAGAAAAGCGTTGAAACGGAGACGAAGTGGAATCCGTTTTTTTGTGGCTTATTTTAACTGGCCCATCCAGTTTTCTGGAGGCCCACCTACAATCAAAATCCTGGTGCCGCTAGTGGCTCCGTAGCGGACAATGTGACAGCGAGACAGCGCCGCATTTAAGATTTGAGTTGGAGGTGTTTATAGAACAACTATCACTCAGTACAAGCTCAAATAACACTGCTGGATTTAATCTTCATGATAACGAGGATATGGAGTGAAAAAATGTGCATGAGGCATCAATACTTAAAAATATTAAATATTAAAATATTACGAGTAATCGTTATTCCCTTTTACTTTCTGCAGTCTGACTTCAGTTCACCACCTCACCATCTGCGTCGCCAATTCCTATTTTGTCTCCAAAATGTGCGTACGCATGGGTCAGAGTTTGCATGGAGGGCAATTCTCCCGTCAAGTTTGTTTTTTATAAATCACAATCTTTGCGTGGGAAGTGGCGTATGCACATTTTCAGCCCTGTTTTGTGCGTATGCCACTTTTATAAATGAGACCCCAGATCTTTTATAAATATTTAAAAAAACACAAAACAACCAAATGGTGGTAGATAATACAATTTATTTCATATACTGCTTCATTAAAAAACATCTTGCCGCACCAACGTTGCAATAAAGGTTGCCTAAATGCCATGTAGCCTATATAACTTTGCTGTCAGCTTACTAATTGTTTTGCGTAGACTTTTATAACCTATGTTTTATTCCACTTTGTTTAAACGGCGAAGTGGAGAGGCCTTGTTCACCTGTTTGGAGCTGGCTGGTGAATGTGTTGCTCATATCGGCCTCGCTGGATACACTGTGACCCTTTTTGTGGATCTACTGATCGCTGTGGATTACTTTTTTTTCCCCTGTCATTGGATTACGGCAAAATACAGATCTTTTTTCTTAACGTGTCTTAACGTTTTATGGTGTGATTGCGCTTCGTTTCTGCATTTGGAGAGGCGTCTCAACAGACTGTAGGTCGAACATTGATTGCTCACTGTTACATTTTAGCTGAATTTAATTGTCGGGGCATCCCTATCTGCCTATTATGTTCCAAGACAGCCGTGCCGCGATTGGATTTCATAAGGGCGGATTGTTTAATTGTTACAATGTAATTTAAAATCTGCTTTAAAAATAAACGTGTTTATTTAGCATGTTTGTTTTGTCCATATGTGCTCGTGCTGTGTTCCCGAAGTGGTAGGCCAGGTCTCAGCTGCTTTTTTTGCCCCCCCTGGCTCGAATGTCAAACTCCGCCTATGCCTCAAATGTTTCCAAACACTTTCCAAGGTGATTCAATTTCAAGTAGATTTTGTATTCTGACTCTAAATGTAATCCAAAGGTAACAGGCCATACTCTATCCACTCAACAGCTGACTTTAAAAAAGCAGGGGGGATTTGCACAACAAAACAAACATGCAATAATCCCCCTTAAAATACCATGGATAGGGGGGGGAACTGGAAGGGAGCTGGAGATTGGGAGGCAACCTGCTGCCAGCCGGCTGGCCTCTGGCTTGGAGGAGAAAACGTAGATGGCTTCATCTGTAGGCAACATAACACCATTCTAAATTCTAAATTTGTTTTTTGTCTCTCAATTCAAGGGGCTTTATTGGCATGAAAGTTTTAATAACAATGTTGCCAAAGCATCATACAAAACACAATAAGCAGTTATATGTACATTAACACAACATTAGGATGGGTTTATATAATTTTATAAATTTGGTTGGCAAATATAAATACAAAAGTTATTAAGCAATATGAAACAAAAAGTAAATTCTAACTAGAAAATTCCGCTAGAAATTTTGACAGTGTGCCCACTACTTGATGCACATCCGAATAACACTAGCTAAGTATTAATAGCAGTAGCTGTATTGACGTACATGTCACACTGTCACTGAGAGAGAGAGAATACAATTATTTAACAATAGCAATAGGGAATAGATGGATGGGCTTACAAGACACCACAAATGCATACAGGTCAGGACCAGAGTACAGCGCAGTACCACTTACCATTTCTTTGATTTTATCAATACGTGCTGCTACTTGAGTTTCAGACTCTGGAAAGGAGAGAATTAGTTGGGTGTCATCTGCGTAGCTGTGATAAGAAAAGCCGTGCGACTGAATGACAGAGCCGAGAGAGTTGGTGTACAGAGAGAAGAGGAGGGGACCCAGGACTGATCCCTGAGGAACCCCAGTTTTTAGTGGGCAAAGTTCTGAGGTAGAGCCTCTCCAAATTACCCGGTAGGTTCGGTCTGCCAGGTAAGATTTGAGCAAAAAGAGCGCAGATCCTGGAGTGTCGAAATGAGGATCAGGTGGTTCACTGTGTCAAATGCAGCAGAAAGGTCCAGAAGGATGACGATGGAGGAGAGAGAGACTGCTCTAGCGATGTGAAGCTGCTCAGTGACAGCAAGGAGGGCAATTTCTGTTGAGTGGCCAGCCTTGAAGCCAGACTGGTGGGGATCAAGAAGGTTGTTCTGGTGGAGATAGGAAGAGAGTTGATTATAAATGGCACGCTCAAGAGTTTTGAAAGAAACTGAAGAAGGGAGACAGGTCTGTAGTTATTTACTTTAAGTCGGGTTTTTGTTTTTTGAGTAGTGGGGTCACTCTTGCCTCTTTGATGGCGTCGAGGAAACAGCCAGTTGACAAGGAGATGTTGATAAGATGGGTGAGGAAAGGAAGAAGGTCAGGAGCAATAGACTGGAGAAGGTGAGAAGGAATAGGAATAGTAAGCAAATCATCTGGGTGTTTAGATTTTCACCATTTCCTTTCCGCTGCCCGTAAAGTTGATCTTTCAGCACGCACTGAGTCAGATAACCACGGAGCTGGGGAGGACTTGCGAGCCTGCCGTGAAGTAAGAGGGCAGAGAGAGTCAAGAGAGGAGGATAGAGTAGAGAGGAGAGTGTCTGTGGCAGCGTTGGGAGGCATGAGTAAGAAAGAGTCAGATGGAGGGAGGGTTGATAAAGTACATGACGCCAGAGAAGAAGGCGAGAGTGAATGAATATTTAGGCGGACAGGTATAGTGTCTCTTGAGATATGGTTGTGAGCTTGGGAGATTGGGAGAGAGTAAGAGATGAAGAAATGGTCTGAGGTATGGAGTGGAGTAACAGTGAGGTTGGTTGTAGCAGTTTCTGGTGAATATGAGCTCTAGGTGGTTGCCAGCTTTGTGAGTGGGTGGGGAAGGAGAGAGTGAGAGGGCAAAAGAGAGAAGGTGTAGAAAGGCAGCTGACTTCTCTGTCTGGATGTTAAAGTCGCCCAGAAGTATCAACGGAGGGCCAGTTTCAGGGATGTTTGAAAGAAGGACATCCAGCTCCTCCAAAAACTCTCCCAGATGACCTGTTGGGCGGTAGATAACAATGACTAGTTGTACCGGATGTGTTATGGTGACAGGATGAAGTTCAAAAGAGAGTGGAGTGAACTGTGGCAGTGAGAGGGTTAGAGAGAGAAAGGGAACATTACAAGATATCATGGGTGGTTTCCAACAGCTCAACGCCCGGTTGACGGAGTTTCAGACTGTCTCTCAAGCCACTTTTTCAACGCAAGGACCCCCTCCACCGGCAGCAGTTTCTACAAGGGAACCTTGGGTTTCTCCGCCCGAGAAGTGTTATGGACATTTAGGTAAATGTAAAACATTTCTCCTGCAATATGGTCTAATCTTCGATCTGCAGCCTCTGACATATTCCACTGAGAAAGCTAAAATAGTTTATCTTATTGGGTTGCTGGAAGGAGAGGCGTTGGAGTGGGCGGCCGTGCACTGGAGGAGACAGGACCCGATGACATCCACGTATGCCAATTTCACCCGTGAGATGAGTAACGTTTTTGATCATCAGTTACAGGACAAGATGCAGCCAGGAGACTGATGTCTCTTCGCCAGGGGTCACGGAGTGTTGCAGAGTACTCAATCGAGTTTCATACTCTTATTGCTGAGTGTGGTTGGAATGAGGCGGCGTCACAGACTGTGTTTTTTCACGGACTTAATGAACAATTAAAAGATGAACTTGTGTCTTATCCAGAATCAAGGAATTTGGATGATTTGATTTCTCTTTCTATTCGCATCGACAACCGTTGCAGTGAGAGAAGGAGGGAGAGACGAGCAGCCGGTGGTGACGTCACTCCTCGCCGTGGAAATCGATCTTGTGCGGCTGCGGTGGCTCGTCAGGTGGAGGATTTCGATCTCTTTCCTGGAACTTTGGGAGCAGCTTCTCCAGGGCCTGAACCTATGCAGATGGGACGGAACAGGCTCAGCATGGAGGAACGGGAGAGTCGCAGAACCAGTAATAGTTGTCTCTACTGTGGTCAGCTGGGCCACTACGTCGCCAGCTGTCCTATCCGTCCTTTAAACCGGAGGGCTCGCTAGCTGAGGGAAGGATCCTAGCGAATCAGACATCTTCACCCTTATCTTCCCGTTCTCGCCCCCAACTTCATGCTGTCTTCTGCTGGAAAGGTCAGTTTTTAGAAATCCTTGCATTAATTGACTCTGGGGCTGATGAATGTTTTTTGGACACCAGGCTAGTTAATCAACTTGGGCTGCCCGTTGAACATCTGGAGAAGCCATTGGAGGCCCAGACCTTGGACGGTAGGGTATTGGCCAGGATCACCACCAGCACCTGTCCCATTCAACTCCAGTTGTCTGGTAACCACTCAGAACAGATACCTTTTTTTGTCATGGATTCACCTTTTATGCCACTGGTTTTAGGTCACTCATGGCTCGTTAAACACAATCCCAATATTGACTGGTCTTCAGCCAAGATAACTAACTGGAGTCCCGCCTGCCATGCCAGTTGCCTGCAATCTGCTCTATCTCTGTCTGTCTCCAACCAGAAACCCAGCCTGGATGCACCTGACCTTTCTCTCGTCCCTGCTGTTTACGAGGCCTTGGGGAGGTTTTCAGTAAGCAGCAAGCTCTCACTCTGCCTCCACACCGCCCATATGATTGTGCTATTGATCTGTTGCCTGGTTCCACTCATCCACATAGCCGTCTTTACAGCCTGTCCAAACCGGAGCAGGAGACCATGAGAGAGTATATTAATGGATCCCTAGCAGCTGGCATAATTCGTCCATCATCCTCCCCAGTAGGAGCCGGATTCTTTTTTGTGGGCAAGAAGGATTGAACTCTCCGCCCTTGTATTGACTTCAGAGGTTTGAATGACATTACCATTAAAAATAAGTATCCTCTCCCTCTCATGAGTTCTGCTTTTGAGTCCCTCCAGGGGGCCTCCATCTTCACTAAACTGGACCTCCGCAACGCCTACCATCTGGTGTGTATCCGTGAGGGAGATGAGTGGAAGACAGCTTTTAACACGCCGCTTGGACATTTTGAGTACCTGGTCATGCCTTTTGGCCTTACTAATGCTCCTGCAGTTTTCCAATGCCTGGTAAATGATGTGGTAAGGGACATGTTGGGCAGATTCGTGTTTGTCTATCTTGATGACATTCTGATATTTTCCAGAGATCCCGCCGAACACACAAAACATGTTCTCCAGGTTCTTCAGCGGCTGTTGGAGAACTGTCTATATGTCAAGGCAGAGAAGTGCGAATTTCACGCCCCATCAGTTTCCTTTCTGGGTTACATTGTCGCTGAGGGTTATTGATGGATCCAAGCAAGGTGAGAGCCGTCCAGGAGTGGCCCAGACCAGAGAACAGGAAGCAATTACAGAGGTTTTTGGGATTTGCTAATTTCTATAGACGTTTTATTAGGAATTACCGCCGTTTGGCTGCCCCTCTAACCTCTCTCACTTCCACTAATAGACTTTTTTCATGGACTCCTGAGGCAGAGGAGGCCTTCACAGGACTTAAGGAGCTCTTCACTACCGCTCCCATCCTCACCCAGCCTGATACCAGCCGACAGTTTGTGGTGGAGGTTGATGCATCAGATGTAGGAGTTGGAGCTGTCCTATCTCAACGGAACCCGTATGATCATAAACTCCACCCCTGTGCTTTCTTTTCTCACCGTTTGTCTCCTACAGAGAGGAATTATGATGTTGGAAACAGAGAGTTGCTCGCTGTGAAACTGGCACTTGAGGAATGGAGGCACTGGCTGGAGGGAAACGAACAACCATTTCTGGTTTGGATTGACCATAAGAATCTCGAATACATCTGCTCAGCAAAACGTCTCAACTCTCGGCAGGCTAGGTGGGCCCTGTTTTTTGGTCGTTGTAACTTTGCTCTGACTTATAGACCCGGTTCTCGTAATGTCAAACCTGACTCCCCGTCCCGCCTGTTTGAGAAAGAGGAGAGTGGATCTGTTGTTCCTGACACCATTATTTCCGATGCCTGTGTCATTGGTGTGGTTACTTGGAGGATTGAAGAGGAAGTCAAGGAGGCCCTGCAACGTGATCCAGGTCCAGGTAACGGTCCGGAGGGATGCCTGTTTGTACCCCAGTCTGTCAGAACATATGTGTTGTTGTGGGGACACTCCTCTAAACTTACCTGTCACCCAGGTGTGACCCGCACACTTGCTTTCCTCAAGTGACGGTTCTGGTGGCCAACTATGGAGGCAGATATTAAGTCGTTTGTTTCAGCCTGTTCTGTGTGTGCCTAAAACAAGACATCCAATCAGCCCAGTTCAGGCCTGCTGCGACCGCTGCCAATTCCTCATCGTCCTTGGTCTCACCTTTCCCTGGATTTTGTGACCGGGCTACCACTGTCCAAAGGTATGACCACTATTCTGACTGTTGTTGATCGATTTAGCAAGTTTGCCCGTTTCCTGCCTCTGCCTAAACTGCCCTCTGCCAAAGAGACAGCTGAATTGTTGTTACAGGAGGTGTTTCTGATTTTTGGACTTCCCATGGACATTGTGTCGGATAGAGGATAGAGGATCCTTCTGCCGTGCTATTGGTGCATCTGTGAGCCTGACCTCTGGATTTCACCCTCAGTCCAACGGTCAAGCAGAACGGGCTAACCAGAAGTTGGAGGTTGCCCTTCGCTGTATGGTCTCTACCAACCCTACCACCTGGTTGTCCCAACTTCCCTGGGTGCAGGGATGTGTTTCCAATGTGTTTATGGTTTTCAACCACCTCTGTTTCCGTCCCAGGAGAAGGAGATCTCTGTGCCTTCTGTCCAGTTCTACATCCGTAGGAGTCATCGGACCTGGCATCGGGCTCGGGCTGCACTCCTGAAGAACTCTGACCAATACCAGCGACACGCTAATCGTCGTCGCATTCCCGCCCCATCCTATTCGGTTGGGGACAAGGTGTGGCTCTCCTCTAAGGATCTTCCTTTGAAGACTGACTCCAGGAAGTTGTCCCCAAGGTTTGTGGGACCTTTCGTGATCGAAAGGGTTATTAACCCTGTTGTGGTTCGCCTCAAGTTGCCCCGCACTCTCAGGGTTAATCCCTCATTTCATGTTTCTCGGATCAAACCTGTCAGGATCAGCCCTCTACTGCCACCCCCACCTGCACCTCCTCCTCCTCGGATGATTGACGATCATTCTGCCTACACGGTTCGTCGGATTCTCGACTCCCGCCGCAGGGGTCGGGTTGTTCAGTATCTCATTGACTGGGAGGGTTACGGCCCTGAGGAGAGAAGTTGGGTGCCCAGGTGTCAGATTCTGGACGCTGCTATGGTGAGGGAGTTTCATGATTCCCACCCTACTAAAGCTGGATTGCCAGGGGGCGCTCCTCGGAGGGGAGGTACTGTCACGACCCAGTGACTCTCTGGTCTGGTGTGACTGTGTTTTTGTTTTATTTTTCTCGTTTGGTTGCTTGTAGTGTGGTTGGTGTGTTTTTGTTTCTCTCCTGCCTTACCTTCATTTTCCTCAGTGTGCGGACACGCCTCCTCCTGCTGCCCTCTTCCCACACTTGGTTCCTATTCGCTATCAACCCACCTGCTACTCATCAGCTCATCACCCTCGTTTAAATAGCTGTGTGACTTTCTGCTCGATGCTGGATTGTTACTTACCCTGAAAGAAAATACTCACCTTCAGTCATCACCAGATCTCGGACCCAGTCAACTCCACTCCAGTCTCCAGCTTCTTCAAACCTCGACCACCTCTCCGTTCTCAACTACCAGTTTCTAATCACTACGGACCAGTTCCTCACCAACCCAGAGTTCTTTTGTTTAAAATAAATATTTTTGTTTCCACTACTCCAGCTCTGCGTTTGAGTTCTGTTCCCCAACCTGACACTGTGACAAGGTGATGGGTGTGTGTGGAGCGGATGGGGTAGGTAAGAGAGGTCGGATTGCGGAAATGTTGCGAAGTTATGCGAGGTTTGTAGTATCTCCGACAGGATACGCGGACAGGAATGGAGAAGCAGCACGTTTCCGGATAAAGACACTGAGCGGTGTAAGTAAGGTATTAGATATCAAGAAGATATCAAGCCCACTTAACTTCCCACTTAGCCTCCCGTGTAGACTCCTTTGTCATTGTCCTCTGAGTCTTGATCCGATGAGTCTGCCGCTGAAGCTGCCGCTTCACGCAAATGCCAATATTAAATACAAGGAGGTGATTGGTGTTGGCTGCAGGTGAGGAGGCCCCGCCCAGCTAATCAGTCAACAAAGCACCTGCACAGTCGTTAAAACTACACTCCCAACTACACACTTCACAATTAGCTAGATTGAAACTAAGCAGTTTCAGTCACTTTAAGTAAACGACTACATTATTGCCAAAAAAACACAGCAAATCCAGCAAACACACAGCAGAAGTAGAAAAAGCAGCAGAACCCAAGCAAAGTAAGTACTTATCTTAATATCTAGCTGTCTGTAGTAAGTTTCCTCAGAAGTCAAATGCACACTAGCCTTGGTCTGAGTTCAGCAGACTTATGTTCTCTTTGTAATATATATATAAACGATCTGCCAGATATGATACTGTAGCGAATTACGTAGTTGGGGATATAGTGGTTAATCCTGTACAAGAGGAGAGGGACGTAGGTGTTGTGGTGGATGGTTCACTTGAATTCCACACACAAAAAGTTAAAAAAGCAACATCTATGATTGCAATAATAAAAAGATATTTTCAAAATGTATGCAAGGATATATTTTTACCATCCCTGTTTGTTGTCCTTTAGTTAAGGCCTCTTTAAACAAACAAAGGCTCTACAAGAGTCCAAAACATATAAAGGACGCCAAGCCAAAAAGAAAATTAACCATTTCTACATTCAGAAAAAAAAAAAGTATATAGTAAAAAAAAACAAAAAAAAACTAACACTTTCTATGAAGCCTGTGTCTATAATGCATCATGAACCTACCCAGTCTCACGGCAGTTCGTGATGTGGTCATGTAATTTAATCTATTGATTCGTGTACACAACACGTTTATTTTCATGTTTTTCCTGATATCAGTACATTTTTTAAACTAATGTATTTCAATGGGAAGCATCTTTCGTGATCACAGCACGATTCTTTCAGTCGGGCTGCAGCAGAGAAGCTGTATACAGCTTTGCTATTTCCGTTGTGGCAACGCTGCCGAAAGAAGTTAAAGCCCGAGCAAGAACAACATGAGTTTTGGTGGTGGCCATGATGTTGTGGCCCTCCTCCCCACTACTACTACCTGTCAGCTCGCTCCGTTAGTGGTGAAGGAGTTGGCTAAGGCGAACTCTAGCTATGCTTAGCGATTGGTTATGGCAGATCCAGAGTGGCTCTGGGCAGATCCAGTAGTTTTAAACTTCAACAGAGTACCCGCCTTCAAGGAAGTTAACACTTGTCAATGGAGAGAGGCCAGACTCTCTGTACAAATTAAATGTACAAGAGTCTGGTAGGACCAGGCTAGTTAATCTGTGAGTGAAAGAAAGCATTAAACTTTGCCGAAGAAAATGCTCCATAGCTTCAAACATTAAAATGGTATTTTTAATGCTACTGCTTCATAGAACATTCCTCACCAATAACTGCTCAAATCCGTCAAATCTGTTAGTGAAAGAAAGCCTTAAAAACTTCCAAAACTAAATGCCCTGCATACTAACGATACCTATCGTTAAAGGTGCTCTAAGCGATATCACACGTTTTTTAGGCTACAACATTTTTTTTCACATACAGCAAACATCTCCTCACTATCCGCTAGTTGCCTGTCCCCTGAACACACTGTAAAAAAACGCGGTCTCTGTAGACAGCCCAGGCTCCACAAACGGCAACAAAAACAAACTGCACCAACCTGCACCACGAAACATAACAAACAGTGTTCCAGCCAATAACCGACAAGAAAGATTTGGAGGTGGGGGTTGGGAGGTTAGTGCGCGGAAGCATGGAAGGAAGGGGGAGGCGACGGGATGAGGAGGGAGGGGCGAGCTAGCCTCCGTTTTGTTTGACAATACTTTGAACGTAAACAAGAAGTGACATCACCCAACATCACTTAGAGCACCTTTAACTATATAACGTTACTATTCTTATAATACTTTAAAAGTTTGTTATGACAATTTCAGCTCTGAAACTAAAATTAAGATGCTAGCCATAGCAATGCAAAGAGCAAACACCACAGAAAGTGAGAGCTATTACCAAAACCAAAAACTTCAGATTTTAATAACAAAATACAAATCCTCCTTACAAATAATCGCATTATCACACATGCTGTATGTAACTTTACCCTTCAGCGCAAATACGGACAACAGGTTGGAGTGCAAAAGCATGAGAGCCACCCCCACAAAACCATCTATATTTCATGGGCAAGCGAGTTAACACTACCATGACAACATGCACACAGCTAAGTAATCAATAGCAACAAACACTTCAGACCATGAACAGCGATCACGGCATTTTAACTGAGCCGGTGTAATGCATGATGACCGTTTTAGCCTAATAAACCATAATGTGGTAAAGTTAATGTTATTAGTACAAAACGAAATGGCGATTGTTGTTAGTTGTCATTGTGATTGTACACGTCAGTAACTTAACTGTGTCCGAGCTCACCGGGAGGAAAGTCAGGCACAGCGGTTGTAACCGATGCTGCATGATAGCACGGCGGAACCAGCTATCTTGCGCAGGAATTGTTATTTAGCAACCGTTAGCTTGCTAACTCCACAGTAATGTTAACCTCTCGCATCACGGGCCACAGAAAACGAGCCGAAAAAAGCTAACGTTACTCATCTGGCGATAGCAATGTGCTGTGTTTGGTCGACGCATTACGTTTTTAATTTTGACTCATTTAGCGGCTGTGGATGGAAGTGTATACATTGTCATGGCAATGATACACACAAAGAGGCTAACATTACCGCTGACCCTGGCCCTGCTACGTTTTTTGAATGAAAAATAGATTCAAATGGAAATGACCCGTCAATTATATTTACATGGGTGATAACCACATATAAGCCGCAAGTTTTTATGAATTCAATCTTGTTTAAAGATAAAACATGTTTCGTGGTTAATTTTAGGATGTCATAAAGAAGTACTACACTACCCACAATCCTAAGCGTAACAGCAATGTCTATGATTGGTAGTGAACACTGTTGCCAAGCAAATATCTAGGGAACCCGCGAAAGGCAGAGAAGACGATGATCGTTTCTGTACCCGTCTTTTGCCTTTTCTTCCATTTTCAAAATGTTTTTTTGTCACAAATATTCTCTTAACAGCACAGCAGAGTAACATTACGAATTAATTTCACCCTAAACATTTAAAGGTCCTATGACATGCTGCTTTTTGGATGCTTTTATATAGGCCTTAGTGGTCCCCTAATACTGTATCTGAAGTCTCTTTCCCGAAATTCAGCCTTGGTGCAGAATTACAGCCACTAGAGCCAGTCCCACAATGAGCTTTACTTAGGATGTGCCATTTCTGTGTCTGTAGCTTTAAATGCTATTGAGGAGGAGAGGGGGGGGGCAAGGTGGAGGGTGGGGGTGTGGCATTGACCAACTGCCATGCTTTGCTTGTTTTCAAGCCATGATGTCTCTTTCTTTCTCATGGGCAGGCCATATTCTCTGGGCGGGCAAAGCAGAGAAAGGGGAGGTAACCTTCCTCCTTATGAGGTCATAAGGAGGAGATTCCAGATCGGCCCATCTGAGCTTTCATTTTCTCAAAGGCAGAGCAGGATACCCAGGGCTCGGTTTACATCTATTGCCATTTCTAGTCACTGGGGGACCATAGGCAGGCTGGGGGAACGCATATGAATGTTAAAAAACCTCATAAAGTGACATTTTCATGCCATGGGACCTTTTAACACAAACTGAATAGCCAGGTTTAAATGGTTAATTATTGGTAAACCATGGTAATATTGACTCCACCCAAGGAAGGTCAGCCTCCATTTCAAGTCATAACAAATGGTTTCTATGGAGATGCAGCCACCTTGGGGGGAGGGGGTTACATATCTGCGACCAGCACAAATGTTCCTGCATTTTGGCCAACAATGATGTATGAAGAGTGAAAACTGTAGGGGAGAGAGCAATTTGTTGAAAAATATCATCACAAGAGAGATAAAAGTCTGACGAACGCATTGATGTGTTTTTTATGTTTGTCGTGTCAAATATATGCGACACAGAACAGGTAACAAATAGGGAATCGTCTGCATCCTTCCAGATATTTATTTTCATAGTTTCTATCAGCAGTTGATACGAACAGAGCCAAAAGTTTAAGTCCGGTGAATTCCATGGTAACATGTCTGCTACCGGCACAAATTTCCTACATTTTTGTCAAAAAAATGTAGGGAGAAAAATGTATAATGTTGTGCACTTTCTAACAATGTACTTAGGGAGGCAAACAGACTTTCACATGAGGCACAGTTAGCTTCCAAGTGAAGCGGTGTCCACCAACTGCCACACTTCCTCCTGTATTAAATCATACAAGAAATACCAGGAGGAGTACAGAAACAGGCCCTTTAGAGTAGAGTCGAGGCGAGTCGAGCAGGTACCATGCTATTGAAAAACGCCATTTTTCAACCGAAACTCGAACCCCGCTCTTTGTTCCCGTCATAATTACTACGATCACTAGAGGGCACTGCCACTATAAACGTAAATATAGGTTGTATTTTGCTGCTTGAACAAATGACATCTGGGAGTGTTTTTTCCAGGGAAGGAATGTCATCCAGCCATCTTCTTACTGCAGTCAGCCTGTTCTACATGCAGCACAGCAACATGCCCATCTAGTGTCGTTAAGTCTTGGTAGTTCCTGTGGTGCCCCACTAAACATGTCTTTCTGAACATCCATCCATTTCATTATATGAACATATGAGCATGACATGAAGTCTTTCCAGTTAAGTGACAAAAAACATGCAGCTTTTTTTTTACATTTTCAACAATGTCAAGATTCAAACAATGTGCACTTTAGTGAACATAAAATGCATATTTGGCAACTTCCTGAACCCTTCTTTGAACCCCAGAGCACCTGCCACTGATGATTGCAGCCCCATCATAATTGTGGCCCACCAGATACTCTTTGTATTCCAACCCATACTTCTCCAGACATTAAATGATTGTCTCTGTTAAACTTGCTGCATCCATGTGCTCTGCTATCTGGTACTCAAGGACGCTCTCCTGAACCACACCATTATAATAATATCTTACGAGCAGAGACAGCTTCTCTTTTTTAGGAATGTTTTTAGTCTATTCGGCTAAAACAGAAAAGTGCTCACTTTCTTCAACCTCTTTCATAATGTCCTCTCTGGCCATTTCTGCTAAACACTCCAAAAGTGCTTTTGCTTGTGTATTTTGCATTTCTGGGACCCTGTGACAGCCGGTTTTTCAGTAAAGCATCATGTATACTCAATAGATCTAAAATTTTTGATTTTGAGATTTTGTATACATGTTTTTTATTTTCATCTCCCTTCATTCCCAAAACAGATGTATTTTTCTTGTCCATTCTTTTGTACTCACAAGCAATGGCCTAGAATTGTACCACTCCCTGTACAAGCATATTTTTGCTGCTTCATGTTGTGATTTTGGGAATGTCTTTAAATCAGACTGCACTGTTGCATCACCTTTGCATTTTTATAATCTAAAAAAAAAGTTTGAGTGGCAAATATAATTATCTGATAATTAGTTATAATTAGTTTTACAGTTCCTCTCTATCATAGCATTTGTTTTACCTACCTTTTGCTTGATCATAATTACTGATAAAATAAGACACATTGGAAATATTTACATATCTAACCCTATAACATATACAACAGAAAATAGCCAATAACTGAAAACATGTTATTTTACTGAGTAACATGACATGTTATGATACTGTACTGCAATGTATATGCAAGGAGAATAAAAACATACCATATGGTCCAGGGGGAGTTGCAGACCTGCCCTCTTCCTCCCTATCATCTTCATCTGCCTCCTCCTGGTGGTCACTCCCTGCCTATGTCCCTCCTCTTCATCCCTCACATTCAATTCTTCTTTTTCCTCTTCTCCTTCACTTATTTCTTCATCTCCTTCCGTGGTCTTCTCCTGCTCTGATGCTTCTGGTCTCTCCAGTTTACTGCCTTCTCCTGTGCACTTCTCTGAATCTACTTTGCTTGGACAAATCTCTCCAGCTACTCTAGCCTGCAAAAGTCAAAATGTGAAAAGCTCTGGGGTCTCATTTATAAAACTGTGCATAGGATCCTTACTAAAAGTGTACGTACGCCCAAAAGCCAAAAATGGTGTACGCCAAAAAACATTCCGATTTATAAAACCATGCGTACACACACCTGTAAGCAATGTTCCCTTTATAAATCACAGATTACCCACAAGTGTGCGTACGTGAATCAGCCACTTATCCCGCCCTGTTACACGCCCATTTATAACCATAAATAGTCAACGCAAAGCACATCATGAATGCTGAACATCAGTATGTTAATGGCAGTGTTTGGTGTTTTAAGCCCCAACATCATCTTCCAGGCAGCGCTGCATGGAAGACACTAGCGTTAGGTTTGGGTTAAAACGCAACACCCAGGATGGGCGCTGTGAGGGGCACGGGCACAAGAGGACTACTGGTGTGAATAAAACACTTAAAAATCTCTTTAAAAAAGCCGGGTTTGGATATACAAAAAAGCTGTTTAAAAGACGGCCAGATATTAAAACTAAAATATCAACTCCACAACTACCCCGGTCTCTTTCCTAAAGACATTACAAAATAAATCATTTAAATAAATAAAATATATATATATAGAGAGAGAGTTATGTAAATAAATAGCCCGGCATCACAATACAAAATTAATTCTAAACCCAATATTAAAAACATTATTTATCCTCAAAAATTAAAATTAAAACATTTAAAGGGTCTAAAATACTGTCTGAATTACTTGCCCTTGAGGTTAAAGAATATATACACATACCATTAAAAATTAGTAATAAGTGCTGTGTTTAAAAGTGCTTTAAGAAGTAAAAAGTGCCACACAATAAATAACCATAAATAATTTAAAATACATCATAGAATAAACCACACTGATAGTAAAATACATAAAACCAATGGCATGTGTATCATCATGTTAAAATCTTGAGGCAAGTAAATCAATTTGTAATAATAATAATAATAATAAATATTAGCAATAAAGACAGAAACAGAATCAAATTATTAAAAATATAGATAAGGTAGAGTAAAAGTTATAAAGGACAACCGAGGTATCTTTAAAATATTTATTAAAAAAACCCATCAAAACATTAACATATTAGATAGGTCCCCCTCTGCAGGTAGAAATTGAACCCTCAAAAAGAAGAAAAGAATAATAAAATCTGAGAAGCATGCTATAAAAGATGAAAAAGAAAAGAAAGCATTGGTTATGACGCGCTGCAGAGGAGGTCCAGATAAAACCTAAGGAGAGAGGAGACTTATATCACTCAGGGATGGCTGCGATATACCAGACCTATAGGATAACATTTAACAGAACTATATTTTATATCCAGACAAGCCTTAGTAATAAAGTTGAAGGTTATATATAATATTTATATAAAACACAGCTGTCTGCCACCTTTCCGGGAACCATCACCTTATCGTGGTGGAGAGGTTTGTGCGTCCCTATGAACCTGAGGGCTGTGTTGTCTGGAGCTTTGTGCTCCTGGTAGGGTCTCCCAAGGCAAAGTGGTCTCAGGTGAAGGGCCAGACAAAGAATGGTTCACAAACCCTATGAATAACCGAGGTAGACATGGAGTGACCCTGCCCGGAGGAAGCCCGGGGCCCCCGTCTGGAGCCAGGCCCAGACGGAGGGCTCGTTGGCGAGCGTCTGGTGGCCGGGTTTGCCACGGAGCCCGGTCGGGCACAGCCCGAAAATGCTACGTGGCATCCATCTCTCCAGCCCATGGGCCCACCACCTGTGGGAGGAACCGCTGGGGTCGGGTGCGCTGCCACACGGGTGGCAGTGAAGGTCGGGGGCTTCGACGGACCAGACCCGGGCAGCAGACGCTGGCTCTGGGGACTGGAATGTCACCTCTCTGTGGGGGAAGGAGCCGGAACTGGTGCGGGAGGTGGAGCGCTACCGGTTAGATCTGGTGGGGCTTACCTCTACGCACAGTCTCGGTTCTGGAACCATACTCCTGGATAGGGGTTGGACTCATTTCTTCCCCGGAGTTGCCCAGGGTGTGAGGCGCCGGGCGGGTGTGGGGATACTCACAAGCCCCCGGTTGAGCGCCGCTACGTTGGAGTTTACCCCGGTGAACGAGAGGGTCGCCTCCCTACGCCTGCGGCTGGTGGGGGGGAAAACTCTGACTCTTGTTTGTGCATATGCACCAAACAAGAGTTCGGAGTATTCGGCCTTCTTGGAGAACTTGAGTGGAGTCCTGTATGGGGCTCCAGTGGGAGACTCCATCGTTCTGCTGGGGGACTTCAACGTGCACGTCGGCAATGATGGAGACACATGGAGAGGCGTGATTGGGAACGGCCTCCCTGATCTAAACCAGAGTGGTTGTTTGTTGTTGGACTTCTGTGCTAGTCATGGATTGTCTATAACGAACACCATGTTCGAACATAGGGATGCTCATAAGTGTACCTGGTACCAGAGCACCCTAGGCCAAAGGTCAATGATCGATTTTATAATTGTTTCATCTGATCTGAGGCCGCATGTTTTGGACACTCGGGTGAAGAGAGGGGCGGTGCTGTCAACCGATCACCATCTGGTGGTGAGTTGGGTCAGGGGGTGGGGGAAGACTCTGGACAGACCTGGTAAGCCCAAACGGGTAGTGCGGGTAAACTGGGAACGTCTGGAGGAGGCCCCTGTCCGACAGACTTTCAAATCACACCTCCGGCGGAGCTTTTCGTGCATCTCTGTGGAGGCTGGGGGCATTGAACCCGAGTGGACAATGTTCAAAGTTTCCATTGCTGAAGCTGCGGCGAAGAGCTGTGGTCTTAGGGTCTTAGGTGCCTCAAGGGGCGGTAACCCACGAACACCGTGGTGGACACCGGTGGTCAGGGAAGCCGTCCGACTGAAGAAGGAGTCTTTCCGGGATATGTTATCCAGACTCCGGAGGCAGTTGCAAGGTACCGAAGGGCCCGAAGGGCTGCAGCCTCTGCCGTGAAAGAGGCAAAGCAGCGGGTGTGGGAGAAGTTCGGAGAAGACATGGAGAAAGACTTTCGGTCGGCACCAAGGTGCTTCTGGAAAACCGTTCGCCACCTCAGGAGGGGGAAGCGGGGAACCATCCAAGCTGTGTACAGTAAGGATGGGACGCTGTTGACCTCAACTGAGGAGGTAATAGGGCGGTGGAAGGAGCACTTTGAGGAACTCCTAAATCCGACTAATACACCCTCTATGGTAGAGGCAGAGCTGGAGGATGATGGGGGATTGTCGTCAATTTCCCTGGTGGAAGTTGCTGAGGTAGTTAAACAACTCCACAGTGGCAAAGCCCCAGGGATTGATGAGATCCGTCCGGAAATGCTTAAAGCTCTGGGTGTGGAGGGGTTGTCTTGGTTGACACGCCTCTTCAACATTGCGTGGAAGTCTGGGACGGTGCCTAAGGAGTGGCAGACCGGGGTGGTGGTTCCCCTTTTCAAAAAGGGGGACCAGAGGGTGTGTGCCAATTACAGGGGTATCACACTTCTCAGCCTCCCCGGTAAAGTCTACTCCAAGGTGCTGGAAAGGAGGGCTCGGTCGATAGTCGAACCTCAGGTTCAAGAGGAACAATGTGGATTCCGTCCTGGTCGTGGAACAACGGACCAGCTCTTTACTCTCGCAAGGATCCTGGAGGGAGCTTGGGAGTATGCCCAACCGGTCTACATGTGCTTTGTGGATCTGGAGAAGGCGTATGACCGGGTACCCCGGGAGATACTGTGGGAGGTGCTGCGGGAGTATGGGGTGAGGGGGTCCCTTCTCAGGGCCATCCAATCTTTGTACGACCAAAGCGAGAGCTGTGTCCGTGTTCTCGGCAGTAAGTCGGACTCGTTTCACGTGAGAGTTGGCCTCCGCCAGGGCTGCGCTTTGTCACCAATCCTGTTTGTAGTATTTATGGACAGGATATCGAGGCGTAGTCGGGGTGGAGAGGGGTTGCAGTTCGGTGGGCTGGGGATCTCATCGCTGCTTTTTGCAGATGATGTGGTCCTGATGGCATCATCGGCCTGTGACCTTCAGCGCTCACTGGATCGGTTCGCGGCCGAGTGTGAAGCTGCTGGGATGAGGATCAGCACCTCTAAATCGGAGGCCATGGTTCTCAGCAGGAAACCGATGGAGTGCCTTCTCCGGGTAGGGAATGAGTCCTTACCCCAAGTGAAGGAGTTCAAGTACCTTGGTGTCTTGTTCGCGAGTGAGGGGACAATGGAGCGGGAGATTGGCCGGAGAATCGGCGCAGCGGGTGCGGTATTACAGTCAATTTATCGCACCGTTATGACGAAAAGAGAGCTGAGCCAGAAGGCAAAGCTCTCAATCTACCGGTCAGTTTTCCTTCCTACCCTCACCTATGGTCATGAAGGCTGGGTCATGACCGAAAGAACAAGATCCAGGGTACAAGCGGCCGAAATGGGTTTCCTCAGGAGGGTGGCTGGCGTCTCCCTTAGAGATAGGGTGAGAAGCTCAGTCATCCGTGAGGAGCTCAGAGTAGAGCCGCTGCTCCTTCGCGTTGAAAGGAGCCAGTTGAGGTGGTTCGGGCATCTTGTAAGGATGCCCCCTGGGCACCTCCCTAGGGAGGTGTTCCAGGCACGTCGAGCTGGGAGGAGGCCTTGGGGAAGACCCAGGACAAGGTGGAGGGATTATATCTTTAACCTGGCCTGGGAACGCCTCGGGATCCCCCAGTCGGAGCTGGTTAATGTTGCTCGGGAAAGGGAAGTTTGGGGTCCCCTGCTGGAGCTGCTACCCCCTCGACCTGATACCGGATAAGCGGACGAAGATGGATGAATGGATGTCTGCCATTAACCGCTGGAAACAGCCGGTTGCCCCCAGAGTGGTGATGACCTGTATAGAGCTCAACAGTGACCGCCCACTTTGTTTTCGACTTCTCTCAAAGTGTTTTTCCCCATTCAATTGTTTCATTGATGTTTCGAAAATTGCTTATATAGAGAGTTTTAAGTCTGGAACCAAGCTACGAGATGAATAGTGAGCATAACACATTTGATTTGGCACAAAAACACATTTTGAATACGGCAAAAAAGGCAAAGGTACAAGACCGTTTACAGAAACTATCATAGACTTCAATGGTAGAAGCTCGCTCTAGCCGTTGGCGGTTTCGCGGGTACGGTACACGTTTCTATGGTAACAGCGAGTTGGACCAATCAGAGACGTTGCTGTTACGCTTAGGATTGTGGGTAATGTTTTAAATGTAAAGCACTTTGAGCTGCACTTTGTGTATGAAAAGTGCTATACAAATAAAGCTTATTATTATTATTATTATTATTATTATTATTATTATTATTATTATTATTAGTAGTATCGTTTTTCTCCATTTAAATCGCGGATAAAACATGTTTTTCTTAAAACAAGGTTGATTTCATACGGACTTCTAGCTTTTACAGGAGCAGAAACCTTTGTTTCACAACCACTTAGCTCGGGGTCAGTCTACCTCAGATGGTTTAGACATTATGACTAATATTCTAAATCCTTATGGAGAAAATCAATGGGATTTTTACTTCTGGAGTCGGCTGTGGGCGGGACTGTTGAGGTCTATTTGGACCAGGATGGCACTGTTCTGGCGGGTTGCCCTCTGGACCCATTCAGTACATAGATCCAAGAGCACAGCTTTCTAAATCTGCATATTAGCCAGTCATCGTCATGGTCCCTGAAGTCTGTCCTCCTGATTCTTCTATTAGCGTAGTACTCCTTCCTGCAGTGCCAGCAGTGCCATCATGCAGCGTTACGCGCGGGGGTCACCGCAGCATTTATATGTTTACAATAATTTGTGATTGTTAACACCTTGCCAAAATCACAGCATCAACTAGTGGTATCCCTCACCCCAAGATATAATTTGAAGATGAAAGTCTAATAGGCAAACACACTTTTCTTCATGCAGGTTTTGTCACGAACAGTATTAAAGTTCGGACCGATAGCAAGGACATAAAGTGTAATGATTGCACGAGAGCTTAACGGCTGTATTTTCAGACTTTGACATTTGATGATATATGCACAGTATTAAAGACAGTTATTTAGTTATTTACACTGTGTTCTGCCGTAACAGAACTGTCTGGCCATCTCCTCCTCATGCGCTCCATAGTGGACAATGTGACGGTGAGACAGCGCCGATTAAATATTAAAATCAATATTTGAAAATATTACGAGTAATCATTATTCCTACATGTACTTTCTGCAGTCTGACATCAGTTCACCACCTCACCATCTGCGTCGCCAAATCCCGTTGTCTCCAAAATGTGCGTACGCATGGGTCAGAGTGTGCGTGGAGGACCGCACATTTTCCCGTCAAGTTTGTTTTTTATAAATCCCAACTTTTGCGTGGGAAGTGGCGTACGCACATTTTCAGCCCCGTTTTGTGCGTACGCCACATTATAAATGAGACCCCTGGTTATCCTTGTATTACATTACACTGTAGGGCCATGTAGCTAATAAATGTATGACAAATACAAAATCAGATAAGATTCATCACATGCACACAGCAGTTATGTTTAAACTACCCAATACTATTGTATTTGTTATTTTCATTTATCCAGTTTGACAGTAAGATGGAAAGTCAGTTTGTGAGAAAACAAGCTGGTATACGTTTTGTTGGGTGACAATAGGTGGCGGTAATGCTCTGTTTTGCTGAAATTTACCATTTAACAGAACACTTCCCTGTCAAGAACAGTGAGTACATGTAAGTGTACTCACGGAAGAATCCGAATTGAGACACCCCATGTCACATGGCAGAGAGCCTTGATCAATTCCACTGTAGCTTTGACCAGTCTAACTACTCACATGAGAGGGAGGAGCTAATAGCTGAGCTCACTCCAATGTTACCTACCCAAGTAAACCTGGAGCTGCAACAGGGGGGGAGGTTGAACGCATGCTGAGGAGGATGAAACCGAGCTGTGGCAGGTTGCTGAGGGCCTGCTGCAGCCGGTTGGCTGGTGTCTCTTGTCATCTCTTCAATAGCGCCATGTCAGGACATTTCACAGCTCCACGTCAGGACATTTCACTCTGGAAATCCTCAACCATCTGTCAAGTAGCCAAAAAGAGCAGTCCCACCTGTGACATTGACTACCGGCCTGTGGCAATAACATCTGGTCATAAAAGGCTTTGAATGGTTTATTCTTTCCAACCTCCAGGAGGTCAGTATGCATGCTGACTCTTTTCAGTTTGCATACAAACGACACAGAGGTGTGGATAACGCTGTACTAACGCTGCTGCATGGCGCTTATACCCATCTTGAGAAGCCCAAATCATTCATTAGACTAGTCTTTGTGGACTTCTCCAGCGCATTGAAAACCGTGCAACCTCACCTGATGGGATGAAAACTGATCCCGATGGATGTCAACCTACACCTCATCCTCTGGATCCTCTCATTCTTGATGACTCCTCTGGAGTCTATCTGAGTCTACAGTCACAGTTCATCCAAGACCGTCTTCACAGGACCCCACAAGGCTCTGTAATCTCACTGGTTCTATACACACTATACATAAACGACTGCAGGAGCACTAACCCAGGTATAACATACAAAAAATACTCTGACGACACTGTGATCATGGACCCCACCAACTCACAGGGATAGTTACAGTCTGAGATTGAATTGAACCTCCAAAACAAAGAAGTTAGTTGTTGACTGCAAAGGTCCTTCTATTGCCCCCACTCTGGTAGTCAACAACCAGCCAATAAAAAGGGTTGAGTCACCTTAAACAGTAACTGTAACTTTTTCTTAGTAACAGGTGAGGAAACTCCGCAGACTTCAGGTTCACCCGTCAGTCCTGACAGCTTTTTACAGATGTTTCATTGAGTTAGTTATAAACTTCAATATTTCAGCGTGGTATGGGTCACTTTCCAACATCTAGCCCAACCCACTGAACAAAATCATATCAATAAACACACAAATAGCCTCAGACACAACTTACACACTGCACAGCCAATACAGACTTCTACCCTCCAGAGATACAGGTTACTCACATTCAGAAGAGCCAAGTCAAGTATACTGGGTATGTTAACTGTACACGGGCTGATGTTCTGCACAAAAAAAGTTCCTAATAGCTAAATAAAGGTCATTGAATTGAATAGCAGGAAACTAACACAATAACTAATAGTATTAGTCCTGTAATTAAAAATGGCTTTGCTATTTTTCCACTGTTAACAAAAATATGAGGTTGCGACACATCATTTTCAAATCTATATTGTAAGCTGTGAAGCCTTAATTTGTGCAGTATCAGTGACATGTTTTTGAGCAATAAGCTTTATTATGATTATATTCCTTGATCCTAATCAAAAATTATTACGAACAATATGAAACGATCCAATAATGTGTACATCGGAAGTTTTTGATTAATATTTTCTGTATAGTGAGATTGATTAAATAAACACATTACCTGCCTCTTTCTGACAAACACACACACACACACACACACACACACACACACACACACACACACACACACACACATACACAGCCGAGGTAGAGTCAGTGACTTCCCAAAGCTTCTCAGAGCACTCAGTAAACGCTCAAATTACTCCTGCAGTCTAATTAATTAATGTTCAGCCTGTTGGAGAATAAGCGGATTTGTGGTAAATGGAAGGTTCTGTTATGTGCGTTGTGTGACAGAGTGTGTTTATATGCTAAAGTTGAATGGTGCGTGTGCTATACATCTAAAAGGTGTGCAGTATGCTATAGCCGTCATGTTGTCACTATGATGGTGCACTTCTAAACTGCCATCATCGAGTCCATCCTCACCTGCTCCATCACCATGTGGTACACTGCAGCCACTGCTAAGCACAAGGGCAGATTGCAGTGTATCATCCGCTCTGCTGAGAAGGTGATTGGCTATAATCTGCAGTCTCTCCAGAAACTGTACGCCTCCAGGATGCTGAGGTGGGCAGGAAAGATTATAGCCAATCCCTCTCACCCCGGACACAAACTCTTTGAACCCCTCCTCTCTGGCAGGAGGCTACGGTCCAGACCGTCCAGGGGTTGAGCTGGGGAGAATGACGCTTTTTTGGACTAGAGGGTGGAGCTGGCGAGGATGAAAAAAGAGAAGAAAAACTGAGAGAGGAGAAAAGAGGAGAGGAGAGAATAAGCAGAAAGAAGAAAAACTGGGAGTTGCAGAGAGCTGAGTACTGCAGCATTGCTATCACAATGATCTGTTGTAGAAGTAGATATTCCACAACTCAGTTCAGCTGGCAGCATAATGAATAGCTGGGAATGTGTTTATGTCTGTCATTAACATTTACAATTATTATACATTATAACTTTTTTTTTATATGTGTGTGTATTTTTCTAATACGGAAAATCATGTGAAAGATAATGCTCTTATTTGTTGTTTTCCTTATGCCAGGAGGAGGAAGAGGACGTGATTTTTCCATAGATTATCTGATACATCAGGATATAGTGACAGTTTGAGCAAAGAAGTTATTTTTTCATATAAAACTTACCATATGTAGATTTAAAAAGGGGACGTTTATTAACCTCTACTGGTCACCAGAAGAAGGGCAGTCCTTCTTTCTGATTATCATCAGTAGTCCTTCCAAAACCTCCTAATCTGACCAATAGACTCAGCAGCAGGCTTTTACAGACAGTAAATCAACTCTTTTCTTACAACTCCTTCATTCTCCCATGTTACCTTGGTTTGGTCAAGAGCAGTGTTTTTCAACAAGACTGTGTATCTGTGTTTAAAGGAGAACTCCGGGCAATTTTTACGTTAATCTTGATTGCTATAAGTATGTGAGTACTGTCGATAGCAAAAAAAAAACGAGCCAAATCGGTGCTAGCATCATGGAGCTACTGCAGCTAATGCAGAGAGCTCCCAGTTAGCTAAAACGGCAGTTTTGGGGGCATATCATAAGTTGTGCCTCTTAACAGACACAAAATGAACGAAATTTTAACCACTGTAGTGGTTATGATCATATCAGTGACTATGTAACTACATGGAAACGGGCCAAATGATGCCTGTTTCTTGTACAGTAATAGCATTACTGAAGGCTGGCTCTAGCTCCATAGTTATGTTACTCCAAGCTTCTTCCCTTGTGAACACCTCCACTCTTCTACGCTACGATCTGCTGTTTACCTTTTCCTGCTACAACTGAATTCCCGCGGGACTTCAGCGCAAGACTACAGCCAGCCTTCTGTAACGCTGTTATTTTACAAGAAACAGGCATAATTTGGCCCGTTTCCATGTAGTTACATAGTCACTGATATGATCATAACCACTACAGTGCTCAATTACCTATTTTTGAGGGGGAAATCAACTTTTTTCGCCGCAAAAATTTCGCCGCGAAAGCATGAACTGTCCTCTGGCGGACATCCACTAGACCAGCGGGTGCCCGTGGATTGTTGTCGGCCGTGGCAGGCGGGGAAGGCGGGGAGGACGTAGGAGGATGCCGGTCGGACCTGCTAGCCTGGCTAAGGCAACTATCGACAGTACTAACATTCTTATAGCGATCAAGATTAACGTAAAAATTGCCCGGAGTTCTCCTTTAAGTCAGCCGACAGCAAAAGTGATCAATACTCTTTCTCCTGACCTGGAAAAGAAACAGTACAGCATTTCAGCACAGCCATCCTAACTAGGGCTAAGTTAAGTTTCAATTAATTGAATTTCGTCATATTGTAAGAAAAAACAAAAACAAGGAAATACAGCACTATGGGGAATAAAGTTGCCAAACCGGTGACAGAGTCCTCTCTGTTCAAGAATGCAACACAAGCTAAGCTAGTAAATCCACAATAGGTTGATAGCGTTCAATCAAACCCGAAGAGGAACTTGCTCCCTTCATTACAATCAAGCCAATAGCAAATGGCATGCAGATGACAAGCAATCTGGAGATAATCTTGACCTTGTTTATAGTACATATTAGTATGAGTATTTTATTACAAAGCTTTATAAGGTTTTGAGCTAACCAGACTGTACAAAGGTTGTCAACACCAAAATAAATGTTTCTTATAAATATCTAATTTTATCTATTTTTACTTTTATCTCTATATTTATGGCTATTTAAGACCACTCTTGCAGGGCAGGACCCCCTCATATTAATTAATTTAGTATCTTTTTATGTTTTATTGATGCCTCTATGTCTTTAGCTCTTGTTTTTAGGTTGTTGTGTTGTGATTGTTGGAGCTTGTATTGCAAGACAAATTTCCGTATACACGGAAAATAAAGTGCTATCTATCTATCTAATCATTTCGTTATTACACGATGTGACTGTTTTGAGCCCACAGGGAATTTCTATTCATCTCCCTCTGTGCAGGTTTGACCGTCTTTCTGGGCATGATGGTAGGAGCGTTCTTGTGGGGTGGTCTGGCAGACAAAGTTGGCCGTCGGCGCTGTCTGGTTGTGGCACTAGCAATAAACTGTGTCTTTGTCTTCCTGTCTTCGTTCGCCCAAGGATACGGCTTCTTCCTCTTCTTCAGGCTGCTGTCTGGCGTTGGGTAACACAAACACACACACACGCACACACATAGTGATAGATTTATTGTTTCCACTTCCAACTGTTTTTGCTGAACTGCAGCAAAGCAGGGCCAGACTAATAAACGTGAAAGTCTCTCCCTGACTTATTGAGTGAGTAATGAAGTTTTGAGGTTTCCCCATTTGTCGTTGCTCTTTCAAATGAATAGGTATTACAGTTTTTCAGCTGGTAACGTTTTGTTGCTTGCTGTTTATTAACCTCAACTGCAGAGGATACCAGGGCATTATTTGAAGAAATCTTATTTTAGAGTCAGGCCTTTGTTTCTAATTCACTCTGTTACATAAGTTTATTTGGTCATATTTTAGTATGAAGCTTCCTTCTTCTCTGATCTGCTCCAGTTTGTTCTGTTAAATGTGTTTAGGCATTATTATGTTAATACAAACTCAATACCTCCTGTATTCGTCTCTGTCTCTATAGTCATGTTTCTGTCAAGTAAACATTCTAAAATGTGAACTTTTCAGGAGCTTAACATCATTTCAATCAGGAGAGACTTTATTGCAGATATGCAAAGATAAGCATAATATGAAATGTACAGAGTATTTGGGGATTAGACTCCATCATTAAAAATATTTTAAAGGGGTAGAGAAACCAGACATATTCCCCCCGATGGAGCCTAGACACTGGTGATGGTGGAGAAGGAACCCGGAGACCGAAAGAAGGAGCTGTCTGGTTGCCGTGGTTGACGATGACCAGAGGTGGAAGGGGAGGAGGAGGGTTGCACCTTTGCCTGAAAAGACAGCTGATAGCAAGGAGAGAAGACATTTAAAACAGGATTATATGCTGTGATTGGATCATTAATTTCGTGGTCAATTATGGTTGGTTTACTGAAAAGTGAACGCCTCTTAACAGCTGAATAGTTTTAGGAAGAGATAGTGGTGCTTGAAGTTATTTAGAAGTCTTCCTGAACGAATTTGCGCTGAGCAACATTATCTTTGCAACCATATTTTTTTTCAAACTGTAGCTGTACTGAGCAAGGGTATCCCACCTTCTCCACCTGAGACACTGTACCCCACTGTATTTCTGGTTTATACATTGTCTCCTAAACAACAGTGTGTGCTCTATGTCCAGACATTGCAGGGCTGAAGCCAGGATTTTAGAAATATCAAGGTCATAAATCCAAACATGTATAAACATGTATAAATATAAATGTAATAATAATTCTGCTGTTGAATCACACATTTATTTTTCTCCTAACATAGTCAGATTTGGAGTCTAAAAACATTTGATAACCAGAGTGCAGAACATTACAGTAATTGTTTAGGTCCTGAAAAGACAGGACATTACCTTTTTATTCTGACTGTAGATCATCTTTTCTCTTTTATTACTGGAAACAGTTTGGTTTAAACCTGCAGAATGGTGTTATGTGCAGTATGCCTTCACCTTAAAGGATGTCCTAGAGTTATATTTTGCTGTCATTTAGAGCCACCAATGATTACGATTTCTTATTGCAGCTTTGCTTTTTATTCAAATGGTCTTTCCAGAGCTTCATTAGACTGTTTTTGGCCATTAATACAGCTTTTAAATATGGAGATCATAAAAGAAATCAAGCTCCACACAAACCATATGCATATGTAAGGGGTTCATTGTGGTGACACAGCAGTGTTCCATCTCAGAAGAACTTTAGTCCACAGGGAGCCGCAGTGGCTCAGAAATGAGGGCACATACAGAGCACAGCATAATGAATGTGATACACAACCACTAGAAGTTGCACCACAACACTGCTCGCCTCATAAGTAGATATAATTTATTATCCATACACGCTGTGCTGCATATAACACATCTGCACCAACATGTAATAATATTAATGCTTTTTAGTGTGTGTTCCAGGCATGTCATAAGCAAATTTTCACAGGTAGGTAGGCAGGCAGGTTCTATACTGGTTGACAAGCTGACAGGCAGGCAGATTCATGTCTAGGTCGCAAATTTGTGTTTCCTAGGATGGCGAAGGAATATCCTGACCTACTTTGCCTTTGATTGGCTAGTACTTGTTGCCTTTGTTGGTTAGATTGGTTAGGTTATAGGGTTATGTACATTTTTGTCCAGGTCCAGCAGGTGAATGAGGACATCTGGTGAAAAGGTTTGGGGGCATCTGGTACAATAAATGGTTTTGAGGAAGTGGAAATGTGGCTGAAGAGGGGGACAGAGAGGCAGAATGTGACAACTAAAGTATCTTAACTATACTTTCCGAGTTTCTGTATGATCAAAGTCTTCCTTATTGTAATGTTTGATTTAGGAATAATTGTTCTGCCATGGCAACAATTTCAAAGAAAGAAATTTGTTTACAATGAAAAAGCATATACTGTATATATATATATATATATATATATATATATATATATATATATATATATATATATATATATATATATATATATATATATTAGTGCTGTCAGTTAAACACGTTATTAACGGCGTTAACGCAAACCCATTTTAGGGGCGTACATTTTTTTATCGCAAGATTAACGTTCTCTTTGGCCTAGCAAACTTTGTAGTTTTTTTCACATGCTGTTGCAACAACTAGTAACATTAGAAAAACTACAACACCACACCGGATCTAGCTAGACCGTAAACAAAACAACAGGCACGCCGCACACACTTGTTTGGGCTTGCGAGCTGGCCAAAGAGTAGTAGGCTAACGTTAGGTTTTGAGTGGATGGTGAGCGTGAGACGCTGAAATGGATGCCAATAAGATTCTGAATGGAAAGTTTACTTTTAAAAAGTTGCCAAATGGTTCCATTGACAAGACCAAAGTAATCTGTGTGTTTTGTCGTTGTGAACTGAGCTATCATCGCAGCACGTCCAGTCTGAAATACCACTTGATGGCCAAGCACACGGCTGATGCGAATTCTCCGCCCGCTCGTCAAAGCCGTTACATTGTGTGAGAGATTATTTGCTCCAAGTGTGAATGACTGCTCCAAGTGAGAAAGTTAGTGTGAAATTAAACTCTACATTTTTCCAATTTTGTTGTTGTTGTTGCACAAAGAAAGCCGATCCACTTTTCCATGTTGATAAGAGCATTAAAATGAGAAAAAATAATGGGACAAAAAGAAATCAACGGACATTTAGAATAGATAAAAATGTGCGATTAATTGAGAGTTAACTATGACATTAATGCGATTAGTCGCGATTAAATATTTTAATTGTTTGATAGCACTAATATATATATATAGTTGTAATTACAACTCTCTCTCATCTCTTTTTCCCTTTCATTACTTTCTCATTGTCCCTCTCTACTCTAAGAATTGGTGGCACAGTGCCGATCGTGTACTCGTACTTCTCCGAATTTCTTCAAATGGACAAGAGAGGAGAGCATCTGTCCTGGTTGTGTATGTTTTGGATGATTGGTGGGATCTACGCTTCGTTCACTGCCTGGGGAATCATACCCAGATATGGTAAGATCTTAAAAGAGGTCAGTTAAGACGGAACACTATTCAGCATTCCTTTAGTGCTGCTTGTGAGTGCGTCATTACAACATCCAATATAGTTTTATCAACCCTAGAGTTGGAGCCCATGTGAAGTCACTTTATGTACAGACTGGAATGAAGGAGATTTCTATAACTGATATATTAACTCTTGATATAATGACTAGAATGTTTAAACTTAGCAAAACATATAAATAAACATGTTGGGAATATATAATCATTCACATGTAATCACAATTAATATTACTGTTTATCAAGCCTAAATGTCTTGTTAAGCTGTCAATATACAGTAGAACAGATATCAGTGTGTTTTGTTTACTGCCACTGAGAGATGTTTTCTCACTGTCCAATGGACAACATTTCTGCCTGCAAAGACCCTGCATGCATTGTTAAATGTACTGAAAATGCACTGTCCGAAAGAATATTGACAAATGTTTACGATATGTATTGTGTGTGTGTGTGTGTGTGTGTGTGTGTGTGTGTGTGTGTGTGTGTGTGTGTGTGTGTGTGTGTGTGTGTGTGCGTGCGTGCGTGCATAGGCTGGGGGTTCAGCATGGGCACGGAGTTCCAGTTCCACAGCTGGAGGGTGTTTGTTCTGGTTGCGGCTCTTCCTGCTATTGCCTCTCTGGTTGGACTCACCTTCATGCCTGAGAGTCCACGCTTCCTCCTGGAGGTGAGACTGCAGATCAGTGAAGGACTAGCAGTTCACAGTTCAAATATTTCTGAGGGGCTTCATTAAACCTGAACCATGCCAACTAAATAACACAGGACCTCCATGATGTTGAACAAATCAACAATGTATTACACATTTACAGATGTTACCGGTTCCATTTCACATGATTACCAAGCTAATACCGCAGTAGTGCGAAGACAGTAGTCAGGGATGGAATACATTATAATTTACTATGAATGCCCTCATAATGCACTATAGTATTCAAAGATGGTGTTACTAAAATTACATGGTTTTAATTTTAAAATAGACTCATTTAATCATTCTACACCACAAAGCAGGAAAGAAGAGTATCCCATCTTATCCACCTGAGACACTAGCTGTGTTCGAAACCGTTCCCTATCACAGAAATAGTGCACTATATAGTGTGTTCCCCATTTTGTAGTGGTGTTCGAATTCTCCGCGGTTAATTTTATTCACTATATAGTCCACTATAAAATACCCACAATGCACTGCTAATTTGAGTGTACATACGATGTACCCTACATTTTACTCTGTATACCACAATGCAACGCAGCCATGTTTTCTCGGAGGAGAAGAAGAAGCAGAAGTCACCACGAAAACTGAAAAGGAAAAATGGAGCGGACTTTCACTTCTAAACTGTGGAAATGTAACATGCAACATATATACAACATTTTACTTTCCTCCTGGGAGCTTGGTTTGTTTCAGGGACGTATTAGAAGTACAGTATTTTTGTTTCGGTTTGTTTACGTGATGCTGGGCGTGCCGGCCTTCGTCACACAAACAACGGGCGCAAGTCACGCAACGATGTGATTTCAGTGAGTGTCCGAAATTTTGTTTGGTTGTTCCCTATATAGTTCACTATTTAATAAACACTATATAGGGAATAGTGAGTGAGTGAATGAGGGAGCAGTTTCGAACACAGCTACTGTATTTTTAAAACAGGCATCACTGCACTCAGGTTGCTGTCCTCTGTAAGGTACAGTCGGTCTAGCCATGAATCAGGAAATCCCCTCCCATCATAACTTTTTCTCTCACATAAGTAGTTTTCCATTTATTTATGAGCAAACCTAGTCTTGCCATCATGACTATTATTTGTTCTGTTGTTGTAACTGTAAACACACCTTAAGATAAATCTTTGGTCCTGCATTTCCACTACCACCATAAACCATCTGTATCACTTTCATGTTCAATTACCTTGCCTGGAAGACTATTAAAGGATAATTCCGGTCAATTTTCAACACGTAGCTCTGTTGTTTGGAAATTTGGAGTGCTGGCAGTAGCAAAAAAACCAAAAACAATCGGTGCTGCCTACACCGTGTTATCCCCCTGCTAGCTTTAGCACCCAACAGGCTTCAACAGGGCAAGTTTTAAATGTGTTTTAAGCCTCTAAACATGCTCGAAATGTCATTACAAGTGCCTACCCATGTGCAGTGATTCCTTCCGAGGGACAAAAAAGGTGCTGCCACATACTGTCTAAACCCTAGATGCAGTGCATACTGCTTCTAACTGACAGTGGTAAGAGAGTGGAATCAAATGTGTGCATGTACAATAAGTACAGTACTTGTAGAGGGAAACAAAGAAACAACCTGCTGTGTGTTTATTCATTTGTGGGTGATGACATTGCTAATTAGTTGCATATTATTGTTTGCATGTGTGTGTGTTTCTGTGTGTGTTGAACAGAATGCCAAGCACGATGAGGCGTGGATGATCCTGAAGCAGGTTCATGATACCAACTGGAGGGCCAAGGGTCAGCCAGAAAAAGTCTTTACTGTGAGTACATGTAGCTACAGTATCTAATATGCATGTAACAGAGTACTGATACATTATTGTGATATTAACAGATGTGCACTGAATAGATAGAACCAGTATCTAAATTTTTGAAGTGATATTTCTCTACCTCTTCCCCACTGGTCTGTAACTCAATTGACATCATTTTTAACAAATATGACAGTCAACTCAGTCAAATATAAACACACATTATGCACACAGCTACAAACAGTAAAACTCTCGCTTTACAGTGGTCAGGGTGTCAATCGGTTTAAAATACATTAATTTGTTTAGAAATTACATTTAAAAAAGCGTTCCTTATCACTTTTAATCTTGGTTCATGATCATCAGATTTAGACTACTTCAGTAACTAAGTAATCCGGGTGATTGATGATAGTTGTCTTTGGTTAGCGGCTGTCTAAAAGCTTACAAAATGGTCAAGAAACCTTTTTTCAAAATGTGTCAGATTTTGTCTGCTTCCACTATTGTTTCCATTTCCACCTGGATCATTAACATTTACACAGCTTTTATGTAGAATCTGTTTAGACTAGAATAAATTACTAAATAAATGATGGCTGAATTCCATTTTGCTGCACTAGAACTGCCAGAGCCAACGCCAGGCGTTGTTAGGGCTAGCCAAGTGCCGAGGCAGGTAATTGAGTTCTAGACCCAAAATGCATGAAACATGAGGAGCTCATGTTGGTGAACAAAACATAAAAATCCAGGCTTACATGAATCCTGAAGCGCATGAATCCAAACAGAGAGAAGATAATCCAAAATACTCCAAATAGCATACAAAGCTCCAACACAAGGGGTAGGCAGACAACAAGTACAGGGAAACAAGCAGGAACACTCGACAATAGACAACAAGGACACAAAAAAGACTGAAAACAACAGATGACATATACAGTGGGAAAAGAGCAGGGAGGGAGCGAACAGGTGAAACACATAAGGGACAAATCAGACTTGGAAGCAGTGCCGATTGATGCATTTGCATGACAGCCGTACAGCGCATTGTGACAATGAATGGAATATAAAAACTCAATTGCACACCAATATTCACTCACATTCACTTATAATCACTTATAATCACACTAAGGTATGTAGATGCACTGTATTCATATGTATGTATGTGACTTATTTGAATAAAACACTAATGTTTCTAAATTGTATTATTTTTATATATGGATCTGTGCGATCAGATGACAGGGTGTGTGTTGACTGTTGAACTGAAAGAATCACTGCTCACAGGAGAGATGGAGAGACAAATATAAATGCTAAGGCAGACATTCATTGTGCGTAGATTAACGCAGCGATATAGAGATGAAGCGGGATGACATGTCAATGGCCCATCAGCGATGACAAAAGGATACAGACTGTGTGTTAAGTGTTAAATGTTCTTTCTCTTTTATTTTTACAGGTGACTCACATCAAGGCTCCTAAAACAGCAGAGGATGAGTTTATAGAAATTCAGAGTGCTACAGGAACAGCTGTACAACGATGGGCTGTACGCTCACTAACACTCTGTAAACTGGTATGTAGGAATACACCCAATACAAGAAGAGCTTGGAGCTGGAAACATGTTGGCTCAGTGGTTAAGACTGTGGTTAGGACTGAGGCCTCAGAGAAGTGTGGATGTGGGTTTTGTACTCTTTTCTTGTTTGCCGGTTTTTGTACAAATACAAAATGTGTTTCCCCAGTGATGGACTATACTGAGTAGTACAAGCTGGGATTCTGGAATCAGTTAACATGGCCATTTTTGGGGTCTTGATTTAAATTCATTAATCAAGGT
This sequence comes from Zingel zingel, assembly GCA_023566125.1. Taxonomy (NCBI): domain Eukaryota; kingdom Metazoa; phylum Chordata; class Actinopteri; order Perciformes; family Percidae; genus Zingel; species Zingel zingel. Next base: position 34,250,223 of record CM042320.1, on the reverse strand, counting down.
AGAAGACACTGCTTTGGGATTTTGGCTTGTGAGGGATCATAAGTGTGACTTAAGACCTGGTCCCAGCAGAAGTGGTACAGCAAATGTTAATCTGCATGTCTTTATAAAATATTTGGTTCTGAAAGCTTGGTGAGGTAGTCATAATACTTGCAGGGCTATTTGGTGAACTAACAGTCTGGTTCACTGTTATATATTTGTTGCAGGTGTTAAGGAACGTAGCATCACTCCTCTCTGCAGAGCTGAGGTTTGCCACACTCTTCATGGCCATCATCTGGTTCTGCATGGCTTTCAGGTTAGTTCACAATGTCATGTATTACATCGTCACCCAAGTTGATAAGGAACAGCAGACAGCAATTTTGACAGAAAGCATGGGGAATCAGAAGGGAATAACATGTGACAACATTCAAGATTTAAACCAGGCATTCTGCAGTGACATGGCAGGCATCTAAGCAAGGTAGTCCAGACGTATCTCCACAGCCTCTCTTGGGAGATCCCAAGGCAGTTCCCAGGCCAGATGAGATATACAATCCCTCACCTGCCTGGAAAACCTCTAAAGTAAGGTGTCCAGGAGCGACCTGATCAGATGTCCGAACCACCTTGCATGGCTCCTTTTGATGCTAAAAAGTAGCAGCTCTACTACGAGCCCGCTGAGGATGTCTGAGCTCTTCACCTTATCTCTTAGGGTGAGATCAGCCACTCTACAGAGAAAACAAATTTTGGCTGCTTGTATCTGCAATCTCATGACCATAGGGGAGGGTCAGTTTGACTCTGGGAATAATTCTTCCTGAGGTGGAAGTTGAAGATAGGGGCCTTAGCCAGACGTTCCCTGTTCACGTCACTACATGTTGGGTTTACCAGATCTGTCCCCACCATCTGATCCAACTAACCATCAGATGGTGATCAGTCTCTTCACCCGAGTGTCTGAGACATTCAGCCGCAACTCTGATGTTACATCCACGTAGTCGATCATTGATCTTTGGCCTATGATGTTCTTGTACCAAGTACACTAATGAATCACCCAAGCTCAGACATGGTATTTGTTATGGCCAATCTATTACTAGCACAGTAGTCCAATAACAAAACATGACTCAGGCTCAAATCTGGCAGGCTGCTCCTCCCAATCATCCCTCTCCAGTTTTTTCTATCATTGACCACGTGAGTGTTGCAGTGCACCAGCAGAGCTTGAGGCGGTATCCTTTCCAGGACGCTACCCAGAGACTCCAAAAAGGGCAGATACTCTGAGATGCTGTTCGGTGCATAAGCACAAACAGCAGTTGGAGACTTCCTCTCAGCAACTCATAATAGCATAAACGCGACAGACAACTCCTACACAGTGGCACTCAGCTGGGTGCTCATGAGTATTATTAGTATATAGTCATTAATTCAACATTAATCCTTCAGGTTAAAGATTCACTGCTGCCTTGTGTCATTAATTTAAAAATATCTAAAGGTCGACTTTGGTGGGACTTGAATCCACAACCTTTGAATCACTTCTTTAGAGAGCAGCTAGAAGTCCAATGCGCTGTCCATTGCGCCACAGAGCCTCTTTGAACCAGAAGAAATAGTCACAAAAAAGACTTAAAGCTTCAGGGGATTCCTTCAACCTGTCATCTTATAGTTTAAATGTTCACTGTTTGTTTTTATCAGCTCTAAAAATGTTAATTCAGTGGAACTTAAACTAACATTCTTTAAATTTCTTCACCAGAATATTTCATTGAAACCACAAACAGCAGTTTTTTTTCTTCTTAACCCTCAGAGCCCTACGGCATCGTCCACGACGAGATACGGCACCTCTGATTAATATTTAGATAATTTGATAACGGTTTAATTTAGCCACTTACCAATTTTTGCAGCTAAAAGCTAAGGAGTTAGCCAACACGGGGGTGTCTTTGGTGTCTTTGTAGTCTTTACAGAAGGTTTTCTATCCAGCCTGGAAGTTGTGCCTCTTTTCGGAGTTGTTCAGCAAAAATCTAAACGCTTACATCCAAGATTTATCCAACGCTCAGATCCCTAAAGGCCATATTTACAGTTCATTGTCCGTCTGGTTTTATTTTCTAAAAAAGCTTGTAAAACATCAACCCTGTTGTCTACAGTCAATTTCTGAACATCATTTTTTTCAGGAAAAACTGGGCTATTAGAATATTTGTGCTGCAGTGAGGTCACTTGAATGTAAAAAAAGGTTGTATGACCTTAAAGACAAATAAATAAATAAAACGGAACATGACTCTCACAGATATGTATTGATATCACACACATATCAATAAAAGTGAAGCCAATCTCCTGTCTAAATCAGTTCCCATATGTATTAGGAGTCACACTGTGAAGAAATAAACATTATAACTTATACAGTTAACTAAATATATACATATTTTCAAAAAAAGTCCAGACGCTTTTGCCCTCATGACATTCACTTATGTCAATAATCAAATAATAATCTCATATTTATTGAAGTCACACACAGCAATGTTCTAAAACAGTTCTCCTATATATTTGGAGTCATGCAGTGCAAAAATAAACATAATGAACATTATAACTTATGTAAAAGGACAAACTATTTACATTTCTTCAAAAAAGGCCTACATTTATGCCACATCTCAAAACAATCTTCTCTGTAGAACGCTAATAGACTGCAGTGACCTATCTTTACATTCTTTAGCCTTTGTTCTCGCTCAGATTCGCTGGATTGATCTATCTTGACCACTCAATATACTCTTTGCATGACGGAGCTGCCTTCCCATTGGTTGAAAGACGTCAACACAATCTCGCAAAGTATTATGGGATATTCAAAATGGCAGCTAGCATCGAGCTAGCGGCTAAATTAAACCATTATCAAATTATCTAAATATTAATCAGAGGTGCCGTATCTCGTCGTGGACGATGCCGTAGGGCTCTGAGAAAAAAAAAAAGACTTAAAGCTTCAGGGGATTCCTTCAACCTGTCATCTTATAGTTATAAATGTTCACTCTTTGTTTTTATCAGCTCTAAAAATGTAACTTCAGTGGAACTTAAACTAACATTCTTTAAATTTCTTCACCAGAATATTTCATTTACATATTACTGAAACCATAAATGGCACTTTTCTTCTCCTAATAAACTCAAACCCTTCTATTAAAACACACTGCTACATGTGAGACTCAACTGTGGTGGGACTCAAAACCCAAATCTATGAGTTTAACTCAATTTAAATTAGTTACTTTAGCATTAAGTCATTAATTCAACAGGAATCCTTCAGGTTCCTTCAACCTGTCATCTTATAGTTTAAATGTTCACTGGTTTTTTATCAGCTCTAAAAATGTAAGGTCAGTGGAACTTAAAATAACATTCTTTAAATGTATTCACCAGAATATTTCATTAAGATTTTACTGAAACCACAAACAGCAGTTTTTTTTTCTTCGTAAACACTCAAACCCTTTCATTGAATCAAACTGCTACATGTGAAACTCTAGCGGGACTCAAACCCCAAATCTTTGGGTTTAACTCAAAGCAACTTCATAGTTTCAGCGTGAACCCATTAAATCAACAGGAATTCTACAGGTTACATGTTCACTGCTGCCTTGTGTCATTAATTTAAATATTCTAAAGGTCAACTCAGGTGGGACTCAAACCCACAACTTTTCAATCACTTCCTTAGAGACTAGCTAGCAGGCCAATGTGCTATACATTGCTCCACAGAGCATCTTTCAGTCAGAAGAAATAGTCACAAAAAAGACTTAAAGCGTCAGGTTCCTTCAACCTGTCATCTTATAGTTTAAATGTTCACTGTTTGTTTTTATCAGCTCTAAAAATTTAACTTCAGTGGAATTTAAACTAACATTCTTTAAATTTCTTCACCAGAATATTTCATTTACATATTACTGAAACCACAAACTGCTGTTTTTTTTTTTCTTCGTAAACACTCAAACCCTTTCATTGAATCAAACTGCTACATGTGAAAATCTAGTGGGACACAAACCCAAAATCTCTGGCTTTAATTCAAAGCAACTTCATATTTTTAGCATGAAACCATTAATTCAACAGGTTAAATGTTCACTGCTGCCTTGTGTCATTAATTGCATTTTCTGAAGGCTGACTCTGGTGGGACTCAAACCCACAACCTTTGAATCACTTCTTTAGAGAATAGCTAGAAGTCCAATGCGCTGTCCATTGCACCAGAGAGCCTCTTTAAGCCAGAAGAAATAGTCACAAAAAAAAATGAAAGCTTCAGGGGATTCCTTCAACCTGTCATCTTATAGTTTAAATGTTCACTGTTTGATTTTATCAGCTCTAAAAATGTAACGTCAGTGGAACTTAAACTAACATTCTTTAAATTTCTTCACCAGAATATTTCATTTACATATTACTGAAACCATTAACAGCAGTTTTTTTTTCCTTCTTAAACACTCAAACCCTTTCATTGAATCAAACTGCTACATGTGAAACTCTAGTGGGACTCAAACCCCAAATCTCTGGCTTTAACTCAAAGTAACTTCATAATTTTAGCGTGAACCCATTAATTCAACAGGAATTGTACAGGTTGAATGTTCACTGCTGCCTTGTGTCGTTAATTGCAATTTCTAAAGGTCAACTCAGGTGGGACTCAAACTCACAACTTTTGAATCACTTCTTTAGAAAGTAGCTAGAAGTCCAATGCGCTGTCCATTGCGCCACAGAGCCTCTTTAAGCCAGAAGAAATAGTCACAAAAAAGACTTAAAGCTTTAGGGGATTCCTTCAACCTGTCATCTTATAGTTTAAATGTTCACTGTTTGTTTTTATCAGCTCTAACAATGTAACTTCAGTGGAACTTAAACTAACATTCTTTAAATTTCTTCACCAGAATATTTCATTTACATATTACTGAAACCATTAACAACAGTTTTTTTTTCTTCTTAAACACTCAAACCCTTTCACTGAATCAAGCTGCTACATGTGAAACTCTAGTGGGACTCAAACCCCAAATCTCTGGCTTTAACTCAAAGTAACTTCATAATTTTAGCGTAAAACCATTAATTTAACAGGTTAAATGTTCACTGCTGCCTTGTGTCATTAGTTGCAATTTCTAAAGGTCAACTCAGGTGGGACTCAAACCCACAACATTTCAATCACTTCCTTAGAGACTAGCTAGCAGGCCAATGTGCTATACATTGCTCCACAGAGCATCTTTCAGTCAGAAGAAATAGTCACAAAAAAGACTTAAAGCTTCAGGGGATTCCTTCAACCTGTCATCTTATAGTTTAAATGTTCACTGTTTGTTTTTATCAGCTCTAAAAATGTTACTTCAGTGGAATTTAAACTAACATTCTTTAAATTTCTTCACCAGAATATCTAATTTATATATTACTGAAACCATAAACAGCAGTTTTTTTTATCTTCGTAAACACTCAAACCCTTTCATTGAATCAAACTGCTACATGTGAAACTCTAGTTTGACTCGAACCCAAAATCTCTGGCTTTAATTCAAAGTAACTTCATAATTTTAGCGTAAACCCATTAATTCTACAGGTTAAATGTTCACTGCTGCCTTGTGTCATTAGTTGCAATTTCTAAAGGTCAACTCTGGTGGGACTCGAACCCACAACCTTTGAATCACTTCTTTAGAGATTAGCTAGAAGTCCAAAGCGCTGTCCATTGCTCCACAGAGCATCTTTCAGTCAGAAGAAATAGTCACAAAAAAAAAAATGAAAGCTTCAGGGGATTCCTTCAACCTGTCATCTTATAGTTTAAATGTTCACTGTTTGTTTTTATCAGCTCTAACAATGTAACTTCAGTGGAACTTAAACTAACATTCTTTAAATTTCTTCACCAGAATATTTCATTTACATATTACTGAAACCATACACAGCAGTTTTTTTTTTTCTCCTTAAACACTCAAACCCTTTCATTGAATCAAACTGCTACATGTGAAACTCTAGTGGGACTCAAACCCCAAATCTCTGGCTTTAACTCAAAGTAACTTCATAATTTTAGCGTGAACCCATTAATTCTACAGGTTAAATGTTCACTTCTGCCTTTTGTCATTAGTTGCAAATTCTAAAGGTCGACTCTGGTGGGACTCGAACCCACAACCTTTGAATCACTTCTTTAGAGATTAGCTAGAAGTCCAATGCGCTGTCCATTGCGCCACAGAGCCTCTTTAAGCCAGAAGAAATAGTCAAAAAAAAAATTAAAGCTTCAGGGGATTCTTTCAACCTGTCATCTTATAGTTTAAATGTTCACTGTTTGTTTTTATCAGCTCTAAAAATGTAACTTCAGTGGAACTTAAACTAACATTCTTTAAATTTCTTCACCAGAATATTTCATTTACATATTACTGAAACCATAAATGGCACTTTTCTTCTCCTAATAAACTCAAACCCTTCTATTAAAACACACTGCTACATGTGAGACTCAACTGTGGTGGGACTCAAAACCCAAATCTATGAGTTTAACTCAATTCAAATTAGTTACTTTAGCATTCAGTCATTCATTCAACAGGAATCCTTCAGGTTCCTTCAACCTGTCATCTTATAGTTTAAATGTACACTGGTTTTTTACCAGCTCTAAAAATGTAACGTCAGTGGAACTTAAACTAACATTCTTTAAATTTCATGACCAGAGTATTTCATTTACATATTACTGAAACCATAAACAGCAGTTTTTTTTTCTTCGTAAACACTCAAACCCTTTCATTGAATCAAACTGCTACATGTGAAACTCTAGTGGGACTCAAACCCCAAATCTCTGGCTTTAACTCAAAGTAACTTCATAATTTTAGCGTGAACCCATTAATTCTACAGGTTACATGTTCACTGCTGCCTTGTGTCATTAGTTGCAATTTCTAAAGGTTGACTCTGATGGGACTTGAACCCACAACCTTTGAATCACTTCTTTTAGAGATTAGCTAGAAGTCCAATGCGCTGTCCATTGCGCCACAGAGCCTCTTTAAGCCAGAACAAATAGTCACAAAAAAGACTTAAAGCTTCAGGGGATTCCTTCAACCTGTCATCTTATAGTTTAAATGTTCACTGTTTGTTTTTATCAGCTCTAACAATGTAACTTCAGTGGAACTTAAACTAACATTCTTTAAATTTCTTCACCAGAATATTTCATTTACATATTACTGAAACCATTAACAACAGTTTTTTTTTTCTTCTTAAACACTCAAACCCTTTCACTGAATCAAGCTGCTACATGTGAAACTCTAGTGGGACTCAAACCCCAAATCTCTGGCTTTAACTCAAAGTAACTTCATAATTTTAGCGTAAAACCATTAATTTAACAGGTTAAATGTTCACTGCTGCCTTGTGTCATTAGTTGCAATTTCTAAAGGTCAACTCAGGTGAGACTCAAACCCACAACTTTTCAATCACTTCCTTAGAGATTAGCTAGAAGTCCAATGCGCTGTCCATTGCGCCAGAGAGCCTCTTTAAGCCAGAACAAATAGTCACAAAAAAGACTTAAAGCTTCAGGGGATTCCTTCAACCTGTCATCTTATAATTTAAAAGTTCACTGTTTGTTTTTATCAGCTCTAAAAATGTTACTTCAGTGGAATTTAAACTAACATTCTTTAAATTTCTTCACCAGAATATTTCATTTACATATTACTGAAACCACAAACAGCTGTTTTTTTTTCTTCGTAAACACTCAAACCCTTTCATTGAATCAAACTGCTACATGTGAAACTCTAGTGGGACACAAACCCAAAATCTCTGGCTTTAATTCAAAGTAACTTCATAATTTTAGCGTGAACCCATTAATTCTACAGGTTAAATGTTCACTGCTGCCTTTTGTCATTAGTTGCAAATTCGAAAGGTCAACTCTGGTGGGACTCGAACCCACAACCTTTGAATCACTTCTTTAGAGATTAGCTAGAAGTCCAATGTGCTATACATTGCTCCACAGAGCATCTTTCAGTCAGAAGAAATAGTCACAAAAAAGACTTAAAGCTTTAGGGGATTCCTTCAACCTGTCATCTTATAGTTTAAATGTTCACTGTTTGTTTTTATCAGCTCTAACAATGTAACTTCAGTGGAACTTAAACTAACATTCTTTAAATTTATTCACCAGAATATTTCATTTACATATTACTGAAACCATTAACAGCAGTTTTTTTTTCTTCTTAAACACTCAAACCCTTTCATTGAATCAAAATGCTACATGTAAAACTCTAGTGGGACTCAAACCCCAAATCTCTGGCTTTAACTCAAAGTAACTTCATAATGTTAGCGTGAACCCATTAATTCAACAAGTTAAATGTTCACTGCTGCCTTTTATCATTAGTTGCAATTTCTAAAGGTTGACTCTGGTGGGACTTGAACCCACAACCTTTGAATCACTTCTTTAGAGATTAGCTAGAAGTCCAATGCGCTGTCCATTGCGCCACAGAGCCTCTTTAAGCCAGAAGAAATAGTCACAAAAAAAAATGAATGCTTCAGGGGATTCTTTCAACCTGTCATCTTATAGTTTAAATGTTCACTGTTTGTTTTTATCAGCTCTAAAAATGTAACTTCAGTGGAACTTAAACTAACATTCTTTAAATTTCTTCACCAGAATATTTCATTTACATATTACTGAAACCATAAATGCCATTTTTCTTCTCCTAATAAACTCAAACCCTTCTATTAAAACACACTGCTACATGTGAGACTCAACTGTGGTGGGACTCAAAACCCAAATCTATGAGTTTAACTCAATTCAAATTAGTTACTTTAGCATTCAGTCATTCATTCAACAGGAATCCTTCAGGTTCCTTCAACCTGTCATCTTATAGTTTAAATGTACACTGGTTTTTTTATCAGCTCTAAAAATGTAACATCAGTGGAACTTAAACTAACATTCTTTAAATTTCATGACCAGAGTATTTCATTTACATATTACTGAAACCATAAACAGCAGTTTTTTTTTCTTCGTAAACACTCAAACCCTTTCATTGAATCAAACTGCTACATGTGAAACTCTAGTGGGACTCAAACCCCAAATCTCTGGCTTTAACTCAAAGTAACTTCATAATCTTAGCGTAAAACCATTAATTTAACAGGTTAAATGTTCACTGCTGCCTTGTGTCATAAGTTGCAATTTCTAAAGGTCAGCTCAGGTGGGACTCAAACCCACAACTTTTCAATCACTTCCTTAGAGACTAGCTAGCAGGCCAATGTGCTATACATTGCTCCACAGAGCATCTTTCAGTCAGAAGAAATGGTCACAAAAAAGACTTAAAGCTTCAGGGGATTCTTTCAACCTGTCATCTTATAGTTTAAATGTTCACTGTTTGTTTTTATCAGCTCTAAAAATGTTACTTCAGTGGAATTTAAACTAACATTCTTTAAATTTCTTCACCAGAATATTTCATTTACATATTACTGAAACCACAAACAGCTGTTTTTTTTTTCTTCGTAAACACTCAAACCCTTTCATTGAATCAAACTGCTACATGTGAAACTCTAGTGGGACTCGAACCCAAAATCTCTGGCTTTAATTCAAAGTAACTTCATAATTTTAGTGTGAACCCATTAATTCTACAGGTTAAATGTTCACTGCTGCCTTTTGTCATTAGTTGCAAATTCTAAAGGTCGACTCTGGTGGGACTCGAACCCACAACCTTTGAATCACTTCTTTAAAGATTAGCTAGAAGTCCAATGCGCTGTCCATTGCGCCACAGAGCCTCTTTAAGCCAGAAGAAATAGTCACAAAAAAGACTTAAAGCTTCAGGGGATTCCTTCAACCTGTCATCTTATAATTTAAAAGTTCACTGTTTGTTTTTATCAGCTCTAAAAATGTTACTTCAGTGGAATTTAAACTAACATTCTTTAAATTTCTTCACCAGAATATTTCATTTACATATTACTGAAACCACAAACAGCTGTTTTTTTTTTCTTCGTAAACACTCAAACCCTTTCATTGAATCAAACTGCTACATGTGAAACTCTAGTGGGACTCGAACCCAAAATCTCTGGCTTTAATTCAAAGTAACTTCATAATTTTAGTGTGAACCCATTAATTCTACAGGTTAAATGTTCACTGCTGCCTTTTGTCATTAGTTGCAAATTCTAAAGGTCGACTCTGGTGGGACTCGAACCCACAACCTTTGAATCACTTCTTTAAAGATTAGCTAGAAGTCCAATGCGCTGTCCATTGTGCCACAGAGCCTCTTTAAGCCAGAAGAAATAGTCACAAAAAAGACTTAAAGCTTCAGGGGATTCCTTCAACCTGTCATCTTATAATTTAAAAGTTCACTGTTTGTTTTTATCAGCTCTAAAAATGTTACTTCAGTGGAATTTAAACTAACATTCTTTAAATTTCTCCACCAGAATATTTCATTTACATATTACTGAAACCACAAACAGCTGTTTTTTTTTTCTTCGTAAACACTCAAACCCTTTCATTGAATCAAACTGCTACATGTGGAACTCTAGTGGGACTCGAACCCAAAATCTCTGGCTTTAATTCAAAGTAACTTCATAATTTTAGTGTGAACCCATTAATTCTACAGGTTAAATGTTCACTGCTGCCTTTTGTCATTAGTTGCAAATTCTAAAGGTCGACTCTGGTGGGACTCGAACCCACAACCTTTGAATCACTTCTTTAAAGATTAGCTAGAAGTCCAATGCGCTGTCCATTGCGCCACAGAGCCTCTTTAAGCCAGAAGAAATAGTCACAAAAAAGACTTAAAGCTTTAGGGGATTCCTTCAACCTGTCATCTTATAGTTTAAATGTTCACTGTTTGTTTTTATCAGCTCTAACAATGTAACTTCAGTGGAACTTAAACTAACATTCTTTAAATTTATTCACCAGAATATTTCATTTACATATTACTTAAACCATTAACAGCAGTTTTTTTTTCTTCTTAAACACTCAAACCCTTTCATTGAATCAAAATGCTACATGTAAAACTCTAGTGGGACTCAAACCCCAAATCTCTGGCTTTAACTCAAAGTAACTTCATAATTTTAGCGTGAACCCATTAATTCAACAAGTTAAATGTTCACTGCTGCCTTGTGTCATTAGTTGCAATTTCTAAAGGTCAACTCAGGTGGGACTCAAACCCACAACTTTTCAATCACTTCCTTAAAGACTAGCTAGCAGGCCAATGTGCTATACATTGCGCCACAGAGCCTCTGTAAGCCAGAAGAAATAGTCACAAAAAAAATTAAAGCTTCAGGGGATTCTTTCAACCTGTCATCTTATAGTTTAAATGTTCACTGTTTGTTTTTATCAGCTCTAAAATTGTAACTTCAGTGGAACTTAAACTAACATTCTTTAAATTTCTTCACCAGAATATTTCATTTACATATTACTGAAACCACAAACAGCTGTTTTTTTTTTCTTCGTAAACACTCAAACCCTTTCATTGAATCAAACTGCTACATGTGAAACTCTAGTGGGACTCGAACCCAAAATCTCTGGCTTTAATTCAAAGTAACTTCATAATTTTAGTGTGAACCCATTAATTCTACAGGTTAAATGTTCACTGCTGCCTTTTGTCATTAGTTGCAAATTCTAAAGGTCGACTCTGGTGGGACTTGAACCCACAACCTTTGAATCACTTCTTTAGAGATTAGCTAGAAGTCCAATGCGCTGTCCATTGCGCCACAGAGCCTCTTTAAGCCAGAAGAAATAGTCACAAAAAAGACTTAAAGCTTTAGGGGATTCCTTCAACCTGTCATCTTATAGTTTAAATGTTCACTGTTTGTTTTTATCAGCTCTAACAATGTAACTTCAGTGGAACTTAAACTAACATTCTTTAAATTTCATGACCAGAGTATTTCATTTACATATTACTGAAACCATAAACAGCAGTTTTTTTTTCTTCGTAAACACTCAAACCCTTTCATTGAATCAAACTGCTACATGTGAAACTCTAGTGGGACTCAAACCCCAAATCTCTGGCTTTAACTCAAAGTAACTTCATAATTTTAGCGTGAACCCATTAATTCTACAGGTTAAATGTTCACTGCTGCCTTTCGTCATTAGTTGCAATTTCTAAAGGTCGATTCTGGTGGGACTCAAAACCACAGCCTTTGAATCACTTCTTTAGAAATTACCTAGAAGTCCAATGCGCTGTCCATTGCGCCACAGAGCCTCTTTAAGCCAGAAGAAATAGTCACAAAAAAGACTTAAAGCTTTAGGGGATTCCTTCAACCTGTCATCTTATAGTTTAAATGTTCACTGTTTGTTTTTATCAGCTCTAACAATGTAACTTCAGTGGAACTTAAACTAACATTCTTTAAATTTCATGACCAGAGTATTTCATTTACATATTACTGAAACCATAAACAGCAGTTTTTTTTTCTTCGTAAACACTCAAACCCTTTCATTGAATCAAACTGCTACATGTGAAACTCTAGTGGGACTCAAACCCCAAATCTCTGGCTTTAACTCAAAGTAACTTCATAATTTTAGCGTGAACCCATTAATTCTACAGGTTAAATGTTCACTGCTGCCTTTCGTCATTAGTTGCAATTTCTAAAGGTCGATTCTGGTGGGACTCAAAACCACAGCCTTTGAATCACTTCTTTAGAAATTACCTAGAAGTCCAATGCGCTGTCCATTGCGCCACAGAGCCTCTTTAAGCCAGAAGAAATAGTCACAAAAAAGACTTAAAGCTTCAGGGGATTCCTTCAACCTGTCATCTTATAGTTTAAATGTTCACTGTTTGTTTTTATCAGCTCTAACAATGTAACTTCAGTGGAACTTAAACTAACATTCTTTAAATTTCTTCACCAGAATATTTCATTTACATATTACTGAAACCATTAACAGCAGTTTTTTTTTCTTCTTAAACACTCAAACCCTTTCATTGAATCAAAATGCTACATGTAAAACTCTAGTGGGACTCAAACCCCAAATCTCTGGCTTTAACTCAAAGTAACTTCATAATTTTAGCGTGAACCCATTAATTCAACAGGTTAAATGTTCACTGCTGCCTTTTGTCATTAGTTGCAATTTCTAAAGGTCGATTCTGGTGGGACTCAAAACCACAGCCTTTGAATCACTTCTTTAGAAATTACCTAGAAGTCCAATGCGCTGTCCATTGCGCCACAGAGCCTCTTTAAGCCAGAAGAAATAGTCACAAAAAAGACTTAAAGCTTCAGGGGATTCCTTCAACCTGTCATCTTATAGTTTAAATGTCCACTGTTTGTTTTTATCAGCTCTAACAATGTAACTTCAGTGGAACTTAAACTAACATTCTTTAAATTTCTTCACCAGAATATTTCATTTACATATTACTGAAACCATAAATGGCACTTTTCTTCTCCTAATAAACTCAAACCCTTCTATTAAAACACACTGCTACATGTGAGACTCAACTGTGGTGGGACTCAAAACCCAAATCTATGAGTTTACCTCAATTTAAATTAGTTACTTTAGCATTCAGTCATTCATTCAACAGGAATCTTTCAGGTTCCTTCAACCTGTCATCTTATAGTTTAAATGTACACTGGTTTTTTATCAGCTCTAAAAATGTAACGTCAGTGGAACTTAAACTAACATTCTTTAAATTTCATGACCAGAGTATTTCATTTACATATTACTGAAACCATAAACAGCAGTTTTTTTTTCTTCGTAAACACTCAAACCCTTTCATTGAATCAAACTGCTACATGTGAAACTCTAGTGGGACTCAAACCCCAAATCTCTGGCTTTAACTCAAAGTAACTTCATAATTTTAGCGTGAACCCATTAATTCTACAGGTTAAATGTTCACTGCTGCGTTTTGTCATTAGTTGCAATTTCTAAAGGTCGATTCTGGTGGGACTCAAAACCACAGCCTTTGAATCACTTCTTTAGAAATTACCTAGAAGTCCAATGCGCTGTCCATTGCGCCACAGAGCCTCTTTAAGCCAGAAGAAATAGTCACAAAAAAGACTTAAAGCTTTAGGGGATTCCTTCAACCTGTCATCTTATAGTTTAAATGTTCACTGTTTGTTTTTATCAGCTCTAACAATGTAACTTCAGTGGAACTTAAACTAACATTCTTTAAATTTCTTCACCAGAATATTTCATTTACATATTACTGAAACCACAAACAGCTGTTTTTTTTTTCTTCGTAAACACTCAAACCCTTTCATTGAATCAAACTGCTACATGTGAAACTCTAGTGGGACTCGAACCCAAAATCTCTGGCTTTAATTCAAAGTAACTTCATAATTTTAGTGTGAACCCATTAATTCTACAGGTTAAATGTTCACTGCTGCCTTTTGTCATTAGTTGCAAATTCTAAAGGTCGACTCTGGTGGGACTCGAACCCACAACCTTTGAATCACTTCTTTAGAGATTAGCTAGAAGGCCAATGCGCTGTCCATTGCGCCACAGAGCCTCTTTAAGCCAGAAGAAATAGTCACAAAAAAAAATTAAATCTTCAGGGGATTCTTTCAACCTGTCATCTTATAGTTTAAATGTTCACTGTTTGTTTTTATCAGCTCTAAAAATGTAACTTCAGTGGAACTTAAACTAACATTCTTTAAATTTCTTCACCAGAATATTTCATTTACATATTACTGAAACCATAAATGGCACTTTTCTTCTCCTAATAAACTCAAACCCTTCTATTAAAACACACTGCTACATGTGAGACTCAACTGTGGTGGGACTCAAAACCCAAATCTATGAGTTTAACTCAATTCAAATTAGTTACTTTAGCATTCAGTCATTCATTCAACAGGAATCCTTCAGGTTCCTTCAACCTGTCATCTTATAGTTTAAATGTACACTGGTTTTTTACCAGCTCTAAAAATGTAACGTCAGTGGAACTTAAACTAACATTCTTTAAATTTCATGACCAGAGTATTTCATTTACATATTACTGAAACCATAAACAGCAGTTTTTTTTTCTTCGTAAACACTCAAACCCTTTCATTGAATCAAACTGCTACATGTGAAACTCTAGTGGGACTCAAACCCCAAATCTCTGGCTTTTACTCAAAGTAACTTCATAATTTTAGCGTAAAACCATTAATTTAACAGGTTAAATGTTCACTGCTGCCTTGTGTCATTAGTTGTAATTTCTAAAGGTCAACTCAGGTGGGACTCAAACCCACAACTTTTCAATCACTTCCTTAAAGACTAGCTAGCAGGCCAATGTGCTATACATTGCGCCACAGAGCCTCTTTAAGCCAGAAGAAATAGTCACAAAAAAAAATTAAAGCTTCAGGGGATTCTTTCAACCTGTCATCTTATAGTTTAAATGTTCACTGTTTGTTTTTATCAGCTCTAAAAATGTAACTTCAGTGGAATTTAAACTAACATTCTTTAAATTTCTTCACCAGAATATTTCATTTACATATTACTGAAACCATTAACAGCAGTTTTTTTTTCTTCTTAAACACTCAAACCCTTTCATTGAATCAAACTGCTACATGTGAAACTCTAGTGGGACTCAAACCCCAAATCTCTGGCTTTAACTCAAAGTAACTTCATAATTTTAGCGTGAACCCATTAATTCAACAGGAATTGTACAGGTTAAATGTTCACTGCTGCCTTGTGTCGTCAATTGCAGTTTCTAAAGGTCAACTCAGGTGGGACTCACACCCACAACCTTTGAATCACTTCTTTAGAGATTAGTTCGAAGTCCAATGCGCTGTCCATTGTGCCACAGAGCCTCTTTAAGCCAGAAGAAATAGTCACAAAAAAAAATTAAAGCTTCAGGGGATTCCTTCAACCTGTCATCTTATAGTTTAAATGTTCACTGTTTGTTTTTATCAGCTCTAAAAATGTTACTTCAGTGGAATTTAAACTAACATTCTTTAAATTTCTTCACTAGAATATTTCATTTACATATTACTGAAACCACAAACAGCAGTTTTTTTTTCTTCGTAAACACTCAAACCCTTTCATTGAATCAAACTGCTACATGTGAAACTCTAGTGGGACTCAAACCCCAAATCTCTGGCTTTAACTCAAAGTAACTTCATAATTTTAGCGTGAAACCATTAATTTAACAGGTTAAATGTTCACTGCTGCCTTGTGTCATTAGTTGCAATTTCTAAAGGTCAACTCAGGTGGGACTCAAATCCACAACTTTTGAATCACTTCTTTAGAGATTAGCTAGAAGTCCAATGCGCTGTCCATTGCGCCAGAGAGCCTCTTTAAGCCAGAAGAAATAGTCACAAAAAAGACTTAATACTTCAGGGGATTCCTTCAACCTGTCATCTTATAGTTTAAATGTTCACTGTTTGTTTTTATCAGCTCTAACAATGTAACTTCAGTGGAACTTAAACTAACATTCTTTAAATTTCTTCACCAGAATATTTCATTTACATATTACTGAAACCATTAACAGCAGTTTTTTTTTCTTCTTAAACACTCAAACCCTTTCATTGAATCAAAATGCTACATGTAAAACTCTAGTGGGACTCAAACCCCAAATATCTGGCTTTAACTCAAAGTAACTTCATAATTTTAGCGTGAACCCATTAATTCAACAGGGATTCTACAGGTTAAATGTTCACTGCTGCCTTTTGTCATTAGTTGCAATTTCTAAAGGTTGACTCTGGTGGGACTTGAACCCACAACCTTTGAATCACTTCTTTAGAGATTAGCTAGAAGTCCAATGCGCTGTCCATTGCGCCACAGAGCCTCTTTAAGCCAGAAGAAATAGTCACAAAAAAGACTTAAAGCTTCAGGGGATTCCTTCAACCTGTCATCTTATAATTTAAAAGTTCACTGTTTGTTTTTATCAGCTCTAAAAATGTTACTTCAGTGGAATTTAAACTAACATTCTTTAAATTTCTTCACCAGAATATTTCATTTACATATTACTGAAACCACAAACAGCTGTTTTTTTTTTCTTCGTAAACACTCAAACCCTTTCATTGAATCAAACTGCTACATGTGAAACTCTAGTGGGACTCGAACCCAAAATCTCTGGCTTTAATTCAAAGTAACTTCATAATTTTAGTGTGAACCCATTAATTCTACAGGTTAAATGTTCACTGCTGCCTGTTGTCATTAGTTGCAAATTCTAAAGGTCGACTCTGGTGGGACTCGAACCCACAACCTTTGAATCACTTCTTTAGAGATTAGCTAGAAGTCCAATGCGCTGTCCATTGTGCCACAGAGCCTCTTTAAGCCAGAAGAAATAGTCACAAAAAAGACTTAAAGCTTTAGGGGATTCCTTCAACCTGTCATCTTATAGTTTAAATGTTCACTATTTGTTTTTATCAGCTCTAACAATGTAACTTCAGTGGAACTTAAACTAACATTCTTTAAATTTATTCACCAGAATATTTCATTTACATATTACTTAAACCATTAACAGCAGTTTTTTTTTCTTCTTAAACACTCAAACCCTTTCATTGAATCAAAATGCTACATGTGAAACTCTAGTGGGACTCAAACCCCAAATTTCTGGCTTTAACTCAAAGTAACTTCATAATTTTAGCGTGAACCCATTAATTCAACAAGTTAAATGTTCACTGCTGCCTTGTGTCATTAGTTGCAATTTCTAAAGGTCAACTCAGGTGGGACTCAAACCCACAACTTTTCAATCACTTCCTTAAAGACTAGCTAGCAGGCCAATGTGCTATACATTGCGCCACAGAGCCTCTTTAAGCCAGAAGAAATAGTCACAAAAAAAATTAAAGCTTCAGGGGATTCTTTCAACCTGTCATCTTATAGTTTAAATGTTCACTGTTTGTTTTTATCAGCTCTAAAATTGTAACTTCAGTGGAACTTAAACTAACATTCTTTAAATTTCTTCACCAGAATATTTCATTTACATATTACTGAAACCATAAATGGCACTTTTCTTCTCCTAATAAACTCAAACCCTTCTATTAAAACACACTGCTACATGTGAGACTCAACTGTGGTGGGACTCAAAACCCAAATCTATGAGTTTACCTCAATTTAAATTAGTTACTTTAGCATTCAGTCATCCATTCAACAGGAATCTTTCAGGTTCCTTCAACCTGTCATCTTATAGTTTAAATGTACACTGGTTTTTTATCAGCTCTAAAAATGTAACGTCAGTGGAACTTAAACTAACATTCTTTAAATTTCATGACCAGAGTATTTCATTTACATATTACTGAAACCATAAACAGCAGTTTTTTTTTCTTCGTAAACACTCAAACCCTTTCATTGAATCAAACTGCTACATGTGAAACTCTAGTGGGACTCAAACCCCAAATCTCTGGCTTTAACTCAAAGTAACTTCATAATTTTAGCGTGAACCCATTAATTCTACAGGTTAAATGTTCACTGCTGCGTTTTGTCATTAGTTGCAATTTCTAAAGGTCGATTCTGGTGGGACTCAAAACCACAGCCTTTGAATCACTTCTTTAGAAATTACCTAGAAGTCCAATGCGCTGTCCATTGCGCCACAGAGCCTCTTTAAGCCAGAAGAAATAGTCACAAAAAAGACTTAAAGCTTTAGGGGATTCCTTCAACCTGTCATCTTATAGTTTAAATGTTCACTGTTTGTTTTTATCAGCTCTAACAATGTAACTTCAGTGGAACTTAAACTAACATTCTTTAAATTTCTTCACCAGAATATTTCATTTACATATTACTGAAACCACAAACAGCTGTTTTTTTTTTCTTCGTAAACACTCAAACCCTTTCATTGAATCAAACTGCTACATGTGAAACTCTAGTGGGACTCGAACCCAAAATCTCTGGCTTTAATTCAAAGTAACTTCATAATTTTAGTGTGAACCCATTAATTCTACAGGTTAAATGTTCACTGCTGCCTTTTGTCATTAGTTGCAAATTCTAAAGGTCGACTCTGGTGGGGCTCGAACCCACAACCTTTGAATCACTTCTTTAGAGATTAGCTAGAAGGCCAATGCGCTGTCCATTGCGCCACAGAGCCTCTTTAAGCCAGAAGAAATAGTCACCAAAAAAAATTAAAGCTTCAGGGGATTCTTTCAACCTGTCATCTTATAGTTTAAATGTTCACTGTTTGTTTTTATCAGCTCTAAAAATGTAACTTCAGTGGAACTTAAACTAACATTCTTTAAATTTCTTCACCAGAATATTTCATTTACATATTACTGAAACCATAAATGGCACTTTTCTTCTCCTAATAAACTCAAACCCTTCTATTAAAACACACTGCTACATGTGAGACTCAACTGTGGTGGGACTCAAAACCCAAATCTATGAGTTTAACTCAATTCAAATTAGTTACTTTAGCATTCAGTCATTCATTCAACAGGAATCCTTCAGGTTCCTTCAACCTGTCATCTTATAGTTTAAATGTACACTGTTTTTTTACCAGCTCTAAAAATGTAACGTCAGTGGAACTTAAACTAACATTCTTTAAATTTCATGACCAGAGTATTTCATTTACATATTACTGAAACCATAAACAGCAGTTTTTTTTTCTTCGTAAACACTCAAACCCTTTCATTGAATCAAACTGCTACATGTGAAACTCTAGTGGGACTCAAACCCCAAATCTCTGGCTTTAACTCAAAGTAACTTCATAATTTTAGCGTGAACCCATTAATTCAACAGGAATTGTACAGGTTAAATGTTCACTGCTGCCTTGTGTTGTCAATTGCAGTTTCTAAAGGTCAACTCAGGTGGGACTCACACCCACAACCTTTGAATCACTTCTTTAGAGATTAGTTCGAAGTCCAATGCGCTGTCCATTGCACCAGAGAGCCTCTTTCAGCCAGAAGAAATAGTCACAAAAAAGACTTAAAGCTTCAGGGGATTCCTTCAACCTGTGATCTTATAGTTTAAATGTTCACTGTTTGTTTTTATCAGCTCTAAAAATGTTACTTCAGTGGAATTTAAACTAACATTCTTTAAATTTCTTCACTAGAATATTTCATTTACATATTACTGAAAACACAAACAGCTGTTTTTTTTTTTCTTCGTAAACACTCAAACCCTTTCATTGAATCAAACTGCTACATGTGAAACTCTAGTGGGACTCGAACCCAAAATCTCTGGCTTTAATTCAAAGTAACTTCATAATTTTAGCGTGAACCCATTAATTCTACAGGTTAAATGTTCACTGCTGCCTTTTGTCATTAGTTGCAATTTCTAAAGGTTGACTCTGGTGGGACTCGAACCCACAACCTTTGAATCACTTCTTTAGAGATTAGCTAGAAGTCCAATGCGCTGTCCATTGCTCCACAGAGTGTCTTTCAGTCAGAAGAAATAGTCACAAAAAAGACTTAAAGCTTCAGGGGATTCCTTCAACCTGTCATCTTATAATTTAAAAGTTCACTGTTTGTTTTTATCAGCTCTAAAAATGTTACTTCAGTGGAATTTAAACTAACATTCTTTAAATTTCTTCACCAGAATATTTCATTTACATATTACTGAAACCACAAACAGCTGTTTTTTTTTTCTTCGTAAACACTCAAACCCTTTCATTGAATCAAACTGCTACATGTGAAACTCTAGTGGGACTCGAACCCAAAATCTCTGGCTTTAATTCAAAGTAACTTCATAATTTTAGTGTGAACCCATTAATTCTACAGGTTAAATGTTCACTGCTGCTTTGTGTTATTAATTTAAATATTCTGAAGGTCAACTCAGGTGGAACTCAAACCTTCAATTTTTCAGTCACTTCCTTAGAGACTAGCTAGCAGGTCAATGTTCTATACATTGCTCCACAGAGCATTTTTCAGTCAGAAGAAATAGTCACAAAAAAGACATAAAGCTTCAGGGGATTCCTTCAACCTGTCATCTTATAGTTTAAATGTTCACTGGTTTTATATCAGCTATAAAAATGTATCTTCAGTGGAACTTAAACTAACATTCTTTAAATTTCTTGACCAGAATATTTCATTTACATATTCCTGAAACCACAAACAGCAGTTTTTTTATCTTCGTAAACACTCAAACCCTTTCATTGAATCAAACTGCTACATAAATATTCTGGTCAACTCAGGTGGGACTCAAATCCACAACTTTTCAATCACTTCCTTAGAGCCTAGCGAGCAGGCCAATGTGCTATACATTGCTCCACAGAGCATCTTTCAGTCAACTCCATAGTTTTAGCGTGAACCCATTAATTCAACAGGAATTCTACAGTTTACTGCTGAAACCATAAATGGCACTTTTCTTCTCCTAATAAACTCAAACCCTTCTATTAAAACACACTGCTACATGTGAGACTCAACTGTGGTGGGACTCAAAACCAAAATCTATGAGTTTAACTCAATGTAAGTTCATTACTTTAGCATTAAGTCATTAATTTAACATGAATCCTACATTTTAAAGATCCACTGCTGCTTTGTGTCATTAATTGAAATATCTAACAGTCAACTCAGGTGGGACTCAAACCCACAACCTTTGAATCACTTCTTTAGAGACTAGCTAAAAGGCCAATTTGCTATCCATTGCCTCACAGAGCCTCTTTGAGCCAGCTAAAATTGTCCAAAAAAATGACACAAAACTTGATGGGATTCCTTCAATCTGTCATCTTATAATTTAAATGTTCCCTGTTTTTTGTGATCAGTTCTAAAAATGTAACTTCAGTAGAACTTAACCTAACATTCTTGAAATTTCTGCACTAGAATATTTAATTTACATGAATATACATGAATCACACTGCTGCATGTTAGTCTCATCTGTGGTGGGACTCGAAACCCAAATCTATGAGTTAAACTTAATGTTACTTCATTACTTTAGCATGAAGTCATGAATTCAACAGGAATCCTACATATTAAAGGTCCACTTCTACCTTTTGTTATTAATTGCAATACCTAAATGTTCTCCGGGAACCATCACCTTGGGGACTTCTTAGTTCTGCTGGGAGACTTCAACACGGACTTGGGCAATGATGAAGACACGTGGGGAGGCGTGATTGGGAGGAACGGCCTTCCTGATCTAAACCCGAGCGGTCGTTCGTTGTTAGACTTATGTGCTAGTTATGGATTGTCTAAAATGAACACCATGTTCGAACATAGGGATGCTCATAAGTGTACTTGGTACCAGAGCACCCTTTGAATAACTTCTTTTGAGATTCATGCAAACCTCTCCACCACTTTAAGGTAAAATTACTTTAACAAAAACTACATATCTCAACATATTTATAAAGCAGAGGAACAAGAGTCTAATCCCTATTGTGATAAAGAGGGTACAGTCTTTCTGTTTCTGTTTGCGTTGCAGTTCCATTCTGGTTGTTTTAAGCCGCTTTTATTAATTCAGTCCTCTCTTGATCTACATTTTGTCACAGTTACTATGGTCTGTCTGTTTGGTTCCCTGATATGATCAAACACCTTCAGTATGAGGAGTACGAGTCCAAGGTGAAGGTAAGGTGAACAACAATTCATGCTACCTGTAGCAACAGACATACTTTTGTCCTTTTTTGATGACAGCTAAATATTTTGAGCACATTCATGGTTTGAATTGACATGATTTGGGTTTAAAGATACAATATGTACTGTAGTGAGTATGGCTTTACTGTTTGTAAACGGACTATTCAAAGTTGGCCCATCCTCCCCGGCTCAATGGCCAGAGAGAGAGAGAGAAAGAGAGAGAGAGAGAGAGAGAGAGAGAGAGAGTGAATAAAGAGAGGGAGTGCTTTATGAAGCAGTAATCAGAGCAATACAATCTTTTCTCATTGTTTCGCAGTGATTATTTTCTAAAGGACAAAGTATTAGCTGGAGATTCCACACCCACAAGCAGAAACATTCCGAACCCAGCAAAATAAAAACAAAAGAGAAAATACGGGAAGAGGGCAGGGTCTCTGCAGATACAGATACATAACACTGGGTCATATGTGTTGATTGAGTGGGATTAGTATTGTATTAGCTTACTGTATTATTTACTTGAGGAAAGTAAATAATAGTATACCATAAAAATACCTGCACAGAAAATGGATTAATGTTGTTTGGCCTGTGTTTAGGTGTTCCATAAAGAACGAGTGGAGAACTTCCATTTTAACTTTTCTTTAAAGAACCAGATCCATAAAGAAGGGGAATACATCCATGACAAGTAAGTCTCACTTTATCTCACACTTTGCAATACTGCAGCTTTTAAGTTGTGGTTTGACTGTTGGAGGTTATGTCTTTTTTCTTAACGCATCGGATCGGTACTTGGTATCTGTACTCTGTATCGGTGGATAGTGGATACGCAAGTTCAGCTATCAGTCAATCAATCTTTATCAGGAAGGAAAAAGGAAAAACATCTGTAGATTTTACCCATTGTTTTTTTTTTTCGACTGACAGTGCCTTCTTCTATGTTAAACTAAGATACATGCAGTAATACACATACTGTCCATCTTTTATTTGCATGCTATGTTTTGTGTGTAGTTTGGTGAGGTAAACCTAGAACACTTTCCACTGCACTATGGTCCATGCCTTACTTTATGGTAAGCCTAGCTCCTAGGTTTACCACATAAGGTGTTAAGGTGTACCTGAGGGGTCATACTGACTAAATGTGAAGTTAACTTTCATTCTACTATATTTGCGTGAATGTTTTTCACGCAAATATTTCTTTGTTTTTATAAATAATTTGCCCATAATCATTCAATGGAGTTCTACAGACAGTACTGACGTTTTGCTGTGTGTGAGGAGTGTGAAAGCATGTATACTGTATTTCTGATATAAACTCCGACAGACAGATCTTAAAATTAAGCAGGAACCCCACATTTATTTTGCCCCCAGGCACATTATGTCCACTCCTGTATATTCATAATGTTCATGAATCCATGTATGTTTTTCCTCAAGGTAAAACCTTTTTAGCTTGAGAGGGTGTGTCTTTGCCTAAGTTTATAGCACCTACACCTAATCTTTGTTGTTTCTATTCTGTTTCTATTCTATTCTTTAAATGATCTTTGCATACATTTATACCCCCACATTTCATTCAATCTGAGTACAGCTGTTGCACACAGATTGCACCCCCTCTACAGTTGCATGGACTTTTGCGCTGGGAGGAAACATAGGATCTTGGGGTTGCTATTGGTTTCTATACCAAAATGAGGGCGCGTACCTTCAAGGATACTTCATCTCTGCAAGAGAACATTTTCAGTGCCGATATACAGTATGTTACACTACTGTATATTATTTAACTTCTATGCTTTTTGCAGAATTGAAACAGATATAATGGGCTTTAACTATTATTTCAACATGACTAGTGTAACAGGGCTGCCATTGACTATATCATATTGCCATGGAGATGATTATTTTAGCATTTTGACTCTTACACAACTGTTCACATCAATGCTTATTTCCATCGCAGTATTATCAGTGGTGGCCATCTTGGATTTTATAATCAGAAAGGGATTTATTGCCAAGTAAGTAACAACAAGGAATTTGCCTTGGTTGTTGGTGCATATATACACATATTAAACATTAATATGAAAGAAACAAACAATAAATACAAAAACAAACAATGTACATATAACTGTTTAACACTAAGAAAAAAGGCTGTATAGATGAGTGCAGGATGTGCAAAAATGTTGAGGGATGTGCTAAAGTTCAGGCAATATAGAATGTGCAGAGGAGAGGTATATAGTCCCAGATGAAGGATTAAGAGCCCATTCTGTCCTTTTCTAATTCTGTGCTGCCACAGCAATAGAAGTGTGAGTCCATGTTTTTTTTGTCTGTTGGTTTGTGTTTGTGTCCCATACCATGCCCGTAGGTTCATCAGTATAGAGATGAAGTCGGTGAAGTTTGAAAGTTCACTGTTTGAAGACTGTCGCTTTGAAGACATCAGGTCCACAGACACTGTGTTTGAGAACTGCACCATCCGTTCCACTGTCTTCTATAACACAGGTAGGTTCAGCTGGAGCAGGGGCTAGGACGAATTACAGCTCTGGATGGTACAGAAGATAAGTTTGAATACAGGTTAGAGGTTAAATGTTTTGCTAGTTATTAGCTATGGCGGCCCCCATTTTTTGTCAATTGGCTCTCTTGTTTTTCATCATAAACACAGGCCAATTCATTGGAGCCTCCTCCCATTATAAACACAACCTCCAGTTTGTAAGGAAAATCATGCCCAGTAGAATTCAGACTTTCAATTTTTTTCCACTAACCTTCCTTTCTATGTTCTCTATTCATTTCCATCCTGACCATAACAGTTAAACAGTTTGTATTTAAACTAAGTTTAGCTCTTTTTCCAGATCTGAATACAGATATGTTTTGTTTGGTAAACATATTCTGTGTCTTATATTGCACACTTCTATACTTACAATTGATGTTTTGAGTACATAGTGCGTTCACACTGACAAAGTATGGCCAACTGCATTCACTACAATACCCGGATGCTGTACTCAAAGCAGCCAAAACATTGAGTGTGGAACGTTAGACACTACTGGCACTCAACAGTCGCCATCTTTGCTACAGAGCAGAAACAGGGAAAACTGAACTATACAAATGTAATATATACATGCGTTTTTTTTCTATAAGTACCACCATAATGCAGTCAGATAGTGAGAAAACAAGCCAGTATATATAATGTCAAGCACAAAAGGTGGCCATAATCCTCCATCTGGCTGCAATTTACCATTACACAGAAGAAGAAGAAGAAGAAGAAAAAGAAGAGTAATTTCTGGTCCGTGCATAACAGCTGTGCATGATTTGAGACAACCATACCTTCAAAATGTACACACTACACAAGTGAGTACATAATGTACACAGTGCACTAAATGTAAGTGTACTCACAGAAGTATGCAAATTGATTATTTTATTGACTATTTACAGCCTAAGATAATTTGCGATGCCTGTTCCTAAATTGACACAAAACCCAACAACAAAGACATAAACAAATCACAAAAGACATACAACTTACACTAAAATTTACCATAAAACTGAATGAAAAGCACCACGTCTTTGATAACTACATGACTTATTTAAAAAAAGTACCTCAGTCATGATCCAATAGGAAAATTATGGAAGTTAACAATGTAGAGAGTACAAAACAACTTAATGAAAATAACATTTTCCATCAACATTTCAATTAAAAAAAACCTTGGCAGATGTTTCACTGAATCAGGTCCCACTGAATCAGGTCCAAGGCTCAACAGTTGACCATCTTTCATAAGTTCCATCTTATGTTTCATGGTCTTCCTGTTCTCTGCAGACCTGTGGGAGGAGAAGTTTATTGACTGTAAGATGGAGAACACCACCTTTGAGCACAATAAATATGGCTGCCACCTGGACGCTGTTGAGGAGAACGACGTTCTAATTTACCTGGTCAGCTTCCTGGGCAGTCTGGCTGTGTTGCCAGGCAACATCATCTCAGCCCTCTTCATGGAGAAGATTGGCAGGGTCAAGATCATAGGTGATTTTTTGGAAGTTTGTTAACATTACTAAGGATTTTTAATGTGATAACATTTTCTGTGATGGCCATGTCTATAATGCGTTTTAAAATGCATTATAATCTTCTTATAGCACTGTATAATTATTGTTATAAGTACTCATACATATTCATAATGATTTATAACAATAATCATGACACATGACACACATAAGTCATTATAAAATGCTTTATAAGGTCAAGTTTCATAATACACTATATTTGTGTGTCACTCACTGATTTTTGCAAGGATTATAATGTATTATATTTCTACATTGTATTATCTATAATTTGTTTGTGGTAAACCAGGTATAACTAGGTTTATAATGCATTATAGACATTGGCGTCAAAGAAAGTGTTACTAATATTTGTTAAAGGACAATTCCGGCGCAAATTGAACCTAGGGGGATAATAACATATGTGTACCGAGTCAAACGTTCTCTGGGATCTGTTTTCATGCTAATTGAATATGTCTCTAGCTTGAAACATGCTACAGCAAACCAGGGGTTAGCTGCTAATGCTGGCTTTCGGGGCCCAGGGTAAATCACTATTTGATACCACTAACGAGGCTCGAAATAGCACCACACTTAAATGGTAGCATAATGAGGGTCCCTACATGTAAATCGAAGCATTGAGAACTTTGTAAGTGTACAGACAGTTTATTTTTAGCGTTAATGTTTACATATGGCCACCATCTTAGATAACAGTCATGAGCAGGCGAATCACGAACACTGTGTTTGAGCTATGTTACTGGTTACTGGTTGCACGGCGTTCGTCGTTCGACTGGTCATGACTGTTGAACAAGATGGCGGCCGCATGTAAACCTTAACACTACTTTAATAATTAAGACACACCTTCAAGTTATGCCAAAACTCACACAGTTCAAGTTCAAGATCAAAGCAGAAGTAGGGTCATTTTCCCATAGACTTCTATAGAAACAGACTTCTAGCCAGAGGAGTCGCCCACTGCTGGAAATTAGATAGAATGCAGGTTAAAGGTGCACTATGCATTCCTGCATGGTTTCAGCGCAATTTTTTTTTTTTTCTCAAATCGGTAGCATTTGTCCTTGATCCGCTAGCTTCATGCCCCCTGAATACACTGTGAAAAAGCCTGAACTCAGGAGACAACACAGGGGTCGTAAACGTCAAACAAACACTAGAGGCACAGGATAGGCACCAAAATACAACAAACACCAACAACTCCAGCCAATCACCGACAAGATGGTTGGGGGAGGGGGTGGGGGTTAGTGATAGTTAGTCAGTTAGTCATGACAGTTACGGAAATGTAGGGGGGAGGGGCGAGCTTGCTCTGTTTTGTTTTGAATTTACTTGGAACGCCAATAGAAGTAATGTCATGCAGGAACGCATAGTACACCTTTAAGGCACTTCAGCATTGGCTTCACTTTTCAGGCACACAAGTTGCTGCTTTGTTCAGTCATTGTGGTTGTTGCTATTTAAACTCTTGCATGCCAGCATATGTGTATGTTTTTGTTTTGTGTCAGTCCAGAAAAAAAAACATTGGATTCTCGTGAAAATACATTCATGGAGCAGGGGCAGGGCTCGAAGGGGGGCACAGAGCAGCCCCTCCCCCCCAATCCATTTGGCTAAAGTGCTGTCAATCTGACAATTGTGATTTCCATTGGATCAAGTCCTGTCACTTGGCTGCCTGATCTACCAGCCCTTGTCACATGACCAATTAATCATCCATCATGACTATCCAAAATTCTAATACCATGGAACCAGCACTGGAATTGTTTGTTTTTAAAAAAAAAAAGTCAGACTGAGCCTATAGAAAATGGATATTGTATTATATGATATACAAGTTGTTTAAAATTAAAACAAGTGGAATTAATAATGAATGTGATTTGTTCTATTTAGCAGACTTTTAACATTTTGTTGTTCTATCCAATATTTCCTATATTTCTAAGCAAGCAGTAGCAATACAGATTGTCAATGCTGTATTCTGATAAAATGCCCCGCCAGATTATTGGCCCCCCCTGTCACACCCCACTTTTAAAAAATCTTGGAACCGCCCCTGTCATGCATTCAATATAGGCATGCTGTGATCTCCTCAGGTGGCTCGATGCTCATCTCAGCAGGCTGCACGTTCTTCCTGTTTCTGAGCTTCAGCCAATCAGCGATCATTGCCATGCAGTGTCTGTTCTGTGGCGTCAGTGTTGCTGCATGGAATGGCATTGAGGTGGTGACCGTGGAGCTGTACCCTACTTCTAAAAGGTACCACACTTTATTGTTAAAACACATGTTAATATTCCTGATTTTTATAATGTATATGTCAGATGAAGATGCAGTGAAAGAAATTCAGTTTTTATGTTTAAATTGAGGGTACAAATTGATGGTACATTTTTGTCAGCCTGACAAAAATGTCATGTTTAAAGATGTTCAAAATCAAAATACTGGTGATATAGACACTTTCAATACAGTGGTAATGTCTCTGTCTAGGGCTGCAACTAACTATTCGATTTATTGTCGATTAATATGTCAATTATTGCCTTGATTAATAGATTAGTTGTTTGGTCTATAAAATGTCAGCAAAAATGTCCATCAGTGTTTACCAAAGTCCAAGATGAGGTCCTCCATTGTCTTCTTTTGTCCACAAAGATATTCAGTTAATTGTCATAGAGGAGAGAAGAAACTAGAAAATATTCACATTTAAGAATTCACAAAAAATGTCTCAAACTGACTAATCGATTATCAAAATAGTTGGCATTTAATTTAATAGTTGACAACTAATCGATTAATCTCTGTCTCTCAGGGCCACAGCATTTGGCGTGCTGAACGCTCTGTGTAAGCTGGCGGCAGTGCTCGGCAGCTCTATCTTTGCCAGCTTTGTGGGGATCACCAAAGTCGTCCCCATCCTGCTGTCCTTCACTGCGCTGGTGTGTGGTGGCCTGGTGGCCCTCAAACTGCCCGACACACGAGAGAGAATCCTTCAGTGAGGTCATGTGAGATTCAGGGGGTGGGAGTCATAAGGGGAGGGAAAGGCCAAAACATATGTGCTTATATGTTGGAAGCTTTTCTTATTGATATTGACTTCAATCTGCATTTAAAAGAAAGCAGGAACAGCTTATACATATTAAATGTAAATGCCAATCTCTAATTTTTTCATGGAAGCCATCTCATTTTGTACAGAGGGTAGGTGACCTTTTCACTAATGGCACTGATGGCAGGTATATGATTTAGGTGTCAGTGTTTAAATGGAAACTGAGATTTATTTTTTTTATTTCTTAGTGAGTGAGAACTTCAAGTAATTGTGTAAAACTGATTTTAGTTAACGAAAATATTCATGCAACTGGCAACCTCAGCATGACCTGAAAGTTCATGTACAAACCCCATTCTTGACTCCCATGATAATTGGTAGATGGCATGTGGTTGCTTTTGCCTTACCATATCACTAGCCGTTTTTAACATCTCATGGCGTCAAACTAATTAAGAGGCTTATTAGCAATGAATACTGCAGCGGAGTATTGAAGTCAAACAACTATATATATTTGTATTGAAGTCCAAATGTTCCTCTATTGTGCTGTATGTTCTGCACGAGTATTATAACCTCTCCTCTGGAGTTAAGTCTGATACTAATATCCTCCTGCCATTAGTACAGGAAAAGCACATCCTCAGTTGGCTTTACTTACACAGAAAACATATATCTGAGAAAACTGTGCACATTTACTTTTCTGTCTCCGTCTGACCTGGAGTTTTGGATGAGTGTATTTTCTGGACAGCAATGTTTTGACAAGGCCCTGTTAGAAATCATTTGGTCTGTTAAGTGTGTTAATGGTACTGTTTTTCTTTCTCCTTTTTAATCAACTTACAGTTATTTTTTACCTTCTCATTTTTTTACTCATACTTGTTATAGGCCTAAACTTTAATTTGAATTATTGCACCATCTTGTGGAAAAAAATGAAAATCACAGTTTATTTGGTTTTCCTGTTTGCAGGTACAATAGAAATCCTGCTGTAGGACCACACACCTTCCCAATGTTGGTGACAAATAAATGATGAAAATGCTTGTGAATTGAAAATTCATCATAATTATATTTTCAAATGATATAATAAATAAAACTTACAGCAAGCATAACTGCCATTTATCATGCAGGTGAAATACACAAAATGAACATGATAGAAAAATTAAGGCAAATTTAATCCAGGGGCTAAATGAAATCAAAACATGACATTTGTTTGATTTTGTATACTACTGCAACCTCTTTTAGCAAAAAAGTGATATCAGTTTAATCTCTGTGTCTCTACTACAGAGAGGTGGGGAACATGTTGAGCCTAGCTTAGCACAAAGATAAAACATGAAACTGCTCTTGAAAACATGATGTGTAACTTTCTGTCAATTTCTAGATGTGTTGAATAGAGTAAATCCAATGTGTGAAGAGTGCTTTAAAAAAAAAAATCAATTAATTGATTTAGTCTTTTACTATTTTTACACACTAAAATATCTCTTCACTGACATGAATTGATGTTGGATGAACATTTTGTCATTTTTGTTTAAGCTCAGTAAATATTAGATAGATTCCATTGTTCCTATTGACAGCAGGCATTTAGGAATGACAGCAATAGTTAAAAATGGCTGAAGTAGTTCTTAATGAAGTAGACATGATATAATGTATCATTAGGGCCCGAGCCCTGACAACAAGGATCTTTTGAAACTGATAGGATTACTATTATTCTGCAAATGAATCATTTTTAAGGGGCTAAAGGTGCATAGTAAAAGTGAAAATTTGCACACGCATCAGAACCGGTGAAACTTTTGATATTGCTTGGGTGTGACATAATGGATTGATAGTGCTCACTACCAACATTTCAAAGAAGTAGCCCTTGCAGTACGTGCACTCAGCAGAGAGTTCCTTTTTCATTTGTGATGGTTTTCCCCGCCCTTATACTCAAGCCATGCCCCTTCATAAGCCATTTGTCGTAGACACTTATTGACACAGGTGGTGGTACAAAATTTGCAAAACACAATTTTAAATGTCACACAGTCCACGCAGGAAATAAAGTTGGGCAAGTTACTTTTAAAAAGTAATTAGTTACAGTTACTAGTTACTTCTTCCAAAAAAGAAATAGTAGTTACTCAGTTACAAATTATAAAAGTAACTAGTTACTTCAGAAAGTAACTATTGCATTACTTTCAAGTACATTTTTAAATGCTCAAATGTGACCCAACCTCCACCCCTCTTTAACGGAAATTAAAATACATGTGCATGTTCAATTATGTATGAAAATCTGAATATTATAATGAAATTGACACTTAATACAATACATTATTAACAGAAACAATGTACACAAATCTAAACTATGTTGCTGTGGGACGAAGAGAGACTAGCCTCCAATCAAATGCCATGTATGTAGATATTACGTTTATATAGTGGATCGATACAAATAACACAATAGATGTTTTGGAACTTTTGATGTATATTGTCCCTCAACAGGCCACAACCGGGCAAAATTAAATTTAAATTTAATTATGCTTGTTAAGCACTATACCAAAAATAAATAACAAATATATACACTCTTTGTAGTGCAAACGGTGCGGTTCTTTCTGGAGGCATTTTGCCAGTTCATTCCAAAATAGTAGTTCATCAGGGCCTGCAGCCATTGGGACATACTGTATGATTTGCACACATTTGAGAAAACACATGTTACAGATAGTTTGAGTAAGTTTGAATTACTTGACACCGACGTGGATAGGCACTTTTGCCCAGGGCATAATGTGCATTTCACGATTAATGTGCAATCCTTTAATTTCTTGGAGGGAAAAGTAATGGCTATACTTCCATTTAGAGAAGGCTACTTTTGGATTATTTGGGCTTGCCATACCTGTCTCTCGTTGATTGACTTGCTTGTGTTGTTTGTTGTGTGTTGTTTGTTGGGTGTACCTCTGATTGGCTTACCGTGAAATTTTACTCAACCTCAGCCAATCGTCAGCATTTATGCGCTTGTCTCGTGCACTGCCCATTAACCAAGGAAGAACAGTAAAAAAAGTCTTTGCCTCTCGGCTCAGAGATCTAGTTGGTCTGATGAAAAAAACAGCTTCAATTATAGTAACGCGCAGCATTTTTTGGCAGTAATGGCGTTATTAAGATGGGAAGAGTAATAAATTAGATTATTCATTACTGAAAAAAGTAACGCCGTTAGTAACACCAATATTTATAGCGCTGTTGTTCCCATCACTGGTGCACAGTGTCTAACAGTCAATAAATGTGAGAAATTAATAAAAAATAAAAATAAAATGAAATATTTATTGCAACCCAAGATTGAAGTTAAAGTGCTCATATTATGCTTTTTGGCTTTTTCCCTTTCCTTTATTGTGTCATATATCTTTTTTGTGCATGTTATAGGTTTACAAAGTGAAAAAGCCCAAAGTCCACCTCAAAGGCACTTACCATCTCCAACAGAAAACACTGTTCACAAACTTCTCCAAACAGCTCTATTGTAGTCCAGCCTTTACTTCCGTGACGAACGTGCGTCACTATGTAACACACGTTATAATGCTCGCCTAGGCTAGCTGCTAGCGTGGCACACCCTCATACTCTGCTTCTGACTAGCTGGTAGTCCTTACCTAGCTTCTGCGCATGTGTGACTCCCAACAAAGATGGGACAGAAGTGAGATGCCTCACTCGGTAGCTAAAACAGAGAGCTCAACACACAGGGTGAAAAGAGGAGCTGCAGCAATGTGCAATACAACAAAAATATAATGTTTTTTGAAAATTAAACCATGTAAACCTATCCTGGTACAATCTCTAAATGCAGTTATGAACCTGAAAATGAGCATAATATGAGCACTTTATATAATTATTATACAACAAGTAGATCCGAATAACGTTAACTTAAGTTAACTAATGTTTTACAGGGACAGGAAATCATCTCTGTTGTTTGAAGTTAGCGGACATTTAGTATCTTAATCTATCCATGGAAAAAAAAAAGATGTCAGCAGATATCTTAGTTACAACAGGATAGAGCTAGCAAAGCAGTTTGGTGTTTATATTTGCGGTAATTGTTCACTTTGGGAAATCCCACGTTCTCTACAAAGCTAATGTTAGCTTAAGTTGACTGGCTGACTAAACAGGAAGGGACTAGAAATCATCTTTGTTGCTTTTTTAATTTATTTTGAGAGTGAATTGCCCCACAATATGAATACAGTTTGATTATAACTTTTATTTTGTTGGTAGCCGTTGTTGTATAATTGCAATATTACACTCAAGGGTTTGATTAAACGTCATATTATTGGCACTTCAGTGATGCTTACGGACCTCGCTGCATCACTGTCAAGCCAATAATGACATTAAATCAAACCCTTGAGTGTAATATTGCTTAAATGATTGAAAGTGTTGCACCTTACATAATACATGGCAGTGATGATTGAAAGATATTGTAACCACTAGCTGTGGAACTAATACACATATACAGTCGCTTCACAATACATTCACACTTCTTTGATTAGTTTCGACAGTTTGGATGATTCCTTTTTTTCTTTCTTTTTTTGTTACTTCCACCACTGAGGCCTTGCCCTCACTCTCTCAATCAACACTCACAGAAGCAAAACGCTAAAGAAAACCAGCTTGGGTACAGTACCAGTGTGTGGATAATAGATTTATTATTTTACTTTTCTTGTACAGTGTGATGTTAAATGTGTATTTATTACAGAGGGGTTTGTGCTGCAACTGGTTGTGTAAATTACTGCATGTTTGTCCAATGTTCTTCTCTTGGCTGTGTTTCACTGTGTCTTCAGCATAATGTGTAAATTTAAAATGGTCTGGGTCTAGATTGTGTTTTCATCACAAAAAGAAAGAAACAGCAGCACTTTGACACAATATATGAATGATCACTGGTTAGGTGACATTACTTTCATCAGTGAAGATAAATTAAATATCTAGGTTAAGTGTGGTGGTTCATAGAAATAACAAAGACAAAAAGTAAATTTAGTCTAGATGAGCTTTAATTGCTGTCTATGGCCATTACGTCTCTCCTCAAAGGCTCCTCAATGGCTGTTTAAACATAAAACTATGCAAGAAGTTGTGTTAAGATTGAAAAACGAGAGCTTGAGAGGGAATTTTAAACCTTGCAAACTTTGTCACTCACCCCAATTGAGACATTGAAAGGGTGTGAGGAGGGGGGTTCACATGCTGCTCAATGATCTGATAAGGCCTTAGTTTGAAGCCCACTGGCACCTGACTCATGCATCTTTTTTTATTCATTCATATAATTATATTTATTTGGACCTGATGTATGTTTCTGACATTGCTGTAAAGCCCAGGTGAAAAAGCCAAAATGTGTTCTTTGTTTGAATTTAAAACATTTTCTTCCTTTTCAGTGCTGGATGATAATTTAATCAGTGAATAATGTTGTATTGTTTGATTTAATTTCAGTTTGTTACTGTGTGTATTTGTGGCTGTGACAAATCCGACCAATAAAATGAGTTCATCAATGCACTAACGTGTCTAGTTTTTTTTGTGAACAAACACATAGACAGCTGCATATGTAGACTAAGACAAAAATGTGATTTTCATCATAACATCAAAGTTACGGAAGCGTACTGCTGCCTTGCCAGAAAAAGAAAAACATATCAGTATCGAGTGAAAAGTTTATTCTAATGACAAGATGTTTTGCATGTTATAACAAGATATTTTTACATTTTTCACAAGATCTGTTCACGTTATTACAACAAACAAACTTATCAGGTTATAACAAGAAAATGTTCTGCATATTATTTATCATGTTATAACGTGAAAAGTTTCCCATTATAATGTGATAAATGATCTTGTTATAACATAAAACTCCTGTTTGAAGACACGGTGTAATAAATTGCGAAATATGGCTCATGTACACAATTTGATAAAGTTCTACTTCATGCTTGGGCTGAGACATGGCGAGATTCTGCTGCTATTGAGGAAGGTGGATAATATTTTAAGTATGCCTACACAACACGGTCTCACGGCAGTTCGTGTAATTGTCACGTTATTTTTAATCTATTGATTCTTGTACAACAACACATTTATCTCGTTTTTTTTTGTGGTGGCCAGCACGAAATGGGAACCATCTATTCAGAGGTTGGGTTTAGGAAAAACACAACGGGGAAATGACACCTCACACTCCTAGAGACGCCGGCTGGGGACGCGTGACAATAACGGGACGGTTGTGATAAGGAAGACAGCGGGGAAACAAAAAGCCACATGCAGGACGCGATCCCCGGGTAAAAGTCCTGTATTGTTTGACCCATCCACCACCCCGACCAACCTCCCTACGCAGATTTTCGGCTTTTCATACTACTCCCTAGCGTTTTCGTGCTGTGATCACGAGATATGATTCCCATTGAAATACATTATTTTACATTTTCGTGCTGGCCACCACGAAAAAAATGAGAAAAACGTCCCCATAAACATGAATCAATAGATTAAATAACGTGACTATTTCACAAACTGCCGTGAGACTGGGTTGGCCTACACTAAGAAGGATTTTGAAACGGATGAGGCTGTACAGAAGGATAATTGAGTCGCCTATATGAGCCATATTTCACAATGTATCCGTCTGCACAGCGTCTTCATTCAAGTTTTATGTTTCTAACGAGATAAATTATTTTGTTATAAAGTGAAACGTAATAGAGGTTTCTGGTTTGACACATGGTGGAGTAGGTCGCAAACTGGGATCACTCTGTTGAAATCCTGGTAAAATCCTTGTCATATCCGTCTGATATATATCTGCTGACCGAGAGATTATCAACCAACACTATGAAACCATTCAACATCTGGATGCCTCGCTCAAAGACATGCAGACAAGACTTGAAAGACTTGATTCCAAATTTGCAGCTCTTTCCAGCGATAACGAAGCACTGAAAGTTAAAGTAGAGAATCTGGAAAACCGATTCAGGCACAATTACATCCGTATAATAGGTCTGCCTCAGAAAGTCGAGGACACACTGCTGAGGGAGAACTTTGGAAGCGAGGCTTTCCCTACCTCTACAATCGCTGACATGGCTCATCGGACAGCCATGGCTAGGAAGAATCCAGCCGACTTGAGACGTCTATTCCTCATACGATTTCATCACTATCAGACCAGGGAATGCATTCTAAAGTTGGCAAGAGAGGCAAGCGCTCTATCCTTTCGCGGATCGGAGTTTCATTTTTTTCTCAGATTTTAGTGCTGAAGTTCTAAGAAAAGAGCTGCATTTGTTCCAGTTAAGTTTCAGCTTAAAAATGCTGGACTCTCCTACAGGATGTTATTCCCTGCCAAGCTCCAAGTCACCGACAAGAACGGGCAGAAGCGGATTTTCCTTTCACCGGGCGAGGCTTTCTTATTTTTGGAAAGAAGTGTGGCCGAACCGGACCTGGATATCTCCATAGAGACAGAAACCGCATAATTTAGTTTGAGTGGCCTATAGGGTGAGTAGCCTAAGCTAACTCCAGTCTATGGACTCATGATGGTAAGTGAACTCTGATTGACATACTAGCCCACTCCACAGAACTGTTAGCATCACTGACATGTCAGTCATATCGGTGTGGTTTCTTTGTATTATCCGTACTAATGAATGCTTCAAAAGAGTCCAGACGGCTCTATTCATTTAATGGCTTTGGAGGCCTGCATTTTCAGTTGGACTACATTTCCTTTTTCTTATTAAATTTGTTTTGTATTAAGATCTGAAACTCTAATGGGCTGATGGGCCAATCTTATGTTCAGTTTTGCTCTTTACGCTAGCCTACCCAAAATTTTGCAATCATTTATGGTTTTGCACAAACTATGTTTTTATTAAGAAATGTTTTGTCATATTAACATAGGAGTTTAAGTAACGTTAGCATGTGTTCTTTGTTCTTTCTTTTTTTTTATTTCTCCCTTGCACGTCCGCCTTACCCCTCATCATCATCTCACTCTACCTTGGCTTCTCATGGCTACCTACATGCTCACATTTTGGCCTACTCATTTCAAGTGATAGGTAATGACATCTCAAGTTAACCCCAGTCAGACTCGCTCTATCCAATGCGTCTCACTGGACAGCAGTCTGAATATTTTCCCCTTGGTAGAGGTACCCTTCAGGGTTGCCCCCTATCCTCTTTCCTCTTCGCAATTGCCATAGAGCCACTAGCCATCGCCCTTAGACAATATGAGGAGTTTTCAGGCATAGTGCAAGGTGGGCTTACTCATAAATTATCCCTCTATGCCGATGATTTACTCCTGTATACATCTAACCCTATAACCTCAGTTCCTTATATTGTTAATATTTTATATCAGTTTGGGAAACTATCTGGTTACAAAATTAATCTCCAGAAAAGTGAGATGTTTCCTCTCTATCAGGCTGCAACCCAAATTCCCCCAACTCGTTTTCCATTCAAAATAGTTAAAAAAAGGTAAACACCTTGCAGTGGAGATCACGCCCACCTTTTCATCACTGGTGCTCTTTTTGATAAATGTAAACAAGATATGGTGAGATGGTTGAGTCTACCACTCTCCGTAACTGGTCGTGTTAATCTCTTTAAAATGATTGTATTACCGAAATGTCCAAAACATTCCCATTTTAAAAAGGAAAATGTTTTTCAAAACTTTGGACCAGAGCATAACATCATTCATTTGGAATGGTAAACCACACAGGATCAAAAAGCAATCCCTTGAAAGACCCAAAGGGCTTGCTGGCTTAGCACTACCCAACTTTATTTATTATTACTGGGCCTGTAATATTCAGAAAATGTTGTTTTGGACAGAGGAATACCAACCTGACAGGAGTGAGCCCTGAGTACACCTGGAGTGTACACGCAGCCCGGTCCACCTAGGCTCTGTAATGAAAACAGAGGTCCACGCGCACCCCCCGGCTTTTTTTATGCCACCTGATTTTTTTTAAATCCTTAAAGTGTCTATTTTCAGAATCTGCCAGGTTCCAAGCTGAAATAATGTCCCAAAGGCTTCATTTTTAACCCTTTGCTGCACCCGACCGGAATCCGAAAAATCAAAAAATGATATAGAACGTGGCATAACATTTGAAGTAAACAACAAACAGAGACAAATGAACACATTTTCCCATACAATTCTGACCCCAGGAATTTAATGGAATGGTTACTTTTGACATTTGAAAACATATTGACCCTACTTCTGGACAAAAATAGAAAAAAATGGCCAAAGATGTGTAGAGGATCAACTATTTTTTTGTTTTCTCAAGCACATAGGGTTATTTATTTATCATTCAAGTGTCTATTTTAAGATTAAATTGGGTACCAAGCTGAAATAATGTCCAAAATGCTTTATTTTTAACCCCGAAAAATCTTAACATGATATAAAGTGGCATAACTTTTGATGTAAACAACTTACAGAGACAAATGGACACATTTTTCTATACAATTCTGACCCAGAAAAATTGTTATTTGTTATATTTTACAACATCTTGACCACCTATGGTTAAAAACAGCAAAACAAGTGTAGCCAGGTGGTGAATTTGTTGTAACAACCCCATCACATTTATTTCCGGTTTGTTTCAGTATGTATTTTGTGTTCTAAAATGAAAGAAATGTGCATATGTTTGTTTATTTGCTGACAGAAGGTACATTTTAGTTAATTATTCCAGCCACTAGGTGGCGGTGTCACATGCCAAGAGTTGCGCGGTGCCTCTTGATCGCTCTTTTTTTCTTTTTCGGGCCGATCAGGGAAACAGCACAGTGGAGAATTCTGTGTACATTGTGTGAAATAAATAGGTAAATATTGCATAACTGGTTAAAAACATGTATGTACAAAAAGGTTAAAATTATACGTGTTCATCTTTTAACTGGATGATATGTTATAGATGAGATTGACTTTGGATGGATGTCGATGGATTCCATGTGTAGCGGCCAATAACAGTGTTTCCATGTGTTAGCAAGGTGTTTTTAGCATGCATAAAGCCTCACCTATGCTATTTTATGTGGTTATTGGTAAAGTACAACAGCTGTTTGTGTTTTTATTTTATTTAGACATCATTGTGACAAGTGTGTGAAGTTGTGCGCTCCCTGGTGAAGCTGTTTTTTTTGGAGTCTGTATTCTGTGAAATGTAAGTGGTTTCTAAGTCAAACTGTACATTTAAGAATCAACTGGAGTTTATTGTGAAGGTATATTCATATTGTTTTATTTTGTTTCCTATGTCAGTGTTCTAAGCCACTGCCGTATGTTTTGGATCATTTTGTTTTAATAATTTGTTGGTTTTGGCCTTTTTCAATATTACAGAAATAAACGAAACCCCGACTAAGTTATTGTGTTCTGTGTGGGTCTAAGTTCTGCAGGCTACACAAGCTCATTTGACAACGTTTTCATTATACTAATAGCAGCCTGAAATGGTGTTTATTTTAACCTTTTACTGCACCTATCCTGAACCTGAAGAAATTCATCAACTGCCATTTTTGGAATGTTGGAGCTTTGCAGTTGGCAGTCGGTGGCCGTCGGTTGGTACCTGCAGATCGCCGTCTCCCACTGCTCTCTCTTTTGGAACAATTTCAGTAAATATTTGAAACTATAATTAAGCTATATATACCTTTGTAGTCATAACTTAAAGTAATTTTTCAACAGTTTTTACTATAATCACAGGCTTTCGGAAATCGAATCTGCATTCTTGACTAGCAGTGTTGGTAGCTTAGTTGGTAGCTAGCTAAAGTTTTTGTTTTATTTTCAGGCTCAATACTTCAGACATACTTACCATGGGGAAAATTAAACATTGTAACACAGCTGAAGCCTCCAAAGAGGATTCGTTCCCTAACATGTATTTTACATCTCATCTCATTCTGAGTATGGTAATTTTACCACGCTCAACGCATGCAAGGGGGGGCCAAGCGACTGGGACACTTGATGGCGAAAAGTGCGAGAAGACACAGAGGCTGGTCTATTTGATTACACAAGATGTGTGTTGAGCAGCAACTAACAGCAAGTGGAAACTCCCAAAGCACATCCTCCTATGTGCCACACTTCGACACCTCTATCAAAGCAAACAGGTGAGTTATAAGTTAATTTACTGCTTACAAGGTCCTACATTGTCAATGCTGAACTCTTTTTGATACAGGTATTTGATTTTGATATTTACTTAAGCAATTTTCTGTCTTTGTAGCTCACAACCATCCTTTCACGACTAGGACATTCAGAAACATATGACTTCAGTATGGAACTTGAGACAGCAATGGCCAAGGCTTTTGATGACATTTCCACCCACCTGACCCCTCAAATCATCACCGGCGAGGGAAACACTGTTTTTCACAGCGAGTGGGACAACCTGAACAGAATCACAACCAACGTTCATGGCTCAAATGTTGTAAACAGCGCCGGGGGAATCATGATTCAAGAGGTGAAGGAGAGCCATGTGAGCACCAAGAAGGGGACCCTTCCTCTCTATGTCAGGTCATCCAAGATGAGAAGCCTTAAGATCACGCCTCCCGAAACGCTCCCAGAGCTGGCATTCAAAAGAGATGGCCCCAAATTCCCCAACAATGCCAACTTTACCCCTCCTGCTGAGAACCAAGAGTCATATGATGCCTCAATGTTGCAGTACAACACCCATCTCCTCTGCAGATGGTTAAGCAGCCAGGGCAAGCAGCAGGTGCCTGGATTTGGTGGTTTTATTTCAAGCACAGGGAAAGAACACCCCCCATCAAGCAGCCCATTACAGACAATGCAGTAGTGTATGAGAGGTCCGAGGCAGCAACGGAGGAGGTTGGACAGCCATACACTATCAACACGTTTGACCTGGGAGTGGTCATGAAGGCCTGTCCTATAGTAAGGAAGTATGAGGTGGAATTCAGTAAGCATGTGATCCTCTTTGGCAAGTTCCATGCGACCATGAATTCCATGGGCAAGCTCACTGGGCGTAAGTGTCTTGGAGCTGAGCGGCAAATCATAAGCCAAGGCTCTCTTCAGTCTGAGGGCGGTCACAGAGGCACTCGAATGGTTATTCATCAATGTTTTCCTGGAGGAGGAGAAACCAGACATCCCAAATGAGACCCTCATCAACCTCATTCACTGCTGCACTTGCTAGAACTTTGACTCCACTCTGAAGAATCCCTCACTCCTCAACCTGATTAATCAGTACAAGCAATACCAAGACAAGGTACCATCTGGGCAAAACAGGCATGTTCTGGCTCTCCATGATGGATCATGCAAGGCTAGTCTTCATTATGAATTTTGCAGTGAAAACCAACAACTTTGAGCTCTTCCACCACTGCAATGGTGCCATGGCAGATCTCTTCTTTGCATATGATGGCCACAACTACTCCAGGTAATTTATGCAATCATTCAGTGGTGGCCTAAAGGTTAGAGAAGCGAGCTTGTGACCGGGAGGTCGGAAAAAAAACTTCACCGACTGTGAGGTTGAGGTGCTGATCATGGGGGTGGAGTTTTGGTTTGTAGTTTTGTCATCTTGGATAAGCAATAAAAGAAAATGCCCAGAGTGGTAAATGGTGACAGGGTGGTGAATGCACCTGACCTGACATGGCAGAAATGTAAAAGAAATCTAACTGGAAATCAAGAGAATAGTGGCAGCGCCACACCAGTTACCAAACAACTTGCATCTCAGTGTCAGTCCAAATTACGCACAATAAGCAGTTAGAACTCACTGATGTAATGCCATTGATTTTCTACGTGTTAGTAGGCTCAGTGAAACTGAGTCCAGCGCGAGGGAGACCCGACTCAGAGGAGGAGAGTTTAGTGAGGCCAGCGTCTCAAGACGGCCCAGTGTTTGGTGGACCGGGTACACCTTGTTCACTTACATAGCCTACAAATCATCCACGGGATCAATTACGCATCAGATTTGCCCACCCAACACAGCGTTTGTTCCTGGGGAGATGGATCTGTGCGTCCCACCTCCTGTGCGCCATGGATGTCTGAGCCTCAGCAACGACTCACAGACACTATTGCATTTTTCCGTGCCGATCTTTTTATTGCACAGTGAGTAAATATTTCATCTATGGGAAATACAGAGGATGACTGAAAGTATTTTCTAAGTGAATTTTTCATTAATTTCCCGTCCTCATGTTTAACAGAGGTTAAGTAGCCTGCAAATTAAACAATTAGTAGTGTGAAAGATGTGAAACATTATCCACATAAATGATCCCACTTTTAGAGTATTGGCGGATAAAATTATGTTTTTTCATAGACAACGTACAGATGTATGCCAGTAAGTGAAGTGGAAACTTTATTTTGTAATGTTTGGCGATTTTCGGCACTTTTCAGTTAGAATTCGCCACGTTATAGAGCCAGAAAAGACTGTGCCCAAGGCCCGCATATTCTCATGACTGCTCAACAGTTTTGCCGCACATTCTCACGTCAAATACATTTTTTATACATCACAAAGTGTCCTGAAAACCAGTGTACGCAAGCTTTTCGTGCATACGCAAACGTTTATACATTAGGCCCCAGGAACATGGAACAAACTGGAACACCGACAACATACCATACCAGACAAGAGAAGCACGACACAACAGAACAGAACAATGATCCGACAAGACACAAAGAAAACACAGAGACTAAATACACAGGGTAACAAGGTTAAACAAGGAATCAGAATCAGAATCTGAAAGGGCTTTATTGGCAAGTACGTTGCACATACAAGGAATTTGTCATAGTGCTGTTGGTGCATGTCACACATTCAAATATAAGAAGGATGAAAAAGAATATAAACGATATAGATATAAACATATACACACAGAAGGGACAGGTGACACAAGGAATCATGAACAGGTGTAACACATCAGAGCGGGGCAGACAATCATACAGGAGGGAAAACACAAGATAGGAAGTAAACAAGACATAACTAGGGAGAAAACAGATACTACAAAATAAAACAGGAAACACTACAACAGCCACTCACAATCGTGACATTTAGCCTACAAACGACAGATATATTTTAATAGACAACAACTGACAGCTGAATAGCCGAGTAAGATTGTTTTAGTTATATGTAGGTGCAAAGATGTCTAGGAGTTTGGTTAGGTTAAAAAAAGAAATCACAATTTAACAATTGGTAAAATGGCATTTCAATCACTATACATTTTAAAATACAGTGTAGCAGGTTCTACAGGATGTCATGGCAAAAGTTGCACACAAGTGTTAAAAAAATGAAAATCTTACATACTGCATGGCAGAATGTTATTGTGTGAGTTTTCAAGTGGCATGGTTATAGCAGCTTGTTTACTTCCTCATACAAACCAGGTTAGTCCAAATTTTGTCACATCTGACTATACTATATAAATGTAGCTGCTTAACTACTCTTTGTTTTTGTTTTGTTTTAAATGTTTTTATGTCTTTCCTACATAATTCCTCTAATCTGGTTTCTCTGTAAATTTATTGTTTTTTTTTCAGGACATACAAAAACACTTCTTATATGGGAGATGAAACACAGCTCCCAGCTTTTTGGCTATGGCAGTGTTTTTAGTGAATCTAATGGCTAGTCTGACTGTTGAACCAGTCCAAGATCTCCTGTTTGTTCTTTTGCTGCCACTTGATGTTAGCCCTGGTCCTCTCCAAGGCCTGCTCAACAGCCAGTGTGGCAGATCCAAACCCTGCTGCTCTGTGCGTCTCCTCAAACTCCACCAGCTTGCAGA
Source organism: Zingel zingel (assembly GCA_023566125.1). Classification (NCBI taxonomy): domain Eukaryota; kingdom Metazoa; phylum Chordata; class Actinopteri; order Perciformes; family Percidae; genus Zingel; species Zingel zingel. Next base: position 34,206,509 of record CM042320.1, on the reverse strand, counting down.
GGAAACATTAGAAACAGTTCAGACAACAGTTTAATTAAAGGAGAATTACGGTCAATTTCAACACGTAACTCTGTTGTTTGTGGTCTGGGAGTGCTGTCAGTAGCGAGAAAAACTAACATAATCGGTGTTGCCTACACCAAGATATGCTACTGCTAGCTTTCACACCCAGGCAGCTGAAACGGGGCGGGTTTTAAATGTGCTTTTAGCCTCTTAACATGTTCAAGATGTCATTACAAGTGCCTTGCCATGTGAACTGATTCCTTCCGAGTGAACACAGTGAATATGACTGCAGTAGATGTGAAAGAAATGCATAAAAGTTCCACCAAAAAACGATGGTCACAAATTGCCGTGGTTAAATACACGCGGTAAAATAAGGCCAAATATCTATTCCAGCATTTCCCATATTCACTCTCGGCATCGCAGCGAGTCCATGAACCAAACTGTCTGTGGTGAGTTCACATGTCTGTAAGAAAAGCAGGATAGCTGAAGTTAATGTTGGTTACACACAGGCTTAGTAGTGACTGACACGGTAACGTGCTGCAGCTGTCCTGCTTTTCTTACAGACGTGAACTCACCACAGACACTGGAATGGATATTTGGCATTATTTTACCACATTTATTTAACCACAGCAATTCTTGACCTTCATTTTTTGGTGGAAAAAATACGTTTTGGAATATTGGATTGTATGAATTCGATAGTCGACTTGCGTGGACTTCACCGGAACTAAACAGGTATGTGCACTGGCTTAACTTTATGCACTTCTATCACATCTACATCTACAATCATATTTACTGTGTTCACTCGGAAGGAATCAGCTCACATGGCAAGGCACTTGTAATGACATCTCGAATTATTATTCAAGATTGACGTGTTGAAATTGAACGGAATTCTCCTTTAATGAGTACATACCTGTTGTAGTTCAGCAGGTGTAGAGAACCTTGCAGTTACCCCACTTATCATAGAGGCAAAGGAGAAAGAGCCAACGCCATATCTGGAAGAAATTTTTTTTACTGAAACAAGAACTGATCCTAATACTGGTTTAAAAAGCAGCTTACCCCTTGTTTTAGCGTAAACAAGCCGGCTTCATGGAGGCGCAATCATAGGCTTTAGCTAAACTGAAGATATGATAGACTTTGGGAGAGCAGAAGATGGCAGAATTGTTTTTTTATTATTAAAAGTGTATAAAACTCTTGGCAATATAATCTCTACTAGACCTAACAATAATGTTTACAAAATACTAGGGCTGTCAAAATTAACACAACAATAACGAGTTAACGCAAATTCTTTTAAACGGCACAAATTCTTTCTTGAACGAATGGCGCATTTTGTGATTTGGACCATGGACCGCTCTGTAGTTTGGAAAATCAGGAAGTGATGCAGCAGTAACTTTGGGTAGATCGCACCCAATAATCGTGTAGACGTCAACACTTGGGCTTCCCTTCCACCAGTGTGATCCGAACTGGGGAGAAATTAACAACATCAGAAACCCAGATTACAGCTTTCCCTGATGTTAGCATGTAGCGTTAAATGTAGCAGTGGAATGACTGTTACAGATTATAGCAGCAAAATCACCACAAAGGTTTCTAAACCAAAAACTACACAATAAAATATCTTTAAACAGGAATTGGATCCGAAATTGGGGAGAAATTATTAACATTGGTAACCAAGAGTGTAAGTAAAATGTAAATTTCCGTCCGTAGGGAGTTGGGTTAGGAACCAGAGGGTTGCTGTATCAAGTCCCTGTATGGACCAAAGTACGGAGTGAGGACTGGTAGCTGGAGAGGTGCCAGTTCACCTCCTGCAAAGGTGCTCTTGAGCAAGGCACCGAACCCCCAACTGCTTGGGGTGCTCCTCCAAGGAGCAGGCCCCTCACTCTAACACCTCCTATTAGCATGTATAGGTCGGTGTTTGGTGTTTTAAGCCCCCAACGTCATCTTCCAGGCAGCGCTACATGGAAGGCACTAGGGCTAGGCAAGGGTTTCAGTTAGGGTTAGGGTTAGTAATTGAGAAAAGTATTTTTTATAATATCTGCACCAAACTTCTTTTGCTTTATAAGAGTCCAGGCCTGAGGGCATCTATATGCCAGTATTGACTCATAGTTATAGTGCTCCCTACAACAGGAAGTTCCAATTGTTATACTTTGATGTGCTCCTCCTAACAGGTTCACCAGATCCATCTATTCAACGCTGCTTGCAGCTTTAGCTTTAGCTTTGTTTTTAAGTTTACTTAAAAATAATTTTACTAAAGTAATTTTAACTGTTTTGCTGGTTCTTTTTACTGTCTTTGGGGCTTTTTTAATTTTTACAATTTTTATCTTGTGAAGCACTTTGTGACTTTGTTCTATTAAATGTGCTATATTAAATAAACTTATTTTCTCACATATAGCTAGACACAAATACACCTTTATGAGTGTAATACTCACTGTGTGAACATGTATTCCCACTGTTCCGTGACAAAGTCCCATGCCAGACTCTGTCCCAATCTGTTGCTGGCGACAGATGTGATGACGGAGGTAGCGTCCTGCTTACGGATCATAGCTGGGTTTAAGGTATAAGACAGATACCTGTGAGAACAGAGAAGACAGGCATGACAGTTGAATTCTTTCCATCATTACATTTTTCCACTGGCTCCTTCCAACTGATTTTTAGATTTTGCTTTTAAGACGGTGCCTTCTTCTTCTTCTTCTTCTTCTTCTTCTTCTTCTTCTTCTTGATGGTAAATTGCAGCCAGGCAGACAATAGGTGGCGGTAATGCTCCGCCCAGCTGCAATTTACCATTAAACAGAAGAAGGCAGTATAGTGGTACTCATCGAAAAAAAAACATTATATATTACATTTGTAAAGTTTGGATTTTCGCGGTTTCAATAGTAACCGCTGCAGTTTCCTCGGCCACCACATCCACAAGTTTGAAAATACATTGATGGTCCCGTACCTTCCGCTCTGTAGCATAGATGGCAACCGTTGAGTGTGGGTAGTGTTCAGTGATCCACACTCAACGTTTTGACCGCTTTGAGTTAAGCATCTGGGTACTCGTAGTGCACTGCATGTGGCCACACTTCGTCAGCGTGAATGCACTATTCACTCAAAACAGCAAGTGTAAGTACAGAAGTGCGTGATTTGAGACACACCACCAAACTGTGTGACATTAGTCAGTAAGTGTGAGTCTGTTGTGTTAGCTCCGCCTACTCTCTCTGGTGGACCAACCACAACTGGGTGATGGAACTGCACTTTGCTTGTGATTTTTCCAGGGAATGTTGCCACAGACAACCAGTTTGTAATACTGGAAATGCAAGGGCTTTCATCAGTGGGCCATGGGCTCAATCACCAGTGTGTTACCTAATTTGGCGATAGATAGCGACTTAACAGACATTTATTTAAATGATAATCTTTGAGATTATTACTTTAAGTTGTATCTATGTCTTTATCCCATTTTGGTTTTTATTACTCATTGTTTTACAGTTTTACTGTAAACTATGCTTTAAATTCTTATTGCAATCAATTTATTTTTTCAAGTTTTGTGTTTAGAAAAGTCAGATATAAATAAAGTTGTTATTATTCTTCTTCTTCTTCTTCTTCTTCTTCTTATTATTATTATTATTATTATTATTATTATTATTATTATTATTATGACTTAGATAACACATGCTTGTATCATACTTGAGGGCATGAGGACTTTCAGTTTTCAACATTACATACATTTTCAACTTCACTATTACATAACAAGGATACACACCTTTCCAGAAGTCTTGTGTTGCTGGTACAGGCCAGTGCCGACATAAGTTTGCTGGCCTCGCTGGCTACAGTAGCTTTTTTGAACTGTGACCAGCCAAACTCCCACTCTGCCTCATCACCTGCTGCCATGGCACTGCAGTACACTGCTGAACGCAGGTTGGGTTCAATCCTGACAAGAGAGTTGGATTTAACAAATTGATTAACTTAAAAAGGGACATGACTAAATGATATATAAAATAGACCAACAAATTGTGTTGAGGGGTCTCCATCCATTGTTTGAACCATTTGGTGGTCAGGTTCTGGCATTCTGTTACTCCAGTCCTGCAGGCCATACGGATGGCGTTCACCTGGTTATACCTGAAGGAAGAGACAAATATGTTAAAATATGATATTTTGCTACATTTTGCAGGATTTTATTATATACAGTAAATAGAGAAACAAAGTTTGAAAGTATGACCAAAGGGCCTTAATTTCAACTGATTTGGGGCGTAATGGTGGTTAAGGGCGTTTTTACAACTCTAGACTGTTTGCTCGGTCCAATCAGTTGATGGGTTTGCAAACTTGGTTGGGTTTCTTTTCACACAGAGAAAGGTTTCTGTGTTTTGGATTATGCATATTTCTAACCATGGTCAAGCTAGACATCTCTTGCATCTGTATGGTCAAACCAGCTCATTTATTTTAAATAATTTTCCAGACATTGCTTCGCGAGTGACGTTACTGCTTCTGCTCACCGAAACTGTCCTGTTCTGCTCTGCTCTGCCTGTGTCTGTCTCCAACTGTTTCGGCAGCTGGTTTGACCACGGAGATGTGAGTGCCAGCTACCGCATTATAAACTGCTACAGTTTACATGCTCAGCCACATCGCAGATTGAAAGTAGACCTGACTACAGGAGCCGTTTAGCTCAAACCTGCGGAGTACATTTTTGTAGTTGGGTCAGATCGAGGTCTGCTCATGTTATCACCACAAACAAATCGTACTATAGCGTTACAGAGTTCCTCTGTCACCAGACAGGTGGCAAAGGAATATCACCCAGGAGACTGAGGTCCGTATGTGAGACACCAAAAAAAGTAATCCACAAAGTAATCTGCCAAACAGCAACAAAAAAACATCACTTTAGTACCCAAGAGAGTGCATGCAACATATATGACTTAATTACTAAACAAGATTTTACTCTGTAAAACCAGTAACAAAAATACCATCCTTAATGTAGCTAAGTGTTGGCTGGCTCCAAAATAATAAATTATTCAGTTAAAGTATGTAATATATTTACTGTATTAAATCCAAAAATGACCACAATATGTCATCAGATATTAAGGAAACATGTTAAGTTGAAATACTATCTTTTCTGACAACAATGCTAATGCCAGTATTTTCTCCTTTGTTTGTGTTTTGCCTGTGTGTTATTATCAACTGCACATTTTGACAGCCAGGCCAGGTTGCCAGATATAACGCAAACCCAGCACGCTACAGCCATGGAAGCAGCAAACAAACAAACGGGATCAACGTGGACAGATTCTACCAGACCTAAAAAACCTCAGTGTTTCTAAACAGTTGCATGAACAGAAACGTAATAAAACTTGGTTAAATATTGGAGATGTATTTGAAAGATGGAGACAGCTTACTGAGTTGGCTAATTTCCTCCTGAACAGGTAAGCATTAAGCTTTAGGCCAATTTATCACGGCTACTAGGGACAGGTATTTTCAGTCATTTCAAAATGTGTGTTGTTTGTCCTCATAATGGAAACATGCAATTTAACTTTGTCAAAACAACCATGTTCAGCGGTCTGTCAGTCTGGTAGAGAGGACAGTGAGTTTGCAATGTTTCTAGCGATTGTATTTTTAAGCCGAGATAAGGTGGCTGTCACCGGCAATTTCCACTAGATGCGGAACGTCTGCGGACTGGCTCGGCTGTGGAACGGCTCCGTGCTCCGCCGTCCGTCAATACCCACCAGGTCCGGATTTGTTGCGGCACGGCTGCGGCCATGACTGACAGCTGTACTCACGAGGACCCACGATATCTCGCGAATTCACGTAGAATAGAACCACAAAACCAACAACAGTTTGTTTCCATCCAGAGGAGTAGAGGGGAAACAACTCTGTGCTGTGTTTTCAAGGTGTAGTGCAGGGAAATATGATCCGCCATGAACACGGTGTATTTTATTTTGAAAATTAACCGGATTTTTATTTTGTTTCTGTGCTCGACTTCCTGTCCCGCACTATCTGCCGTGTGCTGAATTGCTGCGGAGCTCTCCGGCGTCCAGCAAAGATAGAAGCTCAGCATATCTGCTCCGGAGGGCTGTGGACCGCTGGAGCTGGGACGGAGTAGGGACACAGACGTTCCGCAGACCTTCCGCAGTCAGTGGAAATACACACATTGACTTTAATGGAAACCTAATGACTCCATCGACGTTCCGGAGACGTTCCACAGATGTTCCGCATCCAGTGGAAATTGCCGGTCAGTGGGGTACAGAGCTCTGCGTGAGCACTGGCTTTAATGACTGTCAACATAGTCGTCTAGCAACATTGTTGGAAGCTGCGTTCTCAACCTGGCAACCCCTGTGAACTTTGAATCTGGGGAGGAGGGGCAGGGGGAGACGACTCTCTCCAGCATTTTGAATTTGGACTGCAGTAACTATTTTAAACGCTAGCTATCAGTATTACATATTGCACCTTTAACTTTAAACAACAAACCTCAGTAAATACAAATTAATGTGAGATTGTAGATGCCTATGCTTCTCTGTTTTATTTAGCAAACCTGCCAATGACTCCAAAATGCCAGAGGCCAATGACTTTTTTTTTCTTTAGGTAACAGTAAAAGTAGGCTAGCCCTTGTAGACTGTAGCACAGTGGAACCAACTATGCCTGGAAAACATAGTGCTAACTCAAAATGGGACTATTTAATTGATTTTTGAAAAAGCATATTTTTAAAAGGTGTTTTAAAAATTAATTCAAAAGACTAAATTACAAAGTCCATCAAAACAACAAAGCAAAATTGAGGTCAGGGGGCACCATTTAAGGTTTACCAGACAGACAACATTGTGGTAACCAGACAGAAAATAGGGGGACAGGAAAACAGCAGATGCACAGGCCAATGCAATATATTTAATCAGGTCTTTAAAGTATTTTGCCTCATAGAATGATTAAAAACTGGGGTGGCCTCTAGCTCATGTTGGCTGAGTCCTGCAGCGGTGCGGGTTCAAATCCAACCCACTGCCCTTTGCTGTGTATCATCCCCCATCTCTACCAATTCATGCCTATCCACTGTCTCTATGTAATAAAGGGGAAAAAGCCCCAAAAAATAATCTTAAAAAAGAATAATGAAAGCTACAGAACCCCTGAAAGGCAAGGTTAAAAAAGTTCTTTCAGACCTAAAACCTAATTTTATCTCATATGTTAGTGATAAACTTAGGTTTTGTCTACGGATCGTAATATGTATTTAGGATATTTTTCTAATAGTCAATAAAAAAGACATGTTATTGATGCTAAATAGCCCAAAAACTAAAAATTGTAAAAACATGTTTGCCTGTAGTGTCTTCCTGTAATGTACTAATCTTATCAGCACTGATATTATCTTAACCTAAAAGAATAGTAAATAATATAAACATGTGCAAATAGTATAGTATAGAGTATACATACTGTATACATGTAAACTTTTGTTTGATATCCAGGTGAGTATACTCACTGGTCAGTGTGTCTGTCAGGAACACGGGTCCAGTCGGATGTCATGTTTTTGAAGTACAGGAAGAGTGGAGTCACTAGCTTTCTTATATAGTCCTAGAAGTATTACAGAGACATGATTAAAGTATGCTGGTTTATCTACAGAACCTGCTTTGCATCTTAACAGACACCAGAGACCAACCATGGTTGTGTAAATAAACATCAGAGCTTTGCTTTGAAGGATCTAAATCCTACAATACCAAAACTTTGAAAAATCTTTGTCACTGACATACACCGATAATGTATTGTACCTGCATAGGCTGATAGACTTCAGTACGGTCCAGCATGAGGTAGTAATAGTCCAGATTATCCAGAGCAGACTGCCAGGGCATGTATTCTGTCTCCACAGACAGATAGAGAGTTGTGTTCAGAGCAAGAGGAGTGGAGACCATCTGAGCTCTGTAGAGAGAAGAGATGCATGTGTTTAAATGATTTTATATTAAGTTGGTATATTTGTCTCTAAGATTTCTGCCTCTACCCCAATAGAATGGAGGTTAAATTGTTTTTTAATATTTTGTTTTGTAGCTTGATTTTGTACGTTTCGTAATATAATGACGAATACCGCTGTTTTGTGCACTTAGGCCTATCTAGCGTTGCCAGACCTATCTCTACAGCGGTGTCAGTCAAAGAGTAACCGGCAATTTCCACTGGATGCGTAACGGCTGCGGAACGGCTCCAGAAAGTCGACGGAGTCATTAGGTTTCCATTAAAGTCAATGTGTGTATTTCCACTGACTGCGGAACGTCTGCCTCCCTACTTCGTCCCAGCTCCGGCAGGATACGCAGAGCTTCTATTTTTGCCGGATGCCGGAGAGCTCCGCAGCAATTCAGCACACGGCAGACAGGAAGTCCAGCACAGAAACAAAATAAAAATCTGGTTAATTTTCAAAGTAAAATACACCGTGCTCACGGCGGATCATATTTCCCTGCACTACACCTTGAAAACACAGCACAGAGTTGTTTCCCCTCTACTTCTCTGTATGGAAACAAACTGTTGTTGGTTTTGTGGTTCTATTCTACGTGAATTTGCGAGATATTGTGTCTACAGCTGTCAGTCATGGCTGCAGCCGTGCCGCAACAAATCCGGACCTGGTGGGTATTGACGGACGGCAGAGCACGCAGCCGTTCCACAGACGTTCTGCATCCAGTGGAAATCCACAGTAAGGTTTGGCTTAGTCTTGCTTTGCCAGACCTTCCTCCAAAGCGCGCTGAAGGAGAGTCTGGCTACTCCACATAGCATTCGGGGATGGGAGGAAAATGTGCTCTGGTTTAATGGCATTTCTTTAAACCAATCAGAATTGTTATGGGCGGTGCTAAACTTCACACAGAGCCACTGCAAAATAGTTGTGCTATCTTTGGGGGAAAAAAATCGGGAATTGAGCATCAAGCCCTGTTTGTAAACGTAGCTTAACTCTTATGTCATTTAAGGGCATTTTCACACCTGTAGTTGGTGAGTTTGTAAACTTGGAGTGATTTACCCTTGGTTTGGTTTGGTTTCACACCTGGAGAAATCATGGCGTGCTAAAATGTGTCGTTACAAATCACGTAAGAACGTTCACTCCTCTTATTGGTTGGGTGTGTCTGGGGCAGGAGCAAGAAAGTAAATACAGGAACTGTTCTGGACTAGTGCATATTTCTTGCATCTCATGGTCAACCTAGCTCATTTCATTTAAATAATCAGATATTGTTTCGGGAGCATCGTTGCTACGTCTGCTCGGGTCACCGAGCAGACGGTCACTGTCTCCAACTTTAGCGGTAGCTGGTTTGACCGCGGAGATGCAAGTGACGGACGGCGAGCTTGACCGCTGTCTAATTCTGTGAGAGAAACATTGCATGCTGCTCTGCCACATCGCAGATTGCAAAGCACACCTGACTACAGGAGACATTAGCTCAGACCTGCGGAGTACACAGTTGGTGCAGTTCGAGGTCGGATCATGTTCACACCACAAACGAAACGCACCAGAGTTTGTTTGAAAGCTGACAAAGGGCAAGCAAGGAAAACCCAAATCTAAGGGTCAGGCAATAAGGTCTAAAACAGGTGAACATGTAAAAAGAAGGCTGAAAAGCTAGGTAATGGAACTGGGCGATCTGGCAGAGGAACAATTGATCTGGGTCAGTATAGTACATAGTAGGGAAAAGGATTCAGGTGGGGAGATGGGGCAGCAGGGCAGGTGGCAGGATTTTAGGGCACTTTCACACCTGCCTCGTTTAGTTAGGTTGAATCGCACTAGAGTTTGTTTGCCCCCCTAGTGCGGTTTGTTTGGGCAGCCTTCTTTTTACATGTTCGCCTGTTTTGGACCTTATTGCCTGACCCTTAGATTTGGGATGTCCTTGTTGCCATTCGTCAGATTTGTTTGCCTGTGCTGCCTGATCTCCTGTTTTTGACCCCTGCTAACTTTTTTGACTAAGTAAACCGAACTTTCTTTTGACAATGATTGCTCTCTGTGTTGTACTTTTGGGTTCTAGTTTGTTATTTATCCACAGACATTACATAGTCATTGAGGCTGTGGCTCAGAAGGTAGAGGATGTCGTCCCTTTTAATCACAAGGTTGATGGTTCTTGAGTAAGACACTGAACCCAGAGATTCTCCCGATAGGCAGGCCAGCGCCCTGCATGGCAGCTCCAGCCACCATTGGTGTTTGAATGGTTGAACGACAGGCATATTGTAAAGCATTTTGTCCAGTAAGGTAGAAATACGCTATATAAATGCTGTCCATTACAAAAAGACAGTATGCCCTTAAATTTGCTCAGCACATTCATGCTTTCAAAATAATCAGATCTTTTGATTTTACTGATCCAATAGTCTGGATCAATGGAAGTACGTTTCCAGGATAAAAACTGACATGCCTGGATGTCCCTCACCTTCCGCTCTGTGTGTGTTGTCGTTCTCAAAATCCTTTAGCTTCAACAACAAACAACAACTACAAACTTAAAGCAAGTTTTGGAGAAAATTTTGATTGTGCAAGAAGGTAAGCCTGCCTGATTCTTTTGAGGAATTATTGTAAACATTTACAAAGAATAAGTTTACATCGTTTAACTGGGACATTTTGGGACCAATTGGTGGGGATTGCTATAGATAAAGTACACTCTGTGATCATCGCCAGCTAATTTAAATGTCTCATGTTGCTGTACTGTTACTGTTACTGTGTTGTTACTGTAGTTAACAACATTTAATATTTAAATTCCACCGTCTTAACATCAAAAGCTTAATGCCGCCCAAGATGATTGGTTTAAAGAAATGCAAACAACCTAGAGCATTTTTTTCTCCTATCCTAGAATGTGTGTGTGGTGTAGCCATACCTTACTCCATAGTCCTGTAGAGATAGGTCTGGCAATGCAAGACTACGGACCCAATGACCTTTCATCTACTTTAGCCCCATTACTAGTTACACTCTCAATATAGCAACATTTACAATGTGTGTTTTCTGATTTAATTGCTTAGCCCACATATTTCATAACATTTTCCTTTTGTAGGGCAAGTATACTGACGGTAGGCATTCATAGTTATTCACCATGATAACAAATAGTAAGAAGTATGTTTCTTGGTTTTCCATGGGTTCTAACTCATTTACACTAATAAGACCAGGTCTGGAAATGGGATGAAAAACTGCAGCATAACCTCTAAGCAGCTAAACTGACACCCACCTGGCTAAATTGAAAGCATCATCCACAAGCTGGGCTCTGTTTATCACTGGGATAACCTGCACAACAGATTTTTATATGTCAAACAGGATATGAAATACAAACAAGGTTCCACATCTATCAGATAGTAAAATCTGAAACATGTCAGAGCAGCCTCACTATGTACCTGGTGCTCTGAATTAAGCTGAGCGAAGAGGCTTTCCCAGTTTCCATGGTCATAGTTTACCCGGTAATATCCAGTTATATTGACGTTGGCCAGAACCCATAAACTACCTCTCCTCATCTCCAAGTTTACCGCTAAGAAAAAGGGGTAGCAGTAAAACATTAAATAGCTTTAATAAAATATTAATTTAAATACAAATCACTGTAAAATAATGTACAGTATTTTGCAAACAGCTTATGTAACTGACTGACACTGCATCAGTACAATTGCCGTAATTATAAACAAGTTTTATCAGGATTACGTATTACTAGCGATTCTTACACACCTTCTTTTTCCATCAGCCACCAGATATCTCTCTGGACTTCACCGCTCTTCATCCACCTAACAGGAATCAGCCACTCATAGCTAGGGGAGGTAATACATTACAGTTTTATTCATGATTAGGTGGGAGGTTAACAAGAAAGCAAAGAGGAAAACAAGTCAAATACTTATTTCTTATTATTGCCACATATAATAAACTAGCTGTTTTACAACATCTGTGCATTTTGGATTTAAGAATAATGGGAGTTTGAGTCACTGAAAGGGTAATTTAGTTTTTTTTCAACCTGGACCCTATTTTCCAATGTATTGGTGTGTAAGTGACTAATGTGAACAAACATAATCGAAATTGGTCCAGTATTGAACGAGAACGCAGTTACTGGCCACCGCGAACCAAGCTGCAATGTAATCATACAGGGCAAATGTGTATCATCAATTTTGTCCACTAATAATGCAGTTTTGCCACTCCAGAAACCACTTCGAAATAGCTATCACTAAACCCACCAGATTCAATTTAAACAAACAACACTTTTAGCGTGTACATATCCAGCATATCTATCCATGTAAATCGATAAATGATGTGTTTATTTGATCCAATTCAGAGTGGTGATTGTTGGAACAATGGAAAGACGAACCAAGACGGCTTTTGATTTGTTATAATTTGTTTCTGTTTACTTTGAAGTGTGTTGAGTATATTTGTGTTAAGTGTGTATTAAGTGTGTTTTATTTTATGTATTTTTAAAATAGCTGTTTATTTAAATAGAGTCTGTTGGGGTTCGCAATAAACAAAAAGCATGTTACCTTTTAACAAAAAAGGTCGACCTCTGTAGGGATCCCTTCTATAATGTTGTCAGACAGTTAGAACAATAATCTGAGCACGTCAGTGGTAAAAAAGCACTTTTTGTGGATGGAAAATGAAGGTGCGCAATTGCCCAATAACTTACATTGTAGCTTGTTTCGCCCCTGCTGAGTCCGCTTTCAGTGATCTTGCATAATACTGGACCAATTTCAAAGATTGTTGTTCCCATCAGACACTTAACACACAAAATATAGGAAAATAGGTTCCAGGTTGAAAAAAAAAACAAAGTTAACCTTTAAAGTGAATCATACCATGGTCTGGGTGAATACTTGATTCTCAATGGCTGCAGGGTGTCCATAAAAAAGTGTTATATGACACCTACCAAAGGAGTTCCGGTGAAACAGACTGTTTAACGTTCTAAATTGATGCGCTACATTAAAAAAAAGCAACACTGTCTTGTGCCTGGGTGCCTCTTCCTCTGAACACCACAGGATGGCGCTAACACACAAGCTGCAAGAAGTAAGTTACACTGCTCCTCTACTTTGATGCACAGCCAATAAGGTTATCTCTCATCCCGTTCACTGTTCAGGTCGCTACTTCAGGCTGCGGCCGACAGTACACATGGCTGATAATTTGTTTGTGAAAATCGTTATATTGTTTTGGGGACAATGATATGGCTACATAGTTTGCTTGTCTTGTTGTTAAACATACTGTCAAATTATATTTACATACTTTATTCTTTATTTCAGACCCAGGGGGGATCCATATCACAATAAGAAACACACAGAGTAAAACATAACATTACTGATTGTCAACTGTACACAATGTTATTGACTTTGATTCTTGCGAGCATTGGGTTACCTTTCTTGCTCATAGCTGTCTGAGCTGAATAGTTCTACGAGCTGAGGGGATTATATAAATAGCTGCTGTTGCTAAGGGTGGCAAGTCATATCTAAGGCAAGTGACCATGGTACTGTATAAGCAGGTTAATGCCCTTCGAGGTGTCCATTATCAGGTATTAATGATTCACGCCTCGCCATCATCCATTAATACCTGACAATAGACACCTTGTCAGGCATTAACCCTTTCATAACTCATGAGGGAGGCTCACTTTTAAGGAAAATATAATCCCTCCAAATATTTTGTCGTGAAATGCTGTAAGGTTGCATACTTGTAAGGTGATTTGACTGTGACAGAAGACTCTGGATCCAGCAGAAAGTGCTTCTGGGATACCTTTCCTGTGGAAGTGTCTATGGTAACCACAGGGAAGCCCATCTGGAGCACCCAGCGGTTCATGATTTCACATACTGGACAAGGAAGTGCAACATTATTGGCTTTCACTGCCTGTTGATAGAGGTGACAAGAAGCATTTATTTAAACAAAAACATCTAAAAAGTAAAACATTTTAAACACTGCAATGTGTCTAGTTTAGGCTTACTTCTATTACATAAGAAACTCAGAGATTTGGGGTTTGAGTCCACCAGACTTCCACATGCATCAGTCTGATTTAATGGAAGGTTTTGAATGTTTAAGAAGAAGAAGTTACACTTTTAGAGCTGTTAAAAAACAGCAGTAACATTTAAACTATTAAAGCTGCAAGCAGCGTTGGATGGGCCCTCGCTCCTCCATGTGCGCCGGGGTTTCTGGCATACACCACTCCACGTGACCCTGCATTTGTGCGGCCTGTGTGCAGCCTTGGAAATGGTGTATTGCAAATTTACAAAGTAGAGGGGGCGGGCAAACGGTCACCAATGAAAAGGGAACTCTCTACAGAGTTCAGTGATACCTCACACAAGAGTATACCTTGAACGGGTCACCAGTTATGAAAGGGGGCGTGGTTTAAGCATAGGGGGCGGGCCAAACTATGACCATTGACAAAGGAACTCTCTACTGAGTTCAATGATACCTCACACAATAGTCTACATCAAACTGGTCATTAGTTATAAAAAGGGGAGTGGCTAAAGCATATGGGGCGGTTCAAACCATCACCAATCAAAAAATACTCTCTGCTGAGTTAAATGATACCTCACACAAGACTCTACCTTAAACGGTTCAAAGCCATAAAAGGGGGCGCGGCCTGAGTACATGGGCATGGCTAGAGTATAGGCTCAATCTAGTTTACTTCCTGTTGCCACTAGGGGGCACTATGACTTTGAGTCAATTTTGGCTGGTATATGTCCTCAGGGTTAGTATTATGAATCATGAAAAGTTTTGTACACTACAAGTTACAACCACTTCATGTTTTGATGGTGAAAAACACAAAATGGCCACCCCGCCACAGCCATGCCCTATGATGAAAAGTTTTTCTTTTAATAACTTTTCATCTTTATCTTCTTAAGATGGCACAGACCAAATTTGAAGTCGATCGGATGAAATCTCTAGGAGGAGTTTGTTAAAGTACGACATGTGGAAATGGCTGAAATCGCACTACTTTCAAACTTTCAATTCAAAATGGTGGACTTCCTGTTGACTTGACATGCTACATATGTGTACCACGTTTCGTTAGGGGCTCACTTTTTTTATTTAGTAGGGGGCGCTAGTGAGCCATTTTTGTGCGCCTATTCCCGAAACCCTTAAAATACGTACATTTTCACCAGGCTTGATGCGACCGCCAATTTTGGTGAGTTTTTGAGTATGTTAAGCTCCTCAAAAAGGTGATTCATTTGCCGGAAAAATAATTCCGCTCGGGCCCTAATAAGATTACAAGTTGAATGTATCCCCTCAAGCTTTGTGTTTTTTTGTGACAATTTTGCATGGTTCAAAGAGGCTCTGTGTGCAACGGACACCACATTGGACTTCTAGTTAATCTAAAAAAAGTGATTCAAAGGTTGTGGGTTTGAGTTCCACCAGATTCGAACTTTAGATGTACAAAGTAATGACAAAAGGCAGCAGTGAACCTTTAAACTGTAGGATTCCTGTTGAATTAATGACTTAATTAACTTACATTGTGTTAAACTCAGAGATTTGGGGATTATAAAATTACAGGATGAATGAATTCCTTCAAGCTTTGTGTTTTTTTGTGACTATTTTTTCTTGCTCAAAGAGGCTCTGTGGCAGCGTGCAGCGGACACAGCGCGTATTGGACTTCTGCTTAATCTCTAAAGAAGTGATTCAAAAGGTTGTAGGTTTGAGTCCCACCAGAGTCGACCTTTAGATACAGCAATTGATGACAAAAGGCAGCAGTGAACATTTAAATTCAGTTCAGACCAAAGATTTGTTATGAGACGAAACCACTTCGGGTCACATTGGCCCGTTTTAAATTTTTGTTTTATATCAGAAAATATTGCACGTAGAAATAAGCGCTGAAAATGTGTAGAAGAAAAATTTAAAAATTTAAAAACGTTGGAAAAAGCAAAAGCAAACTGTGAAAAACGGCGTCACAAATGTCAGAAAAAAAAGTGTTTTTTTCAAGGTTGAAACGAAGACAACACAAGGGTTGAAAAGTGGCAGCAGTCTGAACTGTCCCAACTCAGCTCGACTTAAGCCAGCTGATGGTGGCACCTGCAACCTAGCTTGTCATGTCGCCACTGGCTGGTTTTAGAATGAAAGGCATGCAACCTGTTTCAACAGCCAATAGGGTCAACTGGTCAAGTCAGTTACAACTAACTGTTTTATATCTATGAGTTACACACTGTCAAATGTTCAAAATGGCAGAGTTTTGGATGGAGGCTCAAGAAGCGCCTGCGGGCACAGTATATGGTTGAGCGAGCTAGAGAGTGACTGAAAAGATGTAGCAACGTTAGAACAAAGCAGTGAATCAGAGAAATAAATCCTTTTAGCCGTTTCATTACTACTAGGAATGCAACTGTAGCATGTATCTCACTATCACTATCCTCATTCATATTTTAAGATGCTACAAATTACATCCAGCTACAAAAAAGCCTGAAAAGTTGGAAGTTAGAACAGAAGTACAGAGAGTTGTTGCTATGGAGTTTATGCAAGTTTCATCACAGATCTTTGGACTGAACTGGGCCTTAAGCTCCCCTCTTTTATTAATATTTGGTGCTGTGTATTTATATTATTTGCATTACATTTGCAGCATCAGGTGAAACAGCGGAGCGAGACTAACTTTTTTGAAACTTTCACCTTCTTAAAGCAACAAAGTAAAATAATAAATACACAACACCCCAATATTAATATACATCGCCCCATTTAAGCTGTCATTCGTAGAATGACATATTCTGTGATCTATGTTGGTGCTACAGCCACTGGGACATCTGCCGGTTATAGCGTATATCAGCCGAAGGAAACTATTAATATTTGAAAAGAATAAAGTCCAATAAACATAAACAAGTCCATATGCTAAATATTAGTCCTAAAGATTTAACAGTCCATATGTCATTATACAAGCAAATAAAAAATGGGATTTGGATATTTACTGGTAAGTGTTTAGAAAAACATGCTAGATCAGTAACCAATAAACCTGGTGTCATGTTTGAAGAATTAGATCATTAATGACCGAATTACACTCATGTGGATGATATTTACCTGACGAAGGTCTGTGACCGAAACGTTGTATTTTTCTAAATAAATTATTGCTTGCGTAATGGTCAGTGTGCAGGACTTTTCTCCTAGCTTTTGATCTGCTACTTTTGATCATATCCTACGCACCTGCCCGACAAAAGAGGTGTGCAAAAAAGCTTTCTTACATTATACAAACAAATAAAAAATGGGATTTGGATATTTACTGGTAAGTGTTTAGAAAAACCTGCTAGATCAGTAACCAATAAACCTGGTGTCATGTTTGAAGAATTAGATCATTAATGACCGAATTACACTCATGTGGATAAAATTTCCAATACTTTTCCTCAGGTGAGTTCTATGTACATGCCCTGAGATGTTTTGAACAGGTTTGTACGCAAATACAATTTTATACCAAAATCAGCACAAAAATAGCACTTCCATCAGCATAAGCATAAACACAACCTGTTACCCCTCCTGGCATAAATTAACACACAGATGCAGGTGCAAAAATTCCATAAAAACTGCATTTGCCCTGGCGCAGGCTTTGCACCGGCAGGAAAACAGTAGCACCACATGTTGCAATTGCAGCTAAATCTAAAAATTATATTACATATTACATTTTTTTTTTAATAAAACATGATGGTAGGATCTTCCCTCTTACCATTTGTAGATGGTGCCACAAGTCATCTCCTACTGTGTTACTGTAGGCAAAGTGTTTGAGGTAACTCTGAAGACAAAATAAATCCATAATCAATTTCCTCATCCTGTCATAATTACTTTTTTCATGTGGCTAAATAATGGGGGATACAGTCATTCATCTCAACACCAAAATGTACATACAGTATTATGTTATTATGCCAACAAAAATACCAACAAACATACATTAAGTCCCTGGACAAAGACTTGTTCTGAGAGGAAATCGGACAGCATCCTCAACACTGCTGCACCCTGAGGAACCACATAAACATAAACAGAGGCAAGGGATCAATCTATCAATCAGTTTACGTATAGCAGAATATATACAATACAATGTACAGTAGTTGAACAATGCTAGTAACCCAGTGATTACTTTCCCAGTTGCTGTAAATTCAGGTTTTCAAAGGTAATTTTCTGGCCTCTGTTGCACCGATGACAGGCAATGTAGACATGTTAATGCTGTAATGTATTATGTAAGAACATTTTGTTCATGTCTGTGTACCTTGCTGTAAGATATGGCATCAAACTGCTCACTGATCTGGCCTGGTAGGATAATACTGTCTTCTTTAGAAGACAGAGGATGAGAGGAGGTCAAGGCATCGACTGCAAACACCCTGTGGACGTCATCAAGTATTATCAAGTCTTTCTGGAGCGAAAAGATAGACAGAAAATGTATTAAGATTTCATATGATGAGCAAAGGTGGTGAAAGAAATGTATGTAGTGTATGTATGTGTGAGATGTATTGTTAAGAGGGCATCAAGTGTCAAGTCCAAGTGCACAGAACATTGTGTTCTCACCAAGTTCCATGCAGGCTCAGCGTGGTCCGCTCCCAGGTAAGACACATATGAAGCAAAGCCCTCGTTCAGCCAGACCTCATTCCACCAGCGCAGGGTCACCAGGTTACCAAACCACTGCACCAGAGAGGACATCATTCCGTTTGTGGATTCATTAATGAGTACAGTAATTGCATCTACAGTATAGATGCAATTCAAAATAAAATTAAAAGAAATTATTTTTACCATGTGTGCTAGTTCATGAGCAATGATGGTGGCAGTGGTCTCCTTATTTCTGTTGGAGGAGGTCACAGGGTCATAGAGAAGGTTGGTTTCTCTGTATGTCACCAAACCCCAGTTCTCCATTGCACCAAAATAGAAGTCTGGCAGAGCGATTTGATCTGTAGAGAACAGGTTAAAGGAACTGAACTTAAAGTCACGCCTGTGAGCAAGTTCAGGCAGTCAACTCGAGCTGCACTGCTGTATACACACGTGACATGCTTCACTCTCCTTATCATTTACCAAACACATCCCCTCAATTTGGCGGTCTAGTTAAGCTGAACAATTTCCACATCTCTGCCTTGTGAATGCTGCTAGTGCCCTGCACCTGAATTGCTGCCTCCTTTCAGCCCCACCACCACCCCAGCATCCACCTGCAGGCTCCAGTCAGGGGGAAGCTACTTTATTATCACTCCCCAATATCTCATGTAAACCCAATCCGCGGGGAGTGATGAGTTCGGATTCTGGCCGCCAAACACAATGTTCTGCTGTTATAATAAACATTTCAAACGTGAGTTGTCTGACTGAAATTACAAAAAAACATTTCCTCACTTCCCTCTAGCTACACAGGGAGAGCAAAGCAGTATTCCAACAACCCTGCCGTTCTGGGATGGCAGCAGGAATCACAGTGAAGCATATCTCAAAATCAAGGTGTTTGGTAATATGAGTAAACAAAACCCATAAAAGCTGGAGTGACATTCCAGCAAAGTTTTAATTCACAATAAAATATGGAACATATTGCCTATTTCATGAGATTTACCTGTCTCTTGAAGAGGGTGAGATATGTTGCAGTAAAGACTTTTTGTTAAAAGTGTAAATGGATGAGAGTTCAGGGAGAGTTGTTATATTTGATAGTAGACGTAGGAAAATCTATGATTTTTTTAAACAATTGCAGTTACAACATCAGATAACCATGAACCAAGATTATAAAAGCAGGCTCACCTGACTTGTTCAGAGGGTAGGAGATGTTATAGTACAACTGGAAGAAGTCCAGTATGGGTCCAGTCACATTGAGGGCATAGTTTGCTTGACCCTGCTCAATGGCTGTCCTGCGAGCCCAGATACGGATCTGTACACACAAAGTTATTAAAAGACTCATAATAAAAATAATCATTGCTTGTAATTGCTGCTACCCTAATCATGACATACATTTTTGTCTCACAATATGAAGCTTTAGCGGAAGTTCAGTAAGTACGACTTTCCCTCTCATTTTTCTTTTTAATGGGAATTCCTGCTAATTTTACAAATGCAATCTACTCTGTCGCCCTACTTACCTAACTTTAGATAAGCATCATTAAAGCACCCCTAGTTTAGGAGCCACTGCATAAGTGATGAAAATTATATATTAGTAATGTCATAGCTACCAGAGTTTCTCCTTGTGTAGCATTGAGGTGTGAGTAGTCAGAGACGACAATGGCCAGTAGATAGGTGGACATTCTCTTGGTGGGCTCAAACTTGGTCTTTGTCACAGCTACTCCATCAATAGTGGTGTTAACAATATCTGAAAAGACACATACACACAGTAAAACAGACTCTATACAACTATATATGTATTTAAATAGCTTTGGGATGTACATTAAAGTAACACATTTCCATTTTGGAAAACTCTTTTTTTTTGGAGAATGCTGTATTATCTGAATAAACTGAACCTGAATCTGCAAATGAAGTTTATACTGCTTGACGTTTGGTCAGACGCATCTTCAAAAGGTAGAGCTCACACATTTCTTTTCCTCCTTGAAGACAAGTGGTGAAGCAACTGGGGTCCACCCTATGCAACACTGATTAAAAAACTGCAGCAGTTTTTGAGAACAGATCGTGCAACCTGCAGTGAAAATGGGCCACAGCTAACATTCCTCAACACCCACTTACTGTTGAATCGGACTGTTTGAAAGCCCCTTTAGTGGCAGATGAAAGCAGTGCCACAGTTGGAGAGCTTTCTGAGGATGACAGACTTAAATGTGTTTTTAATGGAGGAACTGTGACGTTTTGGATAATTGTGCCAACGGATATCCCAACGTCTAACTGTCTGCACTCAAACTACCAGACCTAATAAAGAAAAACAAAGAATGCCAGTTGTCCCACTGAGTCAAGTAAAAAGAGGTAAGAACAAATTCAGACCTATGAGAACTGTCATACTGCTATATAGTATTTAATTAGGCCTATAAGTCAAGTATATGTGTTGTGCAGCGTATGTTTTTGCCTCTTATTGCTGGACTGGTTGGCCACCCCTGACAAAAAAACGCTGCTATAATGCTGGCTCTTCCGTGTCTACCTTTCAATAATCAAATTTATTAATTAATTAAAAGGCATTTTTGCTGACAGTAGATCATATAGACAATATATCGTATTACAGTAACTGAAAGAATTGCACTATGATATGTTTAGGTGACTTAACAAATGTACTTGTTGTATTTCACTAGAAACTTAGTGGTTGAAACATTGGTCTTGTAGTGAAAGATATTTACGAGCCAAATGAAAAGATAATCAGTTGCTTTGAATGCAAGATTTAATGATTTACAAGTATGATCAGTTGGGAGTCTTGTACTTAGAGTTTTGAAACACTGCATCATACTAGTAAACTCTGTTTTGATACATGTAGACTGTACTGACCTCCTTCCATGCCATTGGACAGGGCTACAGTTCCAGGGGGGTGGATTAGAGTTATATAGAAAACAGCTTTCATTGCTGGTTCATCAAAACAGGGAAAGGTCTTTCTTGCATGAGTTGGATGCATCTGAGAAGTGGCAACAATCCTGAAAATGAACAAAAGATTCTGAACACCATGCCTATTACTGTAACACAATGTAGAGATTTGAAATTAGCTCGCCAAAACACATCTAAATATAGATATCGCGGAACACAGAATAGAACTTACTTTCGGATTCCATCTTCTTCATATTCACTCCTGTAAAAGCCAGCCAAGTCATCGGCTAGTTCTCCAGTGAAATTAGTGTACAGCTGATACTTGTGTTTCTGAGTTAATTTACTATTCAGCTGGATAACCAGATACTGGGTCTCAGGCTGCAGCCAGGTAGACTTAATACTGGGAGCAGACCCACTGCCTGGGGAAAAAATAGAATTGATGGGGGGGAAGGGACATGGGAATATGACAAAAAATGTAAATTATTATTAATAACGACAAAGAAAATGTCATTTTAATTTTACTTTGTATTAATGAGTCTTACACATATTCATTACTAGCAGCAACATGTTTTAAGCTGTATTCATCACAGATTCACCATCAACTGCTGTGAACTTGCAGCTTGCTTCGTGCAGCATGAATGCAGTTTTAGATGTGGGACATAAAATCTAGTTTTAAAATTAAAGAGCATATTTTAAAAAAAAATTAAAATTGGTCAAATGTGGAGGCAATACACCTGAATGAGGTGATCCGTTTTCTTCTTTATCCATCCATCCATCCATCCATTTTCTACTCCAAGCTCCCTCCGAATCAGACTTAATTTTCATACATAAAAATGTGTATTTTCCTGGCCCCATTCACCCACCTACCCCCTAAATTGACAGAAATGATGTCATTCAAAACAGGAACAAGCCGAACCAAAGTGAACCAAACTGGGGAAACGCCATCATATGCGAGGAAACACCAGAGGCAAGACACTTAAAACCAAAAGATACTTAAATAAATGAATAAAAACTCTGAACAATGGCTAAAAATTACATAAACTGTAAATTGTTAAAACATAAAATACAGATACATAGATAACTACAATAAAAACAACTATTACAATTAATTATAAAACTAACTAAAACTAACTACATATAAAATAGACCACAAGTAGATCAAACTTGTTTACAGTTTTTCTCGATTGCTTTAGCAGTCAACTCAAACTCCACATTTTTCAAAAATGCTGAAACAGTGGCACTCATTGTCAAAATGACACATTTTGTTTGCAAAAGGCTCTAACCGTGCCTAAACATTTAAAATATGCAGCAAAAGAAAATTTTGCCTTCAAACAACACAACTTGCAAACAAGTGTATGAGCTCTTCCAATCAACCATTACACAGTGGACAACAAAATACAAAATACAGCACTAAGTGCAAATCAGTGCACCATTGCTTGTCATTGTAGCCTACTACTGTATGTAGCTTTCATGCCAGTGACATTTGTTAACAAATTTGCCTTCTTGCAAAGAATTGAATCCAGAATCAGAAATGCTTTGATGCAAATTTTATTGATTCCACTGATCCTTATTTTGAAACTGTGGCTGAAACTGAAATACTGTAAATATTACACAAAATACATGTGAACCAAAATAAAATCTATTAGAGTATAAGAAATTCAGAAAAAAAAAATAAGGGAGGTATGGGTCTATCTAATGTAATTATATAATCTATCATTCGAAATGTCTAGAATGATAAAACACTGGAAGGGGATAGATCAGGAGCTGAGCTGGATCAAAATTGAAAGGGAACTAACTTATTCTAAAGCAGTCTGGAGAAAAATTCATAAGATATATGGTATTTCGCACTTAAGACCTTAACCTTACGCCTCTCTATGGTATAAAAGAAGACATTTTTTTATTGGAATCAATGGCTTGTAAGTGGGATACACAAAATAAGTGACATGTGTGTGGAGGGAGTGTTCATGTCGTTTGCTAATATTATGCAAAAATATAATCTGGAATATAAAGGTCATTTTTGGAAATATTTACAACTAAGAGACTGTATCACAAAGGGTAAATTTAGTCACAACAAGAATGCATTGATGGATGTTTTATATGAGCTGGGTGTGGTGGTACCTGTAGCACCAAGACTGTGTTTGTTAGGGGACCAAACAGAAATGTAAAATATATCTAAATATGAACAAGGGATTTTAAAAGTTGGGATGGTCACAGCTGCTCTTAGAGTATGGAAGAGTACAGTCGCCCCAGATGTTAAAAAATGGATGGAAATGATGTCAGAAGTAGCATCATATGAACGCATGTTGGCTAGAATTAACAACGAAGAAGAACATTTTAGGAGGACTTGGGAACGTATTTTTTTGTAGATAGGACATATGGAAAAATTTGTAGACATGGTACTGAATGTATATTTTGGATGTTTCAAAAAAAAGGAAATGTCGATTTGCAGGAGGCCTTTGTATATGGGGGTGGTTGATGTTGGGGTCAGTGTTTGTTATTGAGTTTGATTGTATGTTTATGTGTGTATGAAGAAACTTTAATGACAAAAAAATAAATAAAAAGAAAATCTATTACAGTAAAGTATAAACATCTATTACTGTAGATTATAAGAAATAGCCACTATTGATACTCAGTCTCTTCTGTCTTAGACCTCTTCCATCCATGTTGGCAAAGAACAACACAGACGCTGCACCTTTAAGGCCTGCAGACTGATTGCTAATTGAAGATTTTTGTGAAGGCGTGTCAAACAGGTGCTTCAGTGATTTCATACTGATGTAGGTAGTTTCTAATAGTTAGGAACAGATGGTTTCTGTTTTGGTTACCATAGCTAAAACAATGGAGTTTGGACTGCTTGAATGACATCCGTGTTAACTGTTCTGCAAAAGGGTGGTGAAAATGTGTCAATCCAATGAGAAAGGTTTAACACATTTGCAAGAGGTGTCTTCTGCTCTGCTGAGACAGTGATGATGAAAACCGAGTTTAAGCAGGTCAAAGCAATCAAGAAAAACTGCAATAGAAGGCATGGCTAAAAAGGTTGGTTTTAAGTTTGCCCTTAAAAATATCAACACTCTTGCCAACCCTCAGTTCCTCAGGCAGGCTATTCTATAGACGTGGAGCATAGTAATAAAAGGTTGCCTCACCATGAGTTATCATACAGACTTTTGGGACTATTAAAAGACCACTGCCAGAAGCCCTGAGGGCTCGATAGGGTCCAGTAAAAGCACATTTTGATAAATAACTAGAGCTAAAACCGTTAAGAGCTTTATAAACCAATAAAAGGACCTTCAAATCAATTCTGAAGCACACGGGTAGCCACTAGCCAGGATGTCCTCAATTTATCTCAAAGGGTGAGCCCAGCCACCCTACAGAGGAATGACCTTCTTGACTATATATACTGTATGTTTTCCTTGAGCATTGAGTATGTGTGTGTGTGTGTGTGTGTGTTTGTGTATGTGTGTGTGTGTGTCTGCGTGTACTGTACCTGAAGCGGTGAGCCTTGCAATGTGCATGTTGTCCAGCTTGGTGTAATTGAGTTTGTTGGAGTGGATTAGGATCAGATTTGTTTCTTTCACACACTCAAATTCCATAGTGCATTGGCCTGGCGAATGCATGGAAATAGCAGACATTAAAAGAGGAATTATTTAATTATACATAACACACTTTTTCATGGCTTTTTAACATAAATGTGTCCCTGGTGTGTCTAGAGACCCCCAAAGTGTGAGAAAAGACCATCCTTTCTCTTTTCTTCCTGCTCCATCTATCAGAAAATGTGTGTAATGACGAGCTAGTCCGATATAAAGCTGGATATGACGTCCTATGGGGTTGTTTTGCCATAGAACCACCTCCAGCTAGGTTACAGTTCTTGGTATTCATTTCAATTTTATTTATAGTATCAAATCATAACAAGAGTTATCTCAAGACACTTTACAGATGGAGTAGGTCTAGACCACACTCTATAATATACAAGGACCCAACAATTCTAGTAATTCCCCCAAGGGCAATTGTGACAATGGCGAGAAAAAAACTCCATTTTAGGAAGAAACCTCGGAAAGACCAGGCTCTTGGTAGGCGGTGTCTGAAGGTGCCGGTTGGGGATGTGATGAATAGTGGCAATAACAGTCACAATAAAAGATAATGGAACAGTGACTAGAAATAGAAGTTGTAGTAGTTCATGGCATAGCAGGGCACTGCAGGGCGTTACAGGACGTAGCAGGGCACAGAAGAGCATAGCAGAGCGTAGCAGGGTGTAACAGGGCATAGCAGGGCGTGCAGCAGGACCACGGCGACAGCTGCAACCATGATTTTGGTGCAACCCTAATCCAAGGAAACATGCTGGGTGGAAAAAAAACCTCTGTGGAATAAGCTCCCCTGAGCTAGGTTAGTAACAAGCATTTCTGCGACATGGATGCACACAAATTGAAAGAGAGAGAAGAGAGAAGCTCAGTGTGTCAAAGGAAGTCCCCCAGCAGTCTAAAACTATAACAGCATAATTAAGAGAGACAGGTTAAGGAGAGGCGCCTGGTCGGGCTAGAACTCTCCCCAAATGGATCAGGCTGTACTGGCCTGCCTCCCTCTACTTTTATTATATTATTGATTATATGGTAGATGAATCTGACGACTATGACGAGGAAGTAGGTGGGCCCAGACTGTGAGCTGGTTCCACAGGAGAGGAGCCTGATAGTTGAAGGCTCTGGCTTCCATTCTACTTTTAGAGACCCTAGGAACTACAAGTAACTCTGCATTCTGGAAGCGCAGTGCTCTAGTGGGACAATAAGGTACTATGAGCTCTTCAAGATATGAAGATGCTTGACCATTTAGAGCTTTGTAGGTCAAAAGAAGGATTTTGGCAATGTTTCGAAGGTGAAAAAAGGCTGTTCTTGAGGTTTGTTTTAAGTGGACGTTAAAGGATATATCCTGATCAAAAATAACTAGAGTTCTGACAGTACTGCTGGAAGCCAGGGCAATACCATCCAGAGTAGCTATATCTTTGGATAATGAGGTTTGGAGGTGTTTAGGGCCCAGCACAATAACTTCAGTTTTGTCTGAGTTTAATATCAGAAAATTGTAGGTCATCCATGATTTTATATCTTTGATGCATGCTTGAAGTTTGGCTAACTGACTGGTTTTGTCTGGCTTAATTGATATGTATAATTAGGTTTCGTCTGCGTAACAATGAAAGTTAATTGAGTGTTTCCTAATAATATTGCCTAGAGGAAGCATATATAAGGTGAATAGAATTAGTCCAAACACTGAGCCTTGTGGAACGCCATGGATAACTTTAAAGTGCCTGGAGGAATCTTTAACATTAACAAATTGAGATCGATCAGATAAATAGGACTTAAACCAGCTTAGTGCGATTCCTTTAATGCCAACTAAGTGTTCCAGTCTCTGTAACAGGATGGTATGGTCAATAGCGTTGAATGCAGCGCTAACATCTAGTAAGACAAGTACGGAGACAAGTCTTTTGTATGAAGCAGTTAGAAGGTTGTTAGTAATTTTCACCAGTGCCGTCTCTGTGCTATGATGCATTAGATCTTAGATCGGGCCCAAAAAATCAAGCCCGACCTGAGCCCGTGCACGTTGTGTCCGAGCCCGGCCCGGCCCGACACATTAACTGTAATTATGAGCCCTGACATTTTTTTAAATACGTGGGCCGTTATAACTGACGTTATCAACTACAATTCTGAGTTGTTTTAACTGCAGAAATCTGGTTAGACGGGTTATGCTTGGAGAAGTAACAAAAGAGGACATTGAAGGCTGACTATCATCTTTTCTGCCATGGCAAGCCTGCTTCATGTGTCTGTTAATCGTCTCCTTTTTTTTTCTGTCATAGGCGAGCAGCGTACCGCACTTAATGCACTTGACAAAGCCAACATATATGTTGTCACTGCCCACGACTTGTTTAAAATGGTTCCATACCTCTGACTTTCCTCCAAACTTGCTCAAAGGTAGGCTAATTCTCCTTTTTTTCTTTACATCTTCAAGCTCCATGTTGCACTTAAGCTACACCATACAGCCCAGCAGGCACGGTGTGATGCGTGCGAATGGAGAGGACGCTGCGCATGATTATGGCATAGCTTTTCCCCACCCAATTAGGCTAATAAAGTAATGTTTAAAAAAACACAAATACTTGATCAAGGGCCTGGCCCGGCCTGAGGATAGTGGCGGAAAATGTTGGGATCATCTCTCTATTATCTCTTTATCAGGATTCATAGTATCCAGAATACTATGCATCCTGATAAAGTTCCCTTGGCCTTTGGAATTAAAATAGCCCCACATCATCACATATCCTTCACCATACCTAGAGATTGGCATGTTTTTATGTCTGTTAGCCTAATAGCTGGTCTGATTTGCATTGAGAGACGATTTTATGGAAAGTACCCCATGCCAATCTCTAGGTATGGTGAAGGGTATGTGATGATGTGGGGCTATTTTAATTCCAAAGGCCAAGGGAACTTTATCAGGATGCATAGTATCCTGGATCCATGAAATAACTGGCCTTTAAAAATAAAAATCTCTTATGCACACTGTATTTTAAGGAAGAACATTTATTTATTCACGATACATTATTCATTCACAAAGAAAATTGATGTCCTTAAAGGTTGGATTTTTCCTCATTTTTTTAATTAAGGCATTAAGATCAATTTCCAAAAGATGTTTTTTTTTATTCCTCTTTTTAGTCAAATTTAGCATGGGTGTAGTCATTTATGCTGAGCACTGTATGTTGTTGGCTGCAATAACCAACAGAAAAGCTTTTATGTACTTTTATTTTTTAAGGTTATGTGGGACTTTTGACTGTAATGTCCCCCCAACAATTTAAAAACTCCAGACTTCTTAACTTGGGTCAGTACACAGCAGGGGTGTTCCCGACTTTGAATTTATTTAACATTAAGAGACATGAAAACTATTTGTATGTTTCACCAACAGGTGTAGGTGTGTGTGTGTGTGTGTGTGTGTGTGTGTGTGTGTGTGTGTGTGTGTGTGTGTGTGTGTGTGTGTGTGTGTGTGTGTGTGTGGTGTGTAACGGAGTGGACTCAGTGGAGATTGATAGACAGACAGAACAGAGTGACCCTGCTGCAGAGTTAAGGATGTACAGCTGCTGTATAAGTCACACTGTTTTCTTTTGCCAGGAAAAGCTCCAATTGACAAATTTGTGAATGAATTCCTAACAATATATTCACTACAGCAGCAGCTGCAGTACTAATGAAGTAGTTAATCATTTACTCTGCAGCATTGCACAGAAAATGAACAAGAGCTGTTATAAATGGGAAGCACCATTAATCACCTGTAAAAATGTAGAGGCCAGTGTATGGGTCGCAGCTGAGACGAGGCCACAGGGTGATGTTGTAGTAGTCAGGAACCAAAGCATTGGAGAGACGGTAGCTGAGGGGAATAAACACTAAGATCACTCAACTAAATAAAATAATGCATTCACTATGTTCATTCAGGGATTAATATCATAACGCTAAAGTAGCACTGCAGGAAATTAAAGAGATGAGAAGCAGGTCACATTGTAATTAACTGTCATCATTATAACACATCTGGAGATTCTCAAATTACATGGGACTGCATTCATAATGTTTTATGTTTCACAACAGTATGGTTAAAGTATTATTGATTAAGAATAAATATTGATATATTGTCAAGCCCCAGAATGTCTTTATTCACATTTACAAAATTCATAACCTATTAAAAAAATCATTTGGAATCATTTGACCTTTCAAAACAACCCACATGAGCATTTTCCAATAAAGATTGTCATCATGGGTTTAAAATAACTCTTAGGTTAGGAAATTGTTGTGTTCTGGGTAAAAAGAAGACAACACTGACTGTTGGTAGTGCACGGAATGCAAACTTTAGTCTGCGAAATCCAAGTCACATGCTTTTTGCTATAACAACATCATGCAGTTTCCACTTTGCAACCCACAAGCAACAGTCATAATTCATACAACCATAATGTTGTGTCATTTATCTCACAAGTTTGATCGTGGGATCATATGGACATCATTTGTGTTTACTTTGCGTTAAGGCCTTTACACACTGGGGGGTGTGACTAATGAACGTCACAAAAATGCAAAATACTTGCCTGTGAATATTTTTAACCAGAATATTCACAGGCAAGTATTTTGCATTTTTGTTAATAATTATTTTGGTTAAAAATATTCACACAGGCAGCAATTCTAATTTGCAACAGTTGTTTGATTAAAGTTTCGAAAATTAGCGGCAGCAAACTATCGCACATTAGGCGCATCTAACGACAGAGACATAGTGTTTACCAGGCAAGGATTTAATAATTGAAAAACTGCATTAGAGAAAGAAAAGGGATTTAGCAAACACATATCTAGCCATTGTCATTTAAAGAGTGCTGTAGCATGGTCTCAAATGCAACAAAGGGAGACAACTGGGGAATCTATTGCAAACCTCCTGGGGCCCACACAAAAAAATGTACATAACCTCAAAAGCATTGCAGAAGTATGTGAAGTTCTTAGTTTCCTCATCGTGGCAGCCTGGAAAGGGCACATAGTGATGTTATTGATGATGAGCAGGATTTCTCTACTGGTCTCTTTCTAAAACTTGAATGGCAATGACCACAAACTTAAAGCTTTAGTGCATAACTTTTTGATATTAATAAACGTCCGTTACGTTCAAGCCATTGCCAGATTAGTTGTTACAAAGCTAATTAAGACTATCAGCTCCACACAACACACTCTGTATTTCTCAGTATGGCTATGTTCAGAAGATTGTGGCGTCCGGTGACTTTCCAGCGCAGAAACTCGAGTGACGATAATTACTATATATATTTTTTTTATTTTTTATTTTTTTAAGTTTTGTTGTCATTACTTAGAATTCCTCATGGGGGCGGCAGAAACTATGTACTATAACTTTAATGAAATCACAAAGTTTTCCTCAAAATGACAAATAACTGACAAACTAGCAAAATTATTTATTAAATTAGATCAAACAAAAATATAATAATGCAGATTATGTAGGGTTTCACATTAAAAGTGATGGAACTAGAGACATATGCAATTCAGAAAATCTTTCCATCGTGATAAGGTTTGTGTGTAATGGTATTTCCGAGGAACACCTGATTGGTCTGCTTGATCTTAGTCAGCTGGATGTAGAATTTCAAATTCTAAAACATCTTTCGTACTCAGGCTATTGTACAGACTACATCATCAGTCGATGGAGCCACAGTTATTGGTGAGATAAGAGGTGGGCGCCAGGCCTTGATAGGGACAGGGAAGGATATTCCCTATATCCATTGCTCTAATCATTAGCTGCACTTAGCAGTGGTCCATGCAATGCAGGCAGAGCCATGTGCTATCATGTGCTATCAGGATCACTATACTCTACTATATTTATTTTTTTCCAACATCATTATGTGTCACAAAACTATAGTCCCCAAGGTCCCCTTCCTTAAAATCCTGCTGGAGACATGGTGGACATGTAACCATGGTCTTGTGGGAAATTAGGATGCTATCCTCTGTATCCTTTCAGAGGTTTCGGAGGACAGTGCAGTAGCAGTGGATATCTGCAAAGAGGCATCGGGTTTGTTGAAGCCTCATTTCTTTGAAAATAAGAAGATTCCTCCTGAAAGTGCTAGGTAGCTTGAAGCCTGCAAATGCTATTCTGCAAGCTCTTTTGGTTGACCGGTGCTGTGCTGGAGAGGTAGTCAGTGCATCTCTGCAGGTCCTATGGGGAGATGAGAGATGATGGCCCGTTGACAAATTTGAGATAGACAACCCTGCTCCAGCAGCTAAAAGAAATATGAGCTCACAGCTCACCGGCAGTGCTGTTCTATTCAATGTAGGTCACACCAGAACCTCTAAGATATCAAGCCAAGCTCTAAAGAGAGCTTCTCAATATTCTGGACATAGCCATTGTGGAGATGAAGACCAGGCAACCTTGACCACATGAAGGCAGTGAATTGCTATCTTCCTCAATCTTCATCTTTTCTAGATGTTGCCTCATTGAACCCCCTGCAGAAGCTGGCAAGTACTGCCTGCAGTGAAAGCCTTTCTATTGAAAGTTGTGTTGCCGAAGCCATGTTAGAAAAGAAAAAAATTTAAGTTTTAATTTCTACCTGATTCCTTTATACAGGCAGAAATGAAAACTTTTTAAGCCTGTTCCTGTGAGAAAATCTAAGAAGTGGATCAGTGAAGCTGTAGCCGATCTTTGGCTGTGGTTAAACTGTACATACTAGGATGTTTTCAGGACTGCAACCAACAGCCTGGATGACATCATACATCAGCTTCTGTGCAGACAGCTCCGGTTCACAGACATACTCAGACAGCTAAGGGCGCTGACACACAGAGCTGATTATCGGCCGTCAGACCATCTGGCGAGGTCGGTGACTTGAATCTGTTCGGTGTGTTCCGTGCCGTCAGACGTCAGAGGAGCCGTCGGCCTTCATTTTGGCCGACCCGACATGTTCAGTCGGAGACAGGGCAGTCGGGACTCACCCGGAAATGGCGAGCGGATGAGCCTCTCAAAATCTGAAAAAAATCTTTTAAACTGACCTTTGTCGATCTGAAATGAAGACAGATTCAGCAACTGCATGGCCTATTTCTCGCTTAAAATGTTTTTGGTGAACTATTTTAGTACAATATGAGATCGTATTCTGAACAAGCCGCCATTACAGTCTGGCTGTGAATTTCCGGAGAAAAAAGATCCACGTGACGCGTTCGTCCTCTCAGCTGCCGGTTTTCATTTTCTGGGAAACAATACAGAGAAGCGCCGCCTGCTGCTATGGAGACGTATTACATTTCGCACACTCAAGTTGGCGTCGCCTCAGTGTGTTTTGAGGCATTTTTTTGGACCTCGGGGACCCGACTGATCAGTCCGACTGCCTTTTCTGCCGACGGTCGGCCGTCTGGTTGGTGTGTCAGGGCCTTTTGGTTGCTGAAGTAAGAGGCGTTTAGGAGATGAGAGATGCTAAAAGAGGAACTCCAACAACAGTTCTTAGCCAATACTCTTCTTCTGTCTGGAGGGGCCTCAGACAGATCACCAACTACAAATCAAAGGCCACCCCATTCCATCAACAACCTGCACTGGCAAACGACCTCAACAACTTCTTCTGTAATTTTGAAAAACAATGGAATAGTCCTTGTACCATCCCCCTTGACTCCATTCACCAGCTCCAGCCATCCAGCCCCACTTCCCCTATTAGTATTTCTCAGTATGGCTATGTTCAGAAGATTGTGTCTTCCGGTGACTTTTCAGCGCAGAAATTCGAGAGAAGATAATTACCTCTTCTGAAGAGTCAATCATGTTTTTTTAATCCTCCATGTCCTCCTTGGCTACTAGCAATTGTGTGGAGGAGGGATGGGGGCCTGTGCGCGATCACAGAAGGCTTGTATCACGTGGAAGCACCAATAGTGTTGTTGTCGTCACTTAGAATTCCTCATATGGGGAGACAGAAACTACGCACTATAGCTTTAAGTGTAATGTTTTCTACAGTATTTTAAAAAAAAAAATCTATTGTTCACTAAATTGTTAGTTACATCAAATATACAGTAGTTGTGTTGTGGTCCGTAGCTGACTTGTGATCTGAATCTCTGACTCTGATTTCTTTTACAGAGATAAAGTAGGCTGCCGAAAAAGGTCACGTTGGGTACTGGTACCAAAGTTTAGGTACCGATACGGTAAGGTCAAAGGTTGATCAGGAAAACTGAGTACTCAACTTGAAGGTAAGTTGCTTAAATGTTATGAGTTGTTTAAATGTTATTTTTAGGGCTGTCAGCATTAATGCGTTAATCATGATGCGATTAATGGCCGAGCATAATGTGTTAATTGTTTTTAATCGCATTAATCACATGCCATTTATTAATTTATTTTACACTTAACGCGGCTTCTCGTCGTGCCTAACAACGCCCCTTAGCTGTTGTAAAATCACTAGAATCTAGCTAGGCTACTATTTTGACCCTTTACCGCACCATTGTATTGTGTAAATCCAAATTAAAATATCACCGAAGCACGTCAAGCTTGAGATACCACCTACGAGCTAAGCATAGTAGTACAGTTAACGTGACTCAGGTTGATGCTAGCGGGCTCAGGCAAAGCAGTATTTTGGAGAGTGCTACTTGCTGACCTGTGGATGAAACCAAATCCCAAAAAATTACTACAGCTCTTGTAAAATGGGTGGCAACTAACTGCAGACCTGTCAGCATCGTAGAAGACTTGGGTCTTAAAGACTACGGTTGGCATGTTCTGAATTGTACAATAATGACAGATTCACACATTTTTCTTTTGTTTACAGTAAATAAATAATAAACAAATAAAAATCTTAAAGTCAAGTTCGTAAAGCAACTTTCTTTGCATTCATTTGATTCCCAATCAAGATACACTGTTAAGAATTGCTTTCCATTGTCAATATGTACTTAAAAACAGTTCTGAAATGGAAAATAATAGAATTTTAATGATGTGATAAAACATGCGATTAATCGTGATTAACTGTAGAAATTAAGCGAATAATCGCTATTACGAAAAAATGTATCGTTTGACAGCCCTAGTTATTTTGTTATCCCCAATTGTTCTGTACCTCTAAGTAATACGTTTGAGAACCAATGGTTTAGGCGCAACGTCATTGGTTGATTGACCGAGTGCTTCACAGGAGAAATTGTCAAAAATAAGACCTAATAACAGTAAAGTGAACATGCAAAAAAGAAATAAAGTAACAATGGAAATAATGGAAATAAAAATTTGAAAACTTAAAATTAAAAACAGAAGACAAAAGCCAGTTTACAAATAAAATTACAAACAAAAGACAAAAGACAATTTGAATTGGTGAGTCTTCAGCTGCTTTTTAATGCGTCAACAGAGAACCACAGATCGCATTCGTGTCAAACTTTTTCCAGAACCAATGTCCTTACCTGTCCCAAGGAGCTGTGACATCATCTCCTCCTGTCAGGGCAATAGTCCACAACGTGACAATGGTTGCTATGGAGACCAGGGCTAAGACCACGGACAGAATGCACAGCCTGCTAACTCTGAAGCTTTTCCCCATGGCCTTATAAACAGCAGATAAGTCGCACAGTTAAATCTAAACTGAATAACTGAGAGGAAAGCAGAACTTTGACTAAAACTATTCCGTCACCCTTTAGTGTCCCTTAAAATACTGTTATAATGTAAATGGTAAATGGTCTGATTAAAACTAAGTACGTCTGGTTTGCGGAGTCTCAGATCGCATGCAGAATGATCAACAAAAGTGAATGCATTTAACTGCTGACCTCCTCTCCCTCTCTCTCAATTGACATTAATAGATGATATATTGGACTGAACAGCTCTCATGGGAATGTTGGAAGAATGTAGGAATGCGCAGAAGTGAGTGATAAGAATGATGAGTTATCTACAATAATGTTTTAGTGGGTGTTCATAAAACACTGCATGTCTGCTGAGAATTCACACATGTATGACGCAAAGACTTTATTGTCTTTATCTCAGTGTTTATAGTCAAACCTTTAAACTGTCTGTTAGCAATTTCAGAAAACTAACACACATACTGTGAGGTCTTCTGGAGTATCATACTAGGTGGCAGCTTCATTCAAAGAAGGTTTTCTTCATGTTGTGCTGTATCGTAAACTATAAAGGATTTCTACTCTTTCTAAAACATATGTACATTTTTTATGTTTCTGCTGTTGTGGCCATGAAGGCAGGTATACTGATAGATGCTGGGCGACAGAATTTTTTGGGTGCGGGTGCTTTTCACTTTTTCTTACCACAAATTATCTTTAGACTAGGTCAAAACCTACTATGAGCTAGGCTGTGTATGCTCAATGTGCTAACTTGTGGCCAAATTGTTACATTGATACAAAGATTTTTATTGAATGCAGTACAAAAGTCATTTTCTATGATGAAATTTTAAAATGGTTGTTTTCAAACTTGAAACTTACTGTCATAACCTGGCTCACGAGCCATGACAAAAGATATGATATACACAATTTGCAACTAAAATGTATAAAATTTGTTTACTGAATATACAGGAAAATCATAGTGATGTTATGAGGAATGTTAATCAATGGTATCAGTGTGTCAGCAGCAGATGGATGAGTGGTAAGATGATGAGTGAAGTGTGAAAACAGAACCATGGTGCCGGGAGGGTGGCTCTGCAAAATGGTCTTGAACTTGTTTTGAAACATTTGCACCCACGAATAAAGGAAAATGCCAAATATAACATTAAATTAAGTTAACTAACTGTTCACTACAGTAATGTCAGCTATTTAAATTAGCTGGATACATGGTTAAACGTAATTTGCTCTTACCAGCAAATTGCCGTGTGTAACGTTACTTTGTCCACAGCCATCCTGCCACAATTGGTTCCAAAACGCCCCAGTTAGATAGCAAATGCCGTAATGTTAAACATATTCTTTGTAAATCTTTACAATCATTCCCTGAAAGAACCAAGCAGACCCGCCTCATAGCCAATCCAAATTTTCTTTAAAACATGTCATTTTCAGTGTGTAGCTTGCTAACTCAAAGTTTGTTTTTGTTTCCCGGAAAGAAGGAAGTTGAGACTGGCACAACACAGAATGGAAGGTGAGGGACATCTGGCAGCACAGAATGTAATTATCCTGGAAATGTACTGTTGTTGATCCAAACTTTAAGACAACTGATCAAGGTGATAGATCCTGTAGCTGTAGAGTTTATGCTGAGGCACGTGAGCCTAAGTACTAAATGATTATTTAATCTTTTAACAATATGATCGTTATTTTTCATGTGAAAGGATGATATATATTAAAGGTTGTTTCATACATTTGTATGATTGAATTTGTTCTCATTCAAATACAGAGGAATGAAGGGATGGATGGCCCAGGCAGTTGCCTACCTTGCCTAATGGTGAAGTCTGCTCTTGGTGTTTTTTTCTGTGAATCGGAGTGTATTTCACCGGTGTGACGCAAATATGTTGTGGCAGGTGTGTTGCTCAGGACCCAAGGAATTGCAATGTTAAGTGTAAAATTGTTTGGATGAGTGGTTTTAGAGAAAGCTGCAAGCAACAATGCATGCATGTTTTCAACAGGCACTGCACTAGTTGGCTTTAAATCGTCGCCATTTATTCATGATACGCTGAAACAAATTGGCTGCAACCATTCCGACGTGAACTTTTGGGTCATTTTAAACCCTTCTAGATTTCCCTTTAACACTTCAATTTCTGATAAATGTCTATAAGTGAAGCATTTCCCTTCATCTAGTTATTTCAGTCACTGTACATCAAAAATATTATGCATTATGTAATTGGTTTGATAATGACCGACAGTCAGATAAATATAAAGATATGATATAAGCAGTACACAATAATGACTAGATACAGGAACCATAATATACTGTACCAGAAATACTGTATTTTCAGACAAACGGAGCACAGCAGTATACATTTTTAACAAATGTGTTTATTTTCCTTTCCAGAAAAAGAGTAGAATCATTGCCTTCAAATAAAATGGTAGCAATATCCAGTGGACAAAGATAATGTAAGCATTTTGTTTTTTAAATGTGCACATATTTACATATATCCAGTTTACAAAGTTTTACATGAAGATTTTGGTATGCATTAGCTGTAAAACAAATTAAATGTTTGGATGTATTATGTATGACCACAGCTATAATTGCTATATGGATCTAAACTATGGCTGTAGGAACAAATTCCAGAAGTTGAATATAGTTCAAATAGTAAAAAGAAAATCAATAACAATCGATTGCTTAAGTTACTATACAAATGTGTATTTTTTATAAATTAATTAAAGTAATATAAAGTATAAAACAAATAACATCCTTTCCTAAGTCCTATTTGGCCCTTTGTCTAACTTAGAGTATAAACATGTACTGTGTAATTAGTACTTCTACTTTCAACGATTCAGAATAAACCTCAAGTCCCTTTTCAGTTCAACCAAACAGAGGTACAACAAAGGCTCAGCAAGCAAATTTGGGTCCCATGAATTTTTTGCAGATGTGACAATTTTGCAGATGTAAATGATTTTTCAGGACCATACAAACAAGCAGAGCTAGAGTACATTTGATTTTAAATGAACTTGCGTGAAATCTCCTTCTCCAAGCAAGATTTATTTTGATCAAAAAATGAACCTTTTAAATTGCCCGAAGTACACAGAGCTAGTACAAGGCTTAGTTAGCCTTTCCTTCCATTTCGAACCAATCCAGAACATTCTGCTTGTTCTCTGTGATCCATTTTATGTTGCTCATGGTTCTCTCAATGGACTGATCCACTGCCAGGGTCCCAGAGCCGAATCCAGTCTCAGAATTATCGGCCTTAAACTGTTTCAGCTGTCGAAACAAACAAAACATAAAATGAGCGTGTTGTTTAGGGAGGTGATGCAACCATTTCAAGTCAGGCAGGGAACATCAAAAAGTGCGGTTGTTAGTCATCTTAAACCCCAGACATAAGACAGATTCAAATAACTATTAGGCTACTACGTTTTGGTTTTCAAGCAGAGTTTTGAGCCAAAAGTGATGGTTTTAGCTCCAGTAGAAGAACTAATCTCAGTTTAAAGTAACATGCCCAAACCGCATACCTCATCAAAATTCTCGTATACTGAGCATGTGGGGTAAACAGGAGGCAGCACGTATACTCCGCCTGTTGCTGATAGTTGCCATGGTAACGTTAGTAGCCAAGTCTCAAGAACGAGACGTGATGACTCAATCAGGCGGCGAAACATTGGCGTCAGTGTTGGTGTTGCTAAAGGTCTCCGTTTGCGGCCGTTGAGACTGCAACAGAATCCCGGAGATTCCAGACCAAAACGGGGTCAGAAGTGTTTTCAAATTTCTCCGGTTTAGAGGCTCTGACATTCCAGAGCAGTGTGAACGCGAGGTGTATACACAGCAAATTATATTCGTTTTTAAACCAAAACGTAGAAATGTAAATGTAGCCTAAGACTTTAAGACACAATTTTACATACTTGAAACATGACTTGATTTAGGGACAGTTTAGAAATGATTGTATTAATAAAATCAATCCAAAATGTATTTATTTCATCAGTGGCTTCTCTGGGGACTTTAGCATGTTTTATATTATTGCCCCACATCGGATTCCAAATAGTAAATCTTTATATGAATTAGATCTGATGGTGTGTCCTGAGATCAGGGGCCTTTCTCAAGCTGCGTTCTTGTCTATACTTGTGTTCTGATCCTTGTGTCCTTGTGTCCCTGTGGCTAAAGTACTGGCCCAATACACAAATTCGCATTTCGCCAATAACAGTTAAAATTACCGGAAATGTTCTTGACAATACCATTTTACTGAGGATAAACTTGTGTGACAATTTTTACAATTTGCATCTGCCAATTCACCACTAAATTCACTTCTGAGATCTTTTATGCAAGAAATCAACTGTGTAGATTTTGAATATACAATAAGCAGTTTTACGAAAATCGATAGTGAATTAAAAAGTTTCTCCCAATTTGCTTCGGAATATAGAAGCTCCACAACCAGCTATAGTGCCTGCCAGTGCTGCTGGTTAGTCACACTCACAGACCCAGACTGTCAGCTGGTTGGAGCTCTGTCAGGACAACAGACTCGTAGATAGAAGGCTTTTATTTCCCTGTTGATGGATCATTTGTTTAAATAACACAACCCAAGTGTCCATTATTAGATTAATGAGAACCTTTGGTAATCTGCATTTTGGGAGTTAAAAAGCTCCGCAAGCAGATGAGCTCGCCAGCCGGATAGTCACGCTCCGAGAACGACTAACGTTACAGGGCAACGGCCATTAGCGAGGCTAGAGGCGAGAGAGAGAGCAGTGTCTGACAGGGCAGAGTGATAAATACATTTCAACATGTATACATTCGATTTAATATTCAGTTCATAATTATTGTTTGGTGTGTTTGCTTTTCTTGCATAAATAAATATTATAG
Source organism: Zingel zingel (assembly GCA_023566125.1). Classification (NCBI taxonomy): domain Eukaryota; kingdom Metazoa; phylum Chordata; class Actinopteri; order Perciformes; family Percidae; genus Zingel; species Zingel zingel. The sequence goes on along the minus strand of CM042320.1, from coordinate 34,167,424 downwards.
AAACTGAGTTTCAGTCTGCAATGGTAAATGAACAAAGTGGTAACATGCTATAACACGTTATTTAGACTTAAGGGGAGACACCAAAGTTTAAAATTTCCAATGCTAATTTCTACCGGTTTTCCTGGGCATGTATACAGTGCACAATAATAATATACACAAATCACAATGTGGAACTACACTAAAACATGAAAACCCCTAAAAATAGAGATACAAATTTGTTTGATTGTGATCAAAAACGGTCTAGAACAGAGATCTTCCTCCGCCAAATGATGTTCTTTTTTTTTAAGAATTAAAATGTCTGAAAATATACATCAATATGAATTCAACTTATTAATAACAAAGACAAATTGGCCTATTTGTGAAAAAGAAAAAAATGTGATTTACACATTGAAGATAAGTTTACTATAGGTAAGATAGCCACTATGGTAGCCAAACAGTTCACTGTGCTTTCCACATGTATGTTTAACATCAAAACATGATGTATAAACGATATCCATTAATTTTCAGCCATCTGGCCCTGTTTAATATGCAACTAAATTTTAACCAGTATATGTATAAGGGCAGTGGTTCCCAACCTGGGGTCCGGGGACCCCTCAGGCCGGCGGCAAAGATCACAGGGGGTGCACAAGTCTTTATCTGGTTTGAGGTTGAGGTAAAAAAAATATATATTTGCACGTTAAACAAATTATGATAATACACTAGAATATATAATGTATACAAAAGTCTGTATAAAAACTATATATTTTTGTTTTTGCTTAAAATTGTAGGCAGGCTACTTAGTAGGCCAAACCTCCGGGACCTCTTAACCTGTGGCCCTTGCTGTCATCAGGTCAGCTGCTAGCTGCTAGCTGTCATCAGGTCAGCTGCTAGCTGTCATCAGGTCAGCTGCTAGCTGCTAGCTGCTAGCTGTCATCAGGTCAGCTGCTAGCTGCTATCATCCTTATTTTTCCTGCCACTACGGCATCACTATTTTATGAATGAAACATAGCGGTGAAACGTAAAAGTGCTGATAACTCCTCTGTATCAAAAAAGAAAGTAAGGCTCTATCTCGAGAGTTACCTCAACTTCGGTTTCGGAGGGGGGGGCTCAGCTTTTCTTAGACATAAGTAGGGGGGGCGCCAAGGAAAAAAGGTTGGGAACCACTGTATTAGGGGGTCCCTATGTCATACTCTCTTTTCAGCTAAGGGGTCCCTGGTCCAGAATATCTAACCTGTTGAAGCTCGAATTCAGTGGAAAAACGTTTGGTGACTCCGTTGATGAGGTTGGAGAAGGAGAATGATCCACCACCATACCTGTGAGTGAAAACAAAGTCAAGGCAAAACAGTTAATCAGGTTTATTTGTATGCAAATTAAAAAAAAATTATTTTATTTTTATTTATTTTTTTACAATTGGTAAAAATTTCAAAACTGTTTTTCAGACTTTTCAAAATGCAATACAAATCAAACACTTGAAACCAACCAAAAATAATTTGTTGTTGAAATAGTTAAAATTTTAAAACACAAAAAAATCTATTACTACTGAAACATCAAACTACTACCTTAATAAAACTACACTCAGTTCCTGTGTTGTGCTCTGTCAAGGTGAGGCCTGCATGGTTTATGATGAGCAGGATCGGTCAATAAAAGCTGCCACTGATAATAACTGACTCTAACGACCTATCTGCTGTTGTGTGATTGCATGACAATGAATCACTTATTATGTGGCTGTGCTCCAGTTTGGCATGTGAAAATCATAGGTCACAGTGTTACCCAACACACCCTATATCTGCATTTATAACAAACTTTTAGAACCGTTTCAGCACCTTTTTAAAATTGTCATGTTGTGGACATGACTGCTAACCAGACATGGTTCATTTAAAAACTGGGTTATAGACTACAAATATGGTGCCTCATGTTTCATGGGAATGCAGTGATGTAAGCAACAAAAAAAGTATTGTGTTGTACTCACTCCTTGAAAATGTATGACCATCGCGCCCTGACAAAGTCCCATGCCAGAGACTGACCAGCCACATTGTTGGCAATGTAGACAATGGTGGAGGTGGCATCCTGCTTTCGGATAAGGTCTGGATTCAGAGTGAACTCCAGGTATCTGAAAAGGTACAAGCAGGACAGCAAGTATACATGTGTGCATACTGGTCAGTAATCTTCAATTATAAGCTGTAGTACACTGTATAATAGTATTAACAAGGCTGTCTGTGAGCAGACCTGTTGAGCAGCCAGGGTTGATTTGTGCAGGCCAGGGCAGAGCGGAGTTTTTCAGCTTCACTGGCAATGGTGGCGTTCAGAAACTCTTCCCAAGCAAACTCCCACTCTTTAGCGTCACCTGCTGCAATGGCGTTACAGTACACGGTGGAACGCAGGTTGGGGTGGATCCTGAAGCAAGATGACATATTGAAAGTTCAGTACACCATAAATGATAGACTTATGGTTGCACTTAAAACACAGTAAAGAGACATTTTAACAGTGGAAAGATAATAAGTTACACATTGGGATTATATACACTCACTTGTTAATTTTAGTGTCCATCCATTGATTGAACCATGTCTTGGCCAGATTTTGGCATTCCTCAAGGCCTGTCCTACAAGCCAGGCTGATAGCATTCACCTGATTATACCTGGAGGAAGGGAAAACAGGAAGGAGAAGAAGCATTTACAGGAGCCCAGAAAGAAAACATGAGTAGACATGGTGACAGAGAAACAAAGAATATGTCTAACAACAGTTGGGTGGTTTCTTATTATTAGAGGCTAAGTAGTGCTTTGTACGTTATCTAAAATACTGTTTTATCACAACAACAGCACCGGCTTGGCATGGCCTCTTTACAGTTAGCATTAGGTTTTCCAGCAACATTGCCGTACGGTGTACAGGTAAAAATGCACCATATACACCATGGGCAGATAAAATGCACTGTATATAACTGTAATATACTGGATTCTGTGCTTGATGTTTTTTTTTAGATAATTAAAAAGGTAACACTGTCTACTAAAACCAAACACTAGACAGTGTTAATGCTAGCCGCTGCAAGCTAGCGAGTTCATAAAATATGTTTACAGCTGAACGTTCCTGCATATGGTCTGGGAGTGTAAACAGGTGCATGAGTTCTGGAATAAAACAACATCAATAATATCTGATGTGATAGGATATCGAATTCCTACTGACCCGATTGTTTTGTTACTTAATGACGACTCTAAATTACACGTTTGGGAGACAGCAGAAAGTTTGGTTAGCTGGCTCAACCGCAACCAAGAAAATGATAGCTCAGCGCATTGAATCTCAGGACTACTGGACACAGACACTTGGACATTACGGTACCACTCCTGCTCTGTACCCTGGATCTGAAATCCATTGGATTTGTACTTGCTTTTCCGGTTGCTTTTTGATCTTGGACATTTGCCATAAACCTGTTAAACTTCCATTTGACTCTGCGTTGTTGTATGCACTTGGGTTCAACTTTAGTTTCACTCATAACAATAAAAAGACATGTTACTATATCTACATTATTAAAGGGAAATTTTTGGTACTCTATTTCAATAGTTTGTTAAATTATGACAACTGCAGACTCTAAAACATTCTGATGAAACACTTAAATAGGAGATTACAGGTTTTCAAAATACAAACTTAACAACACTGGGTACATTGTCTTATACAGTGTAATAAGGACAATGCAGTGTTGATCTCAAGGATTGAGTTTACCTTTAGGCTGCTTGGGGCCCCCAACTAAAAGGGCCCATAGTTGAATTATAATTTGAAAATCATCTTTTCAAGTGTCATATTCTGTTAATGCCTTTCTTAAAAAGTATGATCTCTAAAACAATAAATGTCCATTTATATCTCTTTACTCACTGGTCCATGTGTCCATCAGGTATGTTGCTCCAGCTGCCAGTCATGGTCTTATAGTATTCAAACAGGGGGGTGACCTGTTTCCTCAGATAATTCTTAAAAACAAGCAAGACAGAGGTAAGGAAATGTGATAATTCCATGAAGATTAAAATCATAGAAGTAACTTATTTGATTTAAGGCTCTTTTTGATTTTTATGCTTATGTTATGGCTGAAAGTAAGCACACCTGCATGGGACCATAAACCTCACTTCGATCAAACATGAGGTAGAAGAAGTCCAGGTTGTTCAGGGCTGACTTCCAGGGCATATATTCTCTCTCCTTGTTCAGGTACTTGGTGGTACTGAGGGCCCGTATGGTAGGGATGATCTTTGCTCTTTGGGGTTACAAGATTGTGAAAATGAATGGGTTATCCAAAATTGAATACAACTTCATCATCTTTAATCAAGTCTTTAGTGTTCATAGTTTTACTCTTCAATACACTGGAAAAATAGTTGTGGATCTTCATCCACAAGTCCGTGGTTCCCAAACTGCTAAAATTTGTTGCAGCATCTGTGTCATGCTGGCAATGCTGTGCAATAGTATTATAATTGTGGGTTACTTTTTTCCATAAACCCTGCTGATTGATGTAATGATGTTGTTGCCTAGAACGTCTTAATAAATTCTTTTGGTTTTACTGAAGGTAAGAAAGTTATTTTTTTAAAGTCTCAGTAATCCAGATAATCATTCTGTTCATTTCTTTATTAAATCATATATAGATACTGTATGCTACTGTATTAGGACTTACCTGGCAAGGTTGAAGGCATCATCCACCAACTGAGCTCTGTTGATCACTGGAATAAGCTTGAAAAACAAGAGCAATATTCCTGTCACTACTACTACAACTCAGATCAAGAAGCACGTTCATAAACAGCATAGGAAAGCAGAGATCACAATTTATTTTAAGTTGCCAAAAAGTATACCTTATGATCAGTCGTTAGACAATTTAGGAGTCTGTCCCAGTTGCCTTTGTCATAGTTGACTCTGTAGTAACCCACCACGTTGAGATTGGCCAGCACCCACTCAGTCCCTGATGCCTTCATCGCATCAATTGTGACTACAAAAGAAAGGGAGGTCAGAGCTTGTCATTCTTGTCATACACAAGACCAGAAAATGTAGGATAATTAGTTTGTCAGCGTTTGCTTATTATTTGTCTTTGGGTGATTTTCTTCACACTTGGGCAATAAACTCTTAAAGGGGAATTTCTGTATTTTCAAACATAGAGCATATTTTCCCATGCATTTTTGTGTAAGAACAAAATGTGAACAAAAGTCTTTGAAATTTGTCCAGTATTGAGCGAGAACACTATAACAGGCAGCCGCGAACCTGACTGCAATGTAACCCTATGGGGCAATAGCGACCGTCAATGTACGTCCACTAAAAGTGTGCGTTTTTGCCGTTGACAGACTCAGATTTGTGCAAGTATTTGATAACATTATAATGTCCAGTCTAAAATTCTCCCACAGTCTGCAATTTACAAAAAGTAAATGTATGTGTGTGCATTTTATAAAGTTTGTGATGTACTACACAAAATAATTTCAGTTAATTATAATAATGTCCCTTAGCTCTTGTACACTCCTCTTCTGTTGCTCCATTGTACAGAAGACCATGTGAGGCGAAAGTAAGCTTTTATTCAAACTTTAATGCAACGTCTCAGGTTACACACAACGTGCAAGTCTACTCCACTCTCGAATGCTTTTCTACCCCTTTTTCTTTAACCATATTCTCAATTCCCAAAGCCACTTCGGTCAGAGAGAACATGTCATAAATATTTTTCATTTACTGTCGTAAATATTTATTTCAGGATTTCGCCTATGAAATTAAATTTGTAAGAATGCATCTATGTCAAAGTACCCTGAAAGATGACAAAAAAAGTATTCCTGTGGCTCAACTTTGATCAGAGTGAGGGTATAAATTGAGCCATTTGGGGGTAAACTGACAATCTGACATTTTAAGATCATTGAACAATCCAAAACGATTATTCAATATTACCTTTATCAAGGTTGCAGGGAAATATGAATTACTGCTCTCCCTAGCAGTTCCTCCAGCCTTAATTGCTTGAGTTAGCTTCTTCAACTCACCACTCAGTGGGGAAAATGCATCATAAACTGTGTTAGTACTGTCAAGTCCTTCTTAAAAGCATTTTTTATCCACTTTCCTTACTTTGCGAGTGTCATTAATTTTTTGTGTGACTGATACCTCTAGTCTCTAATCTTTTCAGATGATTTAAAAAAAAAAGGTTGATAATTGATCATCTAGGCCTAAACATTTGTGTGATGTTTTATTTACGTTAAAGTTCTACAGTGATTGGGCTTGGGTGTGGCCATATTTCATATTTGGTTGGTATATCCTGCAACTAATGTGACCCTAAATTGCGACGGAATAGTCCATAGCTCAATAGCTCCATAGAAATAAAGCTGCCTTGCCTTTTGCCCAAAAATGTTTTAGCTCCACTTACTTTCATTCAGAAGTAATTTTATTTATCAGCACAAAATCAACATGTGCTTGTTGGTGTCTGTACACCTTACTTGATTTATCCTTCAGCCAATGGGGATCCTGGATTTTTCCAGTCTTCATCCACTTGATCGGAACGATCCATTCATAACTGTAGAATAAACATTATTACATCTACATTTAGTTGAATGTGTTATTTTTGTTTGCCTGGCACCGAACTGTTAAAGGGGGGCTGTATCATTTATATCACAATGACATTAAAATAAAAAGGATTATGCATTAATACATAGGAAAAAAAACTCATAGTAGCATACTTTTTAGCAATAATATAAGAATGTATAGTACTGGTGGCGATAGCCTAGTTGTACTACTATAAAATAAGTGGTAATACTAAACTAGTAGTAAAGGCATGAATAACAGCAAAATTAGTATTGTAACATGAGTTGTAATACTGTATACATAATGGTAAATAGCAACAGTAGTATTAAAGACAAACACAAGAAATAATTAATTGTTTGGTCTAGTGGGAAAAAAAGAGAGAAAGGCATTGTACATACTTGAAGGGAGATTCAGCAGTGACATTAGAGTCTGGATCCAAGAGGAAGTGCTTCTGGGATACCAGCCCAGTCTGGGTATCTATGGTAACCACAGGAAAGCCCATCTGCAGCACCCAGGTGTTCATGATGTTTTGGACAGTGTCAGGAAGTTTAGTGACACTAGCATCAACAGCCTGTAGAAGCAGACAAACAAGAAAAAAAATGATGTTACAGCCAACAGTAGGTTGGTACGTACTGGAGATCCTTTTGATTAAACCATTAGCTAAATGTTCAAATCTAAGTGTCTTTAGAAAAGAACATGCCATCTGCAGATGTTTCCATAGGTCGGTGTAGACTGCATTCTCAAATGCAAAGTCAGCCAAGTAGGTCTGCAGGGACAAAACAAAGATTAGTTATTTTGCTTTGGAGGTGTTTCTGCTTCAGCTGAAAGCACTGCCGCTCATACAGCATTGCAAATTGTACATATTCTACATTCCGAGAATTGGTCAGTTGGCTGATTGTTACTGATGTTCTCATGCCAAATCAAATCATCCTGCCGAATGGCCTGATTGCAGTGCTGGTTGGAATTCCTTAAGTTTCCTATGCCTTATTAGATATTTTAGAGTTAACAGATGTACTCGGCTACGTTACTAATGGAGAATTAATTTGTTAAGAACATGTGTACCCAACCCCTGTAAATGGTCAGTAATGTAAGATTTACTGTGTCAAATCAAAGGGGACTAAGCTACACAGTAGCATGTGGTTTCTGGTAAATATTAAATTGTATGTATCCATTAAGTTCTTACTCTGAGTCCCATTGTGAAGACGTCTTCAGTTAGGAAATCCGACAACATCCTCAGAACAGCTGCTCCCTGAGAATGAGCAAACACATGTTGAAGGTTTCTCAAGATCAGTCTGTGTTTAAGGATATTGTGACAAAATCTTTTACATATTTGAAGGAAAACAGAAAATATTATTATTATAAATGTATGAGGTTACCTTGCTGTATGAGATCGCATCAAACAGCTCACTGATCTGTGCTGGTTTCTGGATGTCCTCTTCTTTAGAAGACAGAGGGTGAGAGGATGCAAGGGCATCGACGGCAAACACCCTGTGGACATCACTGAGCACGATGAGGTCTGTCTATTATGAGACAAACAAGACAGTATGGCCAAAACTCCACCGATTAATGTCACCATCATCCTACATTACACATTATTGTGGCCAAAAGGTAGGAGGGGAAATCCTTACCAGGTTCCAGTCGGGCTCAGCATTTGCTGCTCCCAGGTACTCAACATATGATGCAAAGCCTTCATTTAGCCACAAGTCATTCCACCATCTCAGGGTCACCAGATTACCAAACCACTAAAGGAACAGCACAGAGAAACGGTGTGAATGTTCCAAGAAAAACTAAAGATTAATAAGACAGCTCTTTATTGGCTCCCAGACCTGAAGACTACAGAGTTGGACTTGAGTCACATTGTAGTCCAAACAACAAGGACTTGAGACTTGGCTTGGACTTTACAGCATCTCTGTATGTGTATGTCCTCTGATCAGTCTTTCAATTAACATGCAGTTTTCCTACAAAGACTTGGGACTTGAATTGGGATTGCTTTGACATGGCCTGACATTTTCTGGAACTTGCCCTCAAGGCCTTATATTTGACTTGAGACTTGCTGCGACAATACTTTAGACTTGACTCATACTTGCTCTTAAGGACATGAGATTTGATTTAAATCTGTTTTGATGAGACTTGTGACAGGGGCAGTGACCACTATATTATATACATTGTGGACGCAAATTCACCTGAATGATTCGCTGATCATACAGCATTTCAAATTGTACATATTCTACATTCACATTAATCCATTTCAGGTGAGTTGGCTGACTGACTTACAGTTACTAGTGAGGTCTAAATTATGCTTCATGAACCATTAGTTGTATTTGTTGAGCCCACTAGATGACCCTCTTGGTTTAAACAAAAAGGCGCAAGGAACAGCAATTCAGTGTGCTTTCAACTCTTTGTTGAACAGACACAGCCATTAAGTGGGCTCACAAAGTAAAGAAAACGCTTAATGGAGCTTCATTTGGACATCACAAATTGGCCAAATTCCACCACTCTTTCAAGTACTTGTAGATAGCCTTTTAGTGACAATGACAGTCAGGCATTCAAGATGTTCCACTTCTGAGACGCTCCCTGTGTGGTCTGGTGTGTGGTGGAGGACGGAACAAAACCGTGGCACAGCCAGAACGTGTCACTTCCAGGCCTGGTGGTAAGTGATAACTATTGATTGATGGTAATGTTCAACACATTTGAAGAAAACCATCCTTCTGAATGTACTAATCACAGTGCTGGTTGAAATTCCTTTACAACTTGCCTTTTCAGATTTTATCAGATGCACTCTGTCATTTTACTAATAGATCATTAATTTGCCAAGAACATGTGCAACCAAACCCGGTTAAGGATCCGTTATGCAAGATTCAAAAGACATTGTGAAGTTAAACAGTTTGCAGTGTTAAAAACTAACCATGTGAGCCAGTTCATGAGCGATGATGGTAGCAATCCTCTCCTTGTTGGAGTTGGAGGAGAACTCTTCATCGTAAAGCAGTGCTGTCTCTCTGTATGTGATCAGGCCCCAGTTCTCCATGGCTCCAGCATTAAAGTCTGGTAGAGCTATCTGATCTGCATTAGGAAAGATAATATTTGTGGTTGATTGCCTGTAGAGTTACTACTTCTTATAAGTTGACCAAGTAAGTGCACCAGTGTTAAAACATGTAATCTGGAGGGAGGAAATTATGAGTGTGTAACAATGTAACAAAATGTACTAGGGATGTCACCACTATGGTTCTAAAACAAAAATCAATTGAAATGGGCTTTCGAAAGCAGGATCGGCGATCTCTCCACCCTCGCCTACTTGCCTGTGTCTAAAGACAACAAAAAAAGCCTTCAAAGACGACACAGCGTAGCTTACCAGTAGCCTGCAGCCGGATATTTCTAAACATAATGTCCACTGCCAGAGTCGGAGATGACAGAAAAAACAACAGAACTATAAAATCCCCCTGCTTCCCTGAAGTCACCGGTGTGACAACATTTTTCCTTCTCCGTGAGTGAGGTAAACAACGAATATGTTCTTGACAGAAAAACTGCACTTTGTAGGCTATGCTACACGTAGGTACCAAACGCCACCTCAGGCAACAGGACAAATATAGCAGAACATATTTGCAGGCATCATAAACATATAGATTTGACTGGGGAAAAGAATATTGACACAGGCCACTCTTCCGTTCTCATTTAAGGAAGGATCTGGTGGCTTTTTGCGGGTGAGGAAACTCAAATTTCTGTCAATTAGTGGCACTTTTTGTTTTTGTTTCTAACAGTGTGTTCCCAATTGAATGTTATTACATTTCAAATAAATTACATTTAAAAAAAAAAATGATATCATGTGGCCTATTTTTCTAAAGAAGAATTGAAAAGGTAAAGGACAGTTGCCAGGGCATAAAACCAATGATCTGTTGATCTTTAGGAATCAAGACTTGGTAGTCTATAAATGTAATAGCCATCAGTGTTAAAAAAATATATATATATTTAAATCAAATCGAATCCTGACCTTAAAATTGAAAATGAAATTGAATCATGAGACTTCTTGAATGTACTGTATGGGCTGGTCAACAAAGACTGGACGAAGACGGATTACAACTGTCATGAAAGACTGTATAACAATCAAGTTATCAAGATGTATCTGTTAATAATTGATGCTGTACGTAATCTTCTCCTGTTCGCAAAGCCCTGTCATAAAATGTCAAAAAACAGAAAGATAAAAGCATTCCTGCACTGTAATAAGCAGATAAGTCTTGCATTAATCAACAACAGAACAGATGATGGAGGATGTGGTGTTCAGAATAACTGATAGCTGCTTTATTGGAAGTGGCAGCAAATGTCTCAGTCTATGAAATAAAAGGTAATTTTGGGGTTGACCATAAAAACGCACACAATGGCAATAAACATGAATCCAAGAACTGCTGACTACTGAGGGGAGGGGAACAGTTAACTCGGAAGATTACATATTAATGTATAACCTTGGTATGTGTACTGTAATGTACGAAATACACGTGGAAAAGAAAAGAAAAGTATTCAGGCAACAAGTTTGATAGCATACATTTAACAAAGGAGGATAAGGATATTCAAAAAAAGCATTGCCTCAGATCATCATGTGTGGTGGACGTACCAGACTTTGGCAGAGGGTAGCTGGAATTGTAATACTCCTCAAAGAACTTAAGAATGGGTCCAGTTTTGTTAAGGGCGTACTGTCCTTGCCCAGCATCAATAGCAGGCTTCCTGGCAAAGATGCGGATCTAAACCCACATCACATAATACATACAATAAAACACATTACACAGTCTAATTATGCACATTACTCTTGTTAGCTTGAATATCACTGTCAGAAAACCATGGAATCTCTGTGGTTTTAAATTGATATAACCTCTTTTATTGGATAATATTATTGCTACTGTAGATCTCTCTACATGCCACTGTACTTACTCTGCTGTACTGCTCTTTTTATTTTGAATACATACTGTGTGTGTGTGTGTGTGTGTGTGTATATATATATATATATATATATATATATATATATATATAGCTTATATTCTAATACTTGATACACACTGTGTACATATTTAGAGAATGTGTGACATGCACCTACAACACCAAAACAAATTCCTTGTATGTGTAAAAAACGTACATGGCAATAAAGCTTTTTCTGATTTCTGATCTTTTATTAGATCTTCTATAAAATTGTTCTGATGGCATAAATTCTGTTTGTGAAAAAGAAAATTGTTGCTGTTGATGTGTTGCTTCAGCCTGATCATCTTGGATATTAAATCTGTACATTGTTTCCTGCAACAGTGTATTTTTAGATACTACCATCGGATGGCAACAGAGTCACACATTTTGAAATCCTACACCTGGCTAAACTCACGTTCATATTACATTGCCCATAAGGGCCTCTCTCCAACCACTAATCATTAATTACAATGACATCACTTGAAGAAGAATGAACCATGTTGTTTTCTTGTTTTACTACAATGTAAGTTACTGTGTATGTTAGGAATGTGGATACCTAGGCTGATGATTAAAACCTAAGTTTTGAAAACTAAACTGTGTTAAGTGCTATTTGGCACATAACAATACCAGTGTGTGAACATAAGGTCTAGATTAGGGAGGCTCTAAAATGTTTTAATTAAGGAAGACCTACTATATAATACAATTTATTTCCAATTTCATCAAAAACCTCCAATCAGCGGGTTGCCATTGTAGCTCACCTGGTACCAAGGCTCAGTCCTAACCGCAGCGGCCACGGGTTCAATTCCAACCCGTGGACCTTTGCTTGCATGTCATCCCCTCTCCCTCCCACCTTCCTGCCTTAATCTGTCTTATCAAATAAAGGCAATAAAAGTGCCCCCAAAAAAATCAACAACAAAAAAGAAAATCACCAATCAACATCTGGAAGTATCTTGGTGGTATATTCTCCATTCACAGTAGAAAAGTAACAAAATACCTGACTAAAGCAAATAAGAGACATGATTATCTGAATTCGAACAGCCTTTGACCACTTAATATTGATTTTCTGAATTCTAATATCTAAATTTGTGACCATTGAATAAAAAAATATTCAAATGAAGCTTTTTTTAAATTGCAACTTAAGAAATGTCATATTTTAAGTTCAAAGAAGTGAATTCAGAACAAATAAACTCAGATACACAGTTTTTAAAGTAAAATATTTCAATGTTAAGTATTCAGTGGCTGTTCAAATTAAAATACGTATGTCCCTTATTTGTTTCCATACCTGTCCTTACCATGTGTAGGATTTGAAAATTCCTATGACTTTGGTGCCTCCCAGTAGTAGTATCAAAAAAAAACATCTTCGCAGGACGCACATCTCTAAGTTTCATGGAAATACAAGTTGCATTCAGGAAAGACTGATGACAAAATCTCTTTTACTTACCAAAACTCCGTCAATGGTGTTATTGATGAAGGTATAGTCACTGACAATGAACGCCAACAGGTAGGTAGACATTTTCTCAGTTGGCTTAAAAGCCGTCTTCAGTACATCGTGACCTTCAATGGTGACACTGCTTGATTCTGTAGAAATAAAAATTAATAGAAGAACATGTTTATTGTTTTAGTTTTTAATCTCTTACATTTAGTTAATCTTTTTGTTTTTGTAAACATGTCACTTTAACACACCCTGCTGTCCACAGTCTTAGATCACCTTAGAAATGATGTTACATCCATTGTTCTCCCCATATATTCAATTGATTTAGTCTGAAACTGTGAAAATAAGCCTGTCCAATTATCATCGTAGTGCAACTAACCTTTTTCCTCGCCATTGGACAGGGCTACAGTTCCTTTGTCGTGGATTAGCGTGATGTGGAAAATAGCTTTCATGGCTGGCTCGTCAAAACAGGGGAAAGCCTTTCTGGCATCTGTTGGCTGCATCTGAGTAGTAGCAACAACCCTGACAGAAAATAGACAAATTAAACTTGATGCTTACAGAAACAACCCAATAGCATTATGATTGTGTGGAGTTTTACAAAGAGCCTGATGATAAAAATGTATATACATTTTGATCTCAGTGTCAAGCACAGAGCTAGGCCTAGGATGTTCAGCCTACATTAGCACAATAATTGGAAGTAGGGGGGAAACTGCTAGCCTAGCTCTATCAAAAGTGAAAAAAATCCACTTCCCAAAGGCTTTAAAACGGTTTTACTTGCATATTATGTTGTCTTACAAGATACAGATTTCGAAATAGAAATGTTAAAACAAGACTGCTGTTTTAGCCAGTCAGTGCTAGGCTCTGACATTTGTGATGCCTTTTTTCACAATTAGTTTTTGCTTTTTCCAACGTTTAAATTTTTTAAATTTTTCTTCTACACATTTTCAGCGCTTATTTCTACATCCAATATTTTCTGATATAAAACAAAAATTTAAAAACGTGCCAATGTGACCCGAAGTCAACACAAGGGCTAAGTGAGGTGGTGACTACATTGCCATCTAACAAGATAGAACATGCCATTAAGACAGTTTTGGAGTTGTTTTAAGCTAGGCTAAAGCTAGCAAGGACGATTTATGCCAGGTTTAGACTTCACAATATTTGTGTCTGTTATGATGGTGAGATTAGGATTTTAAAGTCATAACTTCTTGCTGTGACTTGGCCGAGAGACATGACAGACTACACGTTGGTCCCCGACCAATCAAAGCTTGCCATCTTTCACAAAACACATGAAGTTATCAGAAAGGAGCGCTAGAAACTGACTTTCAGGAACAAGAATGTAACCAAACAATACCGTATGTATGAAGATGGCTGTCTTGTGTTCAAAAAAGCGACTAGCGACTCCTCTATTTCACAGTTCAACCGGGCAACATCATTCCTCTTTCGCTTCGCTATATTAACAGTTGTGTGAGTGGAAAAGTGCTCTGCACTCATATTAGTCAAAGTCACAGACGTGAGGGAACTCATCGTGGAAGTTTCAGTTGGCACGTCGTGAGGCAGTGTTGGTTGTGTCCTCTATGATACACTACACAGGATAAAACGATCAACTGTTGCACCCAATGCCCATTTTCGGCCAAGTCGTGTTATAATCTTGCGTGAGATCTTATTTGGAACATTTCTTATTGATCATTGCTGGCTACTGCATGTTTGCAACCTCTGGGATTCACTTTTGCTCTAATTATGTTTTAAGGCACATCATTTGACACCATATACACATACTTTTTCACTCCGTCCTCAAAGTATTCACTCCTATAGAAGCCTCCCAGGTCATCAGCCAGCTCTCCAGTAAAGTCAGTGTAGAGGTGGTACCTTTGGCCCGTACTCAGTTTACCATCCAGCTGTAGGACCAGGTACTGAGTCACATTCTGGAGCCATGAAGACTTAATTGAGGGGGCACTGACCCCACTATTGACTGAGGTGAGCATTGCCAAGTGGCCATTCTCCAACTTGGTGTAGTTCAGCTTATTGGAGTGTATAAGAATCAGGTCAGTCTCCTCAGTGCACTCAAACTCCACATTGGATGAACCTAAAAAACATGAAATACAGTTACTTAAACTGTGATCAACAGTTGGATGGTGGCTTTGGCTATCTGTATCCAAGTTTTAAAATAGGTATATCATTCTTTGTGTGCAGGTAGACGAGTGCATTGTTCCAAGTGGTTTTGTGTGAAGCACATTGAGCTGATATTGTATGAAATGTGCTATATAAATGAAGCTGACTTGACTGGGTTGAGACAACTCTCCTGCTTCATTAGCTAAATACACCATTTGAAACCCATAACATGATCTGCAAACACACACAAAGCTAATAACAGGGCTTTTTTTTCTTAGTTCATGAAGTTGACATTTTGGAAATACATTATTCACAAGACAGCAACGCTATGTAAAGTATATCTATGAAGTACAGCACTGAATACACCAAATAAGACTTTGGTAGTTTATGTACTTCAATTACCACAAAATGTAGCCCATTCTGTCAACTGCTCTATCTATAGGATTGGGAATGAACTGTCAAGCTTAATGAGGATCCTGTGTGTTATGCTATATGGACATTTAGAGAAGCAGGGGCTTTCCCTTTATTATATCTGCTGCTCAAAATAAAACATGTTTTATAAGTCTAGGTAATGGTGTCCAACAGCAAATTTAAAGCCCATACAAATGCACACACCATTATTTGGGCTGTGTAAACCTCTTGGTGTGTACAGACTATGGTTAACTAACATGCCCCTCCATCTCCCAGGTTAAAGTTGAGTTAGAGTTGATTGTATATAGTGCATTGTATATAGAAGTTGATGAGCTTACACGACTTGTAGGATTATTACCAACTTCAATTTAGAAGATTTAATTCACAAACCTGTATGGGTGGATCAGGTTTTGACACATGAACTTTAAAATGCATTTGTAAAGAAATTTAAAAGCTATGAAGTGCTTTATATGAAGCCATAAAACTGTGATAAGAGAGTCAAGTAACAGGATCCAAAATCCCTCCAAGCAGAAGGTGTGTTTCTTCTTCATGTCTTTTTTATTCATTGACATCATACCCTCTACGTACCAAAGCCAAGCCAAGCAAAGTATTTCCTAATTCCTTCCACAGTTACTTACAGTACACATTCCACTAAATCAATTCACACAATACTGTCTGGCTAGTTTATTATGGTCTCTAATTATCATACTAAAAGGACAGTAAGACTCATTGAATATGTAAATGCAGTCTTTAAAAAACATTTACAGATTTGTTTTACACTTTTAGGCTACAAGTGGTGTTATAATTTTGCAACTGAGGAGTTAAAGCTGTGATTTATCGACCTTCTATTAGTCTTTATCTCCATCCTATCCTATTTAACCAATGCCTCCAAATTCCTGGTGGTTTTAATTCTTGTTGGCTGAGGAGGATACATTTAGACTCCGAATACCAGATGAATGCAACTGCTTTGTATGAAAGTAAGCCTTCTTTCTCCAGAGAATCATAGATGAGTATTACAGTACACTCATAAAAGCCTTACCAGTAAAGATGTAAAGTCCATTTGCATCTGGAGTCAGTCGCGGCCACAGGGTTAGATTATAGTGATCCGGCACTAGGCTCTTGGGCAGCCGATACTTGTCCCAAGGGTCACTGGGCGGGGAAGGTGTTGTGTTGGGTGGTTTGGATGTTGGTCCTCCATCAGTTGGCAAAATCTGGTTATTATTTTTTGCCTTTTCCTGTGAGTAAACAACAGACAGAGCAATAATAGTAGCCAGGGCCCCTGCACACAGGATGATGGCCACTATCCCAAGAGCTTTACTGATGTAGAAACCTTTCCCCATGTTGCCTGCCTGTGTTGGAGTCCCACTGACACACGTATGGGTGGAAGGTGAACTTTTATATGTAGCAATTTGTAGCATCTCCCCTCCCATTCACTCCACCGGGTGATACATTAACAGTGGGATTGTAAAAACCAGTCTCAGCTGATGATGACAAAATTGGCTCTGTCAGATATATTCATACAGATAATTACTGACTTTTAACTACATTATTTTATTGTCATTTAACTTCAAGTCCAGCACAAGTGCAGTATAGAGATAACTAAGGTTTTGAGGCAGAACTAGAGTTTTTCATGAAAATGAATTAGAACTATGAACTAGCTTTTCCAGTTCATCCGAAATGCACTGTCACTGAGATATTTGAAATGTGAGCCTTTTTTAACTGAAGCAATGGCAGTGTAAATTATACCCACACATGACAGCTTTTAAAAGAATAATTTGGGAAATACTGTTAACTGTAAAAATGCCATTGTATTCATTCATTCATGTATCTTTCCATTTTTCTTGGCTCAAGTCTGATTATGCAGAGTCTAACAAAGTCAGTCAGTATTCGCCTTTATACCCCCCACTATTTGTAACTTTAAAGAATATGTTTTCATTTATTTTATTATTTTGTTATTATATGTTGTCACTGTAAGTAAAGCATAATAATAGTCAGGTTGTTCCCTTCATTCGCTATAATCTCTAAGTGGTTTATCTTATGTTCTATTCTGTAAGGCAACTTTCACCAAAAAGGCAATTCAAAGTGCTTTACATAAAACATTAAAGCGCAATTAAAAACATTAATTAAAGATAATAAATAATAATAAAAACAAACTAAACATATTACAGGTATAAAATACTTGGAATAGGCCGTTCCGGTGTTGCACCGAAAACTGTGACCCATCAGAAACTGTGACCGCAGAGGGCGCTGTTGCACATCGTCTGCTCGTGCGTGCCAGACAATGGAAAGCGAAGAAGAGCGCCTACGCAAATGGTGTAAACATTAATACATTACATCCACGGATGCAAGCTGTACGATTATTCGCGATTTGTTATAGCTTCCTAAGGACAAAGAGTAAACCGCTGGTGACCATATTCCACCTCAGGCATAGTAACATATGTTTATCTGAAAGTAAATAGAATATATTAAGATACATTTTCTCTGAAATGTTTCTAAACATGTATTTCTTTGTGACTGCATGCACAAGTTACATTTGTAATAACCTACCTAAAAATAATAATGTACTGTTAAGAAAAGAAAGAACTAAATAGTTAATGGATCAGCACATTGGGTAAATTGTCAGAATGTGTGACCTCACTGTAACTGCTTAATAAAGGAGTTAAACTTCAAAATATTGTTTGGGGTAGTTAGTTAAATCTCTTCACACTAATGTGGACACGTTTTCTTATTTATAGTCATCACAGTCTGAAAGTCTGAAAGTTGGAAGTCTTCTGGTAGCTGTGCCAAGAGAAATCTCAATCATTAGCCTATTTTTACAAAAACGTCTGCTACGGAGCCATAACGTGAGATACAAGGTAATGGAGCCTTGTGAGGAGAAGCTTACCCACTTGCGCGTACCTCCTATGGCGCCATTTTGATGCTAACAAGCACTCACCCCCATTAGCATCCCATTGACTGCCATTCATTTTGACGTCACTTTGACAGCGAATAACTTTATATCTGAAGCGTTTAAAGACTTTATTTGTCCATTGTTTATTTCTAAAGAAACACGACAATGTATAAAAGGCTCCATTACCTTGTATCTCACGTTATGGCTCCGTAGCAGACGTTTTTGTAAAAATAGGCTAACAATTGTGTCATAACCACGGGACTTACTGTCGCATAGTAGAGGAATTACCGTATAGTACAGGAGAAGCTCTCAGGCAGTTTCAACTTACATTAGCTGTTTAAGTTTAATTACTAATGTTAACTAGCATTTTAGTTAGCAATAATTAGCCTGTGTCCATGTTATCTCCTTACATATACCTACGCTCTCCGTCTCTGCAATATTCGGAGCAATTGAGATTTCTCTTGGCACAGCTACCAGAAGACTTACAACTTTCAGACAGGTTGCTCACGTCACATTTACGTGACGTGAGCAACGTCACGTAATGACCTTCACTGGTCTCTGTCCAGAGCAACGGGATCTGTTGGTCCATTCTATATATATAGTCTATGTTAAAAGCGCATAAAGCAATCATGGAGCTCGGATCTTCCGCGTTGACTGGCCCATGACGTCACGATGGACGTGAGCACTAGCAACAGTTTGTTTGTGCTGTCGCAGCAACATACTCGTTCATGAGCTTCTCTCTCGTGTCTCTTACAAGAGGCGAACTCATGAACTCGCCGTTTCATTGTATAAAATATTCACTAACTTTAAACATTGTGTTTTCGTTTTTCCTGATCGTTTACATGCTTATCTGAATAAACGATGGATGTATTTAGACAACCAAGGAGATGTGGCTAATCATTATGTTGTGCTACTAGCTAGCGCTAGCTACTAAGCCTGCAGTTTCGTGCACAGAGCTTCTCTTAATAACATCCATGGCTTCATCTCTCATCCACGTTACAGGCTTTACAGCATACATGCCATGGATGTATTAATAGAACACATGGTGAATTACAACCATTAGCGTTAGCATTATACATTACTACAGCTACAGGACCTCGGGAGAACAGTCATATGAGCATGCGCAGTGCAGTGTGCTCGCGTCCATTATGTGCGTTCATCATGCCTAGTTTAATAACTGGATTCGGCTACTAAAAATGTTAAAAACGTGACATTTTAAACAAGGACCCTTTTAAGTGTTCGGGCTAGTAAGTTGATGTACACCAAAAAAAAATATCAACAAATGGATGTCTATGTAAGTCTTTAAACTTTCGGCAAGCATGTGATCTAAAGCTGGTCTCTAATTGGTTTCTTAAAGATTCTCCTCCGGGCGCAGGTCGCTGCGTCCCTGGCGAATCAGAATTGAACTATATGATTGGTTCTCGACACCTGTCATTCAACTATACGCTCTTGGTGACTTAACGCAGGCAATACCGTCACTCCGCCAAAAACTTGCTAGCTTACAATCGCACAAATTACTATTTTACTTGATGTAAATTCATTTCAGTAACTTTTGAGTTCCATCTTTGCCAAGTTTTAAACTGTGACATGTTTAATTTGACTGATTTCAGTATATATTTTCAAGTATTTGCTCAAATGCATCATGCATATAATCCTTCAAACTATGATAAGGACAATAGCTCAAGCCCCTGTGAGCTAAAAAAGTAATTTATGATTATTTTAATAAAAATTATATGGTAACATGGTTGAAATTTAAGTAACAGGGTTGCGCAAAAGTTACAGGGGTTGGATAGATACATTACTTTTGATTATAGATCATGTCAATAATGTGACAAATAAATGCTCAGGAACACAGGAACATTGTTGAATAACATTTAATAACATCTTATAACAGTCCATCCGTCGGTCTGTGTCAGTTCGTCTGTCTGTGTGCAGTATATTAAAAGATTTACATTAAGTATTTATGGATTTGCAGAACAGTAAGGAATGGGTCAGGGAATAACTGAATAACACTCCACATCCACTGGCCACAAGGGGGCATGACCATGGCTGTGGCCAATCACAAAAAAGCACTCAACAGATTGGCAGCAATTTTGGAAAACTTGTCAGAGGAATTCATACAAACAGGTGCCCATTAGTTTAGAACGCTGATTTTCTAATCTTCAGATTTCATTTTGATGACTGGCCAGGGTATCCCATACCTCTTTTGCAACGGCCATGTGCCGTGAGGTAACATTCTCAGGGGGAGGAATGACTGTCTCTGTCAGCACTTCAAAGGGGTACCACTGGAGATCATCCCTCAACGACCAGAAAAAATGGTTTTCCCCACTTTGTGCATGCACTTCACCTGGACATGGATCTCATTTACCTTTTGGATGATCCCTGGGTAGATGATGCACTTGTACAGCAGTACACACCCTTTCCCCACAACCAGTCGATTGTGCCACTGCTTTTCTCGGGTGCTTTGCATACTATCTTCTGTGTGGTCGTCTTTTATTTTAAAACTGAAGCTATTAATTTTTTTTTTTTTGTCAAACGCACTCCAGAGTTCCAATTGCAGAACACATGCAGCTGACATCGCAGTAGATTATTTTCCCAGGGGAAAAAGTGACCGCCTGGTGAAGTCTCATTGTGGAAAAATTGGGCGTGCAAAATTATTCAGCCCCCTTAAGTTAATACTTTGTAGCGCCACCTTTTTCTACGATTACAGCTGTAAGTCGCTTGGGGTATGTCTCTATCAGTTCTGCACATCGAGAGACTGACATTTTTGCCCATTCCTCCTTGCAAAACAGCTTGAGCTCAGTGAGGTTGGATGGAGAGCGTTTGTGAACAGCAGTTTTCAGTTCTTTCCACAGATTCTCGATTGGATTCAGGTCTGGACTTTGACTTGGCCATTCTAACACCTGGATATGTTTATTTGTGAACCATTCCATTGTAGATTTTGCTTTATATTTTGGATCATTGTCTTGTTGGAAGACAAATCTCCGTCCCAGTCTCAGGTCTTTTGCAGACTCCATCAGGTTTTCTTCCAGAATGGTCCTGTATTTGGCTCCATCCATCTTCCCATCAATTTTAACCATCTTCCCTGTCCCTGCTGAAGAAAAGCAGTCCCAAACCATGATGCTGCCACCACCATGTTTGACAGTGGGGATGGTGTGTTCAGGGTGATGAGCTGTGTTGCTTTTACGCAAAACATAACGTTTTGCATTGTTGCCAAAAAGTTCGATTTTGGTTTCATCTGACCAGAGCACCTTCTTCCACGTTTGGTGTGTCTCCCAGGTGGCTTGTGGCAAACTTTAAACAACACTTTTCATGGATATCTTTAAGAAATGGCTTTCTTCTTGCCACTCTTCCATAAAGGCCAGTTTTGTGCAGTATACGACTGATTGTTGTCCTATGGACAGAGTCTCGCACCTCAGCTGTAGATCTCTGCAGTTCATCCAGAGTGATCATGGGCCTCTTGGCTGCATCTCTGATCAGTCTTCTCCTTGTATGAGCTGAAAGTTTAGAGGGACGGCCGGGTCTTCGTAGATTTGCAGTGGTCTG
This sequence comes from Zingel zingel, assembly GCA_023566125.1. Lineage (NCBI taxonomy): Eukaryota > Metazoa > Chordata > Actinopteri > Perciformes > Percidae > Zingel > Zingel zingel. The sequence goes on along the minus strand of CM042320.1, from coordinate 34,145,609 downwards.
ATACTCCTTCCATTTCAATATTATCGCTTGCACAGTGCTCCTTGGGATGTTTAAAGCTTGGGAAATCTTTTTGTATCCAAATCCGGCTTTAAACTTCTCCACAACAGTATCTCGGGCCTGCCTGGTGTGTTCCTTGTTCTTCATGATGCTCTCTGCTCTTTAAACGGACCTCTGAGACTATCACAGAGCAGGTGCATTTATACGGAGACTTGATTACACACAGGTGGATTCTATTTTTCATCATTAGTCATTTAGGTCAACATTGGATCATTCAGAGATCCTCACTGAACTTCTGGAGAGAGTTTGCTGCACTGAAAGTAAAGGGGCTGAATAATTTTGCACGCCCAATTTTTCAGTTTTTTATCTGTTAAATAAGTTTGAAATATCCAATAAATTTCGTTCCACTTTATGATTGTGTCCCACTTGTTGTTGATTCTTCACAAAAAATTACAGTTTTATATCTTTATGTTTGAAGCCTGAAATGTGGCAAAAGGTCGAAAAGTTCAAGGGGGCCGAATACTTTCGCAGGCACTGTATATCAACTTCTTGGCTGACAAGCCTGTCAGCCCTCCTCTTCAGTGTGCCCCCTATGCCATCTGGGGCACCTTTGTCATGGCTGGCTTCGAAGAAGTTCCAGGTTCCCCGTGTAAACCCCTTCTTAAAGATTTCTGTACAAAAGAGGTAAAAATCGCAGGGAGGTTCAGCTTCAGGGCCCGTGAGAAAGCATATTGCTGCCTGATGTTATAGAGATGGCGCCTGAACTTCTGGAGCAAAGTGGCAAACATTTCCACCAGCATTTCTTGGGAGCATTCTAATTCTTTTTTCAAAGTGATCTTTGAAGTTGTTCCAGAATTATTTTTGTGCACCTTGTCTACAGTGGCCCACTGAAGGTAGGACACGTGATCAGTGGCTCTGTAGTGGCTTGTAAGTGGATAGGAATTACTGCTACATTCCTCACATTTGCTGCAGACCTCTGCCTCCTCAGCAGGTGGAGACGGCTTTGGCCCTTTTTGTACAAGACGTCTGTGTTTTTGGACCATTCCAGTTTTTTGTTGAGGTGATCACCCAGGTATTTGCACGTCTCCACCATCTCAATGTCGACACCCTGGCGGCCTGCTGCAAAAGTCAACCACCATCTCCTTTGTCTTGCTGGCGTTGGTGTGAAGGTGGTTTGACTCACACCAGTTGATAAAGTCCCCGATGACCTCCCAGTATTCCTGATCATTCTCCTCTGATACCCTCCCAACAATGGCAGTATCATCAGAGAACTTCTGCATGTGACAGCTGCTTGTGTTGTGCCTGATGTCCGCTGTTAGTGGAGCAGATAAGGGCAAAAATCATTCACAAGTGGATACAAGCACCAAATTTGGTGTGGTTATCCCTCTGGGGCCAATAATTTGAAAAATAACGTTAGCCACCTGAGTTTTCAAAATGGCCGCCATTTTCCAAGATGGCCGCCATTTCTGGCATTGGAAAACACGTATCCTGCCACATAATTTTACTCATGGGACATATTTCAAGGTTTTTTTTTACTATGAGGATGTCACATACATAGCTATTTTGTGTTTTGAGAGTCTTTTTTGGTATTTAGACTAAATAATGTGAAAAACAAGCATAAAACGTGACATAATTCCAAGAAAAAAATTATTACGAAGTATGCCAAAGTAACAGGAGGTTTTATGTTATTTACTTTTTTGGAGACACATACAATTATTGTATTTATGTTCTTTGTATTTATGTGGGTGATTATATTTATGTTCATTGAAGAACTGGCAGAACACTGACTGCAATAACAAGAACGTCTGTGTCACTGGCTTTGACCATGAGGTTTTTGCTGCCATTTTTGGCTGCATGTTTAGCGTGGACAAAGATCCTAGTGTCAGCTTCCTCATCACTACATGGACTTACATCATCTAGGTTGATGGAGTGGTTGCTGACAGCTTGAGCCTCTTTGGTCACTATAACCACATTTGGTGTTAAAGTTTCTGCAATTCTGTCAGCTAGGAAGTGGAACAGCTCAGTTTTATTCTCATCATCTCTGAGAAAGTTCCGCCAGTTTGTGGGTATTTTGCCATTGCTGGTCACTTTGCGTCTGGCTCCATGTCCTCTCTTTGACCTAGCTTCTGCCTTCAAACTAGATTGTTGGTAGATGTCAAAGACTGTGTCTGTTCTTTTGTATTTCACAGAGTATGCCTCTATTTTGGGGAGAACCTCAAATGAAGCGTAGTAGTCAAATGTTTTTGAGCTCCGTGGTGGCAAACTGTTCACCAGCGCTGAGCCATCAATAATGATGGTGTCTGCTTCTGGTTCATTGTCGGGGGTTTTGACAAGAGACTCAAGGATGGCAGCCAGCTAAGATTTCTGTCCACTGTGGAGCTTCCCACCATCACTAAGGGCAGCAGGGAATGGCTGATTCTCATGTCTAAAGAACTCCTTCAGATCACATTCTCTGCTCTGGCATGAGATAAACAGTTTGGAGAAGAGCTGGCAGTCCTCCTTCAGCGCCTTTTTCTTCAAAGAATTGACAGAGGCTCGTTCCTGATGGAAGAAGTTCATGCAGTTCTTCTTGATTGGCTCATAAAGTTTGGGTTCTTCTTCTTCAAATCCTTTCATGAACTGTTGGAAACGGGTTTTGCCTCTCTCGTAGTGCGTATGAATCAATGCAGCTGCACTTGGGTTTGCAATATCCTTTGTGTCTAGTGAAAACAGATCCTGGCTCTCTTCCTTGAAAGGATTACCCATATCTTTAATGACACTGGTTAGCTTGTTGACTTTGTCAAGAAACAACACTTGAGCTTGTTTGGTCTGCTCATGATGGCTGGTTTGTTCTGTACCTTCTTTGACTCCAGATGCTGCATCGTACTGCAAAATCAAGCAGCTGTCTTCAGGACCAGCTACCATCCACCTTCTTAGGGCTGATGGATCTTCAGTCAAACCTATTGCACCCCCACTTCCCTTGATGACAGCATTGGCCTGTTCATGAGCTTGGTCTATGGCCATTGCAGAGAACTCTCTGCTTGATTTGTGCACAACAAATTTTCCACTCTGAAACTCCTGGGCTAGCTGAGGGTGTTTATGTTTCAGGGTCATCATGTCTCTGAGGTGGATTGGAAGCCACCGTGCATAATTCACATTGTTGTTGGAAAAAAAAGTATGGTATTAACTCAGCCAGTGACTGACAGTGCAGGCTGAAGTTGGCTTCCCTGAATGATCGGATCAGCAGGAGGATCACAAGTTCCATTGAAAACACCAAATGCAAGAACTGAAATTGGGGGCTTTGTAGTTTGTGATTCTCACACCAAGCCTCAAATTCAAGCATGTCCTCATTATTTTTGAACAGTCTCATTGGTGTAGTCATTGTAAGCTGCCTGCAGAAGCTTGTACAGACAGCATGCCGTTATCTGGTGCATTTGTCGTGTTTTAGTGGTGCTTAAAGCTGTTAAAAATGATTCTGCTGTTCCAGAGGATGCTATCCCTGGCTCGACCAGAGCCCCTGTCCAACCACTGTCCTGAAGTAGAGTTCCGATTGACCTCAGTGCCGCCATCTCAATATGTAGGCCCCCAAACATGATGACAAAGTTGTCTTCACCATACTTCTCAGGCCAATGCCACTGCACCTGCTTGGCTACTGCCTAAATAGGTTGGTCAGCAGCAATAACAGGTACCTGGCCTGGGTTCAGGAATGCTACTATGTCCTTGATCTTGTCCATCACATGTTTGACTGTAGCAACTGAGTGGGCCTGATCCCGAAGCAGAGGTAACAGTGATGTGATGCTGATCTCAAATGCAGGGCTTCTCTTCTTGGACGCGTGGTGTGCTGACCAAGTCACATCTACTGACTCTTCAGTCAAGGTGATTTTCTCCAGCCACTCATACTCCAGTGCAATCTGTGATCTCAGCAGACTGGTACCTGGATCTGTCACACTGTCTTCTGTAGGATCTGCCAACTTACTTTGTGGAGGAGAGGGATTCTTCTTTGTGAAGAAGGCAGGATGGATATTTGTGAAGGTTTCAGGGAGTTCTGGAACTCTTTTCACTTTCTCATCTCCAAACCTCAGTTGCTCTCGCTTTTCGCCTTGGTCATCTTTGGTTGGATGTTGAAAAACAGAGATGCTGGTTCCATGAAGAGATGTGGTTGCTGTTGTTGCAGTAGGATTATGGTCTAGATTATCCATGGCTGCTGTGGTGAACAACCCTCTTCTCAGAACAGATGGACAGACTACACCATCTTCTACATATTTGCTCACTGCTGCCTCTCCCAGCTGTGCAGATATTTCCAGCACCCTGTCATAAGAAATGCTGACACCATGTTCATGAAGCAGTTCAACCAGTGCCCTTTTCCTAGTCTTTGCATAGACAGACATCCCCATGTAAATAGGAAATGGAGTCTCATAGGCTTTCAAGTGCCTGTTAGTTGCATTGCAGTTGTACTGCAGCAGTTGGGCAATTGCAAGGTCTGCCTTTGATGCACCGAATGTCAGCTGAGATTTGATATCAGCTCCATGTTCAACCATGCCCACAAATTGAAGAAGACTGGATGGAATGGCCTCATCAATACAACCCTCATGGAATATCCCATCAAATGTAGACTTATGGTTAAGCATCTGCGTTCGCAAGATCTTAGCTGCTTGACCAAGGATTATGGCATCACTGTATTCACAGGCTTTGCAATTGAATGTTTTCTTCAGGAGATATCATGCAAAATACATAATTTGGCTATGGCGGAAAGTAAAATGGCCGCTGCCGCTGACATGACGTTTTTTTGCGATGGCTAACGTACTTTTTTGAAAGAGCACTATCCAGTGAGTAATTGTGCCAATTTTGGTGCTTGTATCCACATGTGAACGATTTCCCTAAAAAATGGCACTTATCTGCTCCACGATGTATACAGGGTGAAGAGAAAAGGAGCAAGCACTGTACCCTGTGGTACATACATACATGTTTTGCTGGTGGTGTCACATGTGATGGCTTGTGTCAGGCTCTCCAAATTAAATGTGTCAATGATGTGCATCTGGTGGAGCTTTTTTGTGATAAAGCCTAGATTTTCATGTTGTTTGCATGTAAATGTTTCACGATCTACTAATGTTGGATGCAAAACCCAGTACGGGCTAAGTCTGCAAAACAGGGAGTATGATAAACGGTGGTTGATCTGCTCAGCCAGGAACTTCAAATGGAGGTTATTGTCAGGGTTTTGGTATTATGTTCTGTTTCCTGTTTTATTTTGTAGTCTGTCTGGTCTCCCTTGTCTTGTCTAGCTTCTTCCTGTCTTTGTTGGTTTCCCGCCTTGTTTGATTGTTCTGCCCCGGCCTAATGTGTTCCACCTGTTTGTATCACCTGTCCCTTGTTAGTGTTCATTACCCTGTGTATTTAGTCTCTCTGTTTCCATTGTCTGTTGTGGGATTCTTGTTTTTCTGTTAGTGTGTTTTCTGTGTTTCGTGTCGTGGGTTGCCTTTAGTGTTTTCTTCATTTAAATAAATCTCTAGTTTGAACTGCATTTGGGTCCTACCCTTCTCTACACGTTTGACAGTTATTCTCTTTATATGCTTATATAGATTGTCATACAGTTTCAACAATACAAGTTCAGTATAAGAAATTAACTATTATTTAAAGAGAGGCAACATCAAAAAAGGTCTTCAGCCTTGATTTAAAAGAACAGAGTTGCGGCGGACCTGCAGTTTTCTGGGAGTTTTGTCCAGATATGTGGAGCATAAAAACTGAACGCTGCTTCTCTCTGTTTAGTTCTGACTCTAGGGACATAAAGCAGACCTGTCCCAGACGACCTGAGAAGTCTGGGTGATTCATAGTGTAGTAGCAGATCAGAAATGTATTTTGGCCCTAAACAGTTTAGTGATTTATAAACCAGTATTTTGAAATCCATTATTTGAGGCACTGGAAGCCAGTGTAAAGACTTCAGAACTGGAGTGATGTGATCCACTTTCTTGGTCTTAGTGAGGACTCAAGCAGCAGTGTTCTGAATCAGCTGCAGCTGTCTGATTGATTTTTTTAGGGAGACCTGTAAAGACACCGTTAGTAGTCAAGTCTACTGAAGATAAAAGCATGGACAAGTTTTTCCAAATCCTGCTGAGACATAAGTCCTTTAACCCTTGATATATTTTTAAGGTGGTAATAGGTTGACTTTGTAATTGTCTTAATGTGGCTGTTGAAATTCAGGTCTAAGTCCATGACTACACCAACATTTCTGGCTTTGTCTGTTGTTTTTAACATTGTCGTATGAAGCTGAGTGCTGACTTTTAATCGTTCCAAATTTGTTCAATGCACTTAGTCAGTTTTTGTATTGAACTATAGTTCCCTGGCGATATGGTTATGTAAATGTGTGTGTCGTCCGCATAACTATGGTAACTTATTTTGTGGAAGCATGTAGATGTTAAACAGAAGAGGCCCCAGAACAGAGCCTTGGGGAACTCCGCACGTCATATTTGTATGCTCAGATGTTTAATTACCTATAGATACAAAGTAATCCCTATTCTTTAAGTAAGATTCAAACCAGTTTAGTTTTGATCGAAAAAGGCCAACCCAGTTTTCCAATCGGTCTGGTAATATGTCATGGTCGACCGTGTCAAATGCAGCACTAAGATCAAGTAATACTATGACTGAAATTTTGCCACTATCTGTGTTTAAGTTGATGTCATTAAAGTATTTAACAAGACCCGTCTCAGTGCTGTGGTGTGGTCGAAAACCTGACTGGAAGGCATCAAAACTGTTGTTTAGTGACAAGAAAAGGTTGAGTTGTTGAAAAAACGCTTTTTCAATGATTTTACTTAAAAATGGAAGGTTTGATATTGGCCTATAGTTGCTCATTAGTGACGTGTCTAGATTGTTCTTTTTTTAAGAGTGGCTTGATGACTGCAGTTTTCAGGGCCTGTGGGAAGATACCTGAGAGAAGAGATGTGTTTACAATCAGTAGAAGATCAGAAGCCAAACAATTCGAAACATTTTTGAAAACGCCCGTTGGTAGAATATCAAGGCAACAGGAGGAGGTTTTCAGATGTTGTATAATGTTCTCCAGGTTTTTATGGTTGATCGTATAAAATTGTGTCATATTGGAATTTGTTTTGCCTGGACACTGTGACAACACATATTCTGTACTTGATATGGAAGCACTGATTGTTTAATTTTCTGAATTTTGTCTTTGAAGGAGGCAAATTCATTGCAGGCCTTGGTAGATAAAAGTTCAGATGCTACTGGTACTGGAGGGTTTGTTAACCTATCAACAGTAGCAAACAAAGCACGTGAATTATTATTGTTTCTAACAATAATGTCAGAGAAGAAGGACCGCCTTGCATTCCTCAGTTCCAAATTATAAATGCGAAGTCTCTCTTTATAGGTGTTATAATGGACCTGAAGATTAGTTTTTTGCCACCTGCGTTCAGCTCTTCAACACACTCTTTTCTGTTCTTATCAGTGTGGCATTTTTCCATGGAGATCTTTTCTTACCAGAGACAGCTTTGATCTTAGTGGGAGCAATGGCATCAATAACATTTGTAATTTTATAACTGAAATTATCTACAATCTCAGTGACTGAGACCCCAGAGAGGTTGGGTGTGGAGGAGAAAAACTGAATGAATGTTTCACTGTTTTCAGTGATATACAGTTTTCTGATTACCTTTGTTTGGACACTTTTGTGCACAGAGATAGTGCCGTTAAAGAAAACACAGGAATGATCAGAGAGAGCAACATCAGTTACCACAACATTGGAAATGTTTAGACCCTTGGAGATAATCAAGTCCAGAGTGTGACCCTTATTGTGTGTGGGCTCCGTCACATGCTGAGTCAGTCCATAGTTCTCAAACACACAACACAGTTCTTTGGTCCCGCTGTCCTGGGGGTTGTCAACATGAGTGTTACAATCACCAGCAATAATTACACGGTCAAAGTTAATACAGATTATAGACAGCAGTTCAGTAAAGTCATCGAAGAAGGTTGCACAGTATTTAGGTGGCCTGTAGATATTTAGAAATATAGCTTGAGGGGAGGACAGAGCCACATATTCAAAAGAAGCAAAATTTCCATAAGATATTTGCGTACATTGGAATGAGTCATTAAACAAAATGGCAACTCCACCTCCTTTCTTATTCACTCTATTCTCACTCATAAAACTGAAGTTAGGGGGAACTGACTCAATGAGAATAGCAGCACTGTTATGGTCTAACCAGGTTTCAGTTAAAAACATAAAATCAAGATTGTGCTTAATAATAAAATTAAAATGATTTTCCGGTCAAAGACCTGACAATTAGTAAGGCTAGTGTTAGTGTGTTATCTGTCTCATTTTTTGGGACAGGCTGTGGCTGACGAGGAATGGATGCTAAATGCAGTTAAGTGCTTTTTCTTACTTAGGATTCACCATTCTTTTTCTATTACCTATCCCAACATAAATTGAGGAATAATTTAATACACAGGGCCCAGGTTTGTCCTGGAAAGAGTCATGAGGTCCACTAACCGTGCAGCCTGGACCCGGCACATATCAGTTAAAGCTTGCTGCATTTTGTACACAAGCATCCTTATCACTCTGGGGAGAAGGAGTTCGCTGCCGTCCTTGAGGGGGCAGAGGTGCCTGGCGTTTTACTTTCGGTGATTGGGGAATGGGGAATAAAGACTAGCAAGACAGATAACAACATTGAACATACGCAAACAGTCATTTATTTTCTTCATTTAGGCAATTAATTTTTCATAGTGACACAGGAGGTGTCAGATCCAATAAAAAAGGTTCCGGATCCAACGTCGGAGGTGCCGGAACATGTTCCGCCATATTCCGGCTCAAATTAAGCCCTGGGTTTGTGAGTCATAAACACACAAAAGGAAACAATTTAGGTCAGACTTAAAAAATGGATCACCAGAAATCTTTTTTCTCTCACTAGCTCTCAGGGCTTCCGTATACTGTCCTGTTCGGGTCAATGAGTAAGAGAGTGCTGAAAAAGAGCCTCCATGCCAACTGAGAGGTTTACACTTTATTTACCTTAAGAGAGATGACATTGAGTTGGTTGTTCTCCAGCGCTTCCTGACCCGGCGCTCTCTCCTGGTCTGTCTACACAGGAAAAAATACCATCATGAAATACAAAACACAACACACTATAGTACAGAGATCCTCATCCATGGGCACCTGAGACGTGCACCTTCAATATCTACACGCCCCTATTTAGCAAATTTGTACATTTTACACAAAAACTAGCACTGAAATCAAGACACAGAAATCATTTGACTTGAAATTCTTCAAGTCGGTCAGGAAATAGAGATCCAGAAAACTGCCACTTTATTTTTGTTAGGATTTTTAAACGACCCCAATACTCATGCATTGCAACTGCCTTTTATTTACATCTATCTATAGAACAGTTAGAAGTAGATAGAATTTATACATATAAAAGTTATCAAAAATATATTTAATATTTCACATTATGTTCTATGAGATAAAAAAGCATCCATAAATATCTCAAATACTGAGCCAGCATAGTGACAGTTACTTGTTTTGTGGTTCAATAATGATAACAAATGCACTAAAGTTGATTAATCACTCACCGGTAGAAAATGAAGGACATGGTGGCCACTACAACCACTGTCACCGCCAACACACTGACAATGATGTCATTAGATGCTGCGGCTGAAAGAGAGAGAGCACAAAAAAGAAAAACTCTTACAATTTCAAGTTTAGGGATTTTTCTCTAGTAAACCCTGACTAATCCAGGGCATTGTACACGTACGTATAGGTTTATGTCTCAAAGGACCCTCAAGAAAGGTCTACATGTGCCACAAAATATGAAAAATAGTGTGACTTATTGGTGCTTATTTACTCAAGCTTAAGGCCACTATGTGTAGAGTCTTTATGTGATGAAAACCTCTTTCAAATGATTCAGTTTCTTACTATACACTGGTCAAAGGTTGGTGGCAGTAACATGCAAAGAAAGTCTGAGAAAAGTCTGCTTTGCAAATGTTTTTTAAGTAAGAATATGGATTCAACACATTTGTTAAACCTCAAGAATGCACACAGTGGGTTTAAGGCCCTGACACACCAACCCGATAATCGTCCGTCAGACAGTCTGGCGAGGTCGGTGACTCGAGTCTGTTCGGTGTGTTGCGTGCCGTCGTTCGTCGGAGGAGCTGTCTGCCTTCATTTTGGCCGACCTGACTTGCTGGGTCGGAGGGCGGGCAGTCGGACTCAATGACCAATCTGATTGGTGGAGTGCTAACCCGTAAATGACGAGCGGGATGAGCGTGACTAAGCCTCTCAAATCTTTTTAACTGACCTTTGTTGATTTGAAATGAAGACAGATTCAGCAACTGCATGGCCTATTTCTGCCGCCTGCTGTTATGGAGACGTATTACGTCTCCATAACAGCAGGCGCAGAGCGTACTCTCAAGTCGGCGTCGCTTCGGTGTGTTCTGAGGCACTTTTTGGACCTCGGGGAGCCAAATGATCAGTCCGACTACCTTTTCTGCCAACGGTCGGCCGTCGGGTTGGTGTGTCAGGGGCTTAAAAGAACACTCCACAGTGACCTCTAACCTGGGTTCAACCAGTGTTTAAATGTGTGAAAATGCTTCTAAGCTGCTAAACCTTTGAACTTTAATTAGACTTTACTAAGACTTACTAAGACTTCTCAGAAACATGAATGCACACTTAATTGTAGTTCAATTCTGTCAGCTTTAATCTGGTTCTAGTTTCTATCTGTTGTAGAGGTTGTGTGGTAGAAAAGCATATTTAACAGTATTTAGAACTTGAAACAGACAAACTCCAAACTACAGTATATGTATGTATATACATACATACATATATACATGATACCCAGTGTATCATGTGAAAAAATTAGGACGCCCATGCTAAAGTTGACTAAAAAGAGGAATAAAAAAATCTTTAGCATGGGTGTCCTAATTTTTTCACGTCTGTATATATATATCTGGGACATTTCCCACTTCTCCTTCGAGACAGTAAATCCTTTAGTAAAAATATAAAGTTTTACCCTTTAATAGTAACACATCTGGAGTTCAGTCACAGAACACTCCACTGCAGACTGATAGCTCACCTTATTGACCGCAATAAACAGCCGTTGGTCAATTAAAACTGTAACAGGTGTGCTATGTGTCTGTTTATGGGTGTGAAAGTGAGCAGAAAGACGGTTTATGACTAAAGGTTGTGACAGCCATCTGACACGATCATTAGTCATGGAGCTGTGTGTGTGTGTGTGTGTGTGTGTGTGTGTGTGTGTGTGTGTGTGTGTGTGTGTGTGTGTGTGTGTGTGTGTGTGTGTTACCTGGACCTAGGTCTGGTGTGAAATCAGGAAGTGTTTTTCCCCAGATAAACGAAGGGTGCGTCTCAACCACTTTGGTTCCGTTGTTGTCAGTGTTGAATGTGAATAAAATTTGGTACTGAGAAACACACAAGGAGAAAAGTACACATTTCAGAATAAAACACTATATAACAGCAAGATCACATGGGGTTTTATTTCTAAAGACCTTTTTGAGACATTGCTAACACAAAGAAGAAGAGCTCCAGGTTTATTATATTCCCAGATAAATTGCATAATAATTAACACAGGAGAACAATGTACCTTGTCGTCAGTAGTGGTGTAAATGATTGAGAGATTCACGTCTCGGTCTCCATGCTTGTCCAGCTTGTAGTTCCCAGCACTTCCTGAGCACAATCGTAGAAACGTCTTTATACAAAAAAACACTTCACCACAGACACTTCACCACACTGTTCACCACAACATCGCCAAAAATCAGCCTCTGGTGTTTGTTTACCGTTTAATAGTTCCTGTTGGGACTACTGTAAACTAGTAAGGGTGTAAGAAAAAAATGTATACACTTGCAAAACTGTTGATTTTCAAAAACACTGATTTTTTTTAGTTTACGTGCAAATATATTCATGTAAGACAGTGGTTCACGTTTATGTTGTGTTTAAACCCCCTACCGCTAGATGGCTATGCTGAGACACACCACTAGTGTCCTTACCTAACTGTGCCGAGCAGTGTCTGACTTTTTGCTAGTAGCTAACAATGTAGCTATGGCTGAACTTTGGCCTACTTTAGCACATACAAATGTGCTCACTCAGAACCTGTGAACCACAATCCCAAACTGGCAGTTTGATTTTCTGTGTACTGAATTGTTTACCTAAGGGACCGTTCGGTATTTATTGAATGGACCACCGGAGGAAAATAGGGGCTGGTTATGTCTTTTTATTCTTTGTTGAGGGGAGGGTCACCCACATTTTTTTAGTCTAGGACCCTCCCCTTATATTATGCTCTTAGCAAAGATGTACAGATGTCTGGTCACCCAACTTTTGTATTCATGAAAAAAGCAACATTTCAGGTGCATATTTTTTCATGTAGTTCTTAGTCCCGTCCCTCCTTCGCTACCAGATGGGTCTGACCCATGAGTTTGCTGGCAGGGGGAGCACTGCCCCTGGTGGCTGAAACGGGTAATTGCATTGTTTAAAAAATGAGTGGAATAATTAATTATATCTGGCATGACCAGATATTTTATAAATATCTTAAATAACACAAAACAACTAAATGGTGGTAGGTAATACATAAGATTTCATATACTGCTTTAGTAAAAAAAATATTACCTGGCTGACGATGGGAGCAGCAGGATGCAAAAAACAAAAGTTACTAGGCCTCATTCACCTGTTCGGAGCTGGCTGGTGAATGTGACGCTCGTATAGGCCTTGCTGGATACACCGTCATTTACCTTTTGTGGATCTACTGATCGCTGTGGATTACTTTTTTTTCGTGTCATTGGATTATGGCAAAATACGGATATTTTTTCTCAACGTGTCTTAACGTTTTATGGCTTCGCTTCTGCGTTTTGAGAGGCATCTCAACAGGTAGGTCCAACACTGATTGTTCACCGTTACATTTTAGTTGAATTTAAGTGTAGGGGCATTCTGCCACCGTCTGTCTGTTGCGTTCCAAGTCAGCCGTGCCGCGATTGGATTTCATAAGGGCGAGTTGTTAAATTGTTACAATGTAATTTAAAATATGCTTTAAAAATAAACATATATGTTTTGGAATATAATGTTCAGCTTCGACATTTTTACCTATATAGCTAAAATATACAATGACTGAGGAAGCCTAGTGACGAGTCCATAGCAACCAGTGTTGAATTGGTTATTTCCCAGTGTCCTTTGCTGAATGGTCTCAATGTTTTATTTCATGTGAATACTAGTTTACTAGAGGAATAACTTAGTATTTGAAGTAATTTAGTAATACAGGAAGTGTGCATTTAGTTTATGCTTATTGTGTTAATGAGTAAATCTACTGAAATGGCCACCACACCATAACAGAGGAGTGTGATGTGTAAGATGAGAATGCAGAGGTTAACTCAATTATGTCATGGCTGTAAAAAGTCAAAAGGCATCTATACATCTTTGCTAAGAGCAAACTAGCAGATAACGGGAGGGTCATGCCACTTATTCAAATCATTTTGGAGGGTCATAGAAATATTATTACTGGCAAGGGGGAGGGTCAAGTCTTTTTCGCCTAAAGGTCCAAAAATTCCTCCGGTGCCCCCTTAAATGAATAACGAACAGTCCCTAAAGTAAACTTCTTTGACTTTTATGAACATCATGTCTTTTTTTAAATACTAGTTTTTCGAAAATTATACTTAAAAAAAAAATCCCAATATATCGCCTTCTGCACAATATTGAAATATATTGCAATATATTGAATCGTGACCCATGTATCGTGATATACATCGTATCGCCAGATTCTTGCCAATACACAGCCTTAGTAACTAGTGTACTGTGTAGTGTTAACTCATTTAATTTTGTATTGTTTTTTTTCCTGAAAAAACACACAGAGCCTGACAGGAGAAACGGTTCTTTCAATCACACACAAGCTACTTACAGCTGCTGCCTGCAGGTTTTAACACTTCATATCACTTCATATTTATCACCTCATTTTGTCAGTGAAAATACAAATCAGTGACCGCCGTTGACAGCTTCCATCTGTTGGGCGTCACACAAAACAGTAAGCAATGTGGGGCTGAGGGCTGCTGTCTGGGCCGTTGAGGTCATGTCATCAGTCATCACTTTGTTGGTTTCTCCACCTCATACATCTCTTTCACTCTTTTTTTTTCCTCTTGGGTTTTTTTTTTCTATTATCAAAGTGTCTCATCCCAGAAATTGATCGAAAATGTTTCATTCAGCATAACGGCCCTACTGACCGCTGGCATGAATGTGCATTAGAGTTCCAAGCTTTTCCTCCTTCCTTACCTTTAAAGGATATGTTTCTGAAATAATTCACATTGACAAACTCCATCTGCTGAATCTCCGACTGATTTTCTTTAGCAATACCTTATCACCTGGCCTACTAGCAGCACGGAATCATGGTACGCCACCATGTAATCATTCATCTGAGAGAGAGAGAGAGAGAGAGAGAGAGAGAGAGAAATTGATGTAACTACTTTATTTAGTTTCAATAAGAACATTAGATTATTAATTTATCACTGCAACTCTCAGCAAAAAAAGCAATGAAATTGTATTGCCCATGATGTCAAAACTATTCCGATGAAGCAGTCCGTGAAACAAGGATGTTGAGTAATTTGGAAATGTGTCCTCACTGTGTTCTTGTCTTTCAGGTCTGTGTTGATAGTGTAGCTTCTGGTGTTAGGCATAGTCAGCACCAACACGTTCTTCATGGATGGCAGTGACGATGTGTTGCTGTAGTATTTATCACTGTGGAGAGGAGGCAGTAGAGGCGTTCTTAGTGCTGGATCTGAAGCTGGCAGATTCAGGCAAATCTTTTGAATCAATAATTTCATTTTGTACATTTTTTATTGCAGCAAAATTTCTAGAGATAAAGAAAAAATAATGGTTGATATGCGACAATATGAATTCTCAACGAAAAATGTGAAATGTAAGCATGAAGTTGGAGGGAAAAGTTACAAATGTGTTTCTGTGTAGTGTATACCACTGGTTCTAGGGCTGCACAATTAATCGCAATTTTATCCAAATCGCAGAGGGGCGCAATATTTGTTAAAGGCAAAATATGTGTCAAACCAAACCATTCTAAAATAAGGTATTGTGGTGCTGCAGAGACGTCCCGGCCTACAGATCCTATCCTGCAGACTAAAGAAAAATCTTTGCTTGGTACAAATCCTCGCAAAAATCACACTATAATCATTTTAATTTTTTAAGATTTAATATTAGTCAATGAAAATGAGAATAATGATACAAATATGATCATTCCCTTCAAAATAATCACAATTAGAGATTTTCCTCATATCGTATATAAAGTGAAGAGAACAAGTATTTGATACACTGCCGATTTTGCAGGTTTTCCCACTTACAAAGCATGTACAAGTCCGTAATTTTTTATCATAGGTACTCTTCAACTGTGAGTGACGGAATCTAAAACAAAAATCCAGAAAATCACATTGTATGATTTTAAAGTAATTAATTTGCATTTTATTGCATGACATAAGTATTTGATACATCAGAAAAGCAGAACTTAATATTTGGTACAGAAACCTTTGTTTGCAATTACAGAGCTCATACGTTTCCTGTAGTTCTTGACCAGGTTTGCACACACTGCAGTGTGGATTTTGGCCCGCTCCTCCATACAGACCTTCTCCAGATCGTTCAGGTTTCTGGGCAATACGGACTTTCAGCTCCCTCCAAAGATTTTCTATTGGGTTCAGGTCTGGAGGCTGGCTAGGCCAGTCCAGGACCTTGAGATGCTTCTTACGGAGCCACTCCTTAGTTGCCCTGGCTGTGTGTTTCGTGTCGTTGTCATGCTGGAAGACCTAGCCACGAGCCATCTTCAATGCTCTTACTGAGGGAAGGAGGTTGTTGGCCAAGATCTCGCGATACATGGCCTCATCCATCCTCCCCTCAATACGGTGCAGTCCTCCTGTCCCCTTTGCAGAAAAGCATCCCCAAAGAATGATGTTTCCACCTCCATGTTTCACGGTTGGGATGGTGTTCTCGAGGTTGTACTCATCCTTCTTCTTCCTCCAAACACGGCGATTGGAGTTTAGACCACAAAGCTCTATTTTTGTCTCATCAGACCACATGACCTTCTCCCATTCCGCCTCTGGATCATCCAGATGGTCATTGGCAAACTTCAGACGGGCCTGGACATGCGCTGGCTTGAGCAGGGGGACCTTGCAGAATTTGAATCCATGACGGCGTAGTGCGTTACTAATGGTTTTCTTTGAGACTGTGGTCCTAGCTCTCTTCAGGTCATTGACCAGGTCCTGCCGTGTAGTGCTGGGCTGATCCCTCACCTTCTTCATGATCATTGATGCCCCACGAGGTGAGATCTTGCATGGAGCCCCAGACCGAGGGAGATTGGCTGTCATCTTGAACTTCTTCCATTTTATAATAATATGGTTCACCAAAGGGATTAGAGCAATTCATAATTCATACATAGAAGGTACATTAGCAAGTTTTACCCAGTTATCTAAACTTTATGACTTACCTAAGAACCATTTTTTTCCTTTTATTTGCCGGTCAGGAGCTTAACAAAAAGACATTTGGTTCATTCCCTGATAAACCCACCCAATCACATATTGATGATATCCTTGCGTTGAAACTAATCAGTAAAGGATTTATCTCGCAGATTTATGATCTCATCAACAATATCAGCCCATACCCCACCGAACACTTAAAAGAAGCCTGGGACTCCGATCTTGGAGTAGTTTTAACAGATAGCCATGGGACTTCATTTTGGACCTGATACATACTTCTTCCACATCCACTAAACATGGCTTAATACAGTTGAAGGTTGAGCATAGGGCCCACTTCACTAATGCCAGGCTGAGGGCAACGGGGATCATGGGTTGGGTAGATACCCAACCCATGATCCCCGTTGCCCTTGGTGCAGAAGCCAGCCAGCAGACTTAATACATATGCTTCGGTTGTGTCCAAGTCTTAATTCATTCTGGATGGGTATTTTTAATTATTTCAGTGAAATGTTTAAAACCCAAGTAGACTCCGACCCACTGTGTGCCCTCTTTGGCATAACACTCTCAATCACAATCTCAGGCTCAGCTACCAGATAAGGCCGATGCGGTCATAGAATTCACCACACTCATGGCTAGACGTTTAATCCTTTTGAAGTGGAAGCAACAAGCTCCCCCATCCTTTGCTCATTGGGTGAAGAATATGATGCACTTTTTACAACTAGAAAATATATAAACTTAAAAGATCTTCCCAAACATTTTGTATTATATGGAAGCCCTTTTTTAATTTTTTCCTTTTTTGAGTCTCTCCAAGATCCCCTTGATGAAGAGTAGAGTGGATACCATATCAATTTTACTGTAACTACTATTACTATAATTTCACTATTTTTAATGTTTTTTTCCCCTTTTTTCTGTTCCTTTTCTGTGTTATATACATATATTGTGTTCATTTATCTTAATTATTGATTGTTTATAATAACTGGAACAATGATGTTGTTTGTGGAATGGAGGTATTGTACGTTTGTAACCCTGTGGGTGAGAGGGTGGGTGTTTTTTTTGTATTAACCTTGTTCAAAATCAATAAAACATTAAAAAAAAAATACTTTGAATAAAGTTATGACAAATCAACAACTACATGATTTAAAAGGCAGCGTCAAAGAGAATAGTCTGCCTTGATTTAAATTCAGCCTTGATTTAAAAGAACTAAGAGTTGCAGCGGACCTGTATTGGTTTCTGCTTCCATGTATTTGACTTTCAAAATTCAGGTCTGAGTCCATGACTACAACAAAATTTCTGGCTTTGACAGGCTTTTTTTTACATTTCCAATTGAAGCTGAGCGCTGACTTTTAATCATTCCTATAGACACAAAGTAGTCCCTGTTCTTTAAGTAGGATTCAAACCAGTTTAGTAATGGGCCAGAAAGTCCAACCCAGTCCGACCCTGTCAAATGCAGCACCGAGATCAAGTAAACGTAAAGGCTGATTTAGAGAAGTACAAAGGCTCTACGCAGAGCCTATCCTGTAGCGGTCGAAAAGCTGTAGCAGGAAAAGTTACCCTATCCTTGATTTCATGTTGTTCACAGAAAAGGAGAACCTGGAAATTAGTTCAGGGAAATGCTACGCTACCAAGCCCAGCCAAGCGGACCAGTCACAGTTGTTGTGGTCTACGTTGCCGAGACGTGTAGTTACATTTCTGGGGAGGTACAGGTCAGGCTACGGGGTAGGATCTGTATCTACACGAACCAACGTACGTACCTATGTACATAACTACGCAACATAGATTCAACATAGATTCAAGGCAGAACCATAAATCAAGCTTAAAGGTGCAGTTAGTGATTCTGCACAAAGATTGTTGATATATGAACTCAACTGCCAAACAAATACACCCCCCCTCCCTTCAGAAGCTCCCCCCTCCCTCCACATTCACAGACAGATAACTACTGGCCGGCACATTCAAATGCTGCCTCCCCCCTCCCGCCCCTACCATCAACTGTCACTGCGTGTTGCCGATTGGCTGGAATAGTGTTTTGTGACTCGTGCACTCCTTTGTGTTTGTTTCCCATTTACACAGCCAGGGCTGTGTATTAACACTGGATTTTTTTGTCGCACACACAGAAAATAGAGCGCTAGGTGACCGTGAGCAGATATTCACTGAATTTGACAAAACGTGTATTGGATTAACATCTATACCTTTGAGACTGAAATGTTGCCACTGTCTGTATGTAAGTGGAAGTCACTAAAGACCTTAACACAAACAGTCTCAGTGCTGTGGTGTGGTCAAAAACTTGACTAAATACATCAAAACAGTTGTTTAGTGATAAGAAGTAAACTGTTGAAAAATGACTTTTTCCATTATTTTACTTACATAAAAAAGGAAGGTTTGATTTGGGCCTATAATTGCTGATTAGTGATGTATCTAATTTGTTCTTTTTAAGAGTGGCTTGATGACTGCAGTTTTCAGGGCCTGTGGGAAGATACCCAAGATAAGAAACATGTTTACAATCTGTACAAGATCTGAGGCCAAACGATTTGAGGACACTTTAATCTAGACTTTAACCTACCATTTTAAGAATGTCATTTTATGGTCACACAGCTGTAATGCTCAGTCATCATGAACAGGAAGATGAGAGGAATTAAGATAAGATCTATTTTCAGCCCACACCTCTTCTGGTTATTGCAGCTCTTTATCTCTAAATCAACCCTTTTCATAAACAATTATATTCAACCATACCATTTCCTTTCTGTGTTTTGTTCATACTCAGAATACCTGATACTTGTAAATCCAGATGAGGGTTTGCCCTGAAATAATCAAATATGAATATCTGTCTCTTTACACCCATTTTGTTTGCTCGTGTATTTGAATTTACACACCAACAACCACAGTTCCCCTAAAAAGAGGACTTTAAATGCAATCAATCAATTTACATACTGTATTTCATAAAATAGTATGTGTGGGCCTTGCAGTCCTGAAATTGCTCAGTAATTGAGGGATACCCAGAATGTCACAAGGCATCTGCCTTTCTTATCACTGAGTCAGTACACACTACCCAGGTCAGCTCCTCTGTGATGTGGATACCAAGGTACTTGAAGCTGTCCACCTTTTCTCAATGACCCATTTATATATTTGGGGGCATAGTTCCTTCCCTGCTTTTTTTTCCAAAGTCCACTGTCATCTCAATAGACCTGCTGACATTCATGAGAAGTTGGGTGTCTTGACACCAGTAGGTCAGGTCCTCTACCTCTTTCAGGTAGGCCTTTTCATTGTTGTCTGTGATCAGGCCCACCACATCTGTAAGTCTCTTTTAGCTCATTGTTTTTTTTGGCCTGCCTCACTACCTGCCAAGCACCAAACAGCAAATAGACAAGGTGAATGACTTGCTTGTAAAAATAATAGAGCATTTAGTAGCTAAAGAGATAGATACTTTTTAATTATTATTGAGTTATTGGAGACAAAACCAACCTTTGCAGTTGGGGAAATACTCAACCAATCGTCCAAGTATGTAAGAGATAGAAAGAGAACTTCTAGCTTGCATGGGAGAAAATGGCTGCAGCCACGCATCTTGTAAATATGCGAGGGGCAAATGAGAGACCGAATGGCATTCCCTTGAATTGGTAAACCTGTTCTTGAAAGGCAAATCTCAGGAACTGCCTGTGGCATCCCTGAGATCTATTGACATAAACCAGGCTCCCTTTGCTACTGACTGGAGAACGTCTGGCATTTGTAACATTCGGAACGGCAGAATCATTAAAAACTTGTTCCACCCCTCAGGTCTAGAATTGGGCAGAACCCGACATCCTTCTTCTGAATTAGAAAATACACTAAATAGAACCCACTGAGCTGTGTATGCCACTCAACAGGCTTAATGATGTGTTTTTCTAAGAGGGCTGCTAGAGGGCCAGGGTTTTTGCCAGATCTCTGACTGCAGACATTCTGACCACGCAAAAAGTGTGTGGCCGGCATTGGAACTTCAGTGTGTATTCCTTGGACAATGTGGACACCACCGAAACAGAATCAGACGCTCGTCTTTCAACGCAGCAGATCATGCAATGCATCAAGGGGCAAAAACACCAGTTTCAAGTCACTACTGTATGAACTGCAAGAAATGAACCACTTGAGCCCAGCGAACCACCAGCTCTTGACACTGGCTAGATAGCCAACTAGGTCAATTAACCTGCTATTAGCTTCTTCAATTGCGAGAAGATAGAAAGAACAGATTGCGTAATAACGTCAGGTTTTTATAATGGGGCATGTACCCTATACGTGATTGCATGGTCACAGGTGACTTTGTTGGTATAACGACTCAACCTGTGCATATGCGAGATGGAGATATATAGTGCAAGCACTGCCGTCTGGCGGTCAGAAGGAATGAAAAAGAACAGTGCTCAGCTTATCTTATGCTACAGTTAACAATGGTTACAATACAAAGGTTAAACCAAAGCACAAAACAAAAAACAGAACCAGAAGACTCATAATATTGTACAATACATTAGTCTCAATTTCAGTGTCTTTTTTGTTCTGTTACAGTGATTTAAGCATGATAATGTACATAGTCCCAGTATAGAAAATGATGGTAGTCTTGGTAACACTTTATTTGAAGGGGTGTGCATAAGACTGACATGACAACCTCATAATCAGGACATGACACATATCATGATCATGAAGGAGTCTTTATGAATGTTTATGACACTTTTAATGCAAAGTTAGCATTGTTTGAGATGTTTTTTGATATTAAATCTTGGCATTAACCACGACAGTATAACCTGTCAGTGTCTTTGTTATGACATCTTGACAGTGACCAAGACAACGATGTCTGAGTTATGACAACCTGACATTAAGCAAGACAACATAACCTGTCATAAATATGTCATAGCAGGCCTAATTATCAAACTTAAAGAAACTATTTAGCTTTATGTGTTAACATTATAAGTGGTTAGTTTTTACATTGGATGTCATGAGACCCTTATAATTGTGTCATGAATATTTTCCTTGAACTTGTCATAAAGATGTCATCAAGTTTGATTACGCTGTCAAATGCTTTCATAACGTCATGAATAATTCACATGACCTTAAACCAGATCTTCCCAAACCATTCCTGGAACCATTTGGACTTGTTATTAAGATGTCATAAAAGTTATAAGACCAGTTTGAAGACAGTAAATACACAATTTCTTCTGTATCAGGACATCTTATTGTGCATTATTGCTAACTGCTAAAATATTATAGTATACTGTAAAAAGTATTTATAGTGTACAGTTTGAATTGCTTTGTTCTTCCGTAAAAACTAATCAAATCTCTGATAAAACACTTTATCATGTTTGTTGAGGAGTATTTCCAAAAAGTCATGTTCATGTTATCATCATCCCTCTTCATGTTGCAATTTTGACTTGTCATAAAGATGTCATAAAGTTGTATTACATTGTCAAATGCTTTTAAACTGGGTCATTAATAATTCCCTTGACCTCAAGTAAAGTGGAACCATTTGGAATTATCATTAAGATTTCATTAAAGTTATAAGACAAGTTTGACGACATTAAATACAGTACAGAGGTGATTCACAGAGTTTTGGACAGACGGTACACCTAATTGTGCATTCTTGCTAACTAATATTAACTGCTAAAATACTGTATTGGCGTATACAATAAAGAGCATTCATAGTGTACACCATAGTTTATATTGATTAATTCTTACTTGAAAATCTCTGATAAACCTCTTTATCATCTTTGTTGAGGAGTATTTTGAAACAATCACATTTTACTTCCTGTAGATGTCATCAGTATCATGTTACACTGGTTTGTGAAATCAGAGTATCAGTTTTTCTTACCTCCTTTACCTTGACGGTATTGTAAAACCCAAAGCCTTGACCAGTATTTTGCTTTTGTTGTAGTGACAGCGAGGAGAACACTGGGGTCAGCTGCAGTTCATTGTACTTTTCAGGCCTTATGGTCCAATAAAATGCATGTACAGCATTTTCTTAGATGTGGAAAAAGATGTGGAAATACTCAATGTGCTGTAAAGCTAAGAATGGACAGGTACAGATATGGCCAATGTTTAAAGGTTTAGCTCAAGTGACTCAACCTCTTCTTTGAGACAACACGAAGCCTACAAAGAACAATATGTTCAACACGTCAGGTTTTATTCATAGTTTTACAAGTTGTGATTAGGAAAACATGATATGATATCGGAGATTATAATAGAATCCAGTAAGTGCAAGAATAAATATATGTTTTACAACAAAGAGTCAATAAAATATCCCCTCTGGCCTTGTTTTTATCTCAACAATAGTCTCATAAAAGTATTATTGACTTTGATTGTCAGGTCAAAGTCAGAATGAAAGAGTTAATTAATTGTGTGGAGTTTTTGTTACCATAAGCTTTGGAGATGCAGAGTATTGGACAAACTGGAATTTTGACCTGTTGATGGCACTAGATGAAGTCAGGGGATCAGCACAAGCTAAGTTTCCATCCACTTGTCAATCGAATTATCTAAAGTTCTGTAAAAAAACTCATGCGAATAAAGCTGGTGAAAGTTTCCATCCAACGGCTTTAAAGCGAATAAAAACCTGTGCGTAATGACGTCACATGCTGTTTTGCGATCAAATTGGTATATCGAATTGATTGTAGACATTTTAAGATGTTTCCATTCATTTTCGCACTGAATCGCACAACATTCAAGCAAACATTTGCAAACAAAGTTTTGCTAGACAAGATGGATTGCGCCATCTACCAACAAATGATCAATATTGCACAAGTTGTAATAGTGCTTATGTGCCAGCTGATAGCGACATATCAAGCTATAATAAGAAAACAACGACGCTATCAACACATTGCTATGATGATGCAGATGCACGTAAATGCCCGACGACAACAGAGGCGGCCTGTGGTGTGGGAACGACAGCGCTCCAAACAGTTCTGGGAGATCGTGGTTCAGAGACACTTCACGGAAACCCTTTGGTTGAAGCATTTTTGGATGACCAAGACAACATTACAGAGTGGTAGGCGAAACGTTTGGAGTCAGCAAAAACGCAATGTGCAATGCCTTACGAACGAGGATGATGCGAAGGTATATATACCTACCTGGAGTGGATGAGGCGCATGATATCTCGCTGCGTAACTCCAGAGCGCACCTTGTGCCACAGGTGTATGGCGCAATAGACGGGACTCACATCCTGATTAGTCCCCCTGTGTTCTGAAGGCTACAGGGATTTTGTCAATAGAAAGGGCTGGCCATCAATCGTACTACAGGCTGTGGTAGACAATCGTTGCATCATAAGGGACATTTGTGTCGGCACTCCCGGTAGCGCGTCTCCTTGTTCGTCCACTTACATCTGTCTTTGTTGACACCCGCCATGGGTGCAAACAGAGCGGAAATACTGGGAGGAAATGAACGAGAACTTCTTCTTCTTCGTTTTGTAGCAGGTTGCAACCATAAAATGACCTCAAACTTAATAGCAATTCATTATATATTCGGCAAATAATGTTTCCATCAGCGTCTATCGCATAAGCCGTATATCGATCAAGATAAAATCCGATGAGACCGAACGTATTTCCTCTGAGTCGATATTCATGAAATTCAATCGAATTTTACTGTTTCCATAAGGCTTTTTTCATTCGATATCACGTAATTCGGATAAAAACGTGTGGATGTAAACATAGCTACAGTTATTACAATTGATCCTGATAGGGGCATGAATATCTAAGCCACATTTAATGGCAATTCATCCAATAGTTGTCAAGTCTCAAAACCTCAAATGTCAACCTGCTAGAGATCGATGGTGCTGCTAAATGAAAAGTCAGGGGACCACTAGACCTAGACTACTCTCATTGCCATTACCTACCTCCACAGCACTGCGGAGGAAGGTCTGGCTAGTCCACAGCATTCCTGGATAGGAGAAACACTGCTCTGTTTTATTGGCATTTCTTTAAACCAATCACAGTCTTCTTGGGCGGCGCAAAGCGCCAGACAGAGCCATGGTGCCTCTGCAAAATCAGGAAGGCACTTGTTTTGGTGGAACATGTATACGTTCAAAAGTTGAACAAAGAAAGCAGAAGGTGACGGACATCCGGCCGAAAATTAGGGACATCCAGCGGAACAATCCCGTAAATAAAACGTTGATAAAGACTAAGGGATCACCAAATGTATTCGGATTCATCATCTGAAAACTATGAATGTCTGTATTACAATGTAGTAAATGTTGCTGGATAAGTAAAAACTTACCTTGTCGTGGCGCATGATGAAAAGTCAGGCTATCCCAATAGGTTGATAGAAGCAACACACCTGTTATCTATAGAGTAACATCATCATAGAGTCATAGCATGACTAAAATAGACCAATACCTAAAATTTCTAACTACTGTGGTTTTGGGCAAATGTTACTCAAACACGAGGAAGAATGTTTTTTAGCCGCATTAATGGTAATGTAGGAACATGTGCTTTTAATACTTTGTGGACAACAAGCTCTATGGCACAGAGGAATAAGATCAGGGCTTTAATTGACAGCCGCCAAATGTGGGTTAAGATGAACTTTGGCAGGTAACATTTTAAAGTTACTTGGAAAATTGGCCGGTGATGACCGAAGCAAATAACTCTGCGTCTGTTTGAATCGGCCGGCTGCAGATGTGTTTCCAGATTGGTCTGCTTTCAAAGACATTTGGGTGGTTTTGTGTGTCTTTGGCTTGGAAATATAATCTTTATCTGGCAACACTACTTGTAGTACTAATCCTACATTTCCCATGAACTGGTAACTTTAAAAATCTACTAGCCGTGTTAGCTGGTCATCAAAAAAGTTCATTTAAAGCCCTGCATAGGATATATCAGACTTTAACTAAGAAGGCAGTGTTTGTAAATCGAATCAATTTATTGTTGGTTTTGGTCTTTTCATGGGATTTGATTACATGCTCAGACTGCGTTCTTGTCGCCTGCTGGCTTTGTCATCCTGGTAAAACACAAAAAAAACAACCACACACTAACCCCGGCTGCCCTTTCTGCTTCTGGAATAAATCTTCTCCTTCTTTACAGAAGATCCAGATCTGGATCTGGTCCAGCTGGGTTCTTCCCTATTTCCAGCCACTGGGTGGATATACCTGTTTTCAACAACGAACCAGCTGGAAGCCTTTTCTAACTTGGTTCTGACCCCTACTATGGCTCCCTCCAGTGGATCAACCTGAGAGAACATAAGGATTAATATTGAGTAGGTAAATAAAAGGCATACTAATTTTTATATTTTAATGCCACTTGGTTAATGCCTTTTTATGCTGTGTTTAGTTACACCATATCAACTCGATTAAGTGCTATTGCTTGCTGTCAATTTCCTTTGTTTGAGTTGGACTGGGGAGACTTGATCATGTTTGCTGCTGCTTTCCACTATGTGTAAAAGTGACACTTTGCTCATTTGCAATCTACACACTTGGACAATGCTTACATGCCAATTCGCTAATTTGAGAGTTCCTCACTCCTCGCTTGATCCAGACATTTTTCCAGTCTGCCGTCATCTAAGGCTACTGGGGGTTCGCTAGAATATTTGCTCTAGGGAGCAAGGAGCGAGGAGGCAAATAAATAATTTTTACAAATGTAAGGGTCCCTAATCACAACCTGGATTTTTGATTTACAAACAGAATATGAATAAATTCAATTTAAATCTGAGTCCTAGCAGTGAAATATACTTGCACTGTGGTTTGAGTATAAATACTGTGCTGTATGTCGCATTAGACGTCTCATTTCTCTAAAAATGTGTTTTGATTTTTCCTCTCTCCACACATCTTCAGTGTGAGGGACTAAGTTGCAAGATGCATGTGAGGAGACATAGGAACCCTCCCTCCTTTGATAACACAGCAATAATTTCATTGTTTCTAAAACCTAGAAAATGCCAACCCAATGTAGGACTGATCTTACTCCTGAATAATGACCTCAAAATGTTACGTAAAGCTCTAGCGAGGAGATTGGAACTATTCTTACCTCAAATGGTGTATTTCGACCAGAATGGATTTGTGCAGGGAAGACAGGGCTTCCATAATACAAGGAGGTTGTCTAATATTTTCTTTGAAAAGTCTGGCCCCCCTGACAACTCTGTCATGTCGTTGGACGTGGAGAAGACCTTCGACAGGATAGAATAGCAAAACCTATTTGTCCTGCAGAGATTCCGTGTGGGTGTGAATTTACTCAGATGGGTTCAGCTTTTGTTCTCCACCCATTCAGCAGATAACAAACAATGAAAAACTAATTCCATGTAAGAAAAGGGGATATTTTTAAGTCTAAAATATATTTTTTATTTCAAGAAAAAGCACCCTCATCCACATGTGTGGCCAGCAGCCACTTAGTCCATCCAGCCTGTTGTAAAGATGATCCAGCTGTCTAGTAAAACATCCTGGTATTTCGATGGTAAATACAGATTTTAGCAACTGATATTTGAGCCACCAAAGAGAACCTAGGCCATAAACAAAATCCTCAGTTCACTCAGTCATTCCCTTGTATTTCGGTAGGCACTGATGAAATATACTGAACCATTAATACATTTACCTGTTATTAAGTCATATAAATAAGAACATTCGTTGAAACCCTTTAGTACTGGTAAACAGCTGCCCTAAAATATTTGCTACTGATAATGCCTTGAATATGTTTAAGGGAATCATCATCCTCTCCCCACTGGACAGTAATTGATGAGGATGAATAGGAAGAGAAGGCATTAGTGGCTAAAGCAGCTACATAGGCCTATCTAAATTATGTTTGTACACCTGGGTAAGCCAGTTTCCAAATCCTATAAACTTAAAGCTCTGACAGACTGTGATGATCTGTGAAAGTAAATGTACATGTAAGACAGTTTAACATATAATGTGAATCTCTGAATGCTGTCATATGTTAAGTAGACGTTATATTTGAGAGCAAGTTACTCCAGTGAAAAAATGTGATCTGTGTACTGTGCTTTTTGAAGCTAATTCTGTATGAAATATTTTATATAGGCCTAATTTACTTTGCCATGACAGTACTGTAAAGTTTGGGTTTGCATCGCTTTAATAATTGGTATTGGCTACAACTCCTAATACTTATTTTTCCGACAAATGTAAAGGCAGCATGGTGTGTCTCTGTCTGGTCACCATAGCAACGAGACGCCATGCGGTAGTACAGCCAGTTTTTGCCCTTCACGACTCTTTTATCGCAGAACTTTGTTTTTAACCTGAATACATCGATATTTTTGCGCTATTAGTGAACCACAATTGGACAGCTGCTGCTTCCAAGTTGTGCGGGCAAAAGTACAAACAGGAGGGTGACACGAAAAAATAGGTGTGCCGAAAATGCCGTTGTTAGTAACAGACTATTCATGGACACAGACAGACTCGACGGTTTTCATAAGTGTGCCTTTAAAAGGAAGGAAAGTTGAGAAAGTGGACATCATGTCTACAGAAGAATACCTCAAGGTAAAATTAGCTTACAACGATAAACGTTGTGGACCCTTTTTAATTGTATGTCGCTGTCACACGTGACACGTTCAATATTAGCTTTGTCATACACGTAACGGTAACGTTAGGTAGAAACTTATGAATAAAGAACATAACAAGGATATAACCATAGACTGTAGCTACATAACTAGGATATAACGTTAGCATTACCTTTCTTGGTCTAACGTTAGTCGTTCGCTATAGACAAAAGATTACATTCTTAACGTCACAGCCATGTCTTTATTTTATAATGTGTAGACACATTAAGTCTAAACAAATGTAAGAGCACGCTTTTTGAAATTGGGTATTTTTCTCCATGCACTATACAATGTTTTCTACTTTCTTTTCTGCACAGGTGCATTACCCTCCATATCTGTTTGAAGCCTTCCTGTTTGAACCTGTTGATGATGACAGAAGCACAGCTAAGGTTGGAAATGGAGTTGCAGTCATCAGTTTGTCAAAGAGGACCAATAAAGTGTGGGAGCATCTGATGATAACTACAAGTAAGAGCATCTGGATGACCTTGTAGTCATTTTACTCAACCGTAAAACAAGCCATTTTGTCATAGTCTACGAATGTCCCTTATTTTCGGCCTGATGTCCGTCACCTTCCGCTTTCTTTGTGTTGGCATTTCTAAACTCTGGTCGAGTACTATTTTTAACTGCTCCTTAGATCTCTGCAGGGTAGATCCAGACAGCTAGCTAGACTATCTGTCCAATCTGAGTTTTCTGTTGCACGACTAAAACAACTTTTGAATGAGCACATGTTCCACCCAAACAAGTTCCTTCCCGAGGCTATTTTGCAGAGGCAACCTTATTGCGTCCGGTGCTTAGTGCCGCCCAAGACGATTGTGATTGGTTTAAAGAAATGGCAACGAACCAGAACACGTTTTTCTCCTATCCTAGCCAGACCCTGAAGGTATATATTGAAGTATAATATATTGAACGCGTATTTTCCGTTTCCTTCCACTTTCTTTGTGTTGGAATTTTAAATTCGCTGGATTTATGAGGACTATTGTTGACTGCTCCTAAGATCTCTGCAGGGTAAATTGAGACAGCTGGCTAGACTATCTGTCCAATCTGAGTTTTCTCTCCCACGACTATTTTACAGCGGCTCTGTGCGGAGTTGAGCACCGCCCATGACGATTCTGATTGGTTTAAAGAAATGCCATTAAACCAGAGCACGTTTTCCTCCCATATCCCGAATGCCATGTTGAGTAGCTAGACTCTCCTTTAGCGCGCTTTGGAGGAGGGTCTGGCAAAGCGAGACTAGGCAATGTGAGACTATCTATGTCCTAACCTAACCCTCTTATAGCCATCAAGGGCGTTTCTAGGGTCAGTGGAGCTCCGGGGCTTAGAACTGAAATCTTTGAATCAGGCTGAGATCACGCTTCGAGCAATAAATACATCAATATCAAGTGCTACATAAACAAAAAATCATCATTATGCAAATGAATCCGACTGCGACCTGCAAGACCCTTCATATTCTGCCCCCTGCTTCAAGGCCCCAAAGACTATGCATAGACGCCGCATTGACTGTGTCAGCCGCCATTTTGGACCAGGCACGTCGCACCTGTAATCAAATAAAAGTGAACAGGGGAACTGCGTTTTTCCTGGATAAAAATCAATAAACGTCTACATTTCTCAACCGATTTGAATGAATCGTTTTTAAAGGGTTAGTGAGTGGAGTAGAAAAATAAGCTTTGTGTTTGTCGCCAGTTAATTACTATCGACAGGTTAATAATAATCGTTGCTAGACGCATACGAGTGTAGCCTAAATGTACTTACGTGGTGGAAAATAAGC
This sequence comes from Zingel zingel, assembly GCA_023566125.1. Lineage (NCBI taxonomy): Eukaryota > Metazoa > Chordata > Actinopteri > Perciformes > Percidae > Zingel > Zingel zingel. The sequence goes on along the minus strand of CM042320.1, from coordinate 34,115,965 downwards.
CATTGTTGTCATAAGTAATTGTTAAAACCCCCAACTTGTTTGTTAAGCATGGCTTTGGCTTATTTTCCTTTGCTAATACTTATGGAGACGTCCCTATATAATAGTTTTTTACATTTACATTTTTTTTTCTGTCTATGTCCGAATCATTTAAGCTTTTCTTGTGTCAGCACATATCTCACTCACTTTTAAATGCTGTAAAAAATCTAAATAGTGCATAGTACTAATAATTGACCATCACTGTGGTAAATGGCAGTCAGTTTGTTTTATAGCAGTGGAAAAATACAGATATACTTACATAGATAGACAAAGACAAAAGATAAGATATGCCTTTACTGATCCTTAGAGGGGAAATATACAAACATAAATATGGTAAAAAAATATATAAAAAATCATAGTATATTATATGATGGAGTATAAGTATAATAAAGTAAAAAGCAAGATGGGGTAGCAGTACACCAATATACATTATATTACAACAGTATAGTATATTATTTAGTGCTGTCAAACGATTAAAATATTTAATCACGATTAATCGCATTAATGTCATAGTTAACTCGCAATTAATCGCACATTTTTATCTATTCTAAATGTCCCTAGATTTCTTTTTGTCCCATTATTTTTTCTCATTTGAATGCTCTTATCAAAATGGAAAAGTGGATCGGCCTGGCTTTGTGCTTTTGTCCCCTGGCTTTGACGAGGGGGCGGAGAATTGGCATCAGCCGTGTGCTTGGCCATCAAGTGGTATTTCAGACTGGACGTGCTGCGATGATAGCTCAGTTCACAACGACAAAACACACAGATTACTTTGGTCTTGTCAATGGAACCATTTGGCAACTTTTTAAAAGTAAACTTTCCATTCAGAATCTTATTGGCATCCATTTTGGCGTCTCGCGCTCGCCATCCACTCAAAACCTAACGTTAGCCTACTACTCTTTGGCCGGCTTGCCAAACACCCGGTGTGGTGTTGTAGTTTTTCTAACGTTATTAGTTGTTGCAACAGCATGTGAAAAAAACTACAAAGTTTGCTAGGCCAAAAAAAACGTTAATCTCGCGATAAAAAAAATTGACGTCGTTAAAATGGGTTTGCGTTAACGCCGTTAACGTGTTTAACTGACAGCACTAATATTATTATTAAAAATCTATCAATAAAATGTCTAGTATGAGTATGTTATGATATATTAGTAATACAATATCACATTAATAATTACAAACAGTATATGCAGGGCTCGACAGTAACGGTCAGTGAGTCAATTGGCAACTGTTTCGTGGCCTCTGGTTGCCCAACCACCTGTTCAATGTTTGTGTTTTTACATAATAACAAATAAAAACTTACAAAACTGGAAAATCTTATTTCAAAAGAAGTCAATATTTTATTTGGTTGTCTCCATAACGTTTAAAAGACAATTGTGGCGCAAAACAAACGTAGGGGTTAATAACAGATGTCTACCCACTCTACAGACAGTTTATTAAAAAGATAGTTTAGAAAGACAGTAGCTCCCAAGACGGCGGCCGCCTGTATACGAGAACGCGACTGTCTTTATAATCTTTTTAATAATGTCTGTACACTTACAATGTTCTCAATGCTTCGGTTAACATTTAGGGACCCTCATTATGCTACCGTTGAAGTGTGGTGATATTTTGAACCTTTTTAGTGGTATAAATAGCGATTTATTTTTACTTTCCCTGTGCCCCGAATACTAACGTTGCAAGCTAATCAGCGGTCTGAGCTAGCTTGTTTCAAGCTACAAACACCATCACCATACCTAGAGATTGGCATGGGGTACTTTCCATAAAATCATGTCTCAATGCAAATCAAACCAGCTATTAGGCTAACTGAAATCAAACCATGCCAATCTCTAGGTATGGTGAAGGGGATGTGATGATGTGGGGCTATTTTAATTCCAAAGGCCAAGGGAACTTTATCAGGATGCATAGTATCCTGGATCCATGAAATAATAATGGCCTTTAAAAATAAAAATCTGCCTGCCTCTATGGGAATTTAACACAAAATTTCCAAAGGATTTTTTTAATCCTCTTTTTATCAACTGTGGCATGGGTGTATTCACTTATGCTTAAGACATGTATTGATCCAATGTATTGATCCAAATATAGGCAGTTTAAAACATGGCAACCGTATTGTCAATTTTGGCAACCAAAAGCTGATGCCTGGTTGCCAAGCCTGGCAACTACTTTAAAAAGTTAGCGTTGAGCCCTGATATGTGGTATGAATAGTAGTAGTAGAATTTATGTATAACCGGGTAAATATATGACAATAAATATGTAAATATGTAAATACATATATATGAGTATATTATGGTAGTAATACAAAAGTATTAGATTAACTATTAACAATAGTATGTGTAGTATAATTAGCAATACAATAGTAGTATAATATATTGAATATAACACAATACTAAATTAAATATTGAGTAGTGAAAAGGGGTGAGAATCAACAGAGGCCCCACGATACAATATTAATGCAGTTTTAAACTTATTGTGATATTCTGCGAAATATTGAAAATTATTACCTCTTTTCCATCTTTAAATGATGTCCTAAAACATCCAGTTTATCTAAAAAGATACATTTCTTACTATAAAAAATAACTCAACTGCACCATCTAGTGGCCTAAAAAGGCAACTGATTATATTATTCTAGTACCAATTCTCGTGCAATTTATATATCTAGTGCAGCCCCTGCTCAAAACATGCCTGTTTGAAATGGGCCGGTTGCTGCTTAGCTTTTTCCAGAACCATTGTACTTGAAATAACTTACAGAAGGCCGCCAAAGCACTTAATAACCCAGCTGTAGGCCTTTACTACTGACTTACTGTGTACTTTTACTTCAGAGGAAAACATACAGTTACCTGACACAGAACGTTGCAGATTCAGATTCTACTCACAAAATACCCCAGTTAAAATATGATGCATTAAGCTCTCAAGCATTATATTAAAGTTGAAAATATCCACATTGAAGCACACTGTGCTGAGTGATAATGCCTCTCCTTTTATTTTAACTAAACATTTGAAAGCAGAATTGGCACTGTGCGTTCACAAGCCATTTTATATGGCTTAAGTAAAGCACCTTCTGAATGTGTGTGTTTTTTGTTTTTATAAAACTCAATCTGTAACACATACAGTATGTTGCAGGTTCAATCAGTTCACCTGTAGCTCATGTAGAGAGTTTTTGGCAAGACACCTGTAGCCGCAGTTGCACTGCAATCAATAAGCCACGGAAAATATTGCGATACTATGCTGTATCGATTTTCATACCATACACATATGCAAATATGCTTAAGGCTCTACCTGATGTGGAATTTTCTACATTTTGTCCTGTACAAGTTGAAGAGACTCTCTGAGATAGTTATATTCCTTTGGACCATGCAGGTGGAGAGTGATGGCAAACTCCCTCTGGGGAGTACTCGTCTATTCGAATATCTGAAATTCAGTTAGCACAGACTAATAAGTAAGTTCCCTTGAAATAATACATAGGAAGTCTAACGAAGATGGAAAAATATAAGCATTAGATATAAATAAAATCAAAGTTTTATTTTTATTTTACTTGAGTAGAACTCAAGTCTCTCTTTCAGCTCTTCATTTATGAGGTTCTTCCCCTTCAGATCCTGCAGAAGACCACGTACTGTGTTCCTTGCCCTTCGTTCTCTGTTCTTGACGTTCCTCATCTCTCGCTCCAGACGCTCCACACTAGCCAAGGCTTCACTGAGTCTGGCCTTTAGATCAGTGGGAGATGCAGGCAATCCATAGGAGTGGTCGTGGTCCTAGTAGAAAGAAAGATGAAAATGGTTTTGAGTTTATGTATCGCATCACACACAGTAACAACTGTCCGGTGCATAGCTGGCCTGCATTCTTAATCTCATCACCCCTCCTATCCCACTGCCAACATGTGTGTATGTCTGTGTGTGTGTGTGTGTGTGTGTGTGTGTGTGCGCGCGCCAGGGATGCATATTGAACACCAGCATGTTTTATGTGTATAAGTGGGTGTCTGAAAAGATTGGCAAGTGAAAGTGTGACAGGGCAGAGAGAAGGAAAGCGCACGAAGGACACACACAAATGTTCTTTTTTTTTTTTTATTAGTCTCAGTCTTTTTAATCTCATAAGTACTTGACACTTTTGGTCATTTAGTTTTTGTTACTCTCACGCCAACAAAGCATATTAAATTGAAAGAGAGAGAGAGGGAGAGATATGTTTGAATATGACCAGGGCCATTATGCTCACACCTGTTTGGGGCATAGCTACTAAAAATATTCACATTAGGCAGAGGTTCAGCCTCTTCAAAATGTGGAGAACAGTCCACTGACAGGCTCTCTTCAGCCCTCATTGAGGCTTGTGTTGTCCTGGTTGCGACTGGCTAAAGTGGAGGGAAAAAAACGTATTAACAACTTGAAGGTTTAAGTATTTCACAATACATTGTTGATTTCTAACATCCAGAAAGAACAAATAAAACATTTTCTCATTAAGGTTTGACTTACATTATATATCAAATCCTTTTAGCCTAGTGATACACTTACTGTTTGGAGATGAGTCGGGAAGCTGAAGACAGATGGTTTAGCGCTATCTCGAATCCTTACTACTGTATCTGACCTGTTCTATCAAAGTCCTCAGGCCTAAAATGCTCAATGCAGAGCACAGAGAAGTCACTGGCAGAAAAACCTTCCCTTCTAACTGCTACTTCCCACTGACGCCTCAACTTCTTATCTTTGGGAAACTTTCAAAGTGCAAGACGAGTTTACTAACGTTAACAACAAAGAAAAACAGCTAAAAAAAAAAAAAAAGAAGCTAGCCAGCTAACGTCACAGTCAGATGTATACGTTAATATAACCGTTAACGTTATCAGTCACTCAATTGACAGAGTAACGTTAACCTAACATTATCTTGTCATAAAAATTGATTTGGAGAAAACACAAACGTTACATAAAAAATCTCCATTATGGGCAATTTAATTTAGTTCATATTGATTTTTAATAACGTCTCAGTTTTCATAGCTAGCTAGCATGATTGCTAACGTCAGCTACTAGCTAATTGTTTGACTCTTGTGTATTTTTGCTGGTGTTTTTGTAACATTGTTTAGCCATCTGGCTCGCTGGTGTGTCAAAGTGTTTCCCTGTCAAATAGTGTTTCCCTCCTGTTAAAATGATAGCGTCCCTTCGTTGTAAAGGCTAGGGCATTAGGTTTAGTTAAGGTAAGGGAACCACATCTCAACGGGGAAACAGGCACATCTCAGGCAGCACGACCGTGTCTACGGCGTTTTTTACCGGCCGCATCTGTTGCTTACCATAGTCCAGTCCTTCTCGTGACCGGGGTAAAGTTAGTTTAATGTTTGACATTCAATAGCTCCGTGTCAATGCTCCAACATACCCTAAAACTGGAAGAAATCAAAGCAGTGACATGGAGCTATTGAAGATAACATCCGCAAAAACTGACGAATGTTTATCCTTGCTTTTCTAGTGGCATTTTCTCGTATGGAGCTGAGCTTACTAAGTTAGCTACCACTCAGCCTTAGTTAAGCAGCTTGTAAAACCATATGGAGATACCTGTCACTTATTTCTGTTGGAACAAGCCGTTTAATCGTGACGTTTTGATTCTGAAAGGACCTTTTTCAGTCTAGCTATATCCAGAGTAGATGTTTCTGTTCGAAAAGTCTGCACACAGACATTACGTTTTGACATCTCGCATGATTTGGACTCTGGTTAGGACAACTTCAAGTTATGCCCGTTACATTTACGCCCCTCTCTTGCAGTCCACATACAGACCCGTCTCTTATTAGGGCCTGAGCATGAAAACTGACAGGGGACAAACTGTCCCTGGAGCGGGCTCCATAGCGCCCCCTGATGCGTAGAAGACTTAATTTGGACATAGTTGTTCTGATATTTAAACTATTTGGCACCCACATTTCTATCATCATTTCGTACATATTTTCAATTTGCTTCAATTAGCTGTGTTACTGATTTTGTGTGTTCTTGTGTTTAAGTGTATTTTTGTGGGTGTCTTTGTAACATTGTTTTGCTATGGCGGCCCCGAGAGGAGTTCTCCCTGTTCGCCGCATGTCCGGCTCTCGTCAAATAGTCTTTCCCTCCTGTTAAAATGGTAGCATCACTCCATTGTTAAGGTTAGGGCATTCGGTTTGGTTAGGTAGGGGAAACGCAACTCAACGGGGAAACAGTCACGACTCGGGCAGCACGTACATATCTGTAGCGTTGTTTTTCCAGTCGCGTCTGTAGCTTACCACGGTCCAGTCCTTCTCGTGACCCTGTATGGAGCCTTAGTTTAAACAGCTCGTAAAAACACATGGGGATACATGTCACTAGGCAAAATGTTGTTGGAACAAGCCGTTAAATTGCAACGTTCGGTCCTGAAATGTGGCGGACCCAAATGCAGACACATCAGGCAATGTTGAGTTCGAAAGGTCTAATAACCAAAATCAAAGGAGAGAAGACAGCTGGGCAAAAATATATGCAAAAATCCAAGGATCCAAAAGACAAAGAATACAAAAACAGGAGTCCAAAACAAGGGGTAGACTAACGCAAACTCTCACAGAATACCATACAGAAAACAATACAATGATCTGACACAGGACAAGGGGAACACAAAGACTAAATACAGAGGGTAATGAGGCAACGAGAGGCAGGTGACAAAAGGGCTGGGAAACAAGTGAAAAACATCAGGCAATCACAAGAGCGGGAAAAACCAAAAGACAGGAAGTAAAACAAGACAAGACAAGACAGAAAACAGACCGTCAAAATAAAACAGGAAATGGGGCAAAATACAAAACAGAAAAACAGACTACCAAAATAAGACAAAACACAGAACAACATTCCAAACCCATAACAATGATAAATCAGTCCTGAAATGACAATGATAAAAGCAAGTGGAGCTAATCTAGAGTATTGTTAAGATGTTTTTGTTCTGATGTCTGCACACAAATTTGTATCAAAGATTCTCTTCTAAACCGTATCTGCTTGTATCTTGTCCAGGTAGTTTTGCCGACAACATCTCGTTTTGACATCTCGTGTTTAGTTTAGTTTATTAAGGATCCCCATTAGCTGACGCCTTGACGACCAGCTTGTCTTCCTGGGGTCCAACACTACATTTAGTCAATCAATATTAAAACATTTCATAACATATACAAAAAAGAAATTAAAAAATAAATAAATAAATAAAATAAAATAAAATACATGCAACAATATCTGCCAACAAAACTAAATAACAAAAGCAAAAAATTACAAATTAAATTAAATGAAAACAATAACAAACCAAGCAAGTAAAGAAATATCTTGAAAACAAAGTTATATATTACAATATATTACATTACTAACATTTAGGTTGCTTACATTGACAAAGACACACATCAGAAACCTCATAATAAGTCATTTAAATGAAGGTAAGATTTGTCTCTCTTTTATAAATGGTCCTTTTCTGTGATAAAACGTATGTTACTAGGGATTTTATTCCACAAAGAACTTGCTCTGTAAATAAAAGTTTTTTTCAAGTTATTGGATTTTGGTAAAGGTAACATCATCTGTCCCCTACTGGCTCCTCTTGTTAAATAAGTGTGGATATCTGAACTGTATGCTATGTTATCAAAAATAAATGATGGTGTCTGACTTTGAACAACAGAGTGCAACAAAGTAAGCACATTGGCTAATAATCTTTTTTCAACACTCAACCATTTAAGACATTCATGCATTTTAACTACATTGGACCTAAAATTACACTTTAAAACAAGTCTTACAGCTTTATTTTGTGCTACTTGAAGTTTTCTAATTAGGGTTTTTGAAGCAGATGACCAGATTACTGAGCAATAATCTAAGTGGCATAGAACTAAAGAGCAAACAATTTGCCTTAGTAAAGAAGATGGTAGAAATGGTGAGCATTTCCTTGTAGTGGCAACTGCTCTTCCCATCTCAGTAACCATATAGTCAATTTGATCGGACCACGACAATGCACTATCAAGCCGTAGTCCTAAAAGCTTAACTTTATTTACTTGTTTTATAGATTGGCCTGCAACTTCAAGATTCAATTTAGGCCCTTGTGCTAATTTATGTTTAGAGCCAAATACCATGCAGACTGTTTGTGATGCATTTAGCACAAGTTTGTTTGATTTTATCCAATTTAGTACCATGTTGAGCTCCCTAGATAGAACCTGATTAAGCTCAGAACATGTTGGTGCGGCTTAATGGAGGGTAGAATCATCTGCATACATTGTTAAACTTGCTTGTCCAATTGCAAGTGGCAGATCATTGGTAAAAACTGCAAAAAGAAGCGGCCCTAGGCAATTCCTCTGTGGAACACCACAGTCTAACACCCTGATATTTGAAAAAGTGCCATAGTAATATACTCTCTGTGATCTACCGGACAGGTAGCTCCTTAACCACAAAATAGCTGAGTGTTTAAAACCATAACAACTAAGTTTACCAATTAAGAGATCATGATCAATCACATCAAAAGCAGCACTGAAATCTAGCATAACTGTGCTCACAAGCATCGACCGGTCAATTGATGTCGGCCAGCTATCAGACATTTGTAACATAGCGGTTCAAGTAGAGTGACCCGCTCTGTATGCATGTTGGAACATGGATGTTAAACCATTTATAAAAAGATATTCTTTAATTTGCACAGACACAATTTTTTCTAAAAGTTTAATAAGTACAGGCAAGATGCTAATAGGCCTGCTGTTTGGACCATTAAAAGTTGACTTTTTGTCTTTTGGAATAGGAAAAATCTTTCCTTCTTTCCATAATGTTGGACAAACACCGCTGATTAAGCTTCTATTAAAAATATGACAGATAGATTTAGAAATGTGTGAAGCAGATATTTTCAACAGTTTACAGTCTAGATGGTCCATACCTGCAGGCTTATCAGCTTCCAGAGAGTTCAACAATCTCTCTACTTCATCAACATTAATCTCATGAAATTCAAAAGCACAGTTTTTTCCCCTCATGAAACCATTTCTTATAAGCTCTTCTGAATTGTGTCTAACAGTAGTGTCCATGTTTTCTCTGAGCTTGAAGGTCTTGTCAATAAAATAATCATTAAAATAATTCGCAATATGAAGAGGTTTAGTTAAATACGCACCATCTAGTTCCACAAAGGAAGAAGTCTGAGCTGTTTTTTTACCCATGATTTAATTCAGAACTTTCCATATTTTTTTACTATCTTGACCACTTTCAGAAATTCTCTGTTGATAATAAGTTTTCTTTTTTTCTCTGTTCATTTTGCAGACCTGATTTCTTAATTTGCGATAATAAATTTGCGTGTGATTTGGAAAAATGTAAGTTACACCCCATGCTTCAAGTTACACCCCCTTCAAGTTACGCCCCTCTCTTGCAGTCCACATACAGATCTTGCAGTACACAGACAGACCCATCTCCCTTGAACAGGCTGCGTGAAAGGGGCTGTAGATTGTTTTCCCGTACTGTGCATCAATTTCTGCCAGGAATGCCCATACCCCTCAGCTCTTGATGGGATGATTTTCATACTTTTCACCACCGGTACTCAACACATCACTCAGCTGGACGGTGTTAGGCTGACATGGCCTGCTGGCTGTAGATTGGATACCCCAAGGTTCGGTTCTTAAATAGTTAAACAGAGATCAGCAAACTCTTAGCTCAGAAGGGACCACTGGTTTTAAGACATAATCATTTTGAATGTCCCATTGACTTGGCTAAAAGTATCCTATACCTTTACATTAAATTAATCTACCATTATAAGTGAATGTGTTTCAGATGATAAAGAAAAAAAGAAGGAGATCAGAGAAAGGGCTCTGTTGACATACCAGGAAAAGCTTTCTTCAGAGTCCAGATCCAAGGTGGAAAAACAGCATGCAGAGAAAAAATATGCACTAGAGATAATGATGAAGGTACAGCAGTAACATACACCACACTCTACTCTTAACTCACATCACCAAGTGTCCAAAATGACCATTGCAAATCTGCTGTGAAATCTAGAAGGACTTATATATAGCATGTTTTACTTGATCTCAGCTTGAAAAGGAGGAAAGAGACAGTATCCAGAAAATGAAGGACAATGAGCGAGAGAAAACCACAACAGAGTTGGCAGCATGGCGACTGAGACAGAAACAAAAAGCAGAGGAAGAAGCCCAACTCAGACTCCAAAGTCAGAGAGACAATCAAAACAAACGAGCCATGACAGTGAAGAAGTGGACTGAAGGTTCAGTTGGAGGAACTGTCGAACTGGGTAAGTAATTCCCTGTGTGATCAAATTTGCTCTCACACTAATTGGTTTTGGTATGTTAATGAACATATTCTTGCATTTAGATCAAAGAGGCAACAGTGAAGGGAAGAGCAAGAGAAAGCAAGCAAACCTGCCTGCTCCAAGACTCACTGGAAACATTCAAGTCACGTTTACCTCACGAGTTTTCCCAACAGCTCTCAGGGAATCAAGAGTGCCAGAGGAGGAAGATGTAAGAGTTGCCAATTTCCTTTCCTGTCATCTGCAGGGTGTTCAAAAAGATCTGCATCAACCACTAGGAATCAAGTGTAAAATTGGTTGAACAACAAAAATCCTCTTACTTGATCACCTCCAGTTGTTTTGCTTTTAAGGTATTTTACACGCTGGAGACGTTTTTATTTGTACGATTAATTTGCATGTTAATATATTGTTTGAGCTGTTGAATGGAAACATTACGCAATGTAATTTTAGATCGTATAGACCTCACACTTTATTTCTCCTTTCAACCTTGACAAAGGTAACGTTTACCAGAGACAATCTTTCTTTTCTCAGCTTTCACAATAAAAAGAGTAGAGTAAAAGGAAACTCAATTAATAGCTTATAGTAGCTTTTCCTGCTTCGGCTTCCCGACCGTGGTCGTAAAGCACTGGGGGAGACAGGGCTGAAATCTCCGGAGCTAACCCCCGTCACTCCACTCAGCAGCTGGGGAAACAAGACACCGCTACAGCATTTATTTGTGCTCCAACTGCAGACTCTAGCTACTGTACATTCACTTGATATATTCACTGTAAACGTTAACTCTCCTCTGCTTCAATCACTGTCTCTTGTAAAAATTAGTCTCACACCCAATCTCAAGTCAAGGTATGAATAGTGTTGATGTGTATATTTTGCATTGGCGTGTCATTTATTCGTCATGCCCCGGTGTGTAACGGTCTATAGTGACGAACAAATGTTTTGAAAAGTTGTGTAAACACATTTTTCGCATTTTATAGTGCCATGGTTAGCATAGCTTAGCCTCTGTCCTGATTGACAGGTTGGTGGGTAGCCACACTCCTAAAGTATCCCATGCGCTATCGTCTTTAAAAAAAAAAAAAGGGACCAAAATTTACAAAATGAACATCATGCTGCATTGAAGAAGACTTGAACGTAGCAATTGAGGCCATAAACTCATTAGGAAAATGTTTACTGAGGTAATAAATCAAGTGAGTAAAAGGGACATTTTCCCATAGAGGGTTTTCACGACGCGTCATCAGACCCAAAGTCGCCATATTGGAGGTACTCCGCATCACAACAAAGCACAGGCACTGAAGTAGATCCCGAACAGCGTCAAGGAAAATGGTTAATTATTGCCGTGTTTTAAGTTGTACCAATAGGTCAGACCGAGAACAACATCTGGAATATTATCGACTTCTAAAAGTTATTAAAAACCAGGGGGAGGAATGCCAGAAGTTATCAGAGGAAAGGAGGTGCTTGTGGTTGGCAGAGCTCAACCAGGATCTACGAGGGAAAAATCGGTCTTGTTCAGTCTTTGAAATGAAAATAAACGATTGAGAGTCACTTGGCTACACCTTGAGTATCACAATTATATCATACAGTTAAGGTTAGGTCGATTAAAGATGTTATTGCATTACTTACTTTGGCCTTCACAACACAACGGTCGTTAATGACTTGGTCTCCCTCACCCATCCACACACCCTGACCGTTATATGCCTCCAAACTTTTGTAGGATTTAAGGTCTTCCGCTGTGTATGGGCTCGGCGAGAAAACCAGGTAGTTGACTATATAGGTATATACAACTGAAGGAAGAATCACCGGGTCACCATGGGTCCAAGAAGAGGGAGTCTGCACCGCCATTAAACTGTAATTTCTCAAAATATCATGTCTTTTTTGTGGTCCAAGTCTTTCCATGCCTTTGCATCTTGGACGCGTTTTGATGAGCTTTTCTTTTGTTTAGACATAAAGTATTAAAGTATCCAAAGTACACAATACTCCATTACTCCATTCAGTTGTTTACACCGAGTGCCTCCAACATGGCCGCGCATCCAGGTTACCGCCCAGAATGTGACGTCGGTGAAAACCCTCTATAGACTTCTTTTTGTAACTAGTGGGGTCGCCCCCTGTTGGAAATGAGACAGAATGCAGGTTTAAATAACTTCCGCATTGGCTTCACTTTTCAGGCGCGGAAGCTTCTTCCATTATTTTTACAGTCTGACATGATGTTACACCTGTTATTACTGTATTAATATACTGTGTAATGTCTTAACGTTTCGTAGCAGCAACCCAAGATCACAACAGAAATTAATGAAATTCCAAACTGTTCTACTTGGTACTTATACAAGTGGCTTGTCTTAAGGTGATTGACAGATGATTATTTTTGTGTGATGGTCAATAAATAATTGTAGAAAACCAAATGGATACTTAAATGCAATTAACAAATTACACATTTAATTTGCTTTTTAACAGTTTCAGCATAACCTAAAATATACATGGCTTAGTTACATCAACTACTGGTACCAAACATAAGAGCTAATTATTAAGGTGCACTATGAGTTCCTGCATGGTCACTTCTGTTGACGTTCCAAGTAAATTTAAAACAAAACAGCGCAAGCTCACCCCTCCCCCCATGTTTCTGTAACTGTCATGACTAACTGTCACTAACCCTCACCCCTCCCCCAACCATCTTGTCGGTGATTGGCTGGAGTGGTTTGTTGTATTTAGGTGCACAGCTTGTGCCTCTAGTGTGTGTTTGACGTTTACGATCCCTGTGTTGTCTCCCGAGACCGGGCTTTTTCACAGTGTATTCAGGGGGCAGGCAGCTAGTGGATCAAGGAGAGATGCCTACGATTTGAGACAAAAATAAAATCACGCTGAAACCAAGCAGGAACTCATAGTGCACCTTTAATGCAGATGTATAACAACAACGTAATGACATGAACAGATCCTTAGCATTATTATATATCCTTGGAAGCCACATGTGTTGTGGATCAGTGATGCAGTGCTAAAGAAACAAGACGAAATAGATCCATTAGTGATTTTAACAGATTTTGTTGTTTTCATTTGCTCCATGTATAAGCAGAGAAATAGTCTCTATGTACAGAACAACTCTTTTATGGGTCTAATGAAGACATTTTTAAATGAGATTGCACTTTTTTATATTTTAACCAACCAGTGGCTCAAAAAACAAGCTGAAGCCAGGCGTGCAGTAAACGCAGATGATAAAGAGCTGAAGGACCTGAAAGAAGAGGAGAGGAACCCTGAATGGTTAAAGGACAAAGGAGAGTAAGTGAAATTAAGTCTGCTCTCGAAACTATTTAACTGTACTTCTTTTTTGTCAAATGTGGAATCACTAAATAGACTCTTTCATTCAGCAAATATTTTGCGACTGGGGACTACCTGAGTGCAGTGAATGCCTACAGCCTGGCTATCCGACTCAACAGAAAGATCCCAGCGCTGTATTCAAACAGGGCTGCTTGTCATCTGAAGTTGAAAAATCTTCACAAGGCCATTGAGGATTCCTCTCAGGTCTGTACTATCTCCATAGAGTAATAGATTTACATTATCGGTGTTCATCTGTACTCCACTGCATTTTGCAAAGTACATTTAATTAAAGCTTCACTGTGCATGTTGGTGTCCTGAAACTTGCAAATAGCAGCAAGAGATAACTGGGTTTATGATACCTGGATATTCTTTACAAGGAGAGAGGCATAATAAGTGTCTGTTCACTGCTGTGTGTTAAAATTCTACTACTGCAGCCTCTATACTATTCTGTCTATACAGTTAATTTCCTCAATAGTAATTATGTTGAAAGTGTTATTCTTATTTATTATCATAAATACCATGTTAAATATCACAGTTTGATTAAGTTTCTACTGTATTACTACATTTGGCATGAGTTATGTACACATTGTGAATCATTCTGATAGAGGAGCTGCATCCAGCTATTATAAAGAGTAAAGTAAACATCTGCCCACATGTGTCTCTACAGGCACTTGATCTGTTGACTCCACCAGTTGTTGCCAATGCAGCTGCCAGAGCCAGAGCCCATGTCCGCCGAGGATCTGCTTTCTGCCAGCTACAGCTCTATGCAGAAGGTTTGAACAACAACTTCATTTTTTTAAATTTGGCACTGTTACTATACACCTTTGGACTGTCTTGGTTTTAACGATACACTCATAATGATAAACACTTTTGCCTTGTGTTTAAAGGGTAGTTTTGGTATTTTTAACCTGGACCCTATTTTCCCATGCATTGATGTCTAAGGGACTAACAAGACTCTTTGAAATTGGTCCAGTATTGAGCAAGAAAGCTGCAACCCGGGCTGCAATGTAACCCTATGGGGCAATAGGGACTGTCAATTTCGGTTCACTAAAAAGGTTGTTTTTGCCGCTGACAGGCTCAGATTGTTATTGTAAGTGTCTGATGACATTATAGAAAGGATCCCTGCAGAGATAGACCTTTTAGTTTAAGAATACGATCCTTTTTGTTTAACCAGAAACAGCCCCGAAATTGCCATCACCAAACTCACCAGACTCCATTTAGATAAACAATACTTTTAGCGTGTGTAGAGCCAGCATGTAAATGGGTGAATTAAGGATTTATTTCAACCAAACCAGAGTGGTGATGGTTGATTTTGTTTCTGTGGACTTTGAAGGAGACAAGGGTGAGGAAAATGCAGAAGACAAAAGGTAGGTCCTGTTCTTCCCTCAGACTCATCCCCCAGAAACCCAGCCCCAAACTCCATCTCTGCAATAATAATTAATAAAGGCTGGTTTAAAGTACTTCTTCCTGCCTCTATGTATTAATGCTCATGGGTAGCCTAAATGGGTTCCATTCAGACCTTAACATTAAGTCTTTTACTGTAAGATGTCAACAAGCTTCAACAAGACATTTTCACCTGGCTATACCCAATGTTTAGATCTGTTGTGGTATTTATGCAAATTAGGACATATGTAATTAGATTATGTGCCATGTTAACAAACGATTACAAAAAACTTGTAATACATTTTTTTTTGTCTTGATGTAAGTAATCAACTCAGTAATTTCATGGTGATATCTAAAGGTTAGATTTTTTACCCTATTCACGTGAGAAAAAGAATGAATAGGCGTATGAATAGGCTATATTTGGGTCTTTTTCAAAACTTTCGCGTAATGGGATTCTTCAGGGCTTTTTTTCCCTTACTCAGGACATATTGAGGATACAAAATAAGTTGATTCATTTGGTTATATGGCAACTTTTTTCATAAAATGACTAATAATGTTAGAGCAACAATACATTACTGTAGCATGTTTTTTCAAAATGATAACTGAATGGCTGAACAGGTGACCATGTCCACCTGCTCTGTGCTGTCAGCTGATCTACCTGTGACATGTTTTCTCAGGGCTACAAGACTACCAAGCTGCTCTAAAGATTTCCCCTCACGACGAAGTGCTGCAGGCAGACACACAGAGAATCAAAGACATTATTCAAGGCACTGACCATGAGACACAGTGAAACAGAAAATGTACTGTACATATTATGTATGGCTGTTTAGTCTTTGTGTTATTTGTCTATTATTCAATGATTTAATAAATGACAACAGAGAACCAAAGACTACATATATGTAACCATAAGTCAAATACAATGTTTAATCCCTGCTGTAGCCATTGAGATTCATACTTCAAGCTGTTACCTGCTGCTTTATTGGAAATGGAAAAGGTATGTCAGCGAGAGCCTGGAAAAATTATGAAAAGTGTTGTAGTGCGTTTTACTGACAGAGCAGGGATCTTCAACAGGTGGTCCGGGACCCTTAGGGGGTCCTCAGAGTCAATGCAGGGGAGGGGCCTCCAAATTATTCTTAATTTTTTAAAGTTTTTTCCAAAATAGAAAAGTCTTCACATGAATCCATCATATTATCAACAAATATAAATCCCCACTGCTAACTGGCCTATAGTTAAGGTAGTCACTAAGGCCATCTACAGATACAGTTAACCCTAAGGATTCACTGTGCCACATGTTTGTTTAACATTAAACATGATTTATAAAATCATGCCAAAAATGATTAGGCTTTTTTAATAGCTTAGTAGTCTACGCACTAAAACTGTATGTATAAAGGCTTTAGGCCGCCCACATGTGATTGTAGGCTCAGTTTAATATGCAACTTCATTTTAAACAATATATGTAGTAGGGGGTCCCTGATCGTCTCTGTTTCAGTTAAGGGGTCCTTGGCTTAAAAAACGTTGAAGACCCCTGATGTAGAGTGCATGGAAGACACTTGATCAGTGTGCGTATACCACCCTCTTGTGGTCAAATGTTGCAGCTCCTAAAATGAAATACAAATATTTGGATGTTTGTCACCATGTAAATTAATGGATTTTTTTTTTTCAAAACAAATATTCACATTGTGGCTTTTTCAGTATCAGTATGTAAGTTTACACTGACTCACAGTTGGCGTAAGGGTTGTATCATGTGGATGCAGCGAGTTTTGTTGTCATTACTTAGAATTCCTCATGGGGGTGACAGAAACTATGCACTATAGCTTTAAGTGTAGTGCTTTTTGTACATGAAGACTACTTCAACCTTTTGCTTGTGTATTTTCTGTAAGTTTGAAAATATTGTAAGAGGTGGTACATTTTTGAAATTGCAGCTGCCATAAAGGAGTCTGGTCAGGTAAAAAATAAAACTATTCTATTTGAGCTTTTGTGTTGGCAGAGTTGGCTCAATCAAAAGTTAATGAACAGCATTGGTCTGTTGGTGTTAAAGCTCCATTGTGTAGTTTTTTTAGTTAATTCTTAGCAAAACCCCCTTTTTTCTTTCACAAATATGTGCTCATTCATGTGTTATTACTTCCACCAACTAATCAAAGTATTCTCGTACGCGTAGAATCTGCCATTTAGAATCATTCAGAATACATACGAGCAGGTTGCTCAGCCATGTAGTGCCTCCATCTTTAAAATACATTAGCCAAAGAGGGACATACCTCTCAGTGGCACCGTGACGAATGCCAGCCGGGATATTACTCGCGACTGCCAGCAGATTTGAAAGCCTGTTGAAGATGGAGGATCACACCTATTCTCGAGGACATGTAACGGAGTCGCCTCGTCATCTTTGGAGAGTGTCTCTTTAGTTTTTCTTTACCTAGGCGGTCTCACCGATCCACTGCCAACTGCTCTGTCTATTTCTTTTTTCTTTTTTTTTTACCTTATTTCCCTCTGCCTTTAGCTTTCCCTCGCACCTCCGTCGCATCAACTGATCTCGGCCTCTGCTCATGGAGAAAAATATGTAGCCTACGCTGTAAACATTGCCTTACACTATTAATCTCGTACAATATACAGAACGGAAGAAGTCGTAGTGGAAGCCATACGGCCACCGTAGGAGTTAAAACGCGCTCGGAATGGGATGGGCTAGAATGTAATATTCAGTTGGTTGTCATATACAATTTCACCGCTAGAGAAATTCTTACACAGTGTAGCTTTAAGATAAAATATTATATATATTTTTTTTAAATCTTGTTTCACTTTGAGAACATATAGACTACATGGATACTGACCCAGCCTGAAAATCTGAAAAACAAAACGTTACAAATTAAATTAGTAGGCTTTGATAAATATTCTTGTGAGCAGCTTCACTTAACCTGGTGGAGGGTAAAGTGTCTTTTTCAAGCTACGGTGGGAAGTAAATAAGTATATTTACACAAGTACTCTACCTAAGTACAAATTTGTGGTACCTTACTTCTACTTCACTACATGTCAGAGGTAAACTTTACGCCTCTACTTTTATATGACAGCTATAGTAACTAGTAACTTTTCAGATTAAGATTGAACTAAAAACCTATAATACAATACATTGTTAAAGACTAAATCAAAAGCTGTGGTTTGTAGCTAGGGCACCTTGTCATGTTTTAGATGTGTGTGAGTTGTTGCAGTTCAACCATCTGATTTCCCATCAGATAGTTTCATTTAAAAAATCGGCCCGAAGAAGTCAAATGATCCAACATTTAATCAAAGAGCAAAGTAGGACGAAAGTCCAAAAAAAGATCCATTTGTGTAGCAGAACTTTTACCTGGTGACCCCTTTGGAGGGGCCCTCCCCTTAGATTGGGAACCACAGGACTAAACTAACTGTATACAACGTCATTTAGTTCAAACATGCTTCACTTAAAGCTACAACACTGAAATGCTGCTTACACATTGCTTCAGTATTAAAAATGTATTAATGTTGCATATTGCAATATATTAGTCACAGAAGCCACATTTCTAAAAATCTGAAGTACTCTTACTTTTGATACTTTTTTTATATATTGCTAATATTCTGTGCTTTCACATACGTATGATTTTTAATGCAGGAATTTTACTTGTACAGTACGTACAGTAATAGAGCATTTTTACAATAATGTATTGGTACTTTTTACAAAGTAAAGGATCTGAATACTTCTTCCACCAAAGGCACATCTGTGTTTGTTGTGAGGGACATAAGAACAATGTCAACAGATCTAGACACACATTAGTGTTTGTGGTCACCTTACCTCCCTAATAAGAGGCTTTTGTTAAGTTAACAGACTGACCACTCACTACCCATCCTCACTCCACCACACTAACTCAGTAACACAGTATTTTATGACACTGATTTCAGATTGAAGGGATTTGGAAATTGTCGCTTTTCTTTGTAAACAGACTTTCTGTGAAGGACCTTTTTTGTTTTGAATCTGAAGTGCAAATTGAGGTCAACTGATCAGACCACACATGTGGGTCAGGACCCAGTGTTACTGGGTCATGGGAAGGCTAGTGTGAGTCTCCAGATGATTCTGGAAAAGTGGAGATTTTGTTCTTTATTCTAACCCAACCGCTCTGTTATTAGCCGCTGGTTCAAACATGCTGTGCCAGCCTTTTTGAATTCCTTTAGCAAGACATTATACAGACTCATAACACAATGTAGGTTATGCAACAGAGTATACTAGCTTTAAAATGTGGGTCCACAAAAAAGATTTTTTGTAAGTCCACTGATCTAAGCAGATCAGAGCGCCAATCCGCACAAACGTGAGTGTGAATGTGAAGTAGCACTTGAAGACCTCGACCGCACACCATGCAGTCTATCAGCGGACACAATTGAAATCTGTAAACACCCCGCAAAGCCGCTCTTCTTATTTTTTCTTCTACCAATTCTTTTGTTTTTTTTGCTAATCTCCTAATCAAATGTGCCAAGGGCATCCCAAAGAATTACGAATAGTTGAAATTCAGCGTCAAAAGAATGGCATCATTTAGATGCTTTGATTTGTAGTGGAGTTGCATTGTGTCAGGGCAGTTTGAGTGAATGATAGTCAGTGAATGACTTCTCTAAGCGTTTGAAAAGATAAACACAGCATAGATGAGCGAGAGAGTTGAAGTGTTATTATAAAAGATTAATGCAAGTCTTTGAAATGGAACAAATGGCGATGCATGCTGGGAATTCACTGGACGACTTAGCTGTGGTGTGAAAAGTAGAACATTTTGATTACATTTTATACTGATAGGCATCTAAAGCAGGAGGCGAAACACAAATACCATCAGAGGCACAATGCCAAAACATTTTCTTTTTCAATTTATATATATCATATTTAATTTGTGTTTCTGCATATTTTACCCCATTACTGTCAACCATTTCAATAGCATATTGTAGGTGTTGTTTCAGTGTACTAGCAGTATCTCATGTCAAAATGCAAGGCTACATTGATATTGTTAAGAAGAAGAAATACTGATTAAGTGTCTGCAGCTTCCAGGCCTCAATTTATTGTTTTTTAAACTGTTTATTGGGAAGAACTTATTTTTGAGTGGACCAGTTGACCACTGTCTTATGTATTTATTTTTACATGACACGTCTTTTAAAGCTGTTCATGAAATGAATGAAATGTTTTACGTTAACAATTAATCAAATGTCTAATGTAAAAGGTGTTGCTCGAAGTAACAACCCCCAGAGAATGATCACTAGACTTTGCAGTATCCCTCAGATCTACAAAGCTGTTTAGCACCTTTCAGCTCATTGTTTTGATTTTATGACCTACAACTTTACTGTTTTCTGCAAAAAAAAAAGCAAAACTTATGCTGGATTGTCTATTTTACAAATATTAGTTGTGCTTTATGTGGTTGACGTTGGATGGCTCATCAGGATGGGGAAATCAACTCGCCAGTTTCCTGCTGACTCTGTTAGCCTAGCTGGTGTATATGTGTGAATGTTTATCTGATGAGCAGGTGGCACCTTGTATGGCAGCCTCGGCCACAGTGTGTGAATGTGTGTGCGTGATAATTGATTGTAAACTACCTGTCCAGCACCGAACAGCAGACAGAAAGTAGGTCAGCTAAAATGTTACTGAATGTGTAAATAGGCAACTATTTGCCTATCACCTATACCTGTCACATATTAACTTTATAAGTGTAGGGTATACTCATTTGTTTATATATTAATGTGCAGTTGTGAGGGAACATACAACTTATTAGAGCTGAATATGTGATATATATATATATATATATACACACACACACACTACCGGTCAAAAGTTTGGGGTCACTTAGAAATGTCCATTCCACTCCATTATAGACAGAATACCCGCTGATCTGAGTGGGTGGCTGATCTTTAATGTAATATATACATTGCCCATTATCAGCAACCATTCATCCAATGTTCCAAAGGCCCATTCTGCTTACTAATCTGATATCATTTTAAAAGGCTAACTGAGAAAACATTAAGAACCCTTTTGACATTATGTAAGCACATAATGTAATCTGAAAACTGCTGCCCTGGTTAAAAAAACAATGCAATGGAAATTTCTAAGTGACCCCAAACTTTTGACCGGTAGTGTGTGTGTGTGTGTGTGTGTGTGTGTGTGTGTGTGTGTGTGTGTGTGTGTGTATATATATATATATATATATATATATATATATATATATATATATATATATATATATATATATATATATATATATATATATGTATGTATGTATAGCAGGATGAGGCTGATGAGTAGCAGCTGGCTCTGACTCCTGCACACCTGACTCCACTGCTGTAATCAAAACACACGGAGAAAGGGGAGAGACACGGCAGCACACTACACTGGGGCAGAAGGCCTAACAGTAATGTCTTGTAAGTTTTTTGTTTTTCTGTTCTCATTCACTTATCATTTATGTATTTAAGCAATGTTGACATATTTCGTTTAGTTTTTTTGTCTTCTAGCATAAATGTTGGAGGAAAAAAAAGACAAATTTTAAAAAAACAGTTGTAAATCTAGTTCTTCAAGTAAATTGTAGCACATCATTGTCAAATAAAACATAATTTCCCAACAACACAATTGTGGCTAGTGAAAATGCTGAGTGCCAAGTGACTTTAGAAAACCACTAGCCACAGTGGCTGGTAAGCAAAAAAGCTAATGTCAAATATATTCTATAGCCTAACGAATAAACCAAATCTTGGATATATAGTATTTTCCTTATGTTTAGTAGTAAAAATAATACTATTAGTCATCATATTGACCACCAGTGTTCATGGTATGTTTATTTAGTGACATATATTTAAGGGGTGTGTGTGTGTGTGTGTGTGTGTGTGTGTGTGTGTGTGTGTGTGTGTGTGTGTGTGTGTGTGTGTGTGTGTAGGCTCAGGCTGACTCCCACATATTGTTGTGTGTGCTCTGTTTGATTGGCAGGTGGTCGGCCCTGTTGGCTGGGTGCTGGACCTGACTGACCAGTATCATATGGAGGTCTTTATCCCTGCACGCTGAGCAGGACACACACTGCTGCTTCTGGACACTACTCTTTAACCCATTTAACACACTTGAACAAAGGCAGTGGACCCCCATGTATATGTTCCTGCACCATACAACAGCTTGGAATTTAACCAGCTCCTGGGGCCCAAAGTTAGGGCCAGTTGGCCTCTACATTGTGGTTGTATTTGTTCATATATAAAGAAGGAGAAATATGATTTAATTTTAACAAATTGTTCCCCATGAATACAATACAACATACCGAAGATTCATAATTTAATTTGCATCTCATTGTGTGCACCACAGTATCTCTGTGGTCCAGGATGTGGTTTGTCTATCTTAATAACAAAATAGTAAAACAACATTTCCCTGATTACAATCGATTATCTTTATTTTATTTAAGGTGTTTTTTTGTTTTGTTTTTGTCAGATAAGGTCAGTGTAGTTATTTTTTTATCTTCCATCTTTGAACCTCCATGACATACTGTATAATGGCCTTTTAAGGTTGATATTGCATGTTATATGTTACATGTCAGCAAACTATTTATCCAGCAGACACAGAGCAATAACATCATCATTTATTTGGAGTTGAATGAATGGTAAAGACTAGGGCTGCACGATATGAGGAAAATATCTAATTGCGATTATTTTGACTGATATTGCGATATGATTCACGATATTGGAGGGAATGATATTTTTGTATCATTATTCTCATTTTCATTGAAAACATTAAAATAAAAAAGATTTAAAAAATTAGTATAGTGATTTTTGCAAGGATCTGTACCAAACAAAAGATTTTTTTCTTTAGTCTGGACTGATACAATTTGTAGGCCGTGGTCATCTCTGCAGCACCACAATACTTAAAGGAGAACTCCGGGCAATTTTTACGTTAATCCTGATCGCTATAAGTATGTGAGTACTGTCGATAGCAAAAAAACGAGCCGAATCGGTGCTAGCATCATGGAGCTACTGCAGCTAATGCCCAGAGCTCCCAGTTAGCTAAAACAGCAGTTTTGGGGGCATATCATAAAGAGTGCCTTTGTGCCTCTTAACAGACTCAAAATGCAATTAAAATGTCTGTGCAACATGAACAGGGCCCTTACATGAAAACAAGAAGCGTTTTCAACTCAGACATTGTTTAAATTCACCTACCCTGTTAGCTGCTAGCTGCCGTCTGATGAGTGAGTGTGTTCAGCCAGGCTTCGGTAATAATCATCAAGCAGCAGTTCTGTTCGATTTGTAGCTTATATATATATATATATATATATATATCAATTTTGTGTGCGATCCATCTGCCGTTGGTGAATAGTAGTCTCTGCAGTGGCAAACTGTGTGTTAGTTGCCTTAGCCAGGCTAGCAGGTCCGACCGGCATCCTTCTACTTCCTCCCCGCCTTCCCCGCCTGCTGCGGCAGACAACAATCCACGGGCGCCCGCTGGTCTGGTGGATGTCCTCCAGAGGACAGTTCATGCTTTCGCAGCAAAATTTTTGCGGCGAAAAAAGTTTATTTCCCCCTCAAAAATAGGTAATTGAGCACTGTAGTGGTTATGATCATATCAGTGACTATGTAACTACATGGAAACGGGCCAAATGATGCCTGTTTCTTGTAAAGTAACAGCGTTACTGAAGGCTGGCTCTAGCTCCATAGTTACGATACTCCAAGCTTCTTCCCTTGTGAAAACCTCCACTCTTCACTCTTCATACACAATGCTCCGATCTGCACACTGCTGTTTACCTTTTTACTGCTACAACTGAATTCCCTTCTGTAACGCTGTTACTTTACAAGAAACAGGCATCATTTGGCCCGTTTCCATGTAGTTACATAGTCACTGATATGATCATAACCACTACAGTGCTCAATTATCTATTTTTGAGGGGAAATAAACTTTTGTCGTCGCAAAAATTTTGCCGCAAAGGCATGAACTCTCCTCTGGAGAACATCTACCAGACCAGCGGGCGCCCGTGGATTGTTGTCGGCCACGGCATGCAGGGAAGGCGGGGCAGAAGTAGGATGCCGGTCGGACCTGCTAGCCTGGCTAAGGCAACTAACACACAGTTCGCCACTGCAGAGACTGCTATTCACCAACGCCAGATGGATCACACACAAAATGGATATATATGCTACAAATACACACAGAACTGCTGCTTGATGATTATTACCGAAGCCTGGCTGAACACACTCACTCATCAGACGGCAGCTAGCAGCTAACAGGGTAGGTGAATTTAAACAAACGCATCTTGTTTTCATGTAAGGGCCCTGTTCATGTTGCACAGACATTTTAATTGCATTTTGTGTCTGTTAAGAGGAACAAAGGCACTCTTTATGATATGCCCCCAAAACTGCCGTTTTAGCTAAGTGGGAGTTCTCGGCACTAGCTGCAGTAGCTCCATGATGCTAGCACCGATTCGGCTTGTTTTTTTTTTTGCTATCGATAGTACTCACATACTTATAGCGATCAGGATTAACGTAAAAATTGCCCGGAGTTCTCCTTTAATTCAGAACGGTTTGACACATGTTTTGCCTTTAACAAATATTGCACCCCCCTGCAATTTGGATATTGCACTAGTCCATATTGCAATTTCGATAAACTTTGCGATTAATTGTGCAGCCCTAGAAGAGACATGTATTTTACAAAGTTATTAGTGCCGGTGTCTTAAGGATAAAATAAATCTTTATATTATCAATTTCTGTCTTTATTTTCCAATAACACATCTTGCTATTTTCACAGCTATCACCCACAATGAACAAAACAGTCCAAATATGTTATCCTTGTTGAAAACAAACATCTCAAATTTAAATGTATTTTAATGTTTATCCACAGTGAGAATGTCAACTTGCTGCAATAAGTCATAGAAACCAAAATCTACTCAGTGACCTTAATGTTGTCACAGAAGATGCAGATATTATGTTTTCTTATCAGTGTGAAAAACAATTGCACAAGTTCCCCTCAGATTTGGACCATCCTCCCTCCGTCCTCCTTCCTCTTCCCTCCCTTTCTGCTCAGCTGAATAACCACTGAAGGTAAATTAGATCATAATGACTCTGCACCAGCCACACAAAACCTGATTAGACATGCAACCCTCTGCCTAATGAGCTGAAAAACTCTGTGTGTGTGTGTGTGTGTGTGTGTGTGTGTGTGTGTGTGTGTGTGTGTGTGTGTGTGTGTGTGTGTGTGTGTGTGTGTGTGTGTGTGTGTGTGTGTGTGTGTGTGTGTGTGTGTGTGAAATGTCTATTTTGCTCCTTTCGTCACAGCTCTGTGTGGTATCGCCTAACACACACAGAAACTAGTAACCGTGTAAACACATCAGAAACCATGTGTTGTTGCATGTAAGTCATCTACATGCATGGCACTAGGGGGCAGACAACATCAAAACCAGCTGACGTAACTACCATAGCTAGCTTCTAAAGTTGTTATGGCTAAGGCATCATATCGTATCATATTTACACATCCAGCGGACAAAAATCAACATTAGCATTCACTTAGAGTTCTGTTTGTGCACCTGATTAATGTGAGTTCAATATTCACGCTCCTTCTAGCTTTAGTTTGGTCTCATATCTGGCTCTTTAACTGCTTACATGCTCCACTTTCTTCAGTCACTTACTTTATCTTGACAGGTAGTGTACAGTGGCTTATCATCTGAAAACAGCTGCCTGCTGCTAATGGAAATAGGGTTGATGAGATCTGTGAAAGTGAAACATAAGCCAAATGTGCTGTAAAACATGTAAAACAAAAACAATGTGCTAAAAGCTCAAAGCAGAGCTGCAAAGTTCCATGTTAATTGTCTGACCAACAACCAAATGGACCCAAAGCTAATTAGATCCAAAATGTGATGTGACCTGAACAGACCCAAATAGTGAGAACATCAACACTGGCAGGAGGATGATGCTGCACCAGTAAACAAGCAGCCATTGTCAAAATGAGCATCAACATTCTATAATTCCAACACCTCACAGTTCACACTATACATCTGCCTCATAAGATATTTTTCTCCTGTGATGATTATGATGCAGCTTGGATCCTTGCCAACCTGATGAGATTGAATATAGATTCAAAATACAAAATCACAAAGTCACTAACATGTTATATGAAATGTTAAAATTACCTTAGTAAAAGCTTTGCATCCACATGTGAAGTGTCCTTGGGCAAGACACTGAAGCCCAAATGAGCATTACGCTCAAAGCACCACTGTGTCTAAAAATAGCCTCTTAGAGCAACTAGCATGGCTGTAGACTATTAATCTTCTTCCTATATGCAAAGAAGTGTGATTTTCTCCAAAAGGATTTTGATTAGCAGACATTTATTTATTTATTTATTTTTTTTACCTTTATTTATTCAGTCACTGAGAGGAAGCCTCTCTTTTGCAGGAACACCCTGATCACATTCACACAGTTCCACATTCATACCTGGAAGCTGCCCAGTGCAACCACAGTCTGATCTGCTGGCCACTGAGCAGCTCCACTGGAGCGGTCGGGGTTAAGGGCCTTGCTCAAGGGCACCTCAGTGGTGGCAATGAGGGAGGGACAAGCACTGCTCTTTTACTTTCCCCACCCAGATTTTATCCGTGTCGGTCTGGGGATTGAACCGATGACTCACTTCTCTAACCTTTAGGCCACCAATGCCCTGCCATAATATCTAAACCATCCAAGGTAGACTGACCCCAAGCTATGAGGTTGTGAAACAAAAGTTTCGGCTCCTGTAAAAGCTAGAAGTCCGTACGAACTCAACCTTGTTTTAAGATCGAAAACATTTTTTTTATTCGCAATCTTATACTACACTACTCACAATCCTAAGCGACGTCTCTGATTGGTCCAACTTGCTGTTACGTGGAAATGTTTAGTACCCGCAAACCTGCGAGCGAGTTTCTACCATTAAAGTCTATAATAATTTCTGTACACAGTCTTGTACCTTTTGTCTTTTTTACTGTTTTCAAAATTAGTTTTTGCACCGAATCAAATGTTGTATAGTCATGATTCATTTCCTAGCTGATTGTCTTGGTTCCAGACTTAAAACTCTTTATATAAGCAATTTTTTTAAACGGCAATGGAAAAATTGAATGGGGGAAAAGACTTCTGGGACCAGAGCCGTTAAAAAAGTGGCCAGTCACTGTTGAGCTCTATTTTATTTTTAGATTATTTTTTGGGGCTTTTCCGCCTTTAATTGATAAGACAGCTAGGTGAGAAATGGGAGGAAGACATGCAGGAAATCGTCACAGGTCGGACACAAACTCTGGACCTCTGCGTAAAGGCATAAGCCTTTCAGTATATGTGGGCCTGCTCTACCCATTGATCCAACCCGGCCACAACTGTCGAGCTCTATTGAGACAGAGCGCATTTAAGCCCTGCCCCCACTTGAGTGGAAAACAACTCTCCGCTCTCCATTGACTTGCATTACGTGAAGGTGCCTCCTCGTCAATTCTGTCTGCTAGCAAACAACAGAAACATGCCTAAAAGCTGCTGTGTGGTGATATTCACTACCAACATGGTAAAGAACTATTAAGACAAATACGTTTTAATAAGCTGTTGAACTGAAAAAAACTGAGCTTTTAGGAAGACAAAAGTGGATACAGACGTGTGGAATCAGCAGGAAGAATGGGAAGACTGTGGGATCCTGACAATAACCTAACATTATGCCCAACATTATGTTTGCAGCAAGCATTTTGTTACCAAGTCAAATTTTCAAATGTCAATTTTAGGCTAACTATTTTTCTGTTTAGTTAAGCTAAAGCTTTTTGACAGTATGCAGCCTGGGTTGTAGTGGAATGTGGATAAATCAGAAAGCTATGCAGCATTATATGCAAGCTTGCTAGCATTAGCTTACTAACAGCTAACTTGCCCTCTCTGGTAGACAAGGGGTGCTAAAATAATCCTTTGACATGCTTAAGGCCCTGTTTACACGATGACGCTCACGGGTGAAAATGACAAAATATTTTATTGGATGTGCCTTTCGTTTATACTCCTTGTGATGGTCTAACTACCATGTAGCAACATTCATTTCTAACATTTAACTTAACATAACTACCAAGATAACATTACGTGTATTTGTATGTGATATAATACTTTCCCTTGTTAATGTAGCCTATGAATTTCCATGAACACAATTCTAAAATGCACGAGACATAAAGGCTTCTGCTATCGGTTGATAACTCAAACTTGCCGAGAACCTAGACACCCGTTTGATTACACAGACTCATGCACTAGGCACGGTTACGGTCTCGTTCAGTAGCCTGGTGCGCGGTTTCCTGATGACAGCCTACCTGCCATGTAACAAACATTTAACATAAGATAACATGACGTGTATTTGTATGTGATATCCATCGATAATGTAGCCTATGAATTTGTATGTACACAATCATCTAAGATGCACGAGAAATAAAGGCTTCTGGGATCGGTTGATAACTCAAACTTGCCGAGAACCTAGACACCCGTTTGATTACATAGACTCATGCAGTACCCTCGGTTACGGTCCTTAAGGTCTCGTGCAGTAGCCTGGTGCGTGGTCTCATTCACTTCTCTAACATTCACTTCTTTAACTCAACATAACTACCAAGATAACATGACGTGTATTTGTATGTGATGTACTTATTGTGATGTACATCGATAATGTGTGAATTGCCATGAACGCAATCATCTAAGATGCACCAGAAACAAGGCTCGGTTAATAACTCAAACTTGCCGAGAACCAAGACACCGCTTGATTACATGACTCGAGCGGGCTGGCCGGTTGCACGGTTACATTCGGTCTCGTTCAGTATAGCCTGGTGCGCGGTCTAGGCAGCTCATTTCCTGATTGATTCTACCACCACCACTCCAGTGGAGGCGCTAATGAGCTAGATTATTACACACACAGTAGCAGAAGAATACCAGCTACACACAACGGCACAAATGAGGTAAAAGAAAAAAACAGGAGTGAGTCGGTTCAGTGCCACGAGTCGGGTTAATTAACCGGTTCTTCGGTCAGTTCGTCAACACTAGTCAGTATTGATCTATAGGCAAACTGAGGCGAGCTTGCAATGTTTCGGACTGTCTGCTCGACCTAATTGCATTTTAATATACTAAATTTATACACCAAACCTCGTGAGTTCTCGAGTGGTCTGCAAGCTTGCAATGTTTCCAGCTCTGAGTCTGTGGGTCGGGAAGTTCCTATAACCTGTCTCGGACGGTCTCTCTGCTCACTCAGTCGCTTGAGTTGACTTGTGGAGTTGTTGTTGCCTACGAAATTGTAAGTTATAAAGCTTTTGGCAGCTAAGATGGCTGGGACTAGTAGTGGCTAATGTTGCAAGAGGTTTGTGTGTGGTGCTGTTATCATTTTAGATTGAATTGTAGTAGGACTCAACTGATCCGAGTTAATGATACTAGAGACTCGCGATTTGTGAGTTAATTTAAAGAGTCGGGTTAAAGATCCAAGTGAGTCACAACTCAAACAGGTTTCCTGCTAGGGGCGCTATTTTATGAAACGCTCCTGTAGGTTGTATTAGAGGGTAGGGATCAAGGGATCAAACGACCTATATTGTCGTATGGTTTGGAGGAATTGTTGACCATGAAAGATATCCTATTTGGGGTTTTTTTTGTACTTTTTTCTATAACACAAGTCTTTTGGGAACTGTAGCCCCCATGGACGTGACCTTTGCTCTCTGTATTGTTTGTTGCTTAGTTGTTGTTGTTGTTAATGTAAAAATGGAAGCTTATTTTGCTAATATTAGCTTATTTGATTATTTTGTTTTAATTCACTATGGAAATCTATTTACTCTTTTCCTTTTCTTCCCTCTTCTTTCTCTCCTTTCAGCCCTCTTCCTGTCTTTCCTCTCTGCTCCTCCTCCCCTCTGCCTTTCCTCAGCGATAATGAACTGCCTGTCTTGCCCATATGAGTCTGTTCAGAGAGTTTGTGAATGATAGACTAACCCCTTTCTAAATTATAGACTCCTAGGGGTCACCTTCTATCCCCAGGGGCCCATTGTGATTGCCCCACTCATAGCCTCTCTCAGCTGCACTTGACAGCCCATTGGTATAGTGTGTGTGTGTGTGTGTGTGTGTGTGTGTGTGTGTGTGTGTGTGTGTGTGTGTGTGTGTGTGTGTGTGTCCTGTGTTTCCTCTCAGGTAGAAGAAGCCCGCAGATCACTCCCTGCCCTCCAGCATGCCTCACTGCCTCTTTTATAGAGTCTCTCTCTCTGACTGAAAGGAGCCTGGATACTTAAATCCAACTGCTACCCACTCCCACCAACTTCCCTTCTCACCACATTTTCCAGGGAAGTGAGCAGCACAGTCACACAGAGATATACGGGGAGATACTGAAAGAGAAAGAGAAAAACAGAGAGAGTGTGCAATAAAAGTATACGATTCAATTAACATTTAAATATATCCCTAGGGAAATTAGATGAATATTAAAGCTGATTGGAACACAAAAAGGTAAATATATTGAAGATAACACATGAAATAGCTGCAAAGTAATTACAGAAATGTACACTGATATTTTAAATACATACTCTTGTCAATTAGGGGTGGTGATGGCGCAGTGGATATGACACATGCCTTTGGTGGGGGAGATCCGGGTTCCACTGCGATACATCAATCAATGTGTCCCTGAGCAAGACACTTAACCCCTAGTTGCTCCAGCGGTGTGCAACATCTGATATATAGCATATTTATCATATATACAACTCAAATAATTATCCCAATGTTATTTTGTAAAAACCAAATATCAACCCAGTGTCAATCATATAAACTTAAACAAATACCTCATGTTTGTCCCACCAACCCTTCAAGCAACTTCCAGGACTGAAAAAAGTGACGCCAATGCTAAGTTGGCCCAACTTGGACCGACGGCCGGCAATCTCCATGGTATATCAGGGCCTTAACTCTGATGCTGCCTCCTCAGAACACAACAGAGCACTACTTATTGGTAGAAAATGTTGAGCAGTCAAATGCATGTGTGTCTTCTGGTCTAGCCTTTCTTGTTCATTGCTTCTCCATTTTCAGGTCAGGCTAGATTGTTTGTTTGAACAGCCAGTCACATGTAGGGCTGAGCTATTTAGAACTCTTCAACTTAAATTTTGCCCATCAGACTGAAGAAGAAATCAGAGAAGATCTAAACATCTGGTGGCGCTTGGACAGTGGCTCTCCGTGTCAGATACAACGCAAAAAGGGACCCTTCAGCGTATGGAATGCACCGGGCAGAGCAGCAGCATTAAGAGCCACAATGGTAGCGAGTAGTATTAAAGACTGAAATGTCGCGTAAGGAGGTTGGTTGGGGTGGTGGATGAGTCAAACAACACAGGACTTTCACCCAGGAGGTTGGGGTTCATGTCACGTTCTTGTCCTGGGTCAGTACGTCATGACCCAGAGTGTCAAAAATGACGTCAAGAGTCCCGGCGCTAAAGGAGACTTTTAGCATGAATAACAAATGCCAAAGGACGCATTTTTAGCGTGAATAACAAACGCCAAAGGCACATGACCAAGCGTCTGTATTTTACACGATGGCAGAGTGAGAATATGTTGGGTGTCCACGGTGTGTATGTTCACAAAACTCTGCATGTCAGATGCTGCTTGTGCAAGACATTAAGGGGACATGATATAGTCACATCCTCTACCCCTCAATGGTGTTGCTACAGCCACACTTGAGAGAAGACAGAAGTAGGAGATATCTTGTATCTAGCTTTTAAAATAATTTAAATATTTGCGTATTCATAGTTCCTGGATTTTTAAATGAGGAAGAAGGAGAAGATGTCATTTAAAGCACCAGCTGCTCACACAGATTCTCCATTGTCAGTGGTTCAGTTAGGGACACAGGAGAGAGTGGGTGGCCAGGGTATTGGAGTTTTGAGATGGAGATATTAGCATAGACTTACATAACTAAATGCTACATGCCAATTTCTGCATGTCATTCCCCGTCACTTTTGATTAGAAATCAAGAGTGTGTTAGCAAAGCCCAACAAACAATCTTTCTCATCCCATTCTAAAAAAAGGTAAGAAAAGGAATGAAGATGGATGGAAAGGAAACAGCAAATTTGAGGGATTTAGGAAGACAGGAAAGGCGTGTTTTGGATAAGAAAGGAGAGAAAAGCAAAGACAAAACTACTTGTAAATGTTTTCACTTACCTTTCACATTCAAGCAATGCATTATACTACTTTAAATGAGCAGGGTCTAATTTAAAAAGGTGGATTTGCTCAGACTATGGTTTTTTTCAGAGACCTCTCAGCACTTCTTTATTCTGCAACAATTTCTCCTTAACAAACCTCCCGTGGCCTTATAACCAGGAGTTAATTAGTCTTTTCATTATCCATGAATGAGTTAATTGATTAACGAGACATGTTAATGGCTTTATCTGTAAACAGCCTCTCATTTGCTTTCAGTATCCTCCTCTTCAACTCCTCTCTCGTTCCTCTCCCATTATAACCCAGAGGAGTTTTTCAACACATTAAGTTCTGAACTCTCAGAAAGAAAGAAAAGGCTTGTTTAGAATTTCTCAGGGTGTTTTAATTAAAACTCAAGAAAGGTGCCCGGCTACTTATCGCTGGCTCTCTCTTTCTACCTTTCACATCTCTTTACTTTGGTCTTACCCCACTTACACTGCCTATACTCCTCCTGATCCACTTCTCCCGTCATCCTTTCTTCAGAGTGGCAGAAGGAATGGCCCTATCCCTCCTTCAGGGATCCCTTGTGGCCTGACAGCTCTCACAATAAGAGCCATTAAATACAATGAGAGAGAAAGACGGTGCTCTAATTTAAATCCCCTCCTCCTCTGCCTCTTTACATCATTATGGTATTAGTCGTGAGCAAGACAGAGACACTGATAGAGAAGGGTGAGAAGAGAAAGAGACTGATGAATGTGGGACTTCAAAGTCCTGCTGCAGCGGCAGCACTTGAGGGAAATAATCAGCCAGGCACTCTGTTGGCTAAGGCTTGTATGTATAGAGCTCTGTGTGGCTTAGCAGGGCTTCTGTGGCCGTATATAAAAACCTTCATCAAACTACTGGCAAGAGGCGAGCAGAAAGGGAAAGTGAAATAAGGTGATGCTGGTTTCATTGCAGGTTTTACAGTGTTGTGTAAAATCCTCCCACATTACAATGGAATGGTTTCAGCTTTTACATAACAAAGAAATAGTAGCTGCACAGCGGGAGGTATTTTATATTTTTTTTAGCACTTTCCAAAGTTATCTTTTAATGATATACAGTATATCATCATCAATGTTTCTCAACATATTAACGGAGGTGCATCACATTCACCAAAGAAAAAAGAAATGGCAACCTTATTTCTTAATTATGTCTTACTTCAGGTGTAACAGGTGTTACATCCATCAAATTTATGGAAGCTATTTTGAAATTTTAACACTGCCACTGTTTTTATCATACTTATTGCAAGCTTATTTTGATAGTTGTTAGCATCACAGTTCAAATCCCTTCACTATAAGCCATGTAAACCAAGATTATTCTGTGATTATTATATTTTTATGGCACACAGTGGGGATGACTCACAAAAAATGTGAAGGGTTACTTTGGGACGTGTCACTTACTTGATCAGTGAACATATTTGTTAATTTTTTTTCTTCTAGCTGATGTCTGTGTGTAATGTGAAAAACAACAACCTGTGTGTTTTTTTGCATAAATATAATGATAATAGTCTAAAATTACATGAAAATGCATAGTTTTTAGACAAATAACATTTGTCTTGGGGGAGGACAATCCCCACAACCATACACCCCCCCCCCCCCACCCCAGCCCCCGCCCCACCCCCCCCCCCCCGTTTCACAACCGCAGCACCTAAGCCCTCAAGAAATCTAGGGAAAACCCTGTTATGGTGTTAGCTCATTAAAAGTCTATATCCACAACGTTCCACTTCTGGGATTGCTCTGTTGCCGCCGGAAATTCCGCCGGATGTCTCTCATTTCGGCCGGATGTCTGTTATCTTCTGCTTTCTTTGTGTTGTAATTTTATTCTCCGGTAGAATTTAAGAGGGCTAGGGTTAACTGCTCCTCAGATCTCTGCAGGGTAGATCCAGACAGCTAGCTAGACCATCTGTCCAATCGGAGTTTTCTGTTGCATGACTAAAACAACTTTTGAACGAGCACATGTTCCACCCAAAGAAGTTCGTTCCCGAGGCTATTGTGGCACCGTGGCTCTACCCAGTGCTTAGCACTGCCCAAGACGATTGTGATTGGTTTAAATAAATGCCAATAAACCAGAGCACGTTGTGTGGACTAGCCAGATCCTCCTCCGCAGCACTGTGGAGGAAGGTCTGGCAAAGCGAGACTAGCTCAGTAAAGATACCAAGAGCAGAGCGTCCACGTATGGTTGTGATTGACAAAGAAAACAGCAGGAGTGCTGTTTGGAAATACTAGTTCATACAAGTGAACGAGGAAATGCAAATGATACAAGCAAGCCCATAAATTATCCCCTAGGTATCAAAAGTGGTGTCGTATATCGATATTTTTCAAGGTGTTGTATTGAAGTTGGAAATTCCAGTATTGTGACAACACTATACCAAACGTGGTGGTATTATGTGCAATGTTGACATAACAATTCTATCCACATTACTCAGTGACAATAATATATCCAACTGTCTCAAACCAAGGAGGAAATACAAGTGAATTAAATCAGGTAGGGCCATCATGTTTGATCAAATATTGATGATTGATGACCATATTAACCTTTTCTCATAATTATAAGATCCGCATCTCAAAAGTACGTCTCATAATCATGAGATACCTAAATTATAATTACGAGATAAGGCTTTTTTTTGTGTCTCCTGGATAATTGAACAACACTATAGGTTTATGTTATACACCAAAATGAATAATTTTAACATGGAGTCACATTTAATGTAGTCGGTTCACTGATAGTTCATGTTATTTCCCATGACTTCAGTGGATACAAAGTGGTTGCTGAAAAGTTCAACAATGTGTAGCAGTGCTAACCTTGCTAATAGGAGTTGAGTTAAGTGGTTGACAAATGAGTGTGGAACTGGACTTTGTTGAAACGTGCTGTGGATTAGACTTTAGATGTTTAACAAAACTCACTTTTTATGTGCTCCTGTGTCCCTGGGGAAATGGAGATGAGGGAATTACATCAAAATGCAATTGGTCACGTAGGATTGCCCTTCATTTCCTTCTCTCTTTCCGACGAGAAAAGTAACAATTATCTTAACACAAAAAGATGTGGGTGGGTGGGTGGATGGATGGATGGATGGATGGATGGGAGGGAGGGAGGGGGTTCTTAAGTATATGACGGGAATTATAATTTGAGGAGAATGTAATGCTATCAGACATATGGCCAAGTGGAGAGGCTGGCCAGGCTAGAGGGTTTTGCATGAGCTTCACTCTATCACAGGGATTAGAGATGTAGGGAGGGCAGGCCACACACACAAAACACACACTACTCTCTCTCTCTCTCTCTCTCTCTCTCTCTCTCTCTCTCTCTTTTACACACACACACACACAATCAAGGATTGGTGGTGATTTATGATCTAAAATACTAAAATGAAGATGTAACTATGTCACAGATTTAGTTCCGTAAAAGGTGATTCAAGTGACATGACCCCCAGTCAGTCAGTTATTGCAGTCAAAAAATCCCTGTATTAGCAGGTTTGTGGCTGAACCTAGCGTAGCATACAGAAAAAGTCAACACCATAAATATTAAATAGAAAGAGAGAAATGCATGCAGCATTGATGCATACATATTCCAATGAACACAATCAACCGGACATAATGGTAAATGATCCTGATAATATATGTGCATTTAATATTTATACCCAGTGCTAAAGATAGGAAGTAAAGATAGTACAGTATAAGGGATCTAAAAAAAAAGCTAAGAATGAATTCATCATTCAGTCCTTGAATGAGCTAAGAAGTATTGACCTTACATTTTAACTTATGCACCGCTGACTCAAGTCAGGCAGCAGTTATTATTCCAAAGATAAAAGTCAGTAGAGAGGTGTGAATGCTCTTTGTCACTAATGGTGGCGACACACACATGCGGTTCCCCCATGAATTAACAATATCAAATATTTCCCTGTCTTTTGCAGGACACAGAATATAGTCTGTATTTAGGACATTTAAAACTGCCATCTCAATGTTGACTGAGCGTTGAAATAAGCAATCGGTCACATTCTGGAGCGACCACGCACTAATCTGAGTAACGCAACAGCACAGTGCCTGTCAAAGTACAGACCACAGGCTGTATATAAATATGTATATGTATATAAATACATCTCCACTTCCTCCCACAAGTAAAGCCATCATGTAACTTTGGAGCCAGAGTCTGCGCAGTCCCTCACATACACCCACCTGATCATAGCTGTCAATCATGACATTTCACCCTGTTTTTATAGCATAAAATAACTAATACAAACCAAACTTATCAGAAAATGACCCCATAGAACAAACATCAGCGAGATCAGAACTAACTATAATGACAGAAACCATCTCTTTGATGTTTTTAGTTTGTCCCATGTCCCATATGCTAACATGGACGGGGGCAGGATTTATGAACTATACTGCAGCCAACTACCAGGAGGCAATCAAGATCTTTAGACTTCACTTATACCTTTTCCCACCAAAATGTTTATACAGGTTTTTAAAACACAGGTTAACCTGCTAAAATTTTTAGCTTAGCTAAGTTTTAGTCAGTCACGTTCGATGTCACGAACATGCTGGAAAGTGTTAACTTTTCCTGCTACAGCTTTCCGATACAGTGCACAAAACTGCAAACTCCGCTGTACATTCCCTTGATATCTTTGCTAATAAACTTAAACTCTCCTCCGTTCAGACCAATCGCTCTGCATTCACCGCCACTCTCTCACTCGCTCCACCATACACTCCCCGCCGCAGGAGCCAACGCGCATCACAGCATTGCGTCAGAAAAGGGCAGAAAATTTGCATGTCTACCCGGGTGTCCTGTTTCCATCAGTGCCAGTTGGAGCTGGAGTTGATAAATACTCTTGCCTACTGCAAAGTAATTTGACCAAGGAGTGAATGCCGATTGTAACCTTTCCCACTGCAGACATAGGCCAGATGGGTGTAAGTGTTTTTTTTTGGTTAGTGGGAAAGGGGTATTATACAGTCTATGCATCAGACAGCACAGTCTGCTGCAGTAACACCTGCATTCACAGCGACAGGCAGTCGGTAAAAATAAACAAGGTTTACTTTTTCATTTAAACAGCTTGTGGTTCTTATTTCCTGCAAATTTAATTTCAGTCAGGAGGAAACACAAACAAATAATAGTAAAGCTTGATACTTGCATTGACATGTTGCACTTGACTTTGACAAGCATTGGAGCATAGAAGCACCTGGACCGGGGAGGCAGGGATTTACACATGAGCTTCCCTCTCTTTTCTCAAGACAGACCCCCATGAAATCACCCTTTAACTAAGGGATCACTCACTGTGTGTGTGTGTGTGTGTGTGTGTGTGTGTGTGTGTGTGTGTGTGTGTGTGTGTGTGTTTCTGTGCGTGTGTGTGTGTGTGTGTGTGTGTGTGTGTGTGTGTGTTCATGCTGGTAATGCCCATGGTAAATTGATACCATTACTGTCTGGTTGTGAAAAGGCAGAACTAAAGACCATTCCTGTGTCCCACCACTCGCTGTTTACTTTCCAACAGCTGTGTGTGTGTGTGTGTGTGTGTGTGTGTGTGTGAGTGTGTGTGTGTGTGTGTGTGTGTGTGTGTGTGTGTGTGTGTGAGAGAGAGAGAGAGAGAGAGAGAGAGAGAGAGAGAATGAATGAGGAGTGTGAGTGGCACGTGAACGTATCCAGACTCCATATTGATTTGCTGTGTGTGTGTGTGTGTGTGTGTGTGTGTGTGTGTGTGTGTGTGTGTGTGTGTGTGTGTGTGTGTGTGTGTGTGTGTGTGCGCGCGTGTGTGCGCGTGTGTGTGTGTGAGAGAATGAATGAGGAGTGTGAGTGGCACGTGAACACATCTAGACACCATATTGATTTGCTGTGTGTGTGTGTGTGTGTGTGTGTGTGTGTGTGTGTGTGTGTGTGTGTGTGTGTGTGTGTGTGTGTGTGTGAGAGAATGAATGAGGAGTGTGAGTGGCACGTGAACACATCTAGACACCATATTGATTTGCTGTGTGTGTGTGTGTGTGTGTGTGTGTGTGTGTGTGTGTGTGTGTGTGTGTGTGTGTGTGTGTGTGTGTTCTTGTTTAACTTTATTCGTGGGGTCCAAAAAACGGATGTCCAGTATATTTGTGGGGTCTGCAAAGCCTTGTGGGGCCAAAATGCTGGACCCCACAAGGTTAAAGGTCTGTTTGAGGGTTAAGACTTGGTTTTAGGATTAGGGTTAGAATTAGGTTATGGTTAGGGTGAGGGTAAGGGTTAAGGTTAGGCATTTAGCTGTGATGGTAAAGGTTGGGGTAAGGGGCTAGGGAATGCATTATGTCAATGACGGGTCCCCACAAAGATAGTGAGACGCACTATGTGTGTGTATGTGTGTGTGTGTGTGTGTGTGTGTGTGTGTGTGTGTGTGTGTGTGTGTGTGTGTGTGTGTGTGCGTGCGTGCGTGCGTGAGAGAATGAATGAGGAGTGTGAGTGGCACGTGAACACATCTAGACACCATATTGATTTGCATGAGTTGACACATTTTTCTTTCTTTGTTTTTATTCTTTCCTTCTTTCTTTCTTACCTTCTTTTTATTTCTGTTTCCACGTCTTTCTACCCCCCTCTCTCTCTCTCTTGGGTCTCAGACCTAGCCATGTATGACAGATATGGTTGATTGTGAGTAGATCAGAGCAGATCATTGAGGTGAATGGCTTCAGTGGAACCTCTCATTCAGCTCAGAGACGAAGCTTTCAAAAGAGCCTTGATATGGAAGAAACGGGGATATCCTCCCGGCTGTTCCTTTATTTCAGTGTGTGTGTGTGTGTGTGTGTGTGTGTGTGTGTGTGTGTGTGTGCGCGCACAGTTTTTTTTTTTGCGTGGGCTGCTGACTTTAGTCCATGTGAAATTATCAAACAAAGCTGAAATAGGAAGTAGAATGAATAGCACTCACGCTGGGCACCATGACCATAATCTGGTGTGTGGCGTGTCTCCGTGCACATTTGTTGTACGATAAAGAATGGCTTGACAAAGTTTTCAAACAGGAAATGAAAATGTTTTCATCATTTTCTTTATGTAGCCTTTTTTTTGAATTTCTCTTTAATGATAATGGGCACGATACTCTGCTTGTACTATCAATGGTCATTTTCTGTGAGGCTGTCAGTCTGCTTGTAACATGAAAAGTGTTTGTTTTTCTCAGAATGGATATTTAAATGAGTCATTTCAGCCATTTGAATATCTTCACTGTGAAAAATACACTTTAAATTCTGCCCACAACAAGAACCTGTGGTCTTTTTCCACAGGATGGCACTCCTGCTGCTAGAAAAGAGTTTATAAGAAAGAAAGAATTATACAATTAAATCTCAGAATACATTTAGGAGCATTACCTGCACCATGTGATAGTGTGATAACCTTCCTCCATTGTAATAGCACATAAACATCTTGCCAAAGCATTAAGTCCATTGTTATTTACCAACTGAAGGACTGTAATGATGAATGATGTATAGTGTTTCTGTTTATTGTGCACCGTTTTTTTTTTTATTTTGGAGCATGTGACTTAAAGGTGCTCTAAGCAATGTTGCGTGACGTCACTTCTTGTTAACGTTCTAAGTATTGTCAAACAAAACGGAGGTTAGCTCGCCCCTCCCTCTCTAACGTTAGTCGTCGTTTAGGACAGCTCTCTTCTAGCTAATTTCCCTCTTCACGCTTCTCTCTCCTCCACTCCCCACACTCCCCTTCATGTGCACGCGCACTAACCCCCCAACCCCCACCCCCAAATCCTTCTTGTCGGTTATTGGCTGGAACACTGTTTGTTATGTTTTGTGGGGCAGAGGCCTGTACTACAAATCAACATCAACACGCCCTGGATTTATTTCAGTTACCCGGCTTCACCTAACCTAACAACTGCGGTCCTGCATAACCTGTGTCACGATGGTGCTTAACAACTAGTTCAATCAACCCAGGGTTTCCCAATCCAGCAACGTGCGGATATCAATATCACTTCCCCATCAGTCAGGCACCAGATCTGACCATAATTACGCTTGTCCTTTCCAGAAACTGTCGTTGCTTTAGGCTATTATTTCAGTTGCAACCCTGGCAGTGGGAAGCGATCATGAGAGCAAATACAAAATATAAAAACACAATTCAAACCGATGTGCGCATTGGCAACACACGGCTCAAGAAGCCAACAAATAGCCTCTGTATATGGGTGCACGCTCTACCAGGTGAGCTACCCAGGCGCCAAGCTAATATATTCTAATTCTATGGGAAACCCTGTGTACTGTAAAACCATTCGATCACCCTCAGTGAAGCTTAATGTTCCCAAATTTCATTCATTGTTTAGAACACCAACTGGAAGAATGAATATGTGTTGGAACCGGAAGATCAAAAGTGGGCAGGGCAGCATAAGGTGAATAAGTAACACCTGTGCTTTTCCTGCTATGAAAAGTCAAAATGTCTGCTGTGAAAAGACCTGTTGATCCATTTAACAGGAAACATTGCTCATTTTGATAGTTGCTTGTATAGCAAGGAGCATAACCATTGTTCCTTTATGGATCAACTTATAGATCCTTTTATCTCTACAATGCATAACGTTGCTGTAGGGCAGAAACATTGTATCTCCATATTTTGTAATTTTTTATTTATTTTTTTCATTCATGAATGCTATTGGTCACCCTTTTCCTCTGTCTCGGGGTTTTTTACAAATAATCAAACAGTGATGAGTAATTTTCATCTGACTTCATGTGAGGTAAATAGCTCAATGAAATGTTTTCAAATCTGCCATTTTTCTTTTCCTGAAAAACAACGGTTTTGGACATACGATAGGTAACATGATCCTCTTTGAGTGAATTATGTAGGCTACAGTATGGGAAAATGGACCTATGCATATTACTGTGTTTTATTTACAATGTTTTATTTGATATTTTGTAAAAGAAAATGTTATTAAATGATAACTATGCCCTTTTAATGATTCTTTAAATGGTTCAAATATGCATTATACACTTTCCAACACATATTCGTTAACAAAACAGTACTAAAATGCATTAAAGCTATTTAATATATCATAGTATTGATAATTTTTGAAATGCCAATTATCTGTTGACTTTACTGTAAAACATTAAAAATTCACATGAATTAGCTTTTACTGACAGCCTCACTTGACCTACAAACACAAGAGTTATAGTATAGGTCTAACATTAAGCACCTTGTCCAAACATAAGCTTTTTTTTTTATTTCTCAACTCAAGAGGTAGGAATAACATCTATCTTTCCCTCAACAGAAACCAACCCTGCTGGAAATGTGACAGATAGATTTTTATTTATTTATATTTCCCAAAGCAGAGCTCCTGCCAGTCAGATTATATGAGCATCAGATCTCTGACTGGGTTGGATCTGACTGGATTAGCCGTTTCCTGCCCCGACACAATAGAGTCCACCAGGAAACCAGATCAAACCACACACAAGCATATACATTTGTAGAGTGTGCATATCAGATGTGCGTGTGTGTGTGCATGCAGGGAGCAAAGAGCCAGGCTAAAGGGCCGAAAGCCAGCAAAGAACAAAAAGAGAGAAGCAGCAGGAAGCTGACTAGTCACTTTATCCCTCTTCGCTCTATCCCTCTCTCTCTCTTTCTCTGCTTGGGCAGACGGTGGGATCAAGGGGAGAAAGTTGAAGTTAAAATCAAAGGTTGAACTAGGGATTATTCCTGAGTGGAGAAGGGTGGGGGGTAGGTAGAAGGCAGTTCAGGTTTAAAGAGAGCCATATAGTCAGAGAGGGGAGGATGATTTTCAATGATTAGATTAGATTGTCTGTCAATGTGTCTATGGCCCAAAAACAGAAGTGACAAGTAACCATTACCCTATGTTAAAGCGATATAATCAAATCATATCAATGAGCAGTAATATAACCAGACTAAAGCAGGAACCAGTGATCAGTATTTACAATAAAAGGGCTAAAAAGGAACACAGACACCACTTACACACTGCACAGCCAAAACAGTCTTCTACCCTCAGGCCAGAGATACAGGTCACTCACATTCAGGACTAAGAGAGCCATGTCAAGTTTCGTGCCTACACCCATCTAGTCTATATTGACGACGTTCCATTTACGGGATTGTTCCGGTTCCGCCGGAGGTTCCACCAGTTGTCCCTCATTTTGGGGCGGATGTCACCTTCCGCTTTCTGTGCGTTGTGTGTTTGCATTCTACACTTCGGTGGATTAATGAGGACTATGGTTAACTGCTCCTCAGATCTCTGCAGGGTAAATCCAGACAGCTAGCTAGACCATCTGTCCAATCTGAGTTTTCTGTTGCACGACTAAAACAACTTTCGAACGTACAAATGTTCCACCAAAACAAGTTCCTTCCCGAGGCTATTTTGCAGTGGCACCGTTGCTCCGTCCGGCACTTAGCACCGCCCAAGGCAATTGTGATTGGCTTAAAGAAATGCCAATAAACCAGAGCAAG
The DNA here is from genome assembly GCA_023566125.1 of Zingel zingel. NCBI lineage: Eukaryota > Metazoa > Chordata > Actinopteri > Perciformes > Percidae > Zingel > Zingel zingel. Next base: position 34,073,575 of record CM042320.1, on the reverse strand, counting down.
TTTTTCTCCCATCCCAGAATGCTGTGTGGACTAGCCAGACCCTCCTCCACAGCGCTGTGGAGAGAGGTCTGGCAATGCGAGACTTACATCTATCAGACTTATGAATAGGTGATCTATTTATTTGTTTATTTATTTATATGTTTTATTACCTATTCTTCATGTATTGTGCTTTGCCAGTTTTACCTACTGACCACTGTTGTACTGGTGGTATGCCATGTGTGTGGTATATTGTGTTGTGTTACTGGGTATGTGAACTGTACACGCACTGATGTTCTGCACAAATGTAGTAATTTTTGTCCTAATGGACAAATAAAGTTAATTGAGTTGAATTGAAACCCATTTGATCCTCTTAGGTAATTATAATTTCTATTTTTGGCATATATGTGTTGAAAATTTTAAAATCTATTGTCAAGAATAAAAAAATTAAATACAAATTATTTTATTTTTATTACTGTGGGTCAAGAAAGAGATATGTCTTGTTTAATGGGTTTAAATTCCAATGCACTGTCCAGTAGAGGACTTTCTTTCTTTGACATTAAATCTTCCAAAAGGTGGCTGAGTCTGACCTCCTAATATTTTTTCGAAAGACATTGGCTTATAAACATAATCAGTAATCCACCTTTTTTTAAATTAAAAAACAACAAAACATGATATGCAAGCCTGGAGTTAGGTAGTGTGGTATTAGTTAGGGGTGCTGGGAACGCTATTGTAATCGTTCAGATTATTATTATTTTTTCGCAACTAAAACAACTTTTAAACGTACACATTGCTCTTACCAGTGTGTTGCCGTGTGTATTTTGTCCATAGCAAATCCCCGCCAATAGGTCCCAAAGCGTCCCAGTTAGAGAGTAAAAGCGGCAAACATATTCTTTGTAAATGTTTACAATTATTCCCAGAAAGAACCAAGCAGGCCTGCCTTGTTTTCAGCAGTGACGTTGCTCCGAGGTTCCTGTTAATGTTTCCTCGATGCGACCGGAGTTTAAAGTCAACACAAAGAAAGCAGAAAGTGAGGGATATCGGGCAAAACTTCCGTTGGTGCCGGAACTATCAGGTAAACGAACCGTCGTCAATCCAGACTAGGCTGACACACACTTTTTCCAAAACGTCAAGACCCCTTCAGTCTCAGAATATCCTGGTTTAGAGTCAATTCATTTGATTCATAAACTTTTTATCATTTACACTACCGGTCAAAAGTTTGGGGTCACTTATACATTTCCATTCCACTCCATTCCAGACAGAATACCAGCTGAGATCAGTTGCATTGTTTTTTTAAATCAGGGAAGCAGTTTTCAGATTACATTATGTGTTTACATAACTGCAAAAGGGTTCTCGACTGTTGGAGACAGAAGTGGCTGAAGAAACGCTTGAAATCAATGCTTTTTGGTCTAAACGTCATACCCAAATTAAAAGTGGTACAGCTCCCATATACTCTGACCCTCTGGGGTGGGCCTGATATCATTGGAAAGGTGATTGATGTGGGTGTGTTTGTGTATTTGAGAAGTGTTGTATTTGTAGTTTTTTGGCTGTTTTCTTTGCACTTTTCAAATGGAAATAAAAAAACGCACAGACATATCTGTAGAAAAAAAA